>CP126890.1:17652500-18867500 GCA_030440675.1 Furcifer pardalis
AGGAGGGCCTTTTCTGTGTCTGCTCTGGCCCTACAGAACCTCTTACCAACTGAGTTTTGCCTCCAGATGGAATTGTTGCCCTTCAGGAAAGAACTAAACACCTGGCTGGCAAAGTAGGTGTGGGGCACCGGTGACATGGTGACCCCACCCTGTTAGCTTATATAGTGTAGGCCTCTCTGTTCTTTTATTTGTTCTTTTAACCATAATTTTTAAATAACTGATGGGGAGGGGGAGGGTAATATTTAAGGTCTACTAAGAGTTTTTCAGGGTTTTTAATGTTTTATGATTGTAATGTTTTTATCACTGTTGTTATGCCATCCAGAGTCACTCATTCGGTTTGGGTGGCAATATATAAATTTGAATAATAAACAAACATACAAATAAGTAAGAATGGACTAACATGACTAACATGTTCTATACATTGCAATGGGTCTGCTTTAGCTGTGACTAGAATTCAATTTAGTTCCACTTATTTCACAAAAAATGATTATGTAGTAACTAGCTACAGCTTCACATGCAATTGCCCATAGACAGTAAAAGCACAGTACACTAACATTTCCTGTAATATTTACCTGCAGCTTCATTCGTATTCCACTGGGAACAAATTGCAAAGGAAAGGTTAATTATGTACTGTATTTTGTTATATACTCACTGATCTGGGGGAAGTGCTGATGGATTTCTCTGGCTGGCAGAGCACTAGAGACATATAACATCTTTGGAATATTCACCTTAGTTACAAACTAACACACATGCAGAATATTTGTGGAATCCCAATGACAGAAGAAGGGTTAGGTACCACAGTGACCCACCTCACTAGAAAACATGGTATTTTCACTGAAAAACTTAACATACTCCAAAGTGGAGGTTTTTTTTTTAAAAATGAAAACTCACTTTGACAAATTTTTGTTTCAAACTGAGTTATATCTCAGCAAGGCTTATATCTCTGACAAAAATGTGAAGCATAAAAATTAACTACAACTATTTGATATAAAACTCATTGCTCCATTGCAACAATGATATGGGCTATGAAACTTTCTGTGAACTTTTCCTCCCCACTAACACCTAACACCATAAGGAAAGCTGAGTGTAGAAGAATAGATGCATTTGAAATGTGGTGTTGGAGAAGAGTTTTGAGAGTCCCCTGGACAGCGAGGAGAACAAATAGGTCAATCTTAGAAGAAATCAACCCTGACTGCTCCTTAGAATATTAAATAGTGAAGATGAAGCTAAAGTACTTTGGACATCAAATGAGAAGAGAGGATTCATTTGAGAAAGCCTTGATGCTGGGAAGGGTGGAGGGCAAAAGAAGGGGGTCGCCCAAAATGAGATTGCTAGATGGTATTGTAGACACAATGGGCACAGAGCTGAGTGAGTTGAGGAGGATGGTGGAGAACAAAAGTGCCTGGTGGACAGTGGTCCATGGGGTCGCAAAGGGTCGAAATCGACTGCAACTGAACAAAAACACCTAAAACAGAACTTAACAGTGTAGGGAAACTCACATTAAGAGCATGAGTTTGGACAGGGAAAAATCTAGGCTATGATTTTTGAAATACACTGTCAATGGCACACACTATAATTGTGCGTTTTCAATCATAGTTTTCAACCAGTTCTGCTGGTATTGGCTTGATCTAATTGATTTGATAATGTGTGCAGAATTCTGTAAGTGCAGAAGCTTCTTTCTTGATAAGAAGGAAGGGGATTATGTTCAGAGGGAAGTTTCCATATAGGCAAAGAGCTTTTTCTTACTTCAAGAAAATGAGAAGTCCATGCTGTGATCTTTTGACACAGAGAATCAAATTACAGGATATCTTCAGCAAATATTTAGAAGCAGTACTTCCTCAGGTAATGAAGGATATCTTCTTTATGTCTTTCATTGAGTTGTGCTCTGTTTTGTAATTGGTATTTAAAAAAATAAACCACAGCCTTACTTTACCATGTCTGGTTTCTCAAGCATCTGTCTCTATGGAATTCATTTTGCTTAAAAGAAAAATCAGTTGATAATAGGGAATGCAGTCTCAATACAGTATCTCATTTTATCCAAATACTGGTCCACATCACACGTTTCCAAACTATCCATAATTTTAATGAAAATGTGACTTGTTGTAATGGAAAACAATTACAGCCATGTATACCATCCTCTTTAAAAATTAATAAGACTGGCCCACAAATATTCAAGAGGCTCCTTATTTTCTTTATAGGTCTTTTTATTGATAGTGCTGCATATAAACATAAAAGGGAATACTTTATAGGAAATGTGTAATGTAAGAGGAAAGAGGGAATAAGGCACAGATTAGATTTTATACCGTTTTACAGTATCCAGTGAAAAGAATAAAATATACTACTTGGATAATGCAGGTAAAGGACAAAGTTCCAGCTCCTGATGCTACTGAAGAACGTTGTGTTTCTATATGAATCTTCTTGCTCTTGGTAGCTTTCATCATAGGCCCCACATGTTACCACTTCCTTTTGAGGTCATGCAGATCACAACTGAAGATGTGGCATCTTTAGTAGTAATGTTATAGATGTTCTTTTATCTAAGACGTACATGACTGTTGATTTTTGGGTCCACTCCAGATGAGATCATGTCATAATTGGCAAAAACAGCAAAAGCCAGATGGGCATCAGTGCACAATTACATATCGACAAGTACAGTTGTACCTCGCTTAAAGAGCATAATGTGTTCCACAGGATTGCTCTTTAAGCGAGTTTGCTGTTTAAGCGAAACACCATTGAAAGTTACCAATTGTGACTTCTGGCAGGGGGGGGAGTGTGAACCCTGATTTATTTGTTAAGTGAGTTTTTGGTTGGTTTTATTTGTTAAGCAAAGTGAACATTCAGAGAAAATTCTGCTCTTTAAGTGAGTTACTCTTTAAGCGAGGTGCTCTTCATGCGAGGTATGACTGTACACCAAAGCTATGCAGATGCTGCCCTATCCAGTCTATGCTGAACATCTGCTTGGTGATGAGTTGGGATCATCACCATGAATAGTCATTCTAACTTAGCTGGGTTAACTGCCAATTTGTTGAGCATCATTCACCCGATTCCTGTTTCAGTACAACAAACTGCCCCAGATTGAAATGTATCTGGAAATTTACCTTCTTTCATAGCCAAGCACCCAACAACTGCTTTTTCAAGAAAGCAGAGACTACTGTGTTCTCTTACTTGGCACCATCTGGCCACATCGCTGCATCAGAATGTTAAGTCAAGGCTTGTGTGTAACAGCGTAACAGTCCAAGCATCTTGTCTTACCTTTGAACAGTAATAACTGAAGCCATCTTTTGGCCAAGAGTTCAAAGTGGTATATAAAACATCCTTCCTCTCTGCCTCCTCGTCTATGTGATGTGTTAAGCTGAGAGTGAATCTGATTGTCCCCAGCTCACTCAGTCTCACAATTAGGTGAGGATGTGATTTTTATCCAGTGTGCAAACATTGTTAGAAATGTAGCAGTCTACCAGACAACTTATCATATGGTCATGTGGGAGAAGCAGAGGCTTCCTACAAACTAGCACGATGGCTTCCCAACCAGAGCTCAAGGTTGTCTCAACCTTCCATCCTTCTGAGGTCAGTAAAATGAGGACCCAGCATCTTGGGGGCTAAATGCTAATTAACTTGTGAACCACCCAGAGTGCACTATGTGCTATGGGATGGTCTATAAGTGTGATTGCTTTGCTTTGGTTGCTTCTTTATACCTTCACCAACCAATAGCAAAGCTCCTTTTATTTCTGCTCTTCTTTTTCTCTGTGGAGAGTTCTCTTCAGAATGCCTGAAGGGATAAAGACAGACTAGGGCTCTCCTTTCAACATGGATTAGTAAAGGTAAAGGTTTCCCTTGCTCAAAAGCCAGTCGTATCCGACTCTAGGGGTCAGTGCTCATCTCTGTTTCTAAGCCGAAGAGCCAGCGCTGTCTGCTTCTGCAGACGTTTCCATGGCCATGTGGCAGGCATGACTAGACACCGGAGCACACGGAACACTGTTACCTTCCCACTAAAGTGGTCCCTATTTATCTACTTGCAATTTCTTGCTTTCAAACTGCTAGGTTGGATTACTCTCAAACAAACAAACAAAAAAACAAACAAACAAAAAACACAGAGAAGTCCATCTATGACTTTTGTTCCTATCATTTAACCTTTGACTTAACATTGACCAAAACATATTTTCCCTTTTACCTGGAGTGATCCAAGATTTATTTATTTTAGATTTATATGGCCGTACTTATCACCGAAGTGACTCTGGAGGGCTCACAATTCATAACCCACAATCACAATAAAATGGTCCACTATCATTTCCTTACGTAGAGCTAATTATAGGGAAAAGGACTGAAGAGGGTCACTTGTTGCTGCTATTTTTAACTACCGTACATAATCGAGTATAAACTGAGTTTTTTAGCCCCAAAAATGAGCCCCCCAAAAGGGGACCCGGTTTATACTCTGGTCAACGACCACAAGGAACCCAAGATCACGCCAGATTGAGATGTGCCAACAATTTAATTAATTTTACCATATTTTCAAGTATTTTGGTTACTGAAACTCACTAGCAGCTGTTCCATTTCCCACCCTCGGCTTATACGTGGGTCAATCTATTTTCCTGGGTTTTCAGGTCAAAATTAGATACCTCAGCTTATATTGGGTCAGCTTATACTCAAGTATATACGGTACTTGCTATCCTTCAATTATGCACTAAAAGTAATTGAGTAAATTTCTAACTCACTCAACATTTCATAACAAGCTGATCCAAAGGCATTACCACGTAAAACAGTTGGAGGATGATTCTGCAGAGATATGTGCGTGAAGAGTTTTGGTTTTGCAACCCTCATTACATTTAGGTTCTAATAACAACATATTTGCCTATATCCAGCTTGGATTTTCTTCTGCCTGCCTTCAGAATCTTTCCTTTCCTGCCCCATTGGATTCTGGGTTTTGTGGTGGCACTGGCCCTTCACAGATAGTTCCATGCGCACACATTAACATAGCCTAAGGCCCCATCTACAAAACCAAACAAGATCCTGCAATGGCAAAGTGGAATCTGTCAATCCATGTTGTATGTAAAAGAGTAAAGGTTTTCTTCCCATCCTGCCTCTTCCTAAAGCCTTTTTTTTTTTTTTGCAGAATTGATGCCACCTCACTAATAATAATTGATGTTTTCCATTCTGTCATCTCAAAAATCTTTCAGTTGAGTTCTGTTGTGTATATAGACCCCATTATCATTAGGGGTCTTTCAAATACCACATGACCATTTTAGGGGGGGAGGGGTTTGACCAAAAGTCATGGAAAGTCACAGGGAGGGAGGGGATTTGGTGTGAAGTCATATGACTCCAAAATTTTAACCCCCCTGGCCAGGTGGAAGTCTGGGGGTGGGGCGGCAGGCATCCTCAGGCTCCAGGTGGAACTGTGCTCCGCTGCTTGAGCTGGTGTGGCTTTTAAACCCCAGGCCAGGTGGGAGTCTGGGGTGGGGCAGCAGGCATCCTCAGGCTCTGGGTCAGCCATGCTTCTGCTGTTTCTCTTCAAATCAGGGAAAATGAAAAAAGAAACCCCATGTGATTTGGGGGGAGTGGGGGGGGGTTGGTAAAAAGTCACAGAGGGTGTCACAGACCAACCGTCCCCCCTGCTCTGGCCCTCCTATACCAAAGCCCCCAGAGGGTGGGCTGGCCGGCAAAGCAGGTTTACAGCCCTTAGCTGCTTCTCATCCACAAGGAGGTTTAAACAGGTAGCATGTTCAGAGGCTTGTGTGTGAATGCAATGCTTCTCTTACCCTTTTAGTTCAATGAAGACTCGTTGCTCAAGCAAACGAAGGTTTATTGATCAGATATGTTGATCAGGTTCATAAAGCATAAAAGTCAGTAGCATAAGTCAGTCCAGCAAACAGAGTTACAGTCCACAGGTTCATTAGGTAACCATTTTGAAAAGAAAGGAAAAGAAAATCCCACAAGCCAAACTGAGGTCTTAAGCCATTGAGACCCAGAAACGAACTAACCAACTTCTCTGCAAAATGGAGAATTTGCAGTCAGGTGGGTTATTCATAGCCAATCAGGTAACAGAGAAAAATATTCTCAAAACAATGGATTGTTGACACACATGTGCAGTCAGTGAAGACATAACACGCTAAAGAGATAGGAACACAGGAACACTATAATGTCAACAAGCCATCTCGTGACACGTAGGCTGTGAGACAGCTACGAGGCAGAGAGGGACAAAGGATTTCTGAGGCCTATTTCTGAGGCCTAGCTAGAAACTGCAATTTCAAGCCTTGGGAAACATGAGGAAATCTGTCGTTTCCTGACAGGGGGTCAGGGTGTGTGTCAAAAAGTGGCCTATTTTAGGTCACGTGGTATTTGAAAGGCTCCTTACTATCCCAATACCTATAGTACTATAAAGAACACCATGGAGAATTCTTTATACATTTACAGCTGCCTAACTATGGGCAGACAGGAACACATAGGCTGAAATTGTGTTGCACAACTTCAAGCCATGCAATGAAAATGTCATCAGCTGCAGATGTGCCATGGCTATTTTGAGGCAGAAAATAACTTCCCCACCATTTCAAGGATCCCTCAAAATCCCCTTCATCTCATGGGCAGAATGTAGGTGGAATGGGATATTTTTAATAGAAGAAGCCAGGGCAGGATGAGGACCTTGCCACTCCTTCCCCTGTGCCTACACCAATTGCCAGGGGAAGAAGCCAGGGCAGGATGAGGACCTTGCCGCCCCTCCCCCTGTGCCTACACCAACTGCCAGGGGAAGAAGCCAGGGCAGGATGAGGACCTTGCCGCCCCTACCCCTGTGCCCACCCCAACATATTGTATTGTAATGTAATGTATTGTCTGTAAGCCGCCCTGAGTCGCCACGGCGAGTGGGCGGCAATATAAATTTGAACTAATAACTAACTAACTAACTAAATAATGATTTGAATTCAAGACTTCAGATTTCTTGGTTCCCCTTGTTTGGCAGACTTCATCTCTTGTATTACATGAACTATGAGCTTTCATATGCTAAATAAATGCTGTGACTATCATTAGAGAAAAACACAGCTTTGTATAAATTGTTGAATATCAAATATTGTCTCTTGGCAGTCATAAAATGTTGCCAAATATGATGTATCAGGGGTTGTCAAAAGATTTGGGGAAAGAACATTTGGGTTTTTTTGGAAGCATTTTGGCTGTCCCTCATTTTCCTGTTGGAAATAAAAGACAGCTGGTTAACTACTACAAATTCTCCACCTCCAATCTGTAGCCAATATAACAATGCCAGATAAGTCTTAAGGCACCATTTTCAGGCTACTATAGGACACCAGCTTCAAAACTCCCCCCCCCCCAATACCTTATTTTAAACATTTAAGCAGCATACCTTTATTGTTGCTTCACTTCTTTTAACAACAAAAATATTTGTCAAAAATGTAAAATAAACACAATAAAAAAAATTCATTTTATTTCTATCCCTCTTTTCTCTTCAAGCAGACTCAAAACACACTGTGTTATTAAAGCAGACTACAAACCTTCACAGCTAAAAATTTACAACATTGTTGTGTGCCATCAAATTGGAAATGATTTATAGGGACCCTAATAGGGTTTCAACGTCAGTGAGATATTTAGGGAGTGGTTTTACAAGTTCCACACCCCCAATAAATTTCTGTGGCTGAGAAAGGATATGAACCTAGGTCTCTTGAGTTCTAGTCCATTATTCTGTCCACCCTACCACACTGGATATTTAATAATCAAGTCAGTTCAAGGTTCTCTAGGTTTACCTTACCTTTGTTCTAGGATCATCCTGGAACAACCCAACAAGCCAAGGCCTATTTTAGAATTTCTTAATGAACATTTGATTTGTCCACCTCCTTGGAGTTTCTTCACTCTCTCTTGTGGCACATGACCCCAATATACAAGTGGTCCGCAGGCATGCCAAGATGGAAAGTGTTCTATTGTGATAACAGAGGGTGTTTCCCAACCTTTGGTTTTTGGACTTCAATTCCCAGGAACCTAAGTCATTTCCCTAGACCACTGATCAGCCAATGTACTGTCTTAGACATCTGGCAATTGAAGTCCACCAGTGTTCTACAGAACATAGTTTGGGAAACACAATACTCATCAAGGCTGTCAACTATTAATCCTTCTTACAATAATAAAAATAATAATAGTGGGACATAAATATAGAAGCTGAGCGTTGATGGTTATTTACGAATACCAAATATCTGGTAAAAATCTAAGTATTCAAAAACTAATTGAAAGATGCCATAAAACAAGGAAATCTACAATGAATACTTAAAAAAAATCCACATTAAATTTGTTTTAGCCTGATAACAGAAAGGGCCAGTTCTGTGTTTCTTTCTTAATTCTAATACAAAATGCAGTGAGTTTATATTGTGTTTACTTTCTAAGCATAGCTATGTAGTTATCTGTCACCAAGTCAGATTTTTATCACTGATTTAGTTTCACTGATTTATAGTGACCCAATAATAATAATAATAATAATAATAATAATAATAATAATAATAATAATAATAATAATAATAATAATAATAATAATAATAACAACAATAACAATAACACCAACACCAACACCAACAACAACAACAACAGTGATCCTAATGTGATATATTTAAGAAGTGGTTTATTATCCTGTACATTATTTATTTATTACATTTATATATTGCTCATCTGGGTAGTTTCCAACATTGAAAATTTTACAAATCAAAAGAACAAAAAACAATTCAATCAACCCAAGTTGTCTTATGAATAAACAGCTTCCAAATAATTATTCTGTCTTGTTTTTATTTTTTGCAGATGTGTGTATAAGAAATGGCAAGCATGTCTGAAGTCATTATTGCAATTGGATGAGAATTAGCATTACCTAATTAACATTCCTGTAGTTTTAGATAATTTAACTTTGGGTTGATAAAGCTGTTTGTGCAGTTGGCTAATGAATTTGCACATAGGTGCAACTACACTTTCTGAAGAAAGAGGCAGCATTATTTTTGTTTCAAAGTAAGGGACACGCAGGTCATAAACATAGAAGTAACCCCCATTAAACAAGTAGGAACCTATTTCTGAATTATAAAGACATATTATACCGCAAGGGTTTGTATGATTCTACTTTTGAAATGTTGTCAGTGTGTTAGTTCCCTGCACAGAAACATAGAGATAAAATAAACAAAACAAAATGTTGTGGCACCCTAAAGACTCACCTGCTGTACTTTAATGTTAGGTTTCGTGGCTCAAATCCACTTTGTCAGACATAAGAGTGAAACTTCATAGTATCAATTTATACACATCAGGTACATTGTTACACAATAGTTGTTTAGCATAACAGATAAGTTTACAAATCAGTGCGGCTTTTTACAACTGGCAGTAACAGAAGATCCCTGACTGGTATTCAAATTTGCTGTGAATTTTGGCCCTGTTGAGTTGTAAAGGGTTATTATTATTATTATTATTGTTATTATTATTATTAATTCAATTTATATGCTGCCCTACTTGGTGAAACCAACTCAGGGCGGCTCACAACATACAATCGAATACAATGTAACAGTTCAATACAATATCATAATATCAATGGATGGGGTACACAGAAAGTGCATCCTCAAAGTTTGTGGTATTTCTGAACCACAACTGGTCACTCTGATTGGCCAGCTACTCTTTCTCACACTAGATCAGGCGAAAGGAACTACTGACTGAACTCCCCAAAGGTTGCTTCATTTTGGCAGTTTCACATCTGGCCTAGACACGGAAGAAGTAGTAGTAGATGGATGCAAAACGAGGGAGCCTCTGATATGGCGAAAAAAAAAACATCCCTCTTCTTCCGCAATATCCACCATGCCACAAGATCTACCCAGGGATTAGGGACGGAGGGGTCAACGAAGGCAGCTTCCAGGCCGGCTTGGCTGGAGACCTTTCAATTAACAAACAAACAAACAAACAACAGATCTCATGCACTGGAGCCAGAGATTCCCCCACCCCCACCCCCACCCCATTCATTACGAGGAAATCCCGCGTTTACAGAAGTGACGGGCAGCAGGGGGGCATTATTTGTGCTGCCTTCTCACGCCAACGTCACAGCTCGTCCTCAAGGCTGACCTGGGTGGGGAGGGAGGGGGGGAGGGAGAAGGATCCTTCTTGGGAAACCCCGCAGGAGGCAGCGCCCATGTCTAAAAAAGATCCCCCGGCCTTGGCTTTGGGGAGGGTGTTGAAGAATTCCCCCGAGCCGCTGGAAGGAAGGGGCCGAGCGAGGCGGGCAGCTCCGTGTAAAACAACCGGCTCCGTGTGATCCGGCGTCGGAATGGCACCTCCGGGTGGGGAAGAAGGATCCTTCTTCAGCCAAGCCTTGGGCGCTGGCGCTGCGCCTGCTGCTTGGGAGGCTGCGCGCCTGTCCTTGGAGCCGCGGCGGAGCACTTGTCCTGTAATCGATTGCCGAGTCCGCTGAGCGGCTCTTCTTGCCAAGCGCGGTCAGCGCACGCTTTCCCCGGCCGGCTGCCTTCCCTTCCCTTCCCTCCCTCCTTCCCGGCTCCCGTGCCCGAGGAGGGTGAGCGGGCGCCGGGAGAACGGTGCGCCTCCTCCGTGCGCCACGCAGCGCGCGCCTCGCCTTCTCCCCTGTGCGCGCCGGGGCGCTTGAGAGACAGAAGGGTGTGCATGCATGCGTGCCCGCGTGTGTGCATGTGCGTGCTTGTGAGTGAGAGAGAGAGAGCCGAGCGAGAGTGTGGAGTTTTTCGCCGGATCGGTTTCTCGGGGTTTGACCAGTTGTCCCAGGCTCACCCTGCTCTCTGAAGATGGAGGAAGTAAAAAACAGGATTACCCTTAGCTACAGATCCACTGCCTTAGTTCCCATAACCAACTGCAGGGCACAAACACACGAGCGTTAGGCGAGGCGAGGGAGGAAGAGAGAGAGAGGAAAAAAAGGCTCATTAGCAAAACAAACAAACAAACCAGGGGGATGGCATTGATTCCCTACACGCACTGAGGAGGTAAATCTTTATTGGAGGGGTGTGTGTGTGTGTGTTGTTTCTTTGGCTGGGAGACGGGGTGGGTGGCTATAAAATCGAGGGGAAAAGGCTGCCTGACTGATCTCTGTTTTGTGAGTGTTTCTCGTATATGTGTGTGTGTGCATTTTGCAAGAGGGGAGGGAGGCGGCGAGGAGGGTCTGTGTCACAGAGCCAGGCGCAACTGCCGAGCATCTCCTGTGCCAGGATCGGAATGACTTGTTGCTATTACCCACCCGTAGTACTAGCACAGCTTTCAAGAGAGAGGGAGGGAGCAGAGAGTATTGGTTTCTCTGCCTAGACCTGTTTCTTCCTCCCCTTCTTTGCCTCCAAACGAGACCCACCCCTCCGTCCAGGTCAGCCGATCCGGCAAGACCGGTGGAGACATTTTATCTGGTAAAGGGACCCTTGTTGGGAAGACGGGTCTGTTTCCGACGGTGTCGACCGACGAATCACTTTTCCCTTAAAAAGAAAGGGAAAAAAAGAAGACATGGCCAGGGCTGGTCAGTTGCAGTTGGCCATCGTCTCCCTTGGCCTGTGGAGACGATTCGCTCTCGTTGATGACTGCTAATTTAACATTGATTTCCTCTCTCCTGGCTTGCCACACATTATGTTTTTAAAAAGCGGGGCTTAAATGACTTTGACAGGTCCTGCTGTGGCCGCCGGAAGAAACACAGGCAAGACACAAAGACTCAGGTGAAGTGAAGGCTGCCTTCTTCTTCTGCCCTGGGCCAAAAACAGTTCTTGTGAAGTTCGCTTTGGTTTCTTGCTCCCCACCTCCTCCTCCTCCTCCCCCCTTTTAAAAAAACTCCTCGATCCACCCTTGCCAAAATCCCCACCACCACCACCACCACCACCCTCTTTTCTCTCTCTCTTTCCTCCCAAGATTTCCCCCCTTTCTTTCGATTTGTAAGGAACCGGTGGATCAAGTTTTCTCTCGTCTGGTTAATCGCATTGCTGTAGCTTTGGCTGACCTCTCTCTCTCTCTCTCTCTCTCTCTCTCTCGCTCCCTTTTTGTTCTTCATCTTTCCTGAAAGTACGTGCCATTCCCAACCAGACTATCCTGAAAAGGGGGGTAGAGGAGGAGGAGGAGGGGTGAGTAGTGAAAGAGAGAGAGAGAGGGAAAGAAACACAGAGAAAGGCAGCTTCCTTCTTCGTTACTGCTTTGTTTGCTCTGAATGACCTACCTGTAAGTTTTCTTCCTCTTCTCCTGAACTCTTGGAGGCGGGGAATTTGGGGGGGGGGGTCGAAATGGAGAGGGGGCCTGGCTTATTTCTGAACACGTTCCCATCTTGCTATGCTTCCAGTGCACCCTGATCCTTTCTGTCTTTTCCTTCTTGGCTTGGAGGAGGGGGTTAGAAGCTGCCATCAGAAGTTGGAAATGGTGAACAAACTTAATTTTTTATCCTAGATCCTTCTCCCACTCTATATTTCATTTCCTTTCTCCTCCTCTCCTTGTCTGGGATGATATTTTCTCCCACTCAGGTTTTAGGCAACTTTCTCCCCATCTTACTGTATATCCTACCTGCAGAAGGAGGGGAAAGATAAGGTAATTTTGAAAGAAATCAGGAGGGAATTGCCCTTCTGCTAAAAACGTTCCAGTCTCTGATATTATTTTTTCCCCAAGCCACGTAAATACCAGATCAGAGTCAAGTTTGCTTATTTGAAATCTAAGTGTTATCTACTGAGTGTGTCTTGGGAATTTGATCTGCAGTTTGCCAAAGAGGAACACAGAGAAAAGTATTTAATTTTTTTTTAAAGGAGAGGGATGAGGTGAAGGGAAGTGGTTTAGGAGACAAGAAATGAAGCTGCCTGTTTTCCAGTAAGTAATGGAGAAATTCCAGGAGCTGGGGCTAAATATACTTGGCGATCAATACAGAAATGGCTCATTGTGAATAATTTAACTGCTTGGTATAGTGAGAGTTTTGAAACCAGAGGCAAAAGGGAGCTAGGAGATTGGGAAGAAGAATGGAAAGTTCTTTCACCTTGCCTCTTTGTGTGTGTGAAGTTTCCACTTAAAATGATGTGGTGCTGATTACTGACCTTTTCCTTTTATTTTATTTTTAATTCAGCGGTAAGCTAGTGGACGTCATCTAATACAGTTACTTAGGTTTCTGGAAAGTAATTGCTGGCTCCTAGTTACTAAAGTATCTTGAGAAACTTTTCAAATTGGTATAAAGTGGGCAGTCTAGAAATGTTTTAGAGAAGCCCTTGAGGATAAATTAAAATCAGGGATATCTGTGTCAGATAGTTGTGGCAACTCGGTAGGAGAAATGTCAGTTTACTGTTGGTGCATCTGTATCTGCGTTGTTTGAAATTAAAAAAAAAAAAAGCACCTTAACAGCACAAGTGACTTGATATGAAACTTTATAGGATTGCCATTCAACAATACTTAAGGTTAATCCAAAAAGTTCTTGTATAGGAGTTAGTTTCCTTGGTTGGACTTGAGTACACCTGTGCTTAAAATTGCTGTCTCAGTGTGATTAGAGCTGTGATAAGGCATTAATGTCTTGGTTCCACATACATCAAATCGAAACAGTACTTCTGTAAAAATGAGGAAACATTGGTTTTCTTCTTTTTCGGCACAGATTTATTTTTGGAATGTAGACTTAACTTTTCTACCTGTCTGAAAACTTAGATGACTTCAGAAAGACTCCAGGCAGAGGCTCTGTTGCTTTTCATACACTGGCTAAATCAGCTACAAAGAAAAGAAAAGAAAGTGGTATGGGAGCCCAGATGTTTAATGGCTGTGTACTCTTTTGCCTTGCAGCACTGCACTTTGACTATGGAAGCAGAGGCTACTGATGGATACATGCCATGTAAGTACTCATTTTATTTTTATTTGCAGGGGTTTTTCCCCCCAGGGCTTTTTGTTTCTTGGGAGCTAGAAGATTGCAAACTTATTTTCTGTCTTCTTTATTGAATTGCTCATTTTCAGTCAGAATGCTTTGGGTCATTGCAAATTCTAAAAACTGACCATCTAATGTAACTATATACACATATATTAGTAAGGGGCATCTTTTCTTTTTAATAACTCCCCCCCCTGCACATTTTGTGCAAAGGTATGTGACTAAGCATGAAACTAAGAGAGTGTAAGTATGAACTGACGATTGTTTTACTTTGCCCTAGAGCAGCAATATGAAATCTGTTTTGTTCATGCTGGGGAAGCCATTAAGCAAATCTTTCTGCTGTTTCCCATTCCTTGCCAGGTCACCGTCAGTTGATTTTACATTTCTGTAACAAACATTTTTGGCCACAACAAAGACACCCCCCTCCCATAAACTGAGGATACATCTAAAAATGCTGGGAACTGAGTAATCAAAAAGTTTGCTCCTTTCTGACTACATGTTCTTATGCTTGGAAGAGTTATTTCCTCCTGCATAAAACTGATACACCTTTTTCTTTTTTGACTAGGTGATCATGAGCTTTCACCTGAAAGGGAGCACTCCAACATGGCCATTGACCTCACCTCAAGCACACCCAACGGGCAGCATACCTCACCAAGCCACTTGACAAGCAGTAAGTCACTATTTAAACACCTTTTCTGCAGAAGGTCAATTGATGGTGTCTGATTTATGAGGTCAATAAAAAAAATAGAAGATAGGGCAGATTTGCTTTTGTTGAAGGTCTTACCTAAACTTTAGCTTGACTGCTTGAGTTATCCCTAGATGGCCTTTAGTCACAGATACTTACCTAAGCCAGGTGAGGAAAAACAAAGGCTTTGCTTGTAGTTGTTATAGTTCCTTTTGAAACAACTTTTAGGTATCATTCCAGAGCAAAGATAGAACTAATACAAATCTAAAACTATATTTGCTGGGATGTTCTCTGTGGCTCTTTAGACTGCCTCCCTTCACCTCTGGAACTTTATTTTTATGTCTTCTTCACTGTTGGAGGTGATACTACTTTAAATGTTTAACTTGCACTTGGAGAATATTGATGTTCGCTAGTTATTACATTTTATCAGTTTATTCGTTAAAGGATCAGGGATTCTTTCGCTGTTATTTGGGATGTCTAATATTCATCTGAGCTATAAAACTGAGCACCTTAAATTTAAAGCTTTTCCCCGTCATCTTTTGCTGGTTATGCTTTTGCATTCACATTCCTATAATGTGAATTTTTATTTTTATTTTTTGCAAATAATACTGTAAAAGTATTACAGAAAGATTAAGTTTTAAGAGTGAACTTCTTATAATAAGAAAGTATGACTCTGTATCAGCCCTGATTGAGAGGAAGGTGTTATACTCAGCCATTTCTCTTGTCCTCTAGCAAATTATGAGTCATACACAGATTTTATGAGCCTTTAAAATTGAGGGTTAGTATGAAATATCCAGCTGCTATATGCATGTTGCTAAAGAGTGTGATTGCTAGTATTCTAGACTGAACTTTATATAGCAGTCTTTCATAATTCAGCACAGTTAGACAATTCAAAACCTGTGGCATTGGGGTTCAGATCTATATTTTATTGAGTGATAAAACTTTATTATTGACTTCCTTGATTTCCTTTGTATTATTATTGAGAAGTAAAGAAGCCACTGTTGACTTAAATCTTTTTTATCATGTAGACGTGAAACCCATGCCTTATTCAATTACAGTAATATCTCGGATAACGTTTACCTTGGATAACACTAAAATCACATAATGTTAAGTAATCTGGGGTGGAGAATTGGATCGAATAACGTTAAGGTCCTATGGGATGGATCGGATAACAACCGCTAAAGCCTGTGTGGTTACAATGTATCTCTATGGAGCTTTAACGTTATCTGATCCATCCCATAGGATTTTAACATGCATCGGATAGCACTAAAAATCGGATAACACCAAGACTTGTGGAACCAAGTCTTAGCATTATCCGAGGTATTACTGTATTGTATTAAGTTAAAACAAGATTGTTGCAGTCAGGCAAATATTTCATCCTTTGAAAACAACTGATACCTGCTATGTCATTAATCCCAATTAGTAAACGCTATACATATTTAGTTAACCCTAGTCAGTAAATGCAGTAAATATTTAATAGGCTGAATTTAAAATAATTGGATGTAACGGTGTAGGCATTTTTATGAGTTATATGAGTGCATGCAGTTTGGGCTCTTCCAGATATCTTCTTGGTACATTTTTTTTTGGGTCTCTGATTCATCCCATGGGTAGAAAATCCACCTCAGTTAACAAAGAGCTGGATTCAAGACTGGTATCCCAAAGGAGTCCATATTTAGACATTCACTGTAATCTTCCATTGACCCAAGACACCTGCATGAGGCTCTCCTTCACCAGTATAGCATGTCTGAGTGAGTGCTCTGTGCAGAAAAGCAGCGCTGAGCTTTTGGAATTATTTCCACATTTTCATAGCCTGCGGTGAGATGAAAGAGGATGAGTGGAGCATCCTATCTGTATTTCTATGATTTTAAGATTTTTAGATTTCAGAGATTTTAGAGTTTTTATGATGTTTATCTATATGTATGGGTTGTTGGAGTGTGTTACGTTGGGGATGTTTTGTGTGTTGTAAGCCGACCGGAGTTGCTTTGGTGAGGGGACTGCTAAACAAGACAAACAACCAAACTATCAAAAGAACTATATCGTTTTTGTGGGGTGGGGGTGGGGGAGAAAGGAAACACTTCTAAGCTCTGGAGTGTAGTGAGTTTGCTAAAACTCCAAGCAGTTGTAAATTTTTGCCCCAACTCCTCTCTGTGGGAATGGATCACATCAAAATGAGTCCATAATAGGTCTTCCTGTTTGATTTTAACCAAACAGCTAATTATTTAGTTTATGCAATTCTATACTGAGTTGGCTGATTAAGCATCTGATACAACAACTCCTGCATCTTATTCTTTAGGCACTTATTTTGTCTTAAGCTTCTCTAAATCTGAAGCTGCTACATCCTGAATATGATCATTTATTAATCTAGTCCCAAACTACATTGTTGGATAGCTGCTTTGCAAGGCTTATGGCAAGGGTATGTATGTACTCAGTGCCTTAGCTTTGATCCTTTGAACTGGAGATGACAGGTATGGGACATGGGACATTCTGTATTTCTGCATATGCCAAGATAGGCAGATTGCTCCTTCCATATGCTTTGGACCATTGTACTTGACCCTTGACTACACTAGCTGGAGCTTAAAGAAATTAAAGCCCTATATAGTAGTGGCCAGGATACCTAAGAGACCGCATCGCCCTAAGAACATCTGTCCGTCCCACCAGAGTGGACTGGAGAGGCTCTCTGGTTGTACCATCAGCTAGAGAGGCGCACCTCTCTAGCACAAGGAGCAAGGCCTTCTCTGTGTCCACCCCAGCCCTATGGAACCTCCTGCCAATTGAGCTACGTCTCCAGTCGGAGTTGCTGTCTTTTAGGAATGGGTTTAAGACCTGGCTGGCAGGACAGGTGTGGGTTTTGGGTCAGACAGTAGCATCAGCGTGTTGGCTCATCTGACCCCTCCCTCTCTCAAAGTATGAATTTTTTAATCTTTTAACTTTGCTTAGTTTTAATATTTTAATATTAATTTTAAATTGGATTTTATATTGTGTTTTATGTCTCTTTTTAAACCTTTAAACCCTGGGTCTCTTTGAGGAGGGTGCCAAATAAGTCTGATTAAATTAAATTAATAAATAAATTAACATAAGATAAATAAATTATGATCCAAAACATCAGAAGGAAATCTTATTGCCTATAGCTGTTGTATGTGTGTATTTTTGAGCTACTCCAAAATCTGCTTTCTGTGAAGTAAGGAATCCATAGCACTCTTGAAAACCATCCAGACACTGCAAGAGTCTTCACATAAGGTTTTGCAGCAATAGACCGTGTTACTCTGCAGTCTGTTGCTGCAGAAAACACAAGGAATCTTCAAATACCTTTAAAGACTAACATGTTTTATTTAGCCTAAGCTTTTGTGGGCTGGTACACCTGAAGAAGTGGGTTGGAGTCTACAAAAGCTTATGGAAGATAGAACTTGTTTGTCTTTGTCTGCTATGCTATGACAGATTGTTGCTCCACCTAAGTACCAGTAGTCACTGATGGCAACTCACTGGGCGTTCCAAAGAAAGGTCTACTAGGGTCTGAACCTCATACTGAATCTAGAACACTAGGTTCTACCACTCAGCTGATTAGCAGATTTGGAAATTGTTAGTTTTGAACATTTAGAAATCATTTACTTGAAATTCCATTCTTTTTCTCAGACATCTTTGAATGCCATAATCTGTGTAAAACAAAAGGCATTAGTATCAAGACTTAGAAAGTAGGATGTGTGATGGGTACAATTTCAAGGTTGACTCAGCCTTCCATTCATCAAGGTTGATAAAATGAGTACCCATGCTAATTACCTGTAAACTTCTCAGAGAATGCACTAAAGCACTATGAGGCAGTAAATAAGTGTAATTGCTATTGCTATTCTGATGATTAAGATGCTGCACACTATGTATTGATCAAATTGGATCTGAACAACAGGCAATGGCCTGCTGTAGTAGTCATGGTTTTAAGACTTCCAGAGTTCAGGATCATTTTACTGATACAGGAGAGCTGAGGGCAGGACTTGCAGATCCAGGTTTATGAAGTGCGCTAGAGATATGAAGAATATTTTTAAAAACCTGTCATTTGTGGAGATTTTTCCAAATCTTGTCTGGTTGTGACTTCTACCTGCAACAGAAACTTTTCTTGGCTTTCCACATAATAGCAAAAAACAATCTTGTCATTTCTTTCGTTTGTTTTTTCTTGTACAATACAAGGAACTATCAAATTCTTCACAGCTCAGTGCTCTTTTTCAAGTAATCTTGGGCTAGGGAAAAAAGTCCATTTGCATAGAAATTACAATAATTTTGTGCAGATTGATGTTTTTTATGGAAAAAAATTGCTACAACATATTAAGGAAATCCTATGAGATTCTCATGGCAGGAAAACTTTTACAGAGGAAAAAGGGGGATTTCCTCCTTTAGTTTGTCACTGATGGCAAAAAGCTATGAGAGTAATGTTGCTATACTGTACTGGACTTCTCACATTTTCCACACAGGCCACAGTAAGTATACTTGTATCACCTCTACAGACACTTGTTCCTCAGGCAAAGAAGTAAGTAAGTTTTGATGCTGCACCAATATCCATGGTTATTAAAGCTTAATTGTGTAGTATCAGATGATAAGGATAAGGAATTGTGTTTTCTTGAAGCAGCCCCCAATTCCGGTTGCTTTTCCAGGATTTCAAAAATAATGGGATAATGTGCAAAGAGGCTCTTTGACATACAGTAGTTCATATGAGAAATATACCTTACCTTAGCCTGGCTGCATTTGTATCCAGTTTAAACAAGGAAGAAGGCCTTAACAGGCAATTTTCTTGGCTTTTTTTATGTACTGTAAACAGTGTGTGTACCAGACAGGAGAGAAAACAACTGCTTTATAAACACACCACTCTCACCCAACTGTGGTAAAATTACATGCTTGGGAGAAGGTTTCCACTCCTCTCTCCCATATTTATTAGCCTGTGGCAATTCCAACGGAGTAAGACTTGGCTAAACCACTAATGTTTTCAGTTTTGCTTCCAAAAGGTTGCCGGTCAAATATTTTTGGCACACGTTTCATTGATGTCAGGTTCATCTTTTTCATTACCACATCTGTAATTACATAGAACATACCTTGATGTAGCTAAGATCTACTCTTTTATGAGGAGAAGGAATCTGCCTGACACATGAGATTTTCTTTGCTTATTAATGATATAATTTATACCATGTTTCTCCTTTGGTGAAAAAAGAGTAGTGTGTCTGTCTCTGGGATTCATTAATTAGAGTATCTTCTTGAAATTTTATAAGTGAACACTGGAAACAAATAAGTAGCAGATAAGCATGTCTGTCAAGCTGCATTCAAGAACTGAATGAACCTCCATTGGCTGTACTGGAACAAAACTGTCACCCATTGTACTTAGTGGAGTGCTGGTGTTGATTTCTAAAAGACGTGGGTAGTCCTAAATGACTGTGTCAGGATATGTCTGAATCTGGCATGGATCTTTTGCTATCCTTGGGCTGTGAGGATGACACAGTGGGTTCAGTGTCTCACTCTTATCTGATAGGATGTGCGTAGTGTAGTTAACAAGTCTCCTGGATTCCAGAGGCTGGAATTGAAGGGCACAAAAGATTTGAGCTGGTTTTGACACCTAATGGGAAGTTTAGTTCAGTTCATAGAATTTCATGAATCTGATAAACGTAGTTAACATTTTGCACATTGTCAGCTAGGCTTTGTTGTAGTATTAGAAAAAAAGCACTGCTGCCCGATTATGTGGTTTTTGAAGGTTAAGAGTTGTTTGTTCTAGTTTCCTCCAGAAGGCATGACAGTTGTTAACAGAATACTGTTGTGTTTTTTAATTGATACTCCTTTAAAAATGGAAATACATATTTAAAAAGAATCTAGAAAACCTGCTTTGTCATCTGTTTTCACGTCTAATGAAAATACAGTGTTGACAGCCATCTAGTCTTAACTCTCTATCACTAGGTGATGATAAAAATATCTCTGGCATTCATTGTGAGGTTTTACTTGCAATCTAAAGACTAGAATTAAGTGGTAGTAGAAAATGATGCTGGAGTAAGAGTATAGTGGCTGAATTTCAAATGCTAGTCCCAGTCTGACTTGGCCTACCTATTGCATAAATTATCAAATGGTAAGTCAATACTCCCTAAATTCTATTTATTTTCCTGTGTCTACTCTCATCACAACTACTTGTTGGATTTAGATCTGTGATTGCAGATATTGTAACCCTATGCCGTGCTGCATGCTACTGTTTTGCACAAGCACATACTTAGCAATTAAATGATTGCTATGGTTTTGGTACATGCTAGGCTTCTCTGTCCTGCTTGACAGACAATATGGACAATCTATGTACCATGCAGTGTAATCTTAATACAGTACTTGTAAAATGATAATTTTGATCAGCGTTTTTTACCCTTCCATGTGTTTGTGTCGCACCAAACCACTGTGTCAAAATTCCTTAAATGGTAATCTAAAAAACAACAACAACACAAAAATCTCACTTCTTCAAAGACAGATGTTGATACATGTGCAGAATGTATTGTATTCTGCTACAGTTATCCTCCGGTGGGCAATGGGAACAGGGATTAGCAGAAACACTGAGTGACCCAAGTTACTATTAGCATGTTAGAGCTTGTAGTTGGATAATCCATGGCAGGGGTGGTAAGAGGCAGCACATGAGATAGTACATCACACTTGAAAAAGGGTGAATTCTCGTTGATTTTTCCAAAACCCTATGTCTTGATGCTTTATTTGCTCTGCTGCAGTTACTGGATGTGTTGTTTTGGCAACTTCTGTTAGTTGCCAGCTTCTGTTTGTAAATTTTTCCCTTTCTGGATACTTTGGATTTGTTCTCATTGACATGATAAGTTTTGATCTGGGCTGTACAACTTCAAACGGCAGATAGGGGCTCATGTGACTAAAAGCTTCTCAAAGATGTGAGTTTGGATACAGGATCTATCCAGTCATGGGATTCATTTTTTAAACTACCTACTCTGTGGGCGTGGTGTGGCGGATGTGGCCAGGGGAAAAGCCCTGAGTTGTACATGATTTAGGACTACTTTATTTCAAAACTTGATGGGCCAGCCAGAATTTCTGCTACTGGTTCTGGTGAACTGGTACGAACCTGCTGAAGCCTACCACCATTCCCATTCTGCTCCATTCTCCATGCAAAAGCCAAACAGTCTATCAGTTAAATCTTACTTCAGTATTGATGATGGCCACTACTGATGATGGGAAAGCAACAGAATAGCTTGGGGGAACAGGGTAGGCTGCCTGACACATGCAGCACTTTTGACCAAAATCCTGCTAGTTGATTGCTGACTGGCCCTCAATATCTGCTGCCTGAGATGGTTACCCCACTCTCTCGAATGGCAGGGCTGACTCTGTCCTTCTGCTGTTTTCTAGGGTACAGGTTGTGTTATTTTAAAGACTGGTCGATCTTGTGCGCCTCTACCTGCAGCCTGAAGTACAGTTCAGACACAGGCTCACCACACCTCGGTGAGAATTAGGCCACTTTGTCACTATGTGATTTGATCCGTTTTAATCTGTTTGGCTAAGGAGGATGGTCTCAAGATAACGGGCAAGCAACTTCCAAAGCATGGGGTGTTCATCTTGGCTTTTGTGAAACCCATCACTGGTCACCCCCCCCCCCAACAGACTTGATGGCATGCTGCCAAAATTTGACAGTGGCTGCAGGGTGAGCAGTGTTTCATTTTGGAAGAAGGCAAACATTTCTGTATAACTTGTTCTAAAGCAAAAATGCATTCCCTGCTCTAATGAAATAAGGATCACAGGGCTTCGATCCTTCCCAGAATCACTTGGTTAATTGTGTAATAATATCAGCTGGGTTCGTTTTTTGTCTCCCACAGGTTTTTAACAGGCATAATTTATTTTACCAATCTATTGCCCACCTTTCTGTTGGTGATATATTCATTAGACATCTCTCTGCCTCTGCTTTATATTGGCAACTTTTATCAGTTAACAGCTTCTGTTTCTAAACTTCAGTCACAAACACACATGTACAGTACTGTGATTTCTAAGATTATGTTATCATTATGTGCTATGAAGCCTCTGTTTGCACATGTACTGTGATTTCTAAGATTATGTTATGTCCCATCAAGTCAGAACTGATTTGATAGTGATCCTAACAGGTCTTTCAAGATATGCAAGATATTTAAGGACTGGTTGTACCAGTTCCACTCCCCCAGTGAGCTTCCATGGCTTAGTGGGAATTTGAATCCAGATCTCTTGAGTTCTAATCTGTCACTCTCTCCCCTGCACCATGCTGGGTATCTAAGACTGGTTTTGTAATAAAATAATATTGTTAATGGAAATATTAAAATTCCAAGGAAATAACAGTGTTGGTGTCAAATTTAAAATATTCCTTGTGGAGTAAGATGACTGTTTATTTAATTGATTGGGGAAAATCAGTCATATCTAGGATAATACCAACTTGCTTTGATGTTAGTGATTTTTAATAAGATGTTCCTTTCTGGCATGAGTTCCCCTTCAGATAATTTCTATTGTGTTGCTCATCTATGAGGCTCACAGAGACAGCCATACATAACAGGGTCCTATTCAGCTCTTAGAAACATGGATTGCCTTTTTCATGTAGAGGGGACCATTCTCTGCTGCCCCTTTTATAGTCTTCCTGCACATGGGTTTGACTGGATGTGCAGAAGAAAAACTCCCAATGTGATCTTGGTCAACAGTGCTGCATGTGTCAGACAGCCTGCCCTGTGCTTCCAAGCCATTCTGTTGCTCTCCCATCTAGGGGAGGATGCTATCCATGGGGTCATCTTCAATACTGAAGCTGGTGGCTCTCTTTCTTTTATTATTATTATTATTATTATTATTATTATTATTATTATTATTATTATTATTATTATTATTATTATTATTATTATTATTATTATTATTATTATTATTATTATTATTATTATTATTATTAATTTACTCATATTTACTATCCCGCCCCAATCGGGTAGACCCGACTCTGGGCGGCTTACATCATAGATTAAAACCACAGGTTAAAACCTTAAACATTCATAAGAAAAATTACACAAACTTTTTTAGACAAACTTTCTTCCATACTGGCGGATCTCCATGTTTTTTAACACCTGAATGGGGCTAATAGAGTGCATCTTCCTGCTGAAATCTTTTGAAAGCATTGCATACCGACGGATTAGCAAATTGCATGCAAGCTGTAGTGCAGATACAGTGTCACATGCTTATCCGCCAAAGCAGGCAGACTGTATTTAGTTTTCCTTTGACAGGAGAGTGTTGGTAACATAAGGTATGTCCAGGATCAGCCAAATTGGGCTTACTAAGAAACAAGAGGGCGATATCAGCCTGTCCTAATGAATCCTCAAATTTGTGAAAGAGCCATAGAACATAACTACAAAAATGTAAAGGACAATCTAGCTCCAAAAGATAAGCCAATGTGGATTGTTCAGTAGCCTGGAATGCTGATGGTCAGCTAGAAGAGGAAAACCAAAATCTCTAGTGCTGTGATGGAAAACACTTTTTACTTCAGGTGTTCTTGGACTTCAATTCTCAGAAGCCCAAGTCAGTATTCATGCTGTTCAGGGGTTCAAGGAAATTAAGTTCAGGAACAACTGGAGTGCCAAGGTTCACCACCATTGCTCTAGTGCAGTGGTTCCCAACAAGGGATACACAGCCCACTAGTGGACTTCAATTCCCAGAAGCCTAAGTCAGTACATTGGCTGATCAGTGCTTTGGGGAAATGACTTAGGCTTCTGGGAATTGAAGTCCAAAATCCAGCATTTGGGAAACACTGCTCTAGTGCGTAAGGGAGTGTCCTATAGCAGTGATGGTGAACCAATGGTACCCATGCCAGAAGTGGCACTCAGAGCCTTTTCTGCGGGCACCCATTCAGTCACCCCAGCACAGAGTTGTTCCACCTCTTTGCCCAGCAGCCCAATGGGAGAGCTTCTTCCCTCCCCCAGCACGTAGTTCACCCCACCCCTCTGCCCAGTAGCCCAATGAGAGCACTTTCTCCCACACCCCAGCACAGAATTCATCCCCCCCCCCCGCCCAGCAGTCCAATGGAAGCGTTTCCTTCTTCTCCTGTTGCTGTGTGGGCACTTTGCAATAAATAAGTGGGTTTGAGGTTGCAGTTTGGGCACTCCGTCTCTAAAAGGTTTGCCATCACTGTCCTATAGGAAGTTCTGTCTGTCTATTTGGGACATGGAACAAGAGCCCAGTGTCCAGTTAGGAGGTAAGAAGATAAGGGGACATCGTGTCCTGTGGCCCCTCATGTGTTGGGTCTGCAAAAAGATGAGCAATAGCAAGCAGAAGCCAACAGAAAAGGCAGCAAAATCTATGGATTCTGATACAGTAACTGTTTCAGCCTCGTTGCTCACCAAGATGGCTCTTTCGTTGAGCTGCAGATACAATCCTCTCTCTAACTTTGGTAACTACCAAAACTGGTGAGTTTTGGTAAGTTTTTTCACAATCCTATATGTGCAAATGGTGGAGCCTTAGCTCCACCTCTGTGGGCAGGCTGTCCCTTCTGAGGGGAAAGAGACATGCATTAAGAATCTTTGAGTACTTGTGCTTTTAGTGGTATGTATTTTTCAATCATCTTGCTATCTTTTGTCTCCTGGAGAAGAGTGCAATATAAATTAAAAAAATTAAAAATAATAGATAAATGAGCAGATAAATGCTTGTGCCCCTTGAAGTGGCACTTTAGGCAAAACCACAAAAAACTGGTGAAAGCAGTTAGAACATTCCAAATGAAGGAAGACACATGGAAAAGAAACTGGGCTCATCTACCTTTGATAGCTGTGTGTTCAAAAGCAAGAAATTGCAAGTAGATAAATAGAGACCACTTCAGTGAGAAAAGATCTTGGGGACATGAAAGGAGCCTCATCCCCTGAACGAGTTTCTCCAGCAAAAATCCTTTCAACCCGGAATAATTTCTGACACGAAATTATTATTAGCTGTGTGGAAGAAGGAATTTCAGCAAATGTGGCTTTGTAGGACACAGAGTTACTAAGGGCGCCAGAGCCCTGCAGGACATTTCACAAAGCTACCCTTGGAAAAAGCTGTACCCATAAATTAAAGAAGGACATTCATTCTGGCATTAATCACAATTCTGAAAGTTTGTTGCAGGATTTCTGAAGAGAAAGGAGAGGAGAGGTTAAGAAAAGGATAGAGAACTGTGAGTTAAATTTCTGTTCTGGATTATAATGGCTGTGAATTTTCAGGAGTTGTAAACTCAGAAAGTAAATTCTAACTCTGTTAAGGAGCCTTCCCTCCCACTCTTGGCTACTTCTTCTGTATCTGATCAAACCTTGGACTGCCAAAATGAAGCCACTTTCTTGACTTTGTCATTGGCTATTCTTAAGTCCTCATTGGTGCTAGTTTCCAGCAGTAATCAGCAGACCAGCAAATGAGCTAGATTCTGTCTCTCCACATTTACACCGTGTGTTGTTGCCCGCAAGCAGCCCCCACTTGAGTATGTTGGTCTTACATTTAGGGACTCCAACTACCAGCCTATTCAGGGTCCTCCAAGTGAAATAGGAGAGGTTGAGTTCCTCAGCTATATCCTCCTTTAATGATGTTCCTTGTCCAGTGAGCTCTCGATTCCAACCCTCTGCGACCCCATGGACCACCATCTGTCAGGCACCCCTGTCCTCCACCATCCTCCTCAACTCGCTCAGCTCTGTGCCCATTGTGTCTAGAATACCATCTAGCCATCTCATTTTGGGCTGCCCCCTTCTTCTTTTGCCTTCTACCTTTCCAAGCATCAAGGCTTTCTCAAGTGAATCCTCTCTTCTCATTTGATGTCCAAAGTACTTTAGCTTCATCTTTATTATTTGACCTTCTAAGGAGCAGTCAGGGTTGATTTCTTCTAAGATTGACCTATTTGTTCTCCTCGCTGTCCAGGGGACTCTCAAAACTCTCCTCCAACACCACATCTCAAAGGTGTCTATTCTTTTGCGCTCAACTTTCCTAATGGTCCAGCTCTCACAACCATACAGTGCCACAGGGAATACCATTGCTTTGACTATGTGAATTTTTGTTACAATTTGATGTCTCTACTTTTCACTATGTTTCCCAGGTTTCTCATCACTTGCCTCCCAAGAATCAGTCGCCTTTTTATTTCATGGCTGCAATCACCATCTACAGTGAGCTTTAATCCTAAGAAAGTAAAATCTGTCACTGCTTCTACTTCTTTCCCATCTATTTTCCAGGAACTGATAGGGCCTGTTGCCATGATCTTTGTTTTCTTGATATTGAGTCTCAAGCCAGCTTTTTCAATTTCTTCTTTCAACCTAATTAGGAGCTTCTTTGGGTCCTCCTCACTTTCTGCCATTAGGTTTGTATCATCTGCATATCTCAAATTGTTGATGTTTCTCCCAGCAATTTTGATACCAAATTGTGATTCCTCCATCCCTGCATTGCGCATATGTGTTCTGTGTATAAATTGAATAAGCAGGATGACAAAATGCAGCCTTGTCTTACTCCTTTTCCTATTCAAACCACTCCGTCATTCCATTTTCTGTCCTAAATGTTGCTGCTTGATTCATGTACAGATTTCCCATTGTATACTGTATTTTAAAGAATGTTTGTTCTTGCCATAAAGCTCTTCCTAGATCTGAACCAGCGGACTTAAGGCTCATTTCCATTCAGAGGATATCGAAGGTCATTCTCCTGCTTTGTTCTCTCATTTTCTGCTGCTACTTCTCTCTTGATCTTAGGTGGAACGATACCAACAAGAGGGTATATTCTTGGCTACTGATCCTTGCAAATAATATAAGCTCTACAGAGCCCTCTAACTTATCACTCATAGTTATTAAACCACTCCTCTCTCTCCTCAAAGAGTACAAAGAGGGTGGAGTTCTGCAGTACAATTACATTCACATTAATGGGTTTTGGGGGGAGATAGCCTTGTAAGAAAACACACCCTCTGTCACACCCTCCCCTCCTGCACCTTTGTGCAACAGTTATCCTGTCAGTTTCCCACACACCCTGTTAAATCACTCAGAATAATACCAAGTAGTGGCTGTTCATTCAGCCACTTGAATAAAGCTTGTTTTGGTGTCTTTCAGCCAAACCTACCCTAAAAGGAACAACCACTATTTCTCCCTACATATTTGCCATGAGGAGAAAAGTGCCTGAAGCAAGGAATTTTATGGAGGTGGTGTGTGACAAATTACCCGCTTTCCTGACTTAGGATAAATTAAGTTCAGATAGCGAATGGTCTGGATAGCTAAAAACTCGCATAACGAAAGGAAATCAAATGTGAATAGCGCCCTCAGATAACGATAATTTTCATAGTGGTTTTTTCCATTTTCAATGCATTCCTATGGGAAATCATGTTTCACATAATGAATTTTTGCTAAAACTGTAATGTATATCAATACGTTCCTGTGGAAAATTCACATAACAAAAAAATTTCGCTATGTGAAAAACCTCGTGGAACGAATTAATTTTGTTATCCAAAGTTCCACTGTACTTCAATTTCTATAGTAAAGCTTGCCCTTGCTTGAAAGCCAGTCGTATCTGACTCTAGGGTTCCATGCTCATCTCTGTTTACAGCCAAAGAGACAGCACTGTATGCATTTGCTGCCCATCTTATCTGATGGCAAATGCGGGTGTTTCACAATAAAAGAGAGGTGGGGGAGAGCTAATATAAATTCCCCCTATACTGTACATGTTTTCTTTTACTAGTATACCAGACAAGAATGCCAACAAGATACTTGCTTTTACAAGATGAATTTACTAAATTTCTTTAAGCACTCTTCTCCCCCTTTAAATTGCTATCTGAAGAACTGGATTTCTTATTTTGTTAACATACAGTTATCTGGAACTGTCTTCCTTGGAGGATCATTATGCCAGACATGACTCATCTGTAGGTATTTGACATGATTCCACTTAATTTGCATACTGTAATTGTACAGCAATGCTGTAAAACTCGTTTGAGACTATATCTTCCTTCACACCATAAGCTTGTCAAATTTCATTACTGGGTGGAATGCTTTTTAAATACAGTTTACTACTAATAGAAGTGAAATTATACTGTTTGTGCATGTGCTCGAACATACACATAAAAAAGGGAACATATATGGTTACTCCTTTCTCAGTAGGATATGACTGCAGGTGTTTTAGAATGTGTCCCATCAAAGAAGAACCTGAGTGGAGCAGAAAATCCTGTGAGGCTTAATTCTTCTGGTTTCTCTCCCTTGGAGGTTAAAATGTACTTCCTTTGGCTATCCTGACTTTGCATGCAGCCACATCCAAATTGGGCTGCATTCAAACCAGTCTGCCCAGTTCTTCAGCCATTGTCTTCCTGTACTTTTTCTCAATTCAATTGTGCCTTGAATGATCATCAGACGGTTTTAGTTTTCTGCATTTTATATTTCATCATTTGTTTGTTTATTCATTTGCTTTAATACTCTCTTGGTCTAGAATTTTTTTTGCTTTCCACAATAAATCCTCATTTCAAAGTTGATAACTTGCTTCATAATTTCATTTGGGTCTTTAACTATTTCCCTGGGTGTTTGCGTTTTACTGATTAGCATGAAGTTGGTTTTCATAACATTGATTTTCAAACAGTGTTCATTATTTCCCTCATTGACATTCTTGAGTAACTCCTCTACTAGACCATCCTTAATAAATAATGTAATTAGTTGCAATGATAAAAAATGACTTTCTTTAGCATTATATAATCATAATATTTATTTAAGGCTAGAATCCTGTTAGCTACACTGGTTTAAGTGTTGTGGTGTAGACAGCAACTGCAGAATTCTGATAGTTAAAAATTCAGTGCTTATAAGGTATATCATATGCCAGTCATGTGAACTGATGGCTGACTAGAGATACAAGCAACAATTTAGACAGCAAGAAGGTAATATGCAAATCCCTGGCTTCCTGTTTTTGAATTGTAAAAAGATACTATCTACTGCTTATTTTCCCATGAAACACCTAAGAATAGTAGCCTGGCTTGGACAGCATGCCATGAAAGTGCCTGATGAAGTAACCTTTGAGTTACAAAAACTTGCAAAGTTTTGAATTTTTAAAGTGACTTATAAAAAGTATCGGATTCCTCCTGCATTTGTTTGAAGCAGAAATTTCTTAAGTATCAACACTTCACTGCTGCAATTTATGTTACTGACTTTACAATGATATAACTAGCCAATAGGATTCTGGCTATAACAGCAACTGAATGGTGCAATATAATCAACAAATTACAATTGCAAAATAAAAGAAGAAACAGACACTTCTTTTGAAAAAAAATCTATCAGTCTGACTAAACAATGTCAGTTTTACTTCTCTTCCATGGTGATAGCTCAAATTTTATCCACAGTTGGAGTGCTGCTACACAGAAAATGCAGTGTTTTGGTCCACACCAACCTTGCTTTGTGATGGGATGTAAAGTAGAACTCCAATGAAGATAGCAAATTATAGACAAGGGATTCTCAGCCTGCAGCCCATGACACCATTTCATGTGGGTCCACACTGCCTCCACCACACCAGAAAGTGCTATGTGGTGGAGGAAGGGCAAAATGGCCATCCGGCCCCTGAAGCTTTCTTAGGGAAGCTGACCCGGCCCCTGGCTTTAAAAGGTTGAGAACTGTTATAGACTAATTCTTGATGCAGCATCAGCACTGCTCATATTCTGTTGCGTCTTTAAGCTAAAAGTGGCAATTTGTGGTTCAGAGAGTTCAAGGACTAGACCAACTCCTGGATCTTCCCTCATTACAGGTGTTTTTTTCTTTTCTTTCCTATAACAGAGTGAGATACCTGTCCCTACAAGTTGAACGGGAGGCATGATTCTCATAGATTACAGCGTATGCCTGTCTGTATCTTGTTTTATTCCAAAAGCAGGAGAAAACCAATCATTTCTGATCTAGGAAAAGGGGACAAATTCATCCTGCAAGAGCTGGATTTGTGCAGAATATGGACTAACTGCCTGGAAGCGTTGCATTCGTCAATAGGCTGATAATTAAAAAGTCTGTTCTTTAAATACAAATTTAGAACTACTGAATTAAGGCTGAATTTTAAGCACATAATCTGGGAGTAATTCCAATGAACTCAGCATGATTTTCTTTGTTTAAATACATATACAGCATGTGACTCCCATTCTAAGGTCAACATGTATTGGATTTACTTATAAGTGCACATAGGTAGGATTGGTAAAAGGGAAAAAAGGGGGGGAAGTAAACAGCAGTTTGATTACTTGCTCATGACCCCTAAATTTTTGCTTCAATATCAGTAAACAAAACACACTCTGTAATGGCAAGGCTTCAGTATGGTGAAGAGACAGGGGACACTTTTTGATCACTGGGACCAAGCCAGTAGGCTGGATGAGGCCAGGCACTCATTTATCTATTCATCAGCTACTTATTTTTCTGGTTACAAAACTTTCGGGGAGAAAAACAAGTACTGTACAGCTAAAATACAATGAATTACAAAATTAAAAACAAAACAAAACAATGATTGCTATGATATCAGCTGTTGTTTTAAATTTATGAAAATCTGTGGCCAAAATCCTGTTGCTCAGCCTAGTAAACTGTACTATAGTAGATGCGTTGAATCAGTTTAGTGACTCAACTCTTCTGTACGTTCTGCTGATCCAAATAGACCTACTGTAACTACAATTTACTAAATATACTAGAGCAAGTCACAGTTAGAGTAGACCTATTTGAATCAATTAGACTTGTAGAGAAATTGACACACCAATCACCATTTATTCAGCAGGCCTACTCTAGTGTTGTTTACTATTCACAACTTTCAAAAGGTCCTGTCAATAACTGCCTTACATCGATGATTCCTGGATGAAGTCTTGTTGATTCTGTTGAACCTCTTAGTGGCCTTCGATGTCCTCACCCATTATATTCTTCTGAGCCATCTCTCTAGGGTAGTATTTGGAGGATCTCTTTTATGGTCACTCCAATGCTTCCTGGAGGAGAGAACTCAGAAGGTGGTGCTTGGGGTTCCTGTTTGATGCCCTGGCTGCTGACCTGTGGCATCCTTTGGGATTCTGGTTCATCCCTCTTGCTATTTAAAATCTTCATGAAACTGCTGGCAGAAATTGTCCAGGAGCTTTGGAGTTTGATGTCATTGCTATGGTGATTAAACTTAACTCCCTTCAATCTAATTTCTGCAAAACTGTCTTGGTTCTAACCCAGTGCCTAGTGTCAGTAATGGACAGTTTGAGGGCAAAAACTTAAAGCTTAATCCAGAAAAGACAGAGGAATTCCTGGTCAATCCAAACATAGGTGAGAAAAATAGGGATTCAATTTGTGCTGAATGGAGTAACACTCCCAGTTAAAACTCAGATCCAAAGTTTGGCTATACTGTTGGACTCAATCTTGAGCCTGGATGCTCAGTTTTCAGCTGTGGCCAGGAGTGCATTTGCACATTTGAGATGACTGAATTGGCTACAGTGACACATGCCATAGATCAGGTCCTCAATTTTTTTTAAATCTGGGGGCAGGATTATGCCCTCTCAGACGGTTGGCCAGACCACTGAGAGCCCCCCACTCCTCCTCCTGCTGGTAGCAGCGGGACCACCCCGAGCCCCCACCAGCACCACCAGCAGTGGCGACCACCCTGCACCCCCACCGCTCCCCTGCGCTGCTTTCCTGTTTGCTGTCATGGAGCTGCATGGCACCAAATCGTCCAGCCCTTGCTCCAGCTGCTGCTTCTCCTGCCAACACCTAAATCTTTGTCTCCTTCACTTGGCTTGACATGTCCCTAACAGCGCTCTGTAGCAGGGCAGATGCTGTAAGCCTTACAACATCCGCCCTGCCACGGAACGCCACCAGGAATACACCAAGCCAAGCAGAGGAGACAAGGATTGAGGAGGTGGAAGCGGTGGCTAGAGCAAGGGAATGGGCCAGATGAGTTGGTGCTATGGGCCGGATCCAGTAGGTTGAGAACCTCTGCCATAGATAAACCCTGGCTGGATATTGTAGCATCATCTATGTGAGGTTGCACTTGAAGACAATTTGGAAACTTTTTTGATTTGATTCAAAATGTATCTGGAAGACAGCTAACTGGCACCAACTATGGAAAATGTATAATGTCCAGTTTGTAGACCATTGTTTTGTTTTCCATATGTTTTTCATATGTGTTGGGATATTCTTATTAAGATTTTGATAGATTCAGTCTCTGTAGCTTGGAATAGTACTATTGATCTACTCCTAATGATTTATGTTGTCCAATTACTTTGAGAACAACTTTCTAGATTTGCAAATTCTTTTTCAAAGATTCCTATTTGAAAGAATCTGCCATCCTTGAACCTCTTCTTATGGTCTTTTGATGTATTATTTCCATCTTCTCTTTGTTTTGTCTTGATCATATAGTATATTTCAGCATTGATCATTCATTATCCCTAGTCTTGGTTTAAGTTTCCCCTTGATTTCTTAGATCTTACATCTCTTGCTATTCCTCTCTCTTTTTTGCCCTCATTTTCTTTTTTGGTATAATGATAATTGTATTAATTCTCTTGCAAATCACAGAAAAGTTACATTTAGGATTCTGACTATATTTCTGTTACCTTTTACTTTGCTTCTGTTGTTAACAATTTAATTTTGTTCTGTTGATAACAATTTTGAAAATACAGTAGTTCCTTGGACGATTCCAATTTCTTTCCCAATTTTTTTCCTGTATGGAGTGTGTGATATTAATACACACTAGTTATAGTTAAGACATGTGTTAGTATGGCCAAATCACCTCCAGAAGTGAGGGAAGCTGGTTCTTCCTCTTCTGCTGGCCAACAGTCTGAGAGGGCATAATCCAGCCCCCAGATTAAAAACTGCTACCCTCAATCAAGATGGATTCAAGAGGGATTTAATCCATTTGGGAGCCACCCTTCCCTGTGGACTTTGCCACCTAAGGCCATTGGTCCACAGGGATGTCAGGTTAGTTAACTGGCGCCTGACACTCGACGTTGAGTCACTGGCAATATGCTCTATTACCATAGCATGATAGCCTGGCCAGACAGAGATCACCTCTAGGAGTGAGGGCAGCTGGTGCTCTAACGTAACCTGTAAATGTGCTCCTGGCTATCTTCTGGAGTAAGTGTTCATTCAACTCAAGGCTTCATGCAAGAGATAACAGATAAACGACTCCCTTAGCATGCTTTTAATTTCCCCATATTTGAATTGTTTGGAATAGTAGTCATGTTAGTCTGTGGTTCAGGCATATCAGAAAACAAAACAAAATAAACAAAATAAAATAAAATAAAAAACACTGATGCACTTTAAAGTGTTTTTGTTTGTTTTCTGACATGCAGGCCAAAAGTTGATCAGAGACCAGAATGGGCTTCCTCAGCAACCTTGAGACTCAAAGGGAGTCATTTAGAGCTAATCTGAATAATCTATTGTTGCTAATGGCTGTGTGAAGATGTATTGTTGTGCTTGCTTGTCTGTCATCTTGCTGACCACACCCCCTGAATTTGGTGTATAAAACCATGCCTGTAAGTTTCACTCTTTGTCTGAAGAAGTGGACTTGATCCAATGAAGCTAACAATAAAATTAAAGCAGTTAGTCTTAAAAGTGCTACAGTATTTTTTATTTTATTTATTTTATTTTGTTTTCTGATATCCCTTTAATTTCCCCAGTTTGAGGCTCTCGTTTTCTGTTATGATCTTGGCATTTTGGAAAACATGAAACAGAAATTCTGTTCTGAGAAGGAATATCTAGTAGAAGATGCCCTGCAGCAACATTGCATTTAACTGTGGGGAATGGAAGACCAGTTTGGAAAAAGTAACAGTGCTATGATTATTGTTGCTATGGCTCCAGAATACATTTTATGGGGAATTGTACATCAAAGTACAAATTATAGTACAGTTCTGAAAGTAATCACTTACAGATGGATTCATTAGAATAATTAAAATTTTCTAGAACTCTAGATGAAGATGTTTACCAGGTTCTAGTTTTGTCTTATGTTACTCTATTTCTAAAAAATTGTTCCCAGTGTGCCTGCTATAGACATCTTTGACACTTTCCACAATGAATGTCTTCAACTCATAGTGGTCCTTGATGTAACAGATATTTGGCAACTCAGGCTGACTGTTTTGATTGACTTTCTGATGGAAAAGCATAGTTTCTTTCCTAACATGAAAGCATAAGCCTTGATATATGTCCGTAGCTGATGTCTGTAGCCTGTATCTAATCAATCTTCTCATTAGTGGTGTAGGAACGGGAGGTGAGGGGGGCGGCTCACCCCGGGTGGCATGTTTTGGGCTATGGGTATTCTTGGACTACAATTCCCAGAAACCCTAACGGGAGCGAGCGCCAACATCCACCAGGGTGCAGCAAATTTGGCTTTTGCCCCCGGTGATTGAAATCAGTGCTACACTACTGCTTCTCATGGACTTTCCTCTGTTAGCGCAATACTGTACTCTTTCTTGCTGCTCTATTGCATTGAAAAATTGAGGAACTTTTGGTCAAGAATCAGACAAGAGTAAGGCTTGCAAGAATCTGAGAGACTACTGAGATCCTCTGAGTTCTTGTAAAAATGAAATTCTTTTGATATCTTAATTATTTGAATGGGTCATGTGAGAGAAACATTAAAGACTTTTCATGGGCAATTAGAAATGGCTGAAATCCAGTATTAAGTCACAACTAGAGTAGGTTGAATCATTGGGGATTTGGTGAGTCAACTCCATTGTAAGTTTCATTGATTTGGTGGGCCTTTATAGCTACAACTTCCTACTGGATGTCAGTCTCTGTCCAGTATTTTCTCAATTCTGGGGAAACATATAGAAAGCTGACTAAAACTTTGTGATGCATCTGTCCGCATCAGCTAATCTATTTAAGTAGCAAAGCTCCAGGTGCCAACACTGAGATTGGCAAATAATTTTTTGAACAAGGAGATGAGCCTTCTTGGTGGTGGAACGTACTCTATAAAACACCTTTCTGGTACAAACAACTCAAAACTGCTCTGGTCATGGAGGCATTTAAAGATCTTCTCCTCCCCTACTAATTTGTTTCAATTAGTTTTCTTTTTCATTTTTGCGATACTCTATGGTGAGGAGGATGAGAATAATTTTATTTTTTGAGGACCACACCCAGCTGGGTAATGAGTCGTTATTGATATTGTCATTTTGTACTTTTGATTATTTATTTGTTATGTATCTGGTTTTAGAAGTTGTAAACTACCCAGAGTGGGAATATATTTATGGTATAGAAGTGAAAAAAAAACAGTTATGAATGCAAGTGTAGATCTAAAAAAAGTAACATAGGTTGTGATGATCTCATATGCAGGCTTGTTGAATGTCTTAGGAGACACATGAGTACACACCCTCCCATTATTGCACAGTACTGTATTATCAAATGTGACATTCTATCTCTCCCTTCTTCATTGTGGTCTGCCCCATTCAGAATCGTTCCCTAAGTCTCAGTGTAGCTTGTGGGATCCTAGAGGGGTTTCTTAAGGGATTGGAGTGTATGAAATTCTCCTTCCACTATAGTTTGAAGGACAGGGAAGGGCAAGGAGACAGGGAACCATAATGGTAGGGACACAACTTCAGTGTTGTTTATTTTAAAGTTTTTCAACTAATTAATTTCAAACATAACCCTCATAGGGAAATAAAAGTACATTGGTATAAATATATAAACAAGGTACTTTGTATTGCTGTACTTGTTCAATTTTACTCTCAGTGTTGTAGCACTGCATTTTTGTCTAGATCAGTGTTTCCCAAAGTTTGGTGTTTGGACTTCAATTCCTAGAAGCACTGATCAGCCAATGTACTGATCAGCCAATGTACTGACTTAGGCTTCTGGAAATTGAAGTCTCCCTGTGGGATGTGAGCCCCATGTTGGGAACTACTGGTCTAGACCCGAGAATGGAACTAAAAAGGTTATGTATTTGTGAACTTCAGAGCTCTAAATGTCTCCTTCTTTATGACCCCTAATCATATTTTTTCCTTATGCACTTCTCATTTTCCATACCTCCATCAGTATCCTTAACCTTGTCATCATCTGATATAATTGTAATGCTGGTGTGAAAATTGTTCATGCACTTTGCACAATTTTTAATATATAAACAAGCAAATTTAAATATTTTGTATCGATTTGCATAATTTTTGATGTGTGTGGAATATAGGTTGTTGAATACTGTAGAGCAAAATTCTGATTAGGTTGTCATTAGGATGTTGATATCAGCTCTCCTCCAGTACACCTTTGAAAAAGGAAATTGCCTACTGTGGAGATTGCTTCACTGGTATACAAGTGTCAACACTAATCTACCCTAGAGAATTTGTGTGGGTGTAATAATTCAGTAATAAAATAGGTCAAATTAATGTTATTGCTTAAGGGGATCTCTTACAATAACTATTTTCTGATGCTATAGTTGATAGTTTGTTTGGCATCATAGTGCAGGTAGAGTTGGGATAATGTTGTATACTGTACTTCCAGTTTTAAATGCACTGTTGTAGCAAGATGACTATTAGCAGATGGTTCAAATCATGTCTGTGTTGTGTACAGAGTCTCAAGGGCACCTGGTGTTTTCTTTGTTGCCATTTTGCCTTAAAAGGCAAATGAAAATAGCATTGCTCTGGTACACTTAAGGCAGTGGTGGGCAGCAACAGTTTCGCCCCCCACCAGGAAGGGGGGGTAGCAAAATTGGGTGGCCTCTGGGCAGGGTGTGGTGAAATTGGGTGGCCTTCAGGCGGGGGGAGCGAAATTGGGTGGCCATGCCCACCTCCCTGCCCTGCCCCATCAGGTTTTGTCCCTACAAGTGGTTCAAGGTCTCCCTTGCTCAAAAGCCAGTTATATCTGACTCTAGGGTGCAGTGCTCATCACCATTTACAACCAAAGAGCCAGTGTTGCCTGTGTTTGCAGATGTATACATGGCCATATGGCAGGCATGACTAGATCACCTATGACCTAGGCTTAGCCCATGGCCTAGGCTCCACCCATAATGTAGGCTCCACCCATGGCCTAGGCTCCGCCCATGGTGTGGTAGCGAAAATTTTTGCTGCCCACCACTGGCTTAAGGATATGAAAAAACAAGGGTATCTACCAACTCTTTTGATGGAGAGAGCATCCAGTAGCCAAGGAGGGAAAACGTTGATAGAGACAGATATTTTCTCCAGTCTCCAATACCTCTGACTCATATTGGCTTTTTCCATAGCTCAAAACCACAAATTTGAACAAAAAAATTCTTTTTTAAAAAAGGAGGTGAACAGATAGCACTCTGCTCAAGCTAGAACACCATAACAATGTTTTTGCAGAACTGTCTGGTGGAAGACTTTCCTTTTTACCAATTGTAGTGGCCATGCTTGTTGAAATTAATGAGGACACTTCCAGTAGGCATGGAGAGGGCACTAGCCCTACTGGACGTAGTGGCTGTGGTTTATGTTATACTTCCAAAAGTAAACATTCTATATTTAGGGAAATGTGCTGTGTGGGCAGGCAGATAAACAAAGCATAAAATGCCTCCAAAATTGGCCACTAATTATAAAACCAGGTGAAAAGATTTGGCAGTTCTTCCAAGACATGCTATGGGTAAGTCTGCAGGGTAAGGAAAATCCAGAGTAATAATAATAAACCTCACTTAAAGAGCGCCTCGCTTAGAGACTAACTCTCTTAAAGAGCAGTTTTTTTCTGATTGATCTCCTCGCCAAAAACTCGCTTAACAACTCAATTGGGGTTCGAATCCCCCCCCCACCAGAAGTCACAAATGGTCATTTACCATGGTGTTTTGCTTAAAGAGTCTATGTTTATGTTTTATTGCAGTTCTCAACCTTTTAAAGCCAGAGCCTGCGTCATGCTCCCTCAGACAGCTTCGGGGGCCAGATGACCATTTTGCCCTTCCTACAACATATGGCACTTCCGGGTGTGGTGGAGGCGATGGGGGGGGAGGACAAATGAAATGGTGCCATGGGCCCCAAGTTGAGAATCCCTATTTTATTGCATTAGCTGAGGATGAATACTGTATTTTCCCTAGTTCATTTCTCTTTCAACAAGTCAGAGAAACAAACTGAACAGAAGACTTGGATCCTTCTTCTGGTTTGTTTGGGATGAGGGTGAGGGAGAAAGGAAGGAAGACTCCTGCATTCAGATGAGCCCAGGCACAGAATGAAGATCTGCTGCTGCTTCATTTGCCTCCACTGCAAACAGAAGTGATTGGGCTGTACTCGCATACTGATTATGATGGATAAGCTGATGTTCCTGTACACCCTGGGCTTACTGAGTCATCCAAACTAGCCTGTTGTCTAATCTGCATCAGGCTTCCCAGGGCTCCACCCTCTCATTTGTGTTCCGTCCTAGATCCAAGTGTGGAATGGATAATGGATGAAAGGTTTACTGAACAGGAAGGGAGTATAGTTTTCTCATTGACAGACACTGCAGAAATTGCTGGCAGAGAGTCTTGTGCCCGGGCATCTTTCCCCCCTGGAAGTTTAAGTACTTTTTGGTCTGTTTGAAGGTGGTTGCATATTAGTTGCTGCAAATAATAATTTCTTGTCAGAAATTATTCTGGGGCGAAAGGATTTTTGCAGAAGAAATTCCGCTCAAAGAACACCCAAATGAGGCTCCTTTTATGTCCCAAAGAGCTGGGACAGAGACAGGTGCTCAGTCCATCATGCAGTACCCAGTTCTCAAGCTGCCAGTTTGCCAGCCTTCCAGCTAACAAGGTGAGCTTCTTAACCACTGAGCCACTACAGCCCCTTTGTTGTTATTATTGGGTTTTTTAAAGTGCCCTGGGCAAAGTCTTTGGCCCTGTCATCTTCACATTACACACTGATAAGAGAAGAGTCCTGGGCTAGTGACCCAGAATCTCACTCATATCCTCCCTGATTACACTGTAGAAGCCCGGAAGTCACCACTCACCAACGTGACTAGATCTGTTTGGGCTCAACCTTAGCATGTTGGTGAATGATTAATGGCATATATTTTGTGATGGCACTAGCTGATAAAATATTATTTGTTGTCTATTTCATTTTCTTTGATGTTCCTTTCATTTCATTTCTGCTCCAACCAGTAGCAGGAGATCTGTTGGGGGAGGGGAGATGAGGGACCACAGAACATAAGTAAAACAAGTATATAAGTACAGTAATACTTCTGATAACGTTTACCTCGGATAACGCTAAAATCGCATAATGTTAAGCGATCTGGGAGAGGAGAATTGGATTGAATAACGTTAAGATCCTATGGGATGCATCGGATAACAACCGCTAAAGCCTGTGTGGTTACAATGTATCTCTATGGAGCTTTAACGTTATCTGATGCATCTCATAGGATTTTAACATGCATCGGATAACACTGAAAATTGGATAACACCAAGACTTGTGGAACCAAGTTTTAGCGTTATCCGAAATTTTACTGTACTGTACTTAATAAATTTTGAGATTAAACTTTAGTAAAAATACGAACAGCTGCAGAGTAAAACTAAAATAGACATGGCAATGATGGGCGGGGGATTAAACAAATATGAACACTTTTTTTTCAATCAACAAAAGAATAAAAGCTTGGGAAAATATAAGGCTTTTCACTAAGCGCTATGGGGCATTATATAAGTGTAATTGCTATTGCTGTCCAAGGAGGGCGTTTTGCAACCCGGATGCCATCACCAAAATTAGGAATAACATCTACCGTATATGCTGGCGTATAAGACAACTGGGCGTATAAGACGACCCCCCAACATTTCCACTCAAAATATAGAGTTTGTTATATACTCTCTGTATAAGACGACCCCCTCTTTCACACACCTTCCACACACCAAATAAAACATAAAAGAACATCAGATTTGATTTCAACATCTCCCTGTGGCCGGCACTAGTGCGCAAGTGTGAGCTTTGTGTAGACAAGGCGCGGGGCGGAGCACCGCTGCTTCCCGCCGAGCAGAACGGGCTGGTCACACCGAAAAGGCTGGCACCCCTGTCTCGCTGCTGATGCTCGCCGCAACCACGCTAGATACCGCGCGATACTGGATGGTATGTAGAATGAGGTGGGTGGGCATTGGGAGGCCACTATGGGCACCGGGCGAGCATCGGGAGGCCACTATGGGCAGGTATGTCTATCCCTGGGACCTGTGGATGTTTATAAATTTTAAAAACTTTTTAAATTTTATAATTGTAATTTTGAAGTTTTTAAACAATGGGTTTGGGTTGGGTTTTATTGTGCTTTTATGATGTTGTACACTGCCCTGGGTCGCCCCGGTGAGAAAGGCGGTATAGAAATGTAAATAAATAAATAAATAAAATCCCAACTGAAGTGCACCCAGCATGTAAGACGACCCCCCCCCCCAATTGGAGGCATGTTTTTCAGGGGGGGAAAGTAGTCTTATACGCCAGCATATACAGTACTCACCTACCAGCCCATCTCACACACATTCTCTCTGCCAGTGGCAGCCTCATCCCCAGGCTCTAGCAAATTTCTTGCATGTCCTATATCATTCAGCTAGGTTGATTGGAAACAAGGCCATTTAGAACAGTGGTTCCCAATGTGCCCACACCCCACATGGAGACTTTATTTCCTAGACACCTAAGTCAGTACATTGGTTGATCAGTGCTTTGGGGAATTGACTTAGGCTTCTGGGAATTGAAGGCCAAAAACCAAAGATTGGGAATCACTGCTCTAGATGGAGCCCCTTTCATGAGGTGATGTTTGTAGGTTCTTCTGTCACTTAGCTTTTTCTGACACACACAACAGTTGAGGGGAAAGTCAAGTCTTTCTCCTCTCTTCCGTGCTATTTAGCTATCTCCTCTAGTCAGCTGATCAATAGGGAAACTACTGACCAGGAAATAAAAGGATCCTCTCTTCAGTGTCATTTCACATTTAAAAAATGTTGTGTGTTGTAGTGGATAGAGCAACGGTCAGGAGGTCTGCATTCAAATCTCTGCTCAGCCATGGAAGTCCACTGGGATGTGGAACTGATAACGCCACTCTTTAAATGTCTTACTTACCTTGAAAGCCCTATTAGAGTCTCAGTAAGTCAGTTCCAACTTGACAACACATGAGAAAGTTAATTGGATATGAACTCAGTAACATACCAAAACTATTCATCACTGAACAGGGGTAGGGTGGTGATCTAAGCCCCAGTGTGTGAATTTCCCTTTTCTGTGACAAATCTCCTCCCAGGTATTTCATGGATAACCATTGCATGTTATGAGGAAGTAAGGAAAAATATTTGCCTATCCACTTTTTCACAGCTTAAGTTGTTACCACCCTTAATTTTAATTTTAAAGGTAAAGTAAAGGTCACCCTTGCTCGAAAGCCAGTCGTATCCGACTCTTGGGTTCAGTGCTCATCTCTGTTTATAGCCAAAGAGCCAGTGCTGTTTGTTTTTGCAGATGTTTAATTAATTAATTAAAGGGCATACACACACACACACACAGAGAGATAGTATTTAAATTTAGACAGTCATTAAAATGTATTAATGATTTAATGTGTGTTATATGTATGTAGTTTTGAAGTCTTATGTGGGAACAACTGGGAAGATTAAAGATTTTAGAAGGTGGACTGCAAATATTGGTGTGACATTTGTTGTTCCCTTTGAAAAAGTTGTATAAAAGCAGATCTTGAATTATAGCGCAACACTAGATGGCAAAGCAGTACCGACTTCTGTTGATGTAAAACTACGAATTCAGCTTATTGTCTTTCTAAAAAAAAATTCCAGTTACCTCCTCATAATGCAATTTTATTGCAAAGACATATATTTTATCTTTTTACTATAATGGCTTATTTTAAAACATTGCTACAATGTGGTTGGGACAGGAAAAAGAGAAGAAACGAGCCATTTCCCGGCATATAGTAATAAGGTATCACCCCTCCCCACCCGCTACACTCAGGATGCTTGACACAGGGAGAGAGGGTTGTAATTATGATCCTGAGATTGATGCTTTTGGTGGGAGTGTAAATTTTGTCCAGTAGTAATCCATTAAGAAATCAATAATCTTCCCATGCTGAAAGTCAGTTTCTCTTCTTCAGTGTGTAAGAGTAACAAAGACTTTGGATTTTTCTTTTTAGCTTTATTCCTTGGTTGATATCTTTGGTTATGTCCAAGGATAATCTCAGTTCAGTGGTACAGGCTGGTTACAAAACCAGGCAGGTGGCCATTTGGGTAAAGGCAGTGGTGGGCTGCCACTGGTTCGGACTGGTTCAGCCAAACCGGTAGCAAAAATTCAGAGGGAATCGCCGGTGGGGTAGTAAACCCCCAGGCGACCGGTTCGGTCACCTCTCTGGCTGCCCTCCAGGCAGCCCAAAATGGCTGCTCAGAAGAGCGCTTGTGTCAAAACTCCATCGGTGGTGCTGAAGGAGGGTTTGGGGACAAGCTGCGCAGCCGCGTGGCTTCCCCCCAAAACCCACCCCAGCTGCACCGATCCATTGGTTGGGGTGAAGGAGGGTTCAGGGACAAGCCACACAGTTGCGCGGCTTCCCCCCGAACCCCCCCAGCCCCACTGATCAATTTATTTTATTTTTTATTTTATTATTTTTTTTACTTTGGCGCCGCCCATGATGTCATGACATCATGATGTTGGCTCTGCCCATGACGTCATGATGTTGGCTTTGCCCATGATGTCATGATGTTGGCTCCGCCCATGACATCAGCTCCACCCACAGTGTGGTAGTAAAATTTTTGACAGCCCACCACTGGGTAAAGGGCAAACAGATGCAAATCTAAACAATCACATATACTACCCCCCCCCAGCACTTAGTGCACTCTCTGGGTGGTTCACAAGTTAATTAGCATTTTGCCCCCACCATGATGCTAGGAAACTGTTGTTCAGCCTTGCACACATACATTTTCACAAAAAGCAGCTCAGCAAACTCCTTTAAGGGATTGTCAGACTGGTATAGCTCAGTAGGTTTGAAACACCTAACTATGGAGCCTAGGGACAGGGGGTTTAAAAATTCTATGGTTCCTCCTGGGAACCAAGGGAGATCACATAGCACTGGGATGGTGAACCTTGGCACTCTAGGTGTTCATGGTTTTCAATTTCCAGAAGCCCAAGTCAGCACTCCTCCTGATCAGGGCATCAGGGAATTGAAGTTCAAGAACAACTGGAGTGCCAGGGTTCACCATCACTGACCTCGAATATCTTTGTCTGGTGGTGTTACATGCTCCTCCACCTGGTGGCTTTAGATGAGCTGCACAGTACCACCAGAAAGAACTGGTAAACCACTTCTTAATACTTATTTAAAAATCGGGGAGGATCTCTGTATGCTGATTTGATTTTATGGCATATCATTTATTATTATAAGATTTCTATATGAAGTTAATTTGAAAGCTAGGGTGACAGTCAAGAGAATGGTCCTTGAACACCAATCTTAAGGCTGAATTGTAACAGTTCTTCACATAGCAAACCAAACAGTTTATGGCTTGATAGGTGAAAACCAACATTTTAATAATGATCCTATAACAAACTGGCCACCACTGGTACTGGTGCAGAAGATGTGTGGTTAGTTCTCTTGCTCATGCCCTGCAGTAAATCCTTAAAAGAGCTCTGTAAGATTATTCCTATTACTCTCTCATTATGCAGTGCAAAATTACATGATAATGGTTTCCTTAAGGCCAGCTATTAGGTTAAAAAGATGGAGGAAGGGAGACTTCCTGTCTGACAGCTCATGATCCTTGCCAGTGCTAAATTATCGATCACTTTATTATTTCTTCTTCCACTTCAACATTTTCCCTTCTCTTTCCTTTCTTCTATCAGTTCCTTTGCTATGCAAGCTAAGTGAAACATTTCTGTATGTGTGTGTGGAGGGGGGGGCATCCTTTAGACATTTATATCATTGTCACTTTGTTCTGTACCATTCTAGGAATCAATCTTCTTTTTCTGCTGCTAAGATACCTAAAAACCAATTGTGTGTTAAAATAGGTTTTTTTCCCTTATTGCACAGATTTTTATGTGTACCTGTGAAAGGATTAATTATAGACCAACCTTCCTTATGGCTAAGTAGAGTACAGTATTTTGATGAAATGGCAAGTCTAGACTGATGAATTTATTTGGAAAAAAAAGAAGAAGAATGAGATATATGATATATGGGCCTATAAGAGGAATTGATCAGAAATCAATTAAGAGTGTAATGGTGTATTTAATGGAAAATAGCTTTAACATTCCTCGGAAGGGTGTGGAAAAAAGACGTAAATAGTAGATCTACATCTTGACCTGTAGATTTTGACACATAGTCTTCTTTTAGGAACATCTTCCATTTTGGGGAATAAATCAGATAGGAATATCAATGGCATTTTTAAAAATGTAATTTTAAGTTTCACACGGTATAGCATGGATGTACTGTATATACTCGAGTATAAGTCTATACTTTTAGCCCCCCAAATGAGATCCAAAAAGAGCACTCAACTTATACGTAGGTCAATGATCCCAAAGGTCCCAAAACTGCAGTGGTGCAAATTCAAACATACAGGAAGTTAGGCCTGTTCAAGGAATGGGGTCTGCCGATTAAGTCTACTCTCCAGATGAGCAAAATGAACTCCTGTTTCTTTCCCTATGACCAACATTTAGGTGTCTGTAAGGTCTGGGTCCTGCAGGTGGGAATCCCCAAAAAGGAGAATTATGGGATTTGTAGATAAAAATATTCAAAATGTACATCTTTAAAAACGTTTACAGTATCAGCATTTGTGTGCATTGGTATTTGTATGTTTCACTGTGTGATATGTCTTTAATTCCTTATCTTTTACTCCCATCCCCAAATGCCTTGATACACTTGATTGCATACCTACCAAATAAGGATGAAATGAAGAGCAATATTTATCACAGTTACACACATTTCACTACTGCCCAATTAATTTCTGTCTGTCTGATTATCCAGTACAGTAATACCCTGGATAATGTTATGACTTGGTTCCACAACTCATGACGTTATCCGATTTTTAACATTGTCCGATGCATGCATCAAACAACGCTAAACAAACAGCCCTGACTTCAGGGACAAACCGCTTTAAAGGCAGGCAGGGAAAGAAAGACCTTTTCCTCCCTGCCTTTAAAGCCACCCCCCACCCACAGCGGTCTCTGCAACTGCAGTAGGGTCGGGGAAAGGCGTGTCTTTCCCCCGACCATACTGCAGTCACAGAGACCGCTTGTCTCTTTCCCTCCCTGTATTTAAACTACAGGGAGGGGGAAAGAGAGAGATGTGTAGTTTAAATACAGGGAGGTAAAGAGAGACAAGCAGTCTCTGTGACTGCAGTAGAGTTGGGGGAAAGGCACGTGCTTTTCCCTGACCCTACTGCAGTCGCAGAGACCGCTGCGGGTGGGGGGTGGATTGGGTAGTTCTACCCAAACCACCCCACACCTGCAGACCATTGCCTCAGATAACGCTAAGAATCATTATCCAGAATCGTTATCCAATGCAAGTTTTTTCCAAAAAACTTGCATCGTTATCCGATTCTAGCGTTATCCGATGCAATCGTTATCCGGGGTATTACTGTATGGTGATATGAACCCAAGAATATGCTGTACAACTTGCCCAATGAAATTTAACACACACATCCTCAACACTCATATCTGTTGCTTTCCACTTTAACTTTTATTAGAATGATTAAATCTTGTTGCGTAGTTGTGACCACAGAATGGAACTGCATAACTTGTGGAAGCTTCTTCCTGGCATCTAATGAATCCTAGCTTAGATTTTCAGGCAGGGACCCATCTCCACTATCTTAGCGCACAAGTGAAAACATCCAAGCAGGGACTCATAATAGCAGGCAAGAAGCAACTGCTTGCTTTTCATGAATGTAACTAAACAACAGGATTTGGGCAAACTGTTGTTTACGTAGAAAGCTGAATCTTTGAGGGTTCTAATGTTATTTAATAAAGGATAGGCAACTTTGAAAGTGAAGATGCAGACAGCATCAGCTCTTTGGCTATAAATGGAGGTGAGCACTGAAACCTATAGTCAGATACAACTGGCTTTCAAGCAAAGGTGACCTTTAACCCCCCCTTTTTTTTAACCTTTTCTTTGTGGGAAGTATATAGGAATCACCTTAGCAGGGTTTACCAGTCTGAGACTTAAGTTGAAACAGAGTAATCCTGCATAAGAGACTGGTGATTCCTGTGCACTTTTTTGGGGTGGGAATTTCCTGATAATTTGTGAGATTACTCTCCTGAGTATTTCTACAGCATTGAAGTCTTAGGAAGAAGATAATTTGTTCCACTCTCGTACTTGGAGAGAAGAGAAGCAGCAGATTTTACATTTTTATGATGAATTCCTGAATCTCCTTGAAGGAAGGGGGAAATTTGTGAAACTTACTGGATCAATGGTACGGATGTCATGCTGCGATACAGAACGCAGATGAAAGGCCACTGTATTATATTCTCAGGACAGTCTTCATGGCTGATTGCCATGATGATCATCAATATTTGGATTCAGATATGGATGAAGAATTACAGAGAACAGAACGGAAAAGACAGGGCAGTTTGTTCTTGCATTTTTCTTCTTCCTCTTCATGTTGTGTCGTATCTGATTCCAAATATTGGCGATCATTATGGTGATCAGTCATGAAAACTGTCCTGAGAATATAATGCTATGGCCTTTCATCTGTACCACTGATAAAATTCCACGAGCCACTTTCTGTTCCTGAGCCCTTTTGGCACTCAAAATCCTTCTCAGCCCCAGGTCAGTATTGATGAAGCTGCTGCCCTCCACCAAGATGGATTCAAGAGGGATCTAATCCACTTGGGGACCATTATCCTTTCCTGTGGACTTCGTCAAGTCTGCTAGTCCTTATGGTTGTCAGGTTAGTTAACTGCCGCCTGATGCTTGGCGTTGAGTTGCTGGCAGTATGGTCTACTCTATTACCATAGCAGGATCACCTGGGCAGACTGGTGCATTTTTCTTATAGTGTCCAAAATAGTTGGTATTACATATGACTGTCCCCAGTATCTGTAAATTTTACAGTATGCAGTGTCTGCAGCTTTTGACATTTATTTGATTTCTTGTCCGGCAGTTTCCAATTCATATTATTGTGGCATAATCCAGTTGTGAACCCAAAGAAGAGTAGATCCATTAAATTACTGGAATTTACACAAGTATAGGCTTGCTATTCAGTAAATGATTGAGTAGGTCTACTCTAATTGAGACTAACAATAGGAATTAGGCTGTAATATCAGTGTCAGCATGACATTCCTGGCAAACTAAGTGAAGGTGTACTGTAGATCAATGTAAATGCCCTAAAGAATTATTAAGAAGTTGTATGCTAAGGGATAATGCCAATTGATCAATTATGGGAGTTTACTTGATTAATTAATTATATATTTATTTATTTCCTTCTATTATTGTGAGAATAGAATTAGTATTTCCCTGATACATCATTTAACGAACAGGCAGTCATTGTCAGAGTGCAGTTAAATGAGACAGTAGAAGCATCTAGTTGTGCATTGTGTTAAATGTGTGTGAGATAAATCTTTAAATTTACAAGAGTGGATATTCAGTTGGTTAGCACTAACATTCTGAGGATATTTTTTCCAAAATATCAGTTAGGTTCACATTTCCTGGTGCCAGACTGGGCACTTTTCTGCATGACTGGATTAGGTTCAGGATGTGCATGAAATGAGTCAAAACAAATAAAAATTTTCCAGGAACTGAAATTTAACATAGGATCTCTTGGCCATTTCTTGCATTGCTGGAATAAGTAAAGAATGAGAAAATCTCTGGGTTTATGAGTGGCTGTGGTTTTTATAATAGTTATCTCATTCAATCTCACTTTTTTTAAAAAAGTAATGCATTAGTGCAGGGGTTCTTAACCTATGGCCCATGGGCCAGATCTGGACCTCAGCACCTTTTCATGTGGTCCACTGCCCTCACTCCTGCCACTGCTACCAGAAGCTGCACCATGTGTAGTTCATTTTTAATGTAAACATCATTTCAAAACTGTTTACATTAAAAAGGAACCACATATGGTACAGCTTCCGCTGCTGCTGCCACCACCGCCACATGAAATGGCGCTCCTGGTTTTGTTTCAAAAAAACCCCTTCCAGGACCTCAGTCCCAAGGATAACCTCCAGCTCCAAAAGAAAGGACTAGCCTAGTTAAAAAGCCCCATTCACCCTTTCCCTGAGCAGGCAATTAATCTCATTAGTGTCAGTTGGGGAGGGGAGGAGGGTCTGAAGCCTCTGTTGACGGTTGGTGTCTCCCTCCCTCTTTCCAGGAAGAAACAAGATAGCAGCCCCTTTGAAGCTGTTGGGACAAAATGGCCATCTCAAACTGGCCACCTCCAACATGCATGCAGGAAAAAAATGGCTGTCTGGCCTGATCTGTTGTCTGAGGGAGCGTGACCAGCCCGCGGCTTGAAAAGGTTGAGAATCCCTGCATTAGTGATATTGTACTAAAAAAATGAGGTTATGATGTTGTAAGCCTTAAGGCTATAGTGTAGATAAAGTGAAAAGTCAGAGGCATGAAGAAAACAGATATTTTTGTATAAGCAAAGACAGCCATGTGATCAATACATAAAAAATGCAGGAGGAAGGCGATACCTTTATAGCAGTGGTGACAAACCTATGGTACACGTGCTAGAGGGGGCACTCAGAGCCTAGTCTGTTGGCATGTGCGCTGCTGCCCAGAGTGATGAGGGCTTCGTGGGCCGGATGAATTGGTGTCGGGGGCCACACCTGGCCCCCAGGCATTAGTTTGGGCACCACTGCTGTAAACAGTCGTAAAATGTGCCCACGACTGTCATAAATAGCACAAGCGATGCAGTGGAAGTCCTTTCCAGGTGCCTGGAGGCTGTGAGGGTCTGGATGGGGGACAACACGCTACAGCTGAATCCCGACAAGACTGAGTGGTTATTATTATTATTATTATATTTGGGTTTCTATACCGCCCTACTTGGCAGAGCCAACTCAGGGCGGTTTACACACATGTATAGTTACAGTAATATACAGTCGATCAATAGAGTTCACAATAAAGCAGAAATATACAATATAAAAAATGTAACAATATAATAACAAGATAACATTCCATCCAGCATTACAAATATAATTCAGTGTCATAAATACAAATATCAAATCACAAATACAAATATTGTCAACTTTCGCAAGTATAACGTAGGCCCGCCAGTAGCTGTTCTTAATCAGCTGTCATCTCGTCGCCGCCGCCGCCAGTCTTTTATCGGCCTCCGGGCGAGATGGAAAGAGGTCCCAGAGGGAGGGCGGGGGGGGAACGCCTCACCGGTCACAGCTGTGCCTGCTTGTCCATCCCCGGGCAAGATGGAAAGACCCGGGGAGAAGCGGGAGCGTCCTCTTGGTGCCGCCGCCGCCGCCAGTCTCTTATCAGCCTCCGGGCCGAGATGGAAAGAGGTCCCAGAGGGAGGGCGGCGGGGGGGAAACGCCTCACCGGTCACAGCTGTGCCTGCTTGTCCATCCCCGGGCAAGATGGAAAGACCCGGGGAGAAGCGGGAGCGTCCTCTTGGTGCCGCCGCCGCCGCCAGTCTCTTATCAGCCTCCGGGCCGAGATGGAAAGAGGTCCCAGAGGGAGGGCGGGGGGGAGGGAAACGCCTCACCGGTCACAGCTGTGCCTGCTTGTCCATCCCCGGGCGAGATGGAAAGACCCGGGGAGAAGCGGGAGCGTCCTCTTGGTGCCGCCGCCGCCGCCAGTCTCTTATCAGCCTCCGGGCCGAGATGGAAAGAGGTCCCAGAGGGAGGGCGGGGGGGAGGGAAACGCCTCACCGGTCACAGCTGTGCCTGCTTGTCCATCCCCGGGCAAGATGGAAAGACCCGGGGAGAAGCGGGAGCGTCCTCTTGGTGCCGCCGCCGCCGCCAGTCTCTTATCAGCCTCCGGGCCGAGATGGAAAGAGGTCCCAGAGGGAGGGCGGGGGGGAGGGAAACGCCTCACCGGTCACAGCTGTGCCTGCTTGTCCATCCCCGGGCGAGATAGAAAGACCCGGGGAGAAGCGGGAGCGTCCTCTTGGTGCCGCCGCCGCCGCCAGTCTCTTATCAGCCTCCGGGCTGAGATGGAAAGAGGTCCCAGAGGGAGGGCGGGGGGGGGGAAACGCCTCACCGGTCACAGCTGTGCCTGCTTGTCCATCCCCGGGCAAGATGGAAAGACCCGGGGAGAAGCGGGAGCATCCTCTTGGTGCCGCCGCCGCCGCCAGTCTCTTATCAGCCTCCGGGTTGATGGGTTGTGGGTCACGGGCCCTGCGTTAACTCGGGAGCTACCATCTTTGGTTCTGGATGGGGCAGTCTTGCCCCAAACAAACCCGGTGCGTAATCTGTGGGTCCTCTTGGACTCACGACTACTGCTTGAGGAGCAGGTGGCAGTCGTGGCCAGGAAGGCTTTTGCACAACTTCGTGTAATACGCCAGCTATGCCCGCTCTTAGACCGGAACTCCTTGCTCATGGTCACACACACTTTGGTCACCTCCAGACTTGATTACTGTAATGCGCTCTACAAGGGGCTGCCCTTGGTGACTATCCGGAGGCTGCAACTGGTATAGAATGCGGCTGCTTAAGTTGTGGTGGGGTGCGGGTGTTATGCTCCACCTCACCATTGCTCAGGGAGCTGCATTGGTTGCCAGTGTGCCTCCGGGTACAATTCAAGGTGCTGGTTATTACCTTTAAAGCCCTATATGGTAGTGGGCCAGGATACCTAAGAGACCGCATTGCCCCGAGGACATCTGTCCGACCCACCAAAACGGACTGGAGAGGCTCTCTGGTTGTACCATTGGCTAGAGAGACGCACCTCTCTAGCACTAGGAGGAGGGCTTTCTCTGTGTCCGCCCTGGCCCTATGGAACCTCCTGCCAATTGAGCTACGTCTCCAGTCGGAGTTCCTGCACTTTAGGAAGGGGGTTAAGACCTTGCTGGCGGGACAGGTATGGGATCTGGGTCAGACAGTTGCATTAGCTTGTTGGCTCATTTGACCCCCCCCCCATTGTATGAATTTTTAAACCTTTTAACTTGTTTAGCTTTAATATTTTAATATTTTAATAATTTTTAAATTGGATTTTATATTGTGTTTTTATCTATCTTTTTAAGCTTTTGTTAGCTGCCCTGGGTCTCTTTGAGGAGGGCGGCATATAAGACTGTAAAAATAAAATAAAATACATTTACAACAGTCAAGGACACATTTACGAAAGTTGTGGATGCGTTTTACGGCAACATTTACAGCAGGGAGAACACCAGTCTCCCCCCGTCAACCTTGTGAGGGAGCGTGACCCAGCCCCCGACTTAAAAAGATTGGCAGCCCCTGGTCTACTCCAATAAGGATTGATGGTTTAACAATTTTGTTTTGTAGGTACTGTATTGTTTTTCATGGTATCAGAGAATGGTTTCAGTGCCTTTATGCCCAGTTTTTAATCATATCTTTGCATGAGAATGATACCTCTCTTCCCTCTGCTGTTACCTGAAAGGTTTCATGTTATTGCAGCCAAGTGTAACATCGAAACATAACACTGTGTAAAAGTATCTCTCTCGTGGGATGCTCAGGTGAGAAATCTAAGACAGATACACAAAACAGAAACTTTGGGCAAGTGAAATAAGGAAGACCGTAGGTGTTGCCTCCCTTGACTATAAAAGTGGAGACTGCTATCCCTTGTTATGGTTGCTTGTTGAAGATGTCCATCTCCATTTTTTACCTTGGTGTGATCATGACAGATAATTTCCAATGCCTTTTCCTTTTGATTGATACAGCTGACTCTGGATGATCCAGCCCATTGTATTAAACTTTTTTAGGTTACATTTAATCTGAGCAAGAGTAGAGTAGTCACATTTAACACTAGGGTTGTACTGCCAATATCACCTTCTGCCTATCTTTCTCTCTGTCCTATATGTTAGGAATCTGGGCTCTTAAAGCAGGATGGGCTTTAAGCACTCTTTTTAAACACAGCTTCCTTATTTTTCTCAGGGAGATGTCCAAATTACTATATTTTGCTCCAGCATTGTATTAGGCCTAGTCTGGCCAAGTTATCCTGCTATGGTAATAGAGAAGACCATACTGCCAGTGACTAGACCACACTGCCAGCAACTCAACACCGAATATCAGGCAATGATTAACTAACCTGACCATCCTGAGAACAAGCAGACTCAGGTGCTGAAGTCCACAGGAAAGGGTGATTGTCCACAAGTGGATTAAATCCCACTTGAATCCATCTTGATCAGTGGTGCCCAAACTAAGGCCAGGGTGTGGCCCCTGATGCCAATTTATCTGGCCTGTGAAGCCCTCATTGCTCCTGGAAGCGGAAGTAAAACACGCCAGTACCGGCATGTTTTACTTCCGCTTCCAGGAGCGATGAGGTCTTCACGGGCTGGATAAATTGGCATCAGGGGCCGCACCTGGCCCCCAGGCCTTAGTGACCGGCTTGCTGAACCACATGATTGGCCCACGGCCCAAAAGGTTTGGGCACCCATGATCTTGATGGAGGGTAGCAGCTTCATCAATACTGGCCTGGGGCTGAGGAGGACTTTGCATGCCAAAAGGGCTCAGGAACAGAAAGTGACTTGCAGAACTGGATCAGTGGTACAGGGGTCATCCTGCGATGTGGAAGGCAGATGAAAAACCACCGCATTGTATTCTGACGACAGTCTTCATGGCTCATCACCATGATGATTCCCTTTCCTGTATTTGGATTTGAATATGGCAGGAAAAGAAGAAGTTTGATAATGGTCATGCAAGCAGTGGTGGGATGTCAACATTTTTACTACCCCACCGTGACGTCATCACAGTGTGGGCGGAGCTAACATCATGATGTCATGACATGGGCAGAGCCAAAGAAAAAAATAAAGTAAAAATAAGCACGCACACACACACACACACACACACACACACACACACACACACACCCTCTCAACCCACCCACCCACCCACCACACAAGGACAGCAAGGAGGCTGTGCATACGCGTCAAGCACTGTAGCATGCAAGCACAACAAGTGAAAAGGTAAGCCCTGCAAGCTGCTACCCGTTCTCCGGGACACTGGGAAAAGTTACTACCGGTTCTGGCGAACTGGTGATAACCTGTTACATCCCATCACTGCATACAAGCAGCAGTATTGAAATGATTTTGATCATGACAATTTTCCAAACATATATGGACAAATCAGCGAGACTTATGCTTAAAGGAGTGTTTACTTTCTGTTGAGGTGAGAACATTTTAGGAGAACAAAGCTGATGCTTTTGGAACTGTTAAAGCGGATATTAAAGTTTACTGTAAAAGCAGATATTAAAAATAGTTATAAATATAGGGTAGAAGAAGTAAAGAATAATTATAAGGTACTATATATAAAATAGTTACAAGCTCTGAGATAATTTCTTTCTCACCCCTTCACCATTTTCTATTTTTTGTTTTAATATTTTTATAGGGATACACATAGCCTCTTAGAAGATTGTGGTGTTTTTTAATCACAATTGGGTTTACCCCAGTAATGGCAACCTTTCTCATACAAGGTCAGGCAAAAGGAACCGCAGAATGAACTCACCAAAAGGTGCCTTCATTTTGGCAGTTTCACCTCTGGCCAACACAAGGAAGAAGAAAGCATTTTTATAAGAAGCCGTTTGGAGCCATGGGTCATAGTGCATCAGTACTGTCTAAGGAGTCTAGTTGTGGAAAGGAATTGCCATTGATTAGAATAGAATTTGAACTGGGTTTTGTTGACAAGACAGTTTTAAAGACTGTGAACTTGTGATATTTGTACCAACAGTTTTGGGCTGAAAACATTGCTAGATTCCTGCTCTGATGTTTGTAGAAGAGGCAAACGTGCTTATGTGATTTTACTGGCAATCTTTGTGGAATTGCACACAAAACAAAATTAAATAAAAAAGACTGCTTGTTCTAAGGCACTTAGCTGGTGGGCCAGCTTCTGGAATCTACTCTCATGGTTATTGCAAATTACATTTTTATGCTAATTATCTGTGAACTATCCAGTGCTTTAAGCATTGTGGGGTGTATATAAGTGTAATTATTCTTGCTACTTAGTTCCTTATTCCTGTTTTCTTGGAAATAAGAGAAAAGTATATAAAGGGAAAAATAATGTTATGATTAGCCCAGAGTATTTTGAAATGTTTCAGGTAAACATTCACAGTTGTATTTGCCCTAGAGATGTGAAGTGCATGCAAAATTTTCTTTTTTAGTCCACTGCTCTCTGCTCAAGGCAGGAATATATAAGCTTTCAGGTCTTACAGGGTGAAATCCTGTTGCTTAGCATAATAAGGCATACTAGAATAGGCCAACTGAATCAGCGGGGATTTGGTGAGTTAACTCCTTGATAAGTTCTATTGATTCAGCTAGGACTACGTTACTTCCAACTTCCCTTAATAAATCATAACTAGAACAGGTCCATTTGAATAAATAGTACTTAGGGAGAAGTTGGTTCACCAAGTCACCACTGATTCAATCAACCTCCTCTTGTGTGATTTATTATACCAAGAAATGGTACAGTAATACCCCGGATAACGATTGCATCGGATAACGCTAAAACCGCATAACGACGACAAATTTGGGGGGAAGATTTGCACCGGATAACGTTCTTTTTAGCATTATCCAATACAGTCGTTCTTAGCAGCAGGGTGGCTGGAAAGCTGAACAGGGTTCTCCCCGTCGGCTTCCCCAGCCACCCCACAGCTGCTGAGGCAAGGGCAGGTGGCTAGGGAAGCCGACAGGGAGTCCCCGTCAGCTTCCCCAGCCACCCTGCAGCTGTAGATCGGGTCCTCTGATCTCTCTGGAGCAGGCAGGGGATCCAATCTACAGCTGTTTCTGGGCTTCCCCGACGTCCCCATCCAGTGGAGCAAGCCAAAACGTCAGTTTGAACCCTGACGTTTTGGCTTGCTGCACTTGCTGAGGACGTCGAGGAAGCCCAGAAACAGCTTGGATCTGGTCCTCCCACCTTCCTGGACCCGGCAGGGGGGTCAGGGACCCCAAAATTGGTAAAAAAAGGTCCATTTTTAACCAATTTTGGGGTCCCTGACCCCCCTGCCGGGTCCAGGGAGGTAGGAAGACCCGATCCAAGCTGTTTCTGGGCTTCCCCGATGTCCTCAGCAAGTGCAGCAAACCAAAACATCAGGGTTCGAATCCTGACATTTTGGTTTGTTGCAGCCTCAAGGAGGGTGGGGGAACTAAAGAAATAGTGCACATCGGCTCTAGGGAGGTCGGGAGACCCGATGCGTGCTAATTTTGAAGTTCCCTCAACCCTCCTTGAGGCTGCAACAAACCAAAACGTCAGGATTCGAATCCTGATGTTTTGGCTTGTTACAGCCTCAAGGAGGGTAGGGGAACTTTGGAAACAGTTTGGATTGGGTCTTCCCACCTCCCTGGACCCGGCAGGGGGGGTCAGGGACCCCAAAATTTGTAAAAAAAAATGGACGTGTTTTTTTTTTTACCAATTTTGGGGTCCCTGACCCCCCTGCCGGGTCCAGGGAGGTAGGAAGACCCGATCCAAGCTGTTTCTGGGCTTCCCCGACGTCCTCATCAAGTGCAGCAAGCCAAAACGTCAGGATTCAAATCCCAACGTTCTGGCTTGCTGCAGCCTCCAGGGAAACAGGGCTTTTTTAAACGTTGTGTGATCAATGTATCGCACAACGTTAAAAACCGGATAACGACAAGACTTGTGGAACCAAGTCTCATCGTTATCCGGGGTACTAGTATATTTCAGTTACAGGTTGCTTCATCAGAAGAAAAGGAAAGATACATGGAAAATATAACATTAAACCATTAACCTTGGCATTTCACCAACATAAAATGTTCCATTATTAGTTGGTTACTTTGTATAAACTCTCCAATAGCCAACCAAAATATTTTGTCAAAAATAAGCATTTTCTCCTCCTTTAATAAGTATTTTAACAGTTCCTTTAACATTAATTCTGGTAAAGACTCCTAACTAACTCAGAAGTATACATAATACAACAAAGAATAATTGTCAGATATATACCCCTGCCATTATTAACTAAATCTGTGTAAATCTCAATGGCAAATTTCCACAAATTCAGGAGTCAGTTTAAGCATTTGCTGTTACATGCTGAATTACAGTGTTTTGATGCAACTGCAATGCTTATTCTGATTTCTTAACTTGCGGGAAATCACCACTCAGATTTATGCCAATAAAGTTAACTAATCTATGTGTGCAATTTATATGATTCTGGCTATTACTATACTATGCTGTGTCTTTTTGGTAAGTTTAAGTCCTATTTAATCATTTCACATTGATTTCATAGGTTTCTACATATGTTTGGTTTAATGTGATAGCTTGTTCCAAAGGTATGAAACAAGATTTCCGAGTTCACAAAAATCCAGAATTAGCAGTTAATGGAATACTTATCCTGGTCTTAAAGATTCAAATTTGTTTCAGGGATGAATAGAACCTTAAAATCAATTGACAATATATTGAACTCCTTAGTAAAGGTAAAGGTTTCCCTTGCTCGAAAGCCAGTCATATCCAACTCTAGGGTTCAAGTACTCATCTTCTGTTTCAAAGCCGAAGAGCCAGCGCTGTCTGCTTCTGCAGATGTTTCCATGGTCATGTGGCAGGCATAACTAGACAGTGCATGGAACGCTGTTTACCTTCCCACAGAAGTGGTCCCTATTTATCTACTTGCAGTTTCTTGCTTTTGAACTGCTACCGTGTTTCCCCTAATATAAGACACTGTCTTATATTTTTTAAAACTCCAAAATATGCACAACGTCTTATTTTCAGGGGATGTCTTATTTTTCCATGACGAAGAATACAGTACACATTTATTGCTGATACAGCAGATTGCCAGGGCAAGATTTAGGTGAGTGCCTTATTTTCGGGGGGGGGGGGGCTTATATTTCCAAGGTGGGGAAAAATAGGGGGTGCCTTGCTATATGAGGAGGTCCTATTTTCAGAGAAACAGGGTAGGTAGTTTTTGGACAGAAATATTTTTATCATGACTCATACTAAGCTCATTTTGGGAGTGGGTGATGCTTAAAGGCACCTCTTTGGATGAGATCCTGTTTGGCTCATTAACTGAAACCTCAATAAGATGAGTACAGTTGTACCTCGCTTAAAGAGCATAATGCGTTCCGCAGGATTGCTCTTTAAGCGAGTTTGCTCTTTAAGCGAAACACCATTGTAAATGACCAATTGTGACTTCTGGCGGGGTGGGTGGGTTGCAAACCCCAATTTATTTGTTAAGCAAGTTTTTGGTTGGTTTTACTTGTTAAGCAAAGCGACCATTCAGAGAAAATTCTGCTCTTTAACTGAATTATTCTCTAAGCGAGGTGCTCTTTATGCGAGGTTTGACTGTACTGTATATCTTTGCAAGGATGAGATGTAAACATAGAAAAGGTTGGTTTTGTGAACTCCTTGCAGAGATGCCCTTGGGATGCTTTTAAACTGCCAGAAAATGTGGAAGAACAAGAATACTGAACTACAAAGACAGACGCAAAACAGGGAGAAAGGTGGGAAAAAATAGTTTCCCCATTTCATAATGGAAGTAAGATGACACTTCTGGCCCTGGGCTGTGAATCACCCACCATCTGGGATGGTGTAGAAGGGGATTAACAAGAGTGTCATTCAGAACTTGGCTGGATGCATTGTCCAGTGCTTTCTCTGAATTGCAAAGAATTTAACCCAGCTTGTGTGTGTGTGTGTTTGACAACAATAAGATTGTTGGGAGTATACATTGTAGAGGTTGAACAATGAATTACGATTTGTGAATATGAATCTCAGAAATGATTGAATCTGGGAGTTTTTCCATGGACTGATAGAAACACCACTGTTAATCAGCTTTGCTCTCCATCTCTTTTCATTAAACTTCTATTCCTTCCTGGAAAATGTTTTGAGTATAAGGAAGGTATTCCAGTTGAATTATTCAAAGATGATGGAGTTAAAATATTGCATTCTATATACCAGCAGATTTGGAAAACACGACAATGCCCACAGGATTGGAAAAGTTCAATATACGTTCCAATCCCCAAAAAAGGGCAATGCCAAAGAATGCTCATATTATTGAACAATTGCGCTCATCTCACATGCTAGCAAGGTTATTCTCCAGATAATACAAGATAGGCTTCAGCAGCATGTGGAGAGAAAACTACCAGAAGTGTAGGCTGGGTTTAGAAGAAGCAGGGGAACGAGAGACCAAATTGCCAACATACATTGGATCATGGAGAAAACAAAGGAATATCGGAAGCAAGTTACTTCTGTTTCATTGATTATACCAAGGCCTTTGATTGTGTGGACCACAATAAAATGTGGCATGTAATTAAAGAGATGGGAATACCAGAACACCTTACATGTCTCATGAGAAATCTGTACATGAATCAAGAAGCAACAGTTAGGACAGGACATGGAATGACAGAGTGGTTTGAAATAAGAAAAGGAGTAAGAGAAGGCTGCATTTTATCACCCTGCTTATTTAACTTATTTGCGAAGCACATAATGTGCAATACAGGGCTGGACAAATCAAAAGTTGGCATTAAAATTGCTGGGAGAAATATCAACAATTTGAGATATGCAGATGATACCACCCTAATGGCAGAAAGTTAGGAAGACCTAAAGAAAATCCTATTTAGGTTGAAAGAAGAGTGTGCAAAAGCTGGCTTGAGAATCAACATCAAGAAAACCAAGATAATGGCAACAGGCCCTATCAGTCCCTGGAAAATAGATGGGGAAGAAGTAGAAGCAGTGAAAAATTTACATTTTCAGGATCAAAGATCACAGCCATGAAATAAAAAGGTGACTAATTCTTGGGAGGCAAGCTGTGAGTAGAGACATCACCTTGTAAACAAAAGTCTGCTTTGTCAAAGCAATGGTATTTCTGGTAGTAATGTATGGTTGTGAGAGCTGGACTGTAAGGAAAGCTGAGCACAGAAGAATAGATGCCTTTGAAATGTGGTGTTGGAGGAGAATTTTGAGAGTACCTTGGACAGCAAAGAGAACAAATAGGTTGATCTTAAAAGAAATCAACCCTGACTGCTCCTTGGAAGGTCAGATATTGAAGATGAAGTTAAAGTACTTTGGTCATCAAATGAGAAGAGAGGATTCACTTGAGAAAGCCTTGATGCTGGGAAAGGTCGAGAGTATAAGAAGAAGGGGGCGACAGAGAATGAGATGGCTAGATAGCATTGTGGATGCAGTGGACACAAACCTGGGAAGGTTGAGGAGGATGGTGGGATATAGGGGTGCCTGGTGTGCAGTGAGTGGTCCATGAGGTCGCAAAGGGTTGGAATCGACTGCAAATGAACAACAAATAAGGAAGTACAGTAATACCTCATATAACATTAGTATCGAATAACACGAAAATCGCATAACATTAAGGAATCTGGGGGGAAGAATTGCATCGGATAACATTAAGATCCTATGGGATGCTTCAGATAACAACCACTAAAGCCTGTGTGGTTACAATGTATCTCTATGGCTCCCATAGGATTTTAACATGCATCGGATAACACTAAAAATCATATAACATCAAGACTTGTGGAACCAGGTTTTAGTGTTATATGAGGTTTGACTGTAGTAGGAAAATGACCGGATGTGTGGAGTTTGTAGTGTTTCATATGTCAGAACTAAATATTTATTTATTTATTTATTACTCATACTTATCAACCGCCCTCTTCACCGCGGTGACCCAGGGCGGCTCACAATTCATTAAAAAAACAAACAAACAATAAAACACTCTTAAAAACATTCCCAAAAAACCCTCAATTTAAAACTTTAAAAACAAAATCTAAAAACTAATTGAGGGCAAGCAGGGCTTAAGTCAACCAGCGGGCTGGAGTCATAGTCCCTCCCACACCCCAAACCTGCCCTGCCAGCCATATTTTTAAATTTTTCATAAAGGGCAGCAACTCCGTTGGCAGGAGGTTCCATAGGGCCGGGGCGGACACTGAGAAGGCCCTCTGTCTTGTGCCAGAGAGACGTGCCTCTCTGGCCGATGGAACAACTAGAGAGCCTCTCCGATCTGCTCTAGTGGGACGGGCAGATATTCTTGGGGTGAGACGGTCTCATAATGCTAGTACATAATGTGTAAGTCATATGTCATCATTTGCATTTACAAAAATGTTGGATACAACTCATGTGGATTCAGTTAAGGGCTTGATATCTCTAGAAACTCACTATGTAAACATATTTTACATTATCTTCTCTAAGAACATGACTGTCATTCTCACATCAAGGTTCTATGACATTGTTTTGGTGACCATATTTTGTCTTATTGAAATGAGCTATGAACAAGTCTTTCGCCTGTTTGTAGGCAAGCAAGCAAGGAAATTTTCACCTAACAATAGACTCCAATTGTTGTATATGAAAATGTATATGAACACCTCATGTATGTGTCTACATTCTCCTTTTTCACCCCTCTGTTCACAAAAATGGCAAGAAGAAATACTTGGAGTGTTGAACATGCAAGTTCTGTACTGTATGCTAACCCAGTGAAATATAAATCCAAGTGGAACTTGATTGATTGCTAAGGTCACTGCCATATGAAAGCCACTGGGAATTCTGGTATGTTAATTTATCATAGTGAAATTTTAAAAAGTAACTATCAGTTACAGTAAAACCTTGAATAAAGAACACCTCACTTAGAGAGTAACTCGCTTAAAGAGCAGAATTTTCTCTGATTGGTCACTTCACTTAACAATTAAAACAAAAAACTCGCTTAACAAATAAATCAGGGTTTGCAATCCCCCCCACCAGAATTCACAATTAGTCACTTACAATGGTGTTATGCTTAAAGAGCAAACTCGCTTAAAGAGCAATCCTGTGGAACATATTATGCTCTTTAAGCGAGGTACAACTGTACTTCGTGCCAAAAAGTTGGTAAAAGAACATTATATAGAAGTGGTCTCTTCATGATAGCTGGAATTAATTAGGGTCTCTGGATCAAACTGGGCAGCCTTTCTGTTGTATAAACTGTCTGAGCAATATGTTTTCAGTTTACAAGCCTTTAATTCACATCATTGTAAATTTAAGTGTGTGTGTGTGTGTGTGTGTGTGTGTGTGTGTGTGTGTACTATTACCACACTTTTCTCTGTTTTTGTTGCAAAATTATTCAGGCATCATGCTGGCATACAGTGGTCAGAAAATGTGCACAAACTCCTTGAGAATTTTTCAACCGTATATGTAAAGAGGGTAGGGGTGCCTGGTGTGCAGTGGTCCATGGGGTCACAAAGGGACGGACTCGACTATGGGACTGAAAAAACAACAAAAAATGTAAAGACCTATGACATGGGATTTTAATCTCGCTCCCTCTTTTTAAAAAAATTGAGAATACTCTTGAATATGAGTAAAACCATTGCTAATTTGGGTGCTTTATAAATAAAACACATCACATTACATGTTAGTAACACATTATAAATGCATTATGTTCTATTTATTTTTATAAATGGCAAAATTGGGGAGAAAATCCTCCCAATAACACCTGCCAAAAACAATATTTTGGAATAATCAGCAAATGTTACTGCAAAAGTAACATTGTCAATGATGTGATGTTTAAAACTAATGTAATTGTGTATTACTTTAGTAACAACTGTTACTTTAAAAGGTTATAAATAACAGGTAATGGTTTAAAATGCATTGCTTCACAGTTGTAATCTGCTTTATTCAATTACTTGCTCCACCAGTAAATATTTTGAAGGAGCAAAGATACTTTTCAAAAAGCCATGGTCTGATTCAGACCCTTGAATGCTCCATTTGCTTGTGATTAGTGGATAGAAATACTGTATATTAATTATATCGCTCACCACATCTTCATAATGATATGTCGTAAATGTCCATCTGTGCATTGACGTTTGTTTAAAAAAGAGCTGAAAGTGTATTAAGAATTTCCTTAAAGGAACTTAAAAACACATGTGTGGCTCTCTTATCTATTTTTCTCTCTCCTCTTCCTCCCCTTCCCTGTATGTACTCCACCCATCAAAACAGGGGAAACAAAAAGTCTTGTTTTCACTGTAGTAGAGAGGGAAAGGATCTGGCATACAAAGGCAGAGATTCCCATTTCACTGCTACGAAATAGTAAAACTATTCCTTGTACAAAAGCCAGTCATGCCAGATTCTAAGGCAAGGGTGCTCAGACTACGGCCTGGGTGCTGGATGTAGCTCCCGATGCCAATTCATCCGGCCTGCGAAGCCTTCTTTGCTCCTGGAAGCGGAAGTAAAATACGCCCGTACGTGTGCATTTTATTTCTGCTTCAAGGAGCAATGAGGACTTCGTGGCCCAGATGAATTGGCATCGGGGGCAGCATCCTCCCCCCAGGCCATAGTGACCAGCTCCCTGAACCATGTGACCAGCCCACGGCCTGAAAAGTTTGGGCTCCCCTGTTCTAGGGGGCAGTACTCATCTCTGTTTACAGCCAAAGTGCCAGCGCTGTCTGGGTCTGCAGATGTTTCCGCGGTCATGTAGCAGGCATGACTAGACAGCAGAGTGCACAGAACGCTGTTACCTTCCTTGCAAAGTGATACATGTTTATCTACTTGCAATTTCTTGCTGTTGAACTGCTAGGTTGGCAGGAGCTGGGATGGGAGCTCACTCAGACATGGTGAACTTGGGTCTCGAATTGCTGACCTGCTGACCTTCCAGTCATCAAGCTAACCATCTTAACTGCTAAGCCACTGCAGTCCCATATGCTATGAAATATAATTTCTTAAAACCAACTCCCAGGCCCATCACTGAATATATAGTTATACTTAACTTCCTCCTTCCAGCCCCTGATCATTACACTGTTTTCTGTTTCACTGATAACCTACAATGACCCATCTTCATAATTTCTGACTCACCAAGTCAAATGGCTGCCCAACTACCCAGTATTGTGTTTTTGATGGGTAACTCCAATTTTTTTTGTAGCCCCAGTTGAGGAATTAAAGCTGATTTCTCTGGTGTCACTGCCGGGTTCTTCATATGTTTAATCCCTGCTCAGGGAAGGGTTTGGTGTCTATGCTGCCTGACCTTGCAACCACCTGAATCCCAAATGGTGCTATTGCTCAAAGGCCTTCCAGGTCATGGGGTGAGGGCAGATGACCCACCAGAAACACCAGAGGTAACCACCACCCCCTTCACATGCACACATTCTACCTATTTCCCAACTTAAATGACTGAACTAGTTATACAGTAAAACTTGGCATAAAGAGTGCCTCGCTTAGAGACTAAGTCGCTTAAAGAGCAGAATTTTCTCTGGTCGCCTCACTTCATAACTAAAACCAACCCAAAACTCACTTAACAACTAAATCAGGGTTTGCATTCCCTAACACCAGAAATCACAATCGGTCACTTTCTATGGTGTTTTGCTTAAAGAGCAAACTCGCTTAAACAGCAATCCCGTGGAACGCATTATGCTCTTTAAGTGAAGTACCACTGTATATCGCAAAAGACTCCTCCAGGAATCCAGCTACCTAGTGGTAGGTAGGTAGCATTTGGCAGCAGAAGCAAATGTATCACAGACATTTACTGGACTCTTCTGTATAGTGTGTCAGATCGACTTCATCTATGAGATAATGTCCCTTTGGCTATGAACAAAGATTAATTTTTTTAATCTACAAAATTGTTGCTAACTTCATCCTATTTTCCTAGTCCTTATGAATTGCCCCTCACAAGGCCTGGGATATGCAGATGATACCACCCTAATGGCAGAAAGTGAGGAGGACTTAAAGAAGCTCCTGATTAGGTTGAAAGAAGAAAGTGCAAAAGCTAGCTTGAGACTCAATATCAAGAAAACCAAGATATACTAGTACCCTGGATAATGTTATGACTTGGTTCCACAAGTCATGTTGTTTTCCGGTTTTTAGCGTTGTCCGGGGTATACACCGAACAATGCTAAAAAACATCAGGCACGTTGGCGTGCGTGCGCCAAACGCGGTTTGGGGAGGATATGGAGATTTTCTCCGTATCCTCCCCAAGCCGCGTTTGACAGGCACGCGCTTGCATGTTGTTTTGAAAGGGTATGAGGGACCATACTCTTTCCAAACATTGGGCGTGTTGGCGTGCATGCACGCCAAATGCGGTTTGGGGAGGATACCTCCCCAAGCCGCGTTTGACAGGTGTGCACTTGCACGATGTTTCAAAAAGGTATGGGGTACCATACCCTTTCCAAACATCAGGCACGTTGGCGCGTACGTGTGCCAAACGCGGTTTGGGGAGGATACGGAGGTTTTCTCCGTATCCTCCCCAAGCCGCATTTGAGAGGCGCACACTTGCACGATGTTTCGAAAGGGTATGGGGGACCATACCCTTTCCAAACATTGGGCGCGTTGGTGCACACACACCAAATGTGGTTTGGGGAGGATACAGAGGTTTTCTCCGTATCCTCCCCAAGCTGCGTTTGACAGGCGTGCGCTTGCATGATGTTTCGAAAGGGTATGGGGGCCCATACCCTTTCCAAACATCGTGTAGGCGGCCCCGGGGGGGGGTTGGATTGGGTAGATGTTCTACCCAATCCAACCCCTCCCCCCCCCACGATTGTTCCAGATAATGCTAAAAATCGCATTATTCGATCCAAGATTTTTCCAAAAATCTTGTAATGTTATGCGGTTTTAGCGCTATACGGTACAATCGTTATCTGGGGTATTACTGTAAACAGGCCCTATCAGTCCCTGGAAAATAGATGGGGAAGAAGTAGAAGCAGTGACAGATTTTACTTTCCTAGGATCAAAGCTCACTGCAGATGGTGATTGCAGCCATGAAATAAAAAGGCGACTGATTCTTGAGAGGCAAGCAATGAGAAACCTGGGGAGCATAGTGAAAAGTAGAGACATCACATTGCAAACAAAAATTCATCTAGTCAAAGCAATGGTATTCCCGTTGGCAATGTATGCTTCTGAGTGCTGGACCATTAGGAAAGCTGAGTGCAGAAGAATAGATGCCTTTGAGATGTGGTTTTGAGAGTCCCCTGGACAGCGAGGAGAACAAATAGGTCAATCTTAGAAGAAATCAACCTTGACTGCTCCTTAGAAGGTCAAATAATAAATTTGAAGCTAAAGTACTTTGGACATCAAATGAGAAGAGAAGACTCACTTGAGGAAGCCTTGATGCTTGGAAAGGTCGAGGGCAAAAGAGGAAGGGGGCGGCCTAGAATGAGATAGCTAGATGGTATTGTGGACACAATGGGCACGGAGCTGAGTGAGTTGAGGGGGATGGTGGAGGACAGAAGTGCCTAGTGGACAGTGGTCCATGGGGTCGCAAAGGGTTGGAATCGATTGTGCGACTGAACAACAAAAAGGACTGTGTTTGGCCAAAGCATGAAGACATTCATCAGGAGGGCTTCACACTGAATTGGAAGGTGGAGGGAAGCACAAGCTCAGAAGGAAAGAAAGATGAGAGTATGTGTACAGCAAGAGAAGCAGTGTGAGGAGCTCTAATGGGCCCAATAAAAATGTAAGAAGGAAAGCAGGCCACAAATCACACAATCTCCGGTGTCTGTATACATATGCAGGAGTATATGAGAAACAAACGAGAATAACTGGAAACCTTAGTTCAGGAGGGTGAGTATCACTTGATAGGGATAAGTGAAACCTGTGGGATTACTGGAATACAGTAATTTAAGAATATAAATTGTTCAGAAAGAACAGCAAGAATAGAAAGAGAGGTAGAATCACAATGTATGTCAAAAATACATATTTCTGCACAGAAATACAGGAGGGATGAACATGTGATAGGAGAGGATGTGGAGGAAAACTTTGAAAAACTAATTGCAAGAATTTTAAAGGGACTTGACATAGTAGTAATAGGAGAATTCAGTTATCCTGATATCTGTTGGAAAGCAAATTCTAGCCAGCAAAGAAGTTGGACTGCATTGCTTTACCAGCTCCTTTGAATATTGTCATTCTATGATTCCATGATTTTATAATATAACAGTATATGTGTATTGAAACGATCATAGCTGTGACACACAACTCCATCCTCCTCCCCCATCTTTAAAAGTTTAGAGGATGAAAGTCCAGTTATTTTTAACTTTATGGTTGAATGAATATGCTTCCGAAAATGATATATCCAAACATTCTGATGTATCTAAACAAGGAACCTTGTTTCTACATGAGTGGAATTAAGTACTGTACTGGCATGTATATTTTGTCTTTGACCTGCCAAAATGAAGCCACTTTCTTGGCTTTGTCATTGACCAAAATTAAGTCCTTATCGGTACATGTTTCTGGTAGTAATCAGCAGACCAGCAAATGAGCTGGATTCTTTATCTCTCCACATTCGCAGCAGATGTAGTGATCCGTCAGCAACTCCCACTTGAGATCAGCCTATTCAGGGTCTTCCAAGTGACATAGGGAAGATCGAGTTCTCCAGACTTTAATATTCTTTGTACAGTGAGCTCCTTCCAATTGGGCACACTCCAGGCCATGGCAACCTTGTTTTGTCGGCCAATTTTTGTCACACCAGATCAAACCAAAGAAAATGAGGAATGTGGAATTCGTGTATTTTTAGTTTTTACTAGTATCAAGTAAAGTTTTGGCATTGCCTTCTCTAAAATGGTGGACCCATTTGTGGAGCTTCCTCTTACCCATACAGTAAAACCTCGCATAAAGAGCGCCTCGCTTAGAGAGTAACTCACTTAAAGAGCAGAATTTTTCTGAATGGTCGCCTTGCTTAACAACTAAAACCAACCAGAAACTCGGTTAACTAAATCGGGGTCGCAATCGCCCCCCCCCCCAAGAAGTTACAGTTGGTCACTTACAATGGTGTTTCACTTAAAGAGCAAACTCACTTAAAGAGCAATCCCATGAAACGCATTATGCTCTTTAAATGAGGTACCACTGTACTGAGAATTTAGTGGTTCCTGATGTACCATTTCCTGGAAAAGACAACAGTTATGAACAGAGGAGCTTGATCAGGAGGACCTTTGAACCCCATTTGTCTTTGCACAACAACATTTCAGTATCAACTGGAAAGCAAAGGTTATGGATTCCAGTAGGATTATTGTATAAAAAACTGTGGGTGGGATGACTGCCAAACCACTGAAATCAATCATAGTCTTGGCATGTAAAAAACAATGGAAAACCACCCCATTATGTCTTCTAGGTATAATTGTCATGGCTAGATGGAAATTTGAAAAGGCCCTCAATCCCCAACAGTCTCTGAATTGCCAGAGGGTGCTAACAATCTCTGGGTTGAAAGTTAGATTAGGAACTTGGAATGTATGAAGTATGTATGAGGGAGGAAAAAAGCTACAGTGTCGTTAAAGATATGCAAAAGTTAACATTCGATCCTTGGAGTTAATGACATTTGTTGGTCCAGGATTTGGCAAAGCAGATGTAGATGCTTGGAAGTTGGAATATTATATTTTATTTGGGTTATAATGATGTAGTGACACATGGCACAATCATGGGGTTAGTGTCATAGTAACAGAAAATATAAGTGGCATTGTTATTTTAAAAAATTATTATACAGACTAGGCAATGTTTATCCAACTAAAATAATCACAATTTATATACTAAGTGCTGAAAAATATGAAAAAAAAAAACCCAGAAAAAAATCAAGAATTCAGAGCTGTTACAAAGCACAAGAAGAAGCACCACTTACATTTTATAATGGAGGATTTTAATACTAAGAGAGAGGAATTGGAAAATATAAATTAGAAATACTATTTGAATGACCAAAATACTTTTGCAGAAATTACATATGTGGAAGGATACATATCACTGGAAGTGGCAGATTTTGAGTAGTTAAAGACTTCCTCCTTCTGTCCTTGGGCTCCCACAGCTTGGATGCAATGAAACTATTTACCTGTGGGTCAGACAAACTGTGGGACAGAAGTAGGAAGTGTAGTTGCCACAAATCTATCCCTGCCAGTGACACAGTCACACTTTTATAAGCATAACTTACACAACAGGATTTTGACCAGAGTTGACAGCTATTTTTCAAGAACTACAGCTACAGGTAGAACTCAAAATCAGCCTTATACTGTACTATAAAACTGTATGGAGAGCAGTTGAAGTTGTTTGTATTGTCTTCAGCTTAGTCGTGCACAGACTTGTAGCCCACCTGAAGGGCAAACAGAACAACAGCCAACCAACCATGCACTGTTAACAGGCAGCAGTTACATCTGCCATGTACAGTAAAACCTCGCATAAAGAGTACCTAACAACTAAATTGGGGTCGCAACCCCCCTCCCAGCCAGAAGTCACAATTGGTCACTTACAATTGTGTTTCGCTTAAAGAGCAAACACGCTTTAAGAGCAATCACGTGGAACACATTATGCTCTTTAAGCAAGGTACTACTGTATATCTGCTGAGAGGTCGTTTTGGGGGTGTTCATTTTCAATTCCCCCCCCCTCTTGCCACCTTTAAACTTGTCATGGTATGATTTTATGGTATAAGTTCTAGATTTATTTCAAGCATAGAAATCAAGAAGAACATAATCGTGAATAAAAAGTACATGTAGCTGTTTTGGACTACTATATTTGATGTAGCAACTTTTATCTCAGATTCACAGTGAGATGTATGACAAAAATGAGGAAGGACTCCTGATGCACTGCCCCTTTTACCATGATGATTCTGGGGGAGAAAAGGCCAACACTTCCTGTCTTGGCTGGAATTTGTTAGCTGATGCCAGACATAGCATGGAGTTAAAGAAAAATCATATCCTAATCTGGAAATCTGCAAACTGAGCAGTAGTTCAGCAAGCCCATCTCCAGGCAAACTGGTTTCAGCCAGGAAAGTGTTTTAAGAAATAAAAAAAACCCCGAAACGCAACTCTTTCCATACCACCTTAGGCAAAATTAGGATTTTGTTACCTAGTAAAAATTTCCCTGTATCAAAGAGTTATGTTCCTGAGAGGAATAACAACAGATGAAACAACTACAGTAAAACACCGGATAACTCTAAAACCTGGTTCCACAAGTCTTGGTGTTATCCGATTTTTAGTGTTATCCGATCCATGTTAACATCCTATGGGATGGATCGGATAACGTTAAGGCTCCATAGAGATACATTGTAACCACACAGGCTTTAGCGGTTGTTATCCAATCCATCCCATAGGACCTTAACATTATTCGATCCAATTCTCCTCCCCAGATTACTTAACGTTATGCGATTTTAGCATTATCCGATCCAATCGTTATCCGGTGTTTTACTGTACCTGTATTTCATTTGTTATCATAGCACTCTGTTTTGCAGAGGCCAGAGAAATGATCAAAGTACTGCATTGAATAAAATTGGTTGTTGTTCCATTTCTGTTTCATTTTCTTATAACATGCCAATGTTTCATATTTGGGAGGGTCTGTTGCCTTATTCAGACATTTGGAAATTGGACAGGAATTGAGTCACACACACTCCGTCCCTCTCTTCTCCACATCTAGCCTTTCTTTGTTTGGTAGGAAGATTTGAAAGCAAAATCTAACTGCATGAGAATAGACCTGACTACTGTATATAGTTTGTACATTGGGATCTCTCTGAAGGCAAATGTTTCCAGCTAAATTAAGTTTTGAAACTACATTTAGGCACATTTTCCTTGCAGAATTTCCCAATAACCATGATAAGGCAAGGCTTTGGGTGGAAAGAGCAGGACGACCATGTTCAGGAGACCAGGAAGCGCAGTGGTTAAACTGCTGTACTGCAACCAAAAGGTTGTGAGTTCAATTTTGACTAGGATTAAGGTTGACTCATCCTTCCGTTCTTCCAAGGTCGGTAAAATGAGTATCTAGCAAGTTGGAGGTAAAATGCTAATTAACTTGTGAACTGGCCAGAGAGTGCACTAAACACTATGGGGCAGTATAGAATTGTGATTGCTTTACCTTGCTTTGCTTTACATTGACTGAATCTTTGAAATCGGCCTTAGCTCAGAATTTCGTGGGCTTGTTCCTTAGTATCACCAGTTAAGAAACTTATTTTGGATAGCTGTAGCTGGAGTATGGGGACTGCGGTGACTTAGTGATTAAGACACTGAACTTTACAACTGGAAGTTCAGCAGGTCAGCAGCTCGAGACCTTAGTGCTGCATGGCAGAGTGAGCTCCTGTCTCTGTCCCAGCTCCTGCCAACCTAGCACTTCGAAAGCATGAAATTGCAAGTAGATAAATACTGTATATACTTGAGAATAAGTCCAGTTTTTAGCTCCCAAAATGAGATCCAAAAAAGGGACCTGACTTATACTCGGGTCAGCAACCCCGAGGGTCCCAAAACCACGGTGGTGCAAATTCAAACATACATTTAAAAAGAAACACTAACACCGTAAAAACCTCAAAAACATACCCACACAAATGTCTGAATAAATTAATTTTACCGTATTTTCAATTATTTTAATTACTGACAGTCACTAGCAGCTGTTGCATTTTCCACCCCTGACTTATACTTGGATCAATCTATTTTCCTGGTTTTAGAGGTCTAAATTAGGTACCTTGACTTATATTGGGGATGACTTATAGTCAAGTATATATGGTAAATAAGTGAAAAGGTAAACAGTATTCTGTGCACTCCGGTGTCTGGTCATGCCTTCCACATGTCCACAGAAATGTTTGCAGATGGAGATGTTTGGCTGTAAATGGAGATGAGCACCACACCCTAGAGTCAGCTACAACTGGCTTTTGAGAAAGGGCAACCTTTGCCTTTAGGTGGAGTACAGCCTGAGTAAGACCTTGAGGAGTTGCTGCAAAACAGATGGATCGGTTGTTTGATAATGGAGAACTTGATATACAGAATGACAGTGAACTAATTTCTTTCATACCAGGGATGGAGAGTTGTTGGCCCTCCAGATATTTGTAACTTAAACTCCCAAAAGCTGCAGCTAGCGTGGCTCATGAAAGGGGGCTGTGGGAATTGTACTTCAAATCCTCTGGTGCGCTCAATATTCTCCTTCTCTGCTCTAGACCAGGGGTGCCCAAACTACGGCCTGTGGGCCTGATCTGGGCCCCATTACCAATTCATTCAGCCCTTGCCACTTTTGGAAGTGGAAGTAAAACATGTTTTACTTGGGTAGCTGTGGCGCATTTTACTTCCGCTTCCAGGAGCAGCAAGGACCGGATGAATTGGTGTTGGGGGCTGGATCTGTCCAGTGGGCTGTAGTTTGGGCACCCCTGGTTCAAACAGAGAAAATGGCAGCCTAAAAATGTATCTCATCCAGTTGCAAAACAGATTGCAAGGCAGATTTTGCTTCCACTTTCGGTGGGAGGAACCACATGATCAGCCTGTTGAACCATGCGACTGGCCCATGGCCCACAAAGTTTGGGCATCCCTGCTGAATATATGGGGAACTCTTTTCCTTCAGGTAGTTTGATATTGAGGAAGTAATGTAATTTTTTTCTTCATAATAATTCTAAAAGAATGGAAGGAAAAAGAAAAGGTTGGCAACACCAGAAGCAGCCTGGAATGCCAGCTACTTCCTGAAGAAGGTTTTCAAGGTTACTATTGAGATATCTATAATAAATAGACAGTTGTAATATTTATTGCACATCAGCATGAACCTGGAGCAATGATAGAAGGAGGATTCACCTTGTCCGTGTGCAGTCAGCTTTCTAAATCTGGCCCTCCCTTGTCCTCTTTACTATATAGGTACAATATGATCTACCAACTTTCATTTGAACTTGCTTGGACTTTCCTGCAAGTAGTTACCTAGAGATCCTTATATTAAGGTCTAACAGAATGTCAGTGAGATTTAAACATTTGCCTACAGGAAGAACTTCAAATGTTGTTTTTTAAAATGTAGTTTGTTACTAATTTGTATTTTGGCTGCAAATTGTGAATATTATTTAGTAGCCTCATCTCTTGTGCTCATGAGCCATGCTTTTCTTGCACATGATAATTTCATGCCACTTTTAAATATGCTGGAGTTCTGGTAGATTATTCCTTTACTTTATTAATTATTACGGATTCCAGTTGTTTGGCATAAAACTCCAAATAGATGTTCCTTGAAGACTGGACCATATTAATTGAATAAACACAAAGGGAGAAGAAATGCGTAAGCATCGAATCTTTCATAAAACTGCCCTCTGTGGAATTTTGCAATCTCAAGGCTATTTCTGTTTTAAATTTTCCTGCTCTAAAGGGTCTCTCATAGGTGGGTGCAGCTTATATCTCATATGATACATGTTTATTGAAAAGTCCTCATTCAGGAAAACTGATAGTATAAAATAGCATTTTATGCAGTGAAAAGTGAGATATCTTATCCCTACATCAGGGGTTTGCAACATTTTCCCCACACACAGCTGCATTGGCTGGAAGCATAGTTCCTCCCAGTGCTTCCGGTTTTCACGGCGACAGCAGAAATCACAGCCTCCGCCATTTCCCATGATGCCGGGAGGGTGTGTGAAGCATTTTTGCCACATTTTTTGCTACATTTTGGCACTTCCATTGGTGGGGGGAGCTTCCAGCGGTGCCCAGTCACTCACCACAGGGTGGATTAATTGGCGCCATGGGCAGGATTAGGCCTGGGGGCCATAGGTTGTGAGTTCCTGATCTACATAATCTCATATATGGAATATCTTTTACTAATTATCATTTGTGAAGTGTCCATTCTGTGTTTTTGGGTGCTGTAACAAGATGCCTTGAAGGAATGGGATGACTAGTATATATTGCTGAGTCACTGTTTGTTGACTTCCACATTATTCGAGATACAGAAAAGTTGTTTTTCTTTGGCAAAGCTGGACCCAAAGAACTGCATAAGAAGTTGGGGTTCTTTGCTCTTCATAATGTGCTCATGCTGCCTTACAACCTAATTGTTGAAATTAAGGGTATTTTCAAAAGGTATTTATGATAAAGCAGTGCTAAGGCATTATTTCTAGACTGGGAAGGGTTTACTTGTGTGATCTATTCTGAGTGAGGATCCCATTCACATTTATGGAGAAGCGCCCATGACAATTGCTTTGTGTTTGGGTGAGAAATAGTTAACTGATTAAAAAAAGGAGTTGGGTTTTGGGGTTTCTCTCATCTGAATGTTGATAACAGTAATGGCAGTCAAGATGGTCTAGACCAGGGGGCAGCAAACTTGGTTCTCCAGGTGTTCTTGGACTTCAGTTCCCAGAAACTCTGATCAGAAGGTGTGCTGACTTGGATGTCTGGTAATTGAAGTCTAAGAACACCTGGAGAGCCAAGTTTGCTGACCCCTGGTCTAGACCATCATGACTACCATTGCTGTTATCAACATTCAGGTTGTCCTTTGTTGTGTAAAGCTTAGCACTCTTTTTCCTGCAGGCAGTGTGGGCATGATATTGTGCAGCAATATCAGGCCATTTCCTGGTGCTTTGAGTAGTGGATACAGAAGCATAGTATCCCACATTCCTAAACTGGTCTTTTAAAAAACTTGAATACAGTACTCTCATTTTAATAACTAGAGTGGTCAAGTAAGTTAGTAAAGGGTTAGTTTTGTTTTGTAGCTGGGATATATCCATGTTTTGTGGGGTGTGTGTGTGTGTTAAATAAAAAGATGCTAAGCAGTCAGATTTAGTAGAGACATAATTGCTGCTAGGGATGCTATCTTTAAAGAAAAGAGGCGAGATGAATGGCAAATACTCCATAAGAGCAATTCAGAAATATTTACTCAATGGCTTTGCTTTTGTTTCCCTTTCTTGTAGCATAAAGTGCCATTCTGAGAAAAAGAAACATGAGCAAAAGCTGTTGGTTTGAACATTATGTCAAAAAACTATCCAGAAACTGCAAGTTGCTACACAGATGTATAGATTTAATGAGATACCACAATGCCATTTGTTTATGCTAAGGACCATGACACACATGGAACTGAAGTAAAGTCTGCATTCTTCACTATTTTAGATTGTTTTTCAGTGCCATCTGTCACTGCCAGCAAAGTAATGTAAGTGTAAACGTCAAACTTGCTGGCAAAATTTATACAATATATAAAACGGTTGTTTATTTATATATTTCTAACAAATAATAATTGCTAGAATAAGGAACCTAGTGCAGGCCCAAAATCGTAGCATGGCATGAGAAGACTGTTACCTTGAGTAATTTTTGCTGCTAATTTTGCAAATGGAGAATGGAATGTGGAAAAACTGCTGGAAAACTGTTATTATAGCAACACCTCAAATGGCTCCTACTCTCAGTTCCAGTTTTCTGTTGTTAATCCCTAGAACTTCATAAGAGGTTCCATGTGCTGAATTATGAGAAACTTTGGTTCCTACTACCTTGAGGCTTATTGACAGAAATCCTACTGTTGCGATGAGAAAAAGACCCTGCTAAGGTAATAGAGTAGAAATTCTGCCAGCAACTCAATGCCGAACATCAACTAACCTGACAAACCTGAGGACTTAAAGGTCTTGGGTGGCAAAGTCCACAGGAAAAGGTGATGGTCCCTAAGTGGATTAAATCCCACTTGAATCCATTTTGATGGAGGGCAGCAGCTTCATCAATACTGGCCTGGGGCTGAGGAGGACTTTGAGTGCCAAAAGGGCTCAGGACCAAAAAGTAACCTGCGAAACTGGATCAGGGGTACAGGTGTCACACTGCGATGCAGAAGGCAAATGGAAGGCCACTGAATTATATTGTTCCCACGACAATTTTCATGGCTGATCTCCATGATGATATTTGGAATCAGAGATGGCACTGAAGAAGAAGAAGAAGAAGAAGAAGAAGAAGAAGAAGAAGAAGAAGAAGAAGAAGAAGAAGAAGAAGAAGAAGAAGAAGAAGAAGAAGAAGAAGAAGAAGAAGAAGAAGAAGAAGAAGAAGAAGAAGAAGAAGAAGAAGAAGAAGAAGAAGAAGAAGAAGAAGAAGAAGAAGAAGAAGAAGAAGAAGAAGAAGAAGAAGAGCACATTGCTTGAAGAATACCTCTGGGTTTATGAGGTATGGCTGGGGCATGAGGGGTCCTGCTGTTTCCTAGGAGGATCCATAACAAGAATAAGCGTGTGCTATCTAATCATTTCTGACTTGCGGTGACCTTGTTCAGGGTTTCCTAGGTACTGAGTGCTCAAAAGTGATTTACCATGATCTTTCATTGGGGACAGCCTGCAACTGTGCAGCTTGTTCAAGTCCAAGTTAGAGCCTCTGGCTCCACAGCCAGATACTTGAACCACTGAGCTATTGAGCTAACCAGTATAAATGTATAAAGCTACAGACCACACACACAGAGTACATATAGCTGCAGTTCTGCTTGCCCTAAAGACAGAATTATAAATGTGTTTCATTCCCACCCACCCCACCCTGGCCCCCAATTAAGAAAGCAGGCACTGAGTTCTATTTCTCCAGAGTATTTCTTCCAAATTCTAACTCTTTTCTGGCTGAGTTGCAAGATATAGCCTGCTACTAGCCTTCTCCACTCAGGAAGGATTCTTCCCTCAAATGTCCCAGACCCCCCCCCCCCCCAATCTTCCTCTGCATTAACTGCAACAGAAGATTACTCTCTAGTCACATTTTATCTGGAACTCTTCTATGCTGTTCACCTGCTGACTCACTGCCTCTCTCTCACACACTCAAAATTAGTTCTTGAATTATTTCATCAAAGACACCTAGGGTCCCTTCTGTGACATTAACAGAACATCTCTTTTGCCATATAATTGTTCATTAAAGCCTTTCCTTTTCTTTCCTCCTTACAGAAAGCTTGATAACTGACTTGACTTGAGCCTATTCTAAACCTTCTTGACTAATGTTATCCTTTATTGACATGAGGGACAATTTTACTTGACTATGATGGTTTTCAATGCCTTTGCAGTTGGAATGGAGAGCTAGCTGGTACGCAGTACCTTCCTTCCCTTTCCAAGGATTCCTTCCACCCAAGTAGCTGTGCTTTGCTATACAGTATATTTGAGCACAAGTCAGCAGACTGTATTCCTTCGCTAGCAAGCATCACAACAAAATTATCATTTGTGAAATAACATAGAAATGTATTTTATATTGCAAATTTTCACTGAAACATACAGTAGTTCTGAATTGGCTTCCAACCTTGTTGCATGCCTCCTCTTCTAATTGTCGATGCTACATGATCTCAGATTTGTCCAGATTTGAAACCTCTGGCTTAAAGAATAACTTCTTGACCTTTTGACAATGTCATCATAGATACACTTTTGTGTAGAAAAGGTATGCCAGATGAAATTGTGTTTGCTATGTAGTTTCTGCAGTGAAATCCACTTTATAACATCTCACAGTTTTAAGTTTGCATCAAGAGTTTGAATCAAGAGTGGGTAGTTCAAGATGCTCTGGTAATGTTAGATGACTGTTTTTATCAGTGCTAGCCAGCTTAGCCAGTGGTAAAGGATCACGGTAGATGCAGTTCAACAATATGTGGAAGGTGACAAGTTAGCCTAGCTGGCTTACAAACTTATTGAATGGTGGCGCGTCAGCAATCAATCAGTCAGTTAATTTCACTGCCTTATCTGTAGAAATCTGCCTTGGATATATCTGTGCCACAAAATAATAGGATTCCTACTGAACTTAGGGTATGAACCTATGTGCATGCCATCGAGTCAGTTTTGATTTATAGCAGTCATTTCCAGGGTTATCTAGCTAGATAAGACACAGAAGTGGTTTATTCTTCCCTTCTTTCTAGGGGCACTGCAGATATATCCCCCATTTCCCTTGCCTCTTTGGGTCATTATCTGCCCCATATTCTAACCCTTCACTAGAAAAAAATGAATTTTTTTAGCTCCTAGATTGTTATGTGCTGTCATGTTGTCTCCAATGTACAGCAAACCTTTGAACAAGTAGCTTTGTAATGGCCCTGTTATTAGCAATTCTACTCAGAGCACTGAATCTACATTTTGCTTTATACATCTAGGGTTTGCAAGACCTTGGAGATTTGAAGCAAAATGTTAAGTCACTCCTTTGACCTACTCTTTACAAAAAATAAGCCTTCTATGTGATCAGCTGGGTCACGGATTCATGGGTAAATGTTATATTGTTGATAACACGTCTTTTTGAAAACACCTGAAATCTGTTTAAGAAATGTTTGCAGATCTTCCTGCACTGTTTCTATGCAAATCAGACATTGTAATGAATTCTGGATGAGGATTCTGGGAACTGTAGTCTAAAAAGGAGTTCCATTTCATGTGCCACCCCCACCACACCAGGAAGTGCCATGTGTTACAGTAAGGGCAAAATGGTCGTCCGCCCCCCCCCCCCGAAGCTGTCTGAGGGAGCATGACCCGGCCTCCAGTTTGAAAAGGTTGAGAAGTCCTGATATATAAAGGGAGAGAGACAATGACGTTTTACGCCAAATGCAATTTGTTGGTCTTTCAGGTGCCATAGCACTCCTTCTAGCCAAGTAAATCAAGATGGCCATTGCCACACTGCATAAAATGTGAACTGGAATATGAGTGTAGTGTATTCACTGTATAGAACAAGGCCTGGTGTCATGTCAAGAACTGAGCTCCTAAGTGTCCATGAAAGTGTCTGCTTTGTCTGCTCAGTGTTTCTTGCCTATCACTGCCCAGGCTGGTTCTGTCCTTAACTCACACAGAACTCACTCCACCCACTGATCTCAGAAAGGTGCTAGAATTTCGAAAATGAAAATTTGGCAGCCCAGCTTGTATGGAGGCATTTGTCATTTTCTAGGCAAGTGATTGCAAAGGAAATCCTAGGCACTTTCCAGCTGGTTTTGTTTATTATTTCAGTACTTCATATTTATATTGAGGATGTCAACTAGTTTGAAGAATGTTTCATTTGACCTTTTGAAGTCTAGGGATGGTGGTGTAAATTAGGCCTAAGATCCTCCTCCTAAGTGTATGTTCCTTTACCACACCAAGATACAATACTGCCCCTGCTTCCTCCATTCCATCCTGGTCAGCTGTTCTTTGGCATTTAGGCAGGTTACTTGAAATGGCTGTTCTAAAGCAGTTTCAGGAGTCCTTTAATGAGACTTGGAAGTTTGAGACCTGTATCAATCCAGATCCAACTTCTTATTAATCCTGGAATGATTTTCATCTGGAGCTAGGAAGGAGACGTGAGCCTCTCTAACTGATTTTAGACCATTCCTGGCTTTTAGCACTACCAACATATGCTTCTAGGCTAGCTGCAGCTATAGTAGGAGGCAGAGTTCATTGGTTCATGGTCCAATTGTAGAGAATTCTGTTTGTGTGATTGTTCCTCTATTCATGGATTTATCCTATGGGGTACTGCAGAAGACAGCCTCTCTCATACACCCATTGCATATGGCTGCTACAAGTTTTGGAGATGGATATAATCAGTAAAGCTCTCTTTTTAAAAAATCATACTGAAGCAGCCGAGGGTTCTTTGATCAGGTAGGACATGCAGTGTGGATCAACTTAATGGCAGCGTTACCAGTAATGAAATAAAAGAACTGAACTTTCTCCCACCCACTTAGAAGAAATAAATACAACTTCTTCTGTGCAATCAGGTTTCATTGGAAAATTTCAGGATCAGGCACAAGATAGGAAATAGAAACATTTTGCTTGCCCCTTCCCAGTATAAAACAAGAAAAGCATATCTAGTGATAGTTCTCTGGCCTGGTCTAGCCTGCTATTGTTTACTCACTCACAAACATACATTGTGGCAAGCAATCTATCCCACACTCCAATACAGTAAAACCATATAAAGAGTGCCTCACTTAGAGACTAACTTGCTAAAAGAGCAGAATTTTCTCTGAAAGGTCTCCTCACTTAACTAAAACCAACCCAAAACTCACTTAACAACTAAATTAGGGTTCACAACACCACCACCACCCACCGCCAGAAGTCACAGTTGGTCACTTACAATGGTGTTTCACTTAAAGAGCAAACTCGCTTAAAGAGCAATCCCGTGGAACGCATTATGTTCTTTAAGTGAGGTACCACTGTATAACAAAACCCTTCTTTTCCACTCATCCTTACTCTTCCAGGATTTTAACCAATTAAAACACAACATACAATGTCCATAATTTACTTCTGTTCTCACACTTTCAGCCTGTTATGGCTACATTCAAAGTAAACTACCCAGCACCTACCTTAAAGGTCATTTCCCAGGCTTCCCTAACTTTGCCCAGGGAATTAAGAATTCAAAGAAACTACTCATTAAAATCAAAAGTCCCTATTTTAATTCATTATAAAGGTAATTGTAGTAATAATCAATTATTGTAACAATAATGCATCTCACTGTTAGAAAATGAAGTGATTTTTTCTTCTGCTGTTCATTACAGATGTCCTCATTCCTGCGAATACCTCAGGAAGATTTGATAGCAATAGTCTTTCACTCCAGATTTTAACATTGAAAGTAGGTGTGCATTCAGAGTAAAGTGAATTTATACAGTAGTTTTATTATGTAAATTATATGAATTAAAATTAGGGCTATCAAAAATCCACAAACCTAGGAGATAACAGAGCTGGAGTTTGGGAAATGTATGTTTGTTCATATCAATGAGAAATCTGTGTTGTTCACATAACCTGCAGTGGCTGTTTGAGGCTACTTGATGGGATGTCCAGGTGCAACTCCACTGTGCGTTCACATCTTCTTCCAGACAAACATCAGTAGGATTCTGGCGTTGTATGGCTTTAGTCATATAGCAGTCCCAAAGCTTTAATAGTTGAAGCAAACATCAGCCACAACGACAATGACAATGAAGGCAAAAAAGAAAGTTGAATAGAGAAAGGAAAGTATTAAAAGTCGTGCTGCAAACTAGAAAAACAAGCCTATGTATGCATGGTAAATATTTGCAAAAGATAGACAGCAAGGCTGACCCAAAGCTGACATAGGGATGATTAAGAGCAGGAGTTTTGAAGAAGGAAACTGAAGGATTCATCTTAGCAGCTCCGGAACAAATTTTGCCAACAAATTGCATGAGGACTAAAATGCCGCATGTTGACTTTGCAATGAAAAGGATGAAACAGTAGATCATCTGATCAGTGGATGCAGCAAGATTTCACAGACTGATTATTTACAACGCCAAGACAGGGTTGCAAAAATTATTTATTTGAAACTTTGCCAGAAGTTTGGATTTGAATGCAGTAAAAATTATTGGAAACATCAAGTAGAGAAAGTGTTAGAAAATGAGAGAATTAAGATCCAGGGGGACTTTAAAATTCAAACAGATAAACATCTGACACATAACACATTTGATATAACTGTTGTGGAAAAGATGAAGGTCTGGTTTATTGACATTGCTATACCAGGAGATGCACAAATCGAAGAGAAACAGCTGGAGAAAACCACAGAATACAATGATTTGCAATTTGAAGTTGAGTGTTTATAGAGGAAGAAATCTGTTGTTGCACCCATAGCAATCTGAGCTCTTGGAGCAATACCTAAAGAACTTCCTAAATATTTGGAAATTTTGGATTTATTGATTGCAATTATTTATTACTTTATTTATTTATTCATGTTTATCCACTGCTCTCCTCACCAAGGTGACTCAGGGCGGTTCACACATCATAAAAATCACAAATAAATAAATAAATAAATAAAAATCATCCCCTGAAAAACCTCAAATTTAACACTATAAAATATTAAAAAAAAAAAAATCTTAATTTTTTAAAAAAAGATCACCAAGTTACAGTAATGATCACAGTTTACACTAAATCCTACCGATTAAAAGAAAAGTTGAGGGAGAGAGGGGGCTCAAATCAACCAGAACACTGGTGTCATTGTGCAACCCATACTTGCCCTGCCAGCCATTTTTTAAATTCTTCCTAAAGGGCAGCAACTCTGTCTGGAGATGTAGCTCCATTGGCAGGAGGTTGCATAGGGCCAGAGCGGACACAGAGAAGGCCCTCCTTCTAGTGCCAGAGAGATGCGCCTCTCTGGCAGATGGAACAACTAGAGAGGCTCTCAGGTCCGCTCTGGTGGGACAAACAGATGTTCTTGGGGTGAGGCAGTCTGTTAAGTATTGTATTGTATTGTATTGTATTGTATTGTATTGTATTGTATTGTATTGTACTGTTCAATTTATATGCCGCCCCACTTGCACAGTGACTCTGGGCAGCTCACAAAGGAAACAATTACAATTACATAGCATAGAAACAATTACAAATATCACATGGCAAATATAACATCATAAAAGATATAAAAAACATCCCCCCAAAAAATCTCAATCACAGTTACATCATGACATCATAAAAAAAACTTCAGAAATATTATAATATAAAATGATATAACACATTCTTATTGCCGAGTGGCTGTACCGCACAGCTGCGCTCTATTCCCGTTGGAGTTTATCCCAGTCTGGTTGTAATGTCAGCAGTGGGAGCGAAGTTCTTATGCCACCCACCCGCCCTGCACAGCTGCGCTCCATTCCCTCGAGGCCGAGGCCAGCTGAAGGAAGTCCAGGGGTAGTAGCAGCGGCAGGAGCAAAGTTTTTAGCCCCAGTCCAGAGCTGGGAAAAAGCAAGCACCAAAGTCCGGTGGGACGGTGGCAGGCTCTTCCTTTATGTCGCCAGCCCCAATGCCGCGATTTCTCATCTCTCCAGTCCGGAGCTGGGCAAGAGCAAGCACTGGGCAAGAATGAGTGCCAGGCAAGATCAAGAGCTGGTCCTGAGGCTCAGGCTCTGGGGCTTTTAAAGCCCTCCGCGACTCCAGCCAAGTGGTAAGGGCTTGGAGGATGGCTTCAGCATCTGGTCTTCAGCTGCCAGCTCTGGGGCTTTTAAAGCCCTGTGACTCCAGCCAGGTAGTAAGGGCTCAGAGGAGGGCTTCAGTGTCCGGTCCTCAGTCACCAGCTCTGGGGCATTTAAAGCTCTCCAACTCCAGCCAGGTGGTAAGGGCTCAGAGGAGGGCTTACTCATTACTATGTAGGGCTTTAAAGGTAATTACGAGCACCTTGAATTGCACCCAGAGCCATACTGCCAACCAGTGCAGCTCCTGGAGCAGCGGTGAGGCATGTGCATACTGCCCACACCCCATCACCACCCAGGCAGCCTTATTCTGGACCTTGAAGCCTCCAAATGGTCATCAAGGGCAGCTAACCTTACCCCCCCAAAAAACACACAACTGTATTTGGAATTGCCTCTATACAGTACAGTAGTACCTCACTTAAAGAGCATAATGCGTTCCACAGGATTGCTCTTTAAGCGAGTTTGCTCTTTAAGTGAAACACCATTGTAAGTGACCGATTGTGATTTGTGACCGGGGCGGGGGTTGTGAACCCCAATTTAGTTGTTAAGCAAATTTTTGGTTCATTTTAGGTGTTAAGCGAGGCAACCATTCAGAGAAAATACTGCTCTTTAAACGAGTTAGTCTCTAAGTAAGACACTCTTTATTCAAGGTTTTACTGTACTTAGTTGCTACTTTAACAAATCTTAGGTCCTTGGTTCAGTCCTGAACTGTTAATTTTATACCAGTCTTTCACTGAATAATAATAATAATAATAATAATAATAATAATAATAATAATAATAATAATAATAATAATAATAATAATAATAATAATAATAATAATAATTTGATTTTGACTTATACCAACCCTTTCCATGGTTTTTCTAAGGAAAGAATACACAGATGTGTTTTACCATTCCCTTCAGACTGCAGTGCAAATAAAAATTTCTAACTTGCTAAAGTTAAATAAGTAATGTAACAATTGAGCTAAGGATGAGATCTCTGTGGTAGCAGCATTCCCCTCCCAGGAGACTTGCAATTCTTTCTCTTAGTCCCAGATGGAAAGGAAATCTTCACACAGCAACAAGCTATAATGGCAGATTCTTCTTGATGGTAAGGGCATTGAAAGGAAGCATTGGAAATGCTTAACAGCAGGCATAACTTTACTTTAGGCAGCAGGGTGGTCGGCAGTGAGTAGTGGTGCCTAGTTGCTTGGTTTCTACGCAGGTTCTTCGAAATCGCTGCCTCTGAACAGTGTCCCAGCGTGGAAGATTCTGCTTGCGAGCTGACTTAGCTGCATGTATTTTACTTTGTTTCTTATCCTGGAGTCTTGCCAAGCTTCAAAAGGGAACATTGCAACTATCAAATGTGACTAAGATGCTGCTAACAAACCTTGAGGTGTGTTGACTGAGCTTGATTTTGGATACCCACTGTTTGTGAGGGTGCACCCCAATCTTTCTGAAAACGAAGCCTTTTTTTTCCCTTTGTAAGAAACAAGGAATATTTTAAAAACAAAGCATGCTGCTAATGATTTCTTTCTTTGATGCAGACCGTGAGACAGCGACTGTTTTAGACTACAAGGTCCTGACTCTTCCAGACAGCACTATGTTGATAGCAATTTTTCCAAGCTCCCAGGCAGAAAGTTGATCCTATATTTTGTATTTTTCCAATAAGACAGGAATTGGCAAGGTCTGAAGGCTTGGGGAACAAAATCAGGTCATTCATCTCCCCTACAGGCCAAATTGCCAAAAAAACAGAGAGGCCATTTAAAAAAAGATCCATCAGGAAAATACTCAGACAGGCACTTCTGGTTTGGGCAGGCAGCAGTCCTGACAGTTGTTATTTTAATAGGATAAATTCTATAAAATACCCTAATGTCTCTTTGAATCTATTCACTTTCATCAACCCTTTTTTAAACCTTAAATTATCATGTCAGTTTATCATTAGTGGCTATATTCCAAATTTATTTATACCATTCAGTAAGCTGAAAATCAAACCTTACTTTCTTGTTTTTCTCTACAAAATGAGTAATGTAACTGTAATGTAATAATATCATCCCTTCTAAGTAGCCCTTGTGTAACTAAATATATACCACCTTAATCTCTTTTCACCAATTTCATCTTGAATTCACATATTTTAGAAATTGAAGTTGCAACACCCCAGATGTACCAAATGCTTTCTCATGTAATTTTATCCAATTAAATTTCAATTCATTAAGACCTTCATTTCTTTGACATGTTTATTGTAAAAAATTATAGCCTTTCTCCCTTTTTAAAATTAATAATTCAATCCTCTTACTCTTAAATAAATTTCCTAAATCTTTCGTGTTAAGCATTGCAATTTTTATATTTCTACCCATTTTACTTTTATTTTTTAAAAGAAAACTATTACAGTCAAACCTTGCATAACGAGCATTTCGCTTAGCGAAAAACTCGCATAATGAGCAAGTTTTTTGCTAAGCGGTCCGACTCACATAACGAATTTCTCGCTATGTGAGTCAGACTTTTCCCTGTGGAAAAACTCGCATAACAAGTGTTTCTGTGGAGAAAACTCACATAGTGAAAATTTTTCGCTATGTGACTTTTCTCCCTTGAAATGCTTGTTATCCAAGTTTTTCCATAGGAAAAGTCCAACTCTCATAGCAAAAAAATCGTTATGCAAATCTGACTCACATAGCGAAAAACTCGCATAGTGAGCAGCCTCATAGAATGAATTAAATTCGTTATGCGAGGTATGACTGTATCTTGAAAAATTGGTATACTTTTTCACAAGAAAGACCAATTGAAAAATTGGTCCTTCTTGTGAAAAAGTAAACCAATTAAACTAATAACACCATTACACTAATCCTACCCCAGCATTCCACATCCCCACCACCTCACTTGCCTCACAGTTACATCCCTTATCCCTTCCTTCCCTCCAGGAATTAATTCCAGATCACTGTTATTACTCTTGGAGGGGGTCATAATTCTTACTATATCAGACAGAGCCCTTCCCCATATTTTTTAATGTAGTTCCACTCCTTCCTCTTTCTCCTCCTTTATGGTTGCTGTTTCTTAGGGAAGGAAGGCTGCCCTGATGGTTATGTCTCAGAACAGGAAGACAGTTCATTCTGATTTTGGCTATGCCCCAGAGTTTCTGAGGGAAGGTCTACTGCAGACAGCACTACGATGGTCCCAAATTCAATCTATGACATTTCCCATTCAAAAAGGTCCCTGTAGGCCAGTTTGAGAAAGGTAACCCTGTATGAATGGCAAGCTTTACCAGACAGAAGAGCTGGTATGGAGTTATGTAGATAAAACTTGGAGTTACGTAGATAAAATTTGATTCATAGGACCATTTTTTCTTGTTAAAATGCACCCAGTTTACATATTTTTGTTGTGATAGGCTTGATCATACAAGTGAATGGCCACTTCTCCTATTTTAAAGATTGACAAATTGTGACTGAGTATTTGTCATCTCTCTGTAACTGACATACCCTGCCTAGATCCAAGTTAAATATTTCCCTAACCCCTACAATGGCTTTGATTAAGCTTGAGAAGGTTTCTTAATGTTTACTGAAATGGACTCTAAATTTGGTTAAGCTCAGTAGGTACACCATTCTAAAATCTTGCCTGTTATTTTACAAAATAACCATATGATTTTTATTTAGGTGACAATTAGTCAATATTTTTAACAATTGCAGCCCCTTCCCCAGTCGATCTGGTAGGCATGAACACTGGGCTGAAAACAATAGAATGGAATTTAACAAGGATAAGTGCAAAGTTCTACAAATGCACAGTTACAAGATGGGGGATACTTGGCTCAATAATACTACGAACAAGAAGGATCTTGGAATTTTTGTAGATCAATGAATCAACAGTACAATGTGGCTGCTGCAAAAGGCGAGTGCTATTTTAGGCTGTATTAACAGAAGTGTAGTCTCCAGAACATTAACCATCAGGTACTAGTCACCCTCTATTTGGCACTAATTAAGAGTACTGTGTGCAGTTCTGGACACCATGCTTTAAGAAGGATGCTAATGACTGGAACAAGTCAAAAGGAAGACAATAAGGATAATTGGGATTGGAAACCAAGTCCTATGAGGGAATACTGAAATAAATGGACACATTATTTCTTCTTCAAGTGCCATATCTGATTCCAAATACAGTATTGGCTATCATCATGGTGATCATCCGTGAAGATTGTCCTGGGAACAATATAATGGAGTAGCCTTCATTTGTCTTCCACATCCCAGTGTGACACCCTTACCAGTGATCCAGTTCCATGAGTCACTTTCTGGTCCTTTCTGTGTTGGCACACAAAGTCCTCCTCAGCCCCAGGCCAGTATTGATGAAACTGCTGCCCTCCATAAAAATGGATTCACGTGGGATTTAATCCACTTGGGGACCATCACCCTTCCCAGTAGAATTCACCACCCAAGGCTGTTAGTCCTCAGGGTTGTCAGGTTAGTTAACTGACGATGATGATCGACATTGAATTGTAGCCAGTATGGTCAACTCTATTACCATAGCAGGATAACCAAGCCAGACCCCAATTAAGTCATACTCTATTTAGCCTTGAGAAAAGAAGACTGAGAGGGGCTATGATATTTTTCAAATACTTGAAAGACAGTTATAAAGAGGAGGTGTAGGATTTGTTCGTGGTCATCCCAGAGTGCAGGACATGTAATAATGGGCTCAATTACACAAAGCAAAATTTCAATTGAATATCGAGAACAATGTAACCAATTTCCTCAGGAGGTGTTGAACACTCGAACACTGGAAGCATTCAAGAGAAAATTGGATTACCATCTGTCAGATTTGCTCTGATTTGTTTTCCTGCAGGGTGTTGGGCTTGATGGCCTCATAGGCCCCTTCCAACTCAATTAGTCTATGATTTTTGTACGTATCAAAAGATGTATTGTGTATTATTTTTGCTATTTGTCTTTAATGCTACAGATATCTTATTATTCTGAAGACTAATGACTAATGTGTAGGTTGCATAGGGAACAAACATTCATTTCCCTTTTATACGTCTTTTTAATTTGCAGCAAACTCCATAAAGCTAGAAATGCAAAGTGATGATGAGGATTGTGACAGGAAGCCCCTCAGGCGGGAAGACGGGATCAGGGGCCATGAGGAAGGCAGCAGCTTGGAAGAGCCTCTCATTGAGAACCACGAGATGGTGGAGAACAGGAAAATGCAGGAGTTGTCAGGCGAGGGAGGAATCCGGCTTCCGAATGGTAAACTGAAATGTGACGTCTGTGGCATGGTTTGCATTGGGCCCAATGTGCTTATGGTACATAAAAGGAGTCACACTGGTAAGCAGCTGAAAGAAAACGTGATGACTGCCTTTGGCATCTGACGTTGATCTTATCTGGCATCTGTTCTCTCTAAGAAAAGTCCTGCAGGATCAAATCCAAGGCCCACCTAAGTCAAGCAGAAACCAGTCAGAGTAAAGCTGGAACAGGTGTTCCATATGTTGTAGGTCTTTTAGCCTCCACCTATGTACAAATGTTCACAAATGCTGGTATACCAGCAGTGGGTGGCTTGCAGTAATGCTGGGCTGAAAACTCATGAAATTGGCAGTATAGTCTGTAGTTCTTCCTCAGTGAAAACTATTCCTGTTCGCTATAGAAAATCGATAATGCCAATAGCACAAAACATATGTATCAAAGTGTTTATGAGGTATCACCTGTTCCAGCTCATCCTTTGACTCTTTCCTCCATCTTGTCAACCTTAGAGATCCTAGGGCTGACAACCTCTGCTGGTCTCAGCTTGACTAGGTGGACTTTTGATTTCTCTTTGCAGGATTCATCTTAGATCCTTGCATTGCAGGGAAAAAAGTTTCATTTTGTGAGTCTTTCAAAATGAATACTTTCTCTTATACAGTTTTTCCCAAGGTAACTGATCAAAGTAATAGGATTTGAGGTTTCCAGGTGTATTTGTGTATGTTGTGGCTGCTGGGATTCTCTAGCAATGGCACATTCATGTGGGAGGATGTCCTAGTGCAGTGATGGCCAAACGTGAACTTCAATTCCCAGAAGCTGTGATCAGCAGGAGTGTTGACTTGGGCTTCTGGTAATTGAATGCTGAGGTTCGCCACCACTGTCCTAGTTGAACTTACCTTCAGACTGATTCTGATTCACTGAGTAGTGTTCAGTCACAGCCCATTTAAGATATCTGGATGTTTTAAACTGGGGTGGAAAACTTTAGCAACACTGGAACCGGTCCCCTGCCTCTAGAAGGATGCTTAAAAATGCAGAATCCAAAATAACACAACCAGAAGTGAGTGGGAGTCCCCTTCTTATTTTTTTTAAATGAAAATGTATAGGTATTAAAAATGCAGGGGTGGGGGCTGTCCAAAAAAGGAAATTGTGGCTCCAGGAAGTAGGTAGCAGCAGCACACACACACTTTATTTTCCTTATTGACTGACTGACTGACTGAGCTATGCTATTTTTAATATACTGTATATATAATATGGGAGTCTGGAGCTCCAGGGACTACAAAAATCATCTTAGAGGGCTGCATATTGCACACTCTCTTCTAAACAATGTCAGGTCAATGCAGGCTAGAGGCAGAGCCAATAAGATTGTGTTTTGTGTGGAAATTTAGCATTTTAAAATTTTCTTTCGGTGCTCCATCCCCCCAAGTAATCAGGGATCCAAGGCTGCACCTTACTTAGCATGTACATAGAATCTTCGGTTTCTAGACCCAATGTGAAACTGCCAAAATGAAGGCTCCTTTTGGTGAGTTCATTCTGCAGTCCCTTTTGCCTGACATACAGTAAATATAACAGTATCTTCATTCAAAACTTTACAGACACTGATAGTTTGGAGACTAACTCCCATTTTAGTAGCTAATAGGTCAGTAGTCTAACCCACTGGATAGGATAGCTTCATAAGTCTCAGAGGAGAGAGAGAGAGAGAGAGAGAGAGAGAGAGAGTGTGTGTGTGTGTGTGAGAGAGAGAGAGTTAGAGTTTGTGAGAGAGTGGAAGAGTGGCACAGACTAATTACCACTGAGCTACCTTCCACGTATAGCAGATATAATTCATTGGCATTCAATTTTAGATCATTTGAAATATTATGTGGCATTACATTAGCAAGTAAATGTAGAGTTAATCTGGATATTTTGCACTACAGGCATTTCAGCATCTCTCCCCCCTTTCCCCTCCGCCCATTGCATCCAAAGTATAAAATAAGAGATTATGTAATGCACTGCCCTTGTTAGAGCCATTAGAGTTCCTATATTGAGGAATAGTGCTTGTTTCCTGTGCACACAAAAAGCAGAGATGCATCGGCTATTCAGATGTTCTCAACCATATAGAAATGATTTTTTTAATGTGAAGCTTTCTTCTCTATTCTTACTGACCCTTGACACTGCTTAGCTGTTTTCTTTCACAAAACCTTCCTTCTGTGGAAAAAGAGTTTTTCTTAACCTTTTTAGATCACTTACGTTAATTTCAAAGGTGGCCATTTCTGCGTAGGAGACGGAATTTAATCTCCAGGACACGTTGTTGGTGTAAGGGTTACTGAGGCATAGTCTATGCATGCATCAAAATGATGCTGTAGACTTCTGAGGTGGGAATGGGTTGTACCATGTCAAACACTGAAGGTAGCATGATATTGAAAAAGATTCCCTACATAAAAACCCATTGCATGTAGAAAACTGTCACAATGGAGAGCATAGTTAAAGGTAAAGGTCTCCCTTGCTTGAAAGCCAGTTGTATCCAACTCTAGGGGGTGCTGCTCATCTGTGTTTACAACCAAAGAGCCAGCACTGTCTGTGTCTGCAGATGTTTCTTTGGACATGTGGCAGGCATGGCTAGATACTGGTATGCACAGAATGCTGTTACCTCCCCATCAAAGTGGTCCCTATTTATCGACTTGCAATTTCTTGCTTTTAAACTGCTAGGTTGGAAGGAGCTGTGACAGAAATGGGAGCTCACTCTGTCATGCAGCACTCGGGTCGCAAACTGCTGACCTGCCTACCCAGTTGTCAAGTTCAGCGTCTTAACCACTAAGCCACCACAGCCCCACAGAGAGAGTATACAAAGGTGTAAATATTCCCTTTGATGTGCTAGTTTTTTGCTGTAATTTTTTTGTTGACTTAGGAAAACAAAAATTAATTGTATCCCTTACTTGAAACCTGAAATGGTGGCACAGGCTATTCTGCCCCTTCAAAATTGTGTTATCCCATTCTGCTGAAGCATTTTCAGGACAGGCCAAACATAGTCACAGGTGTTCTAACACATTTTAAGTAACTTAGCTGTATTACAACTTGGGGGCCGTTTGGTATGTTGCAATGTATAAGTAAAGGAGCATGAGCATTACTTTCTATTTCCAGTTAAAGCTGAACACTAGAAGGGGGCTGGACTATGACTTTACAGGGATCCATCCCCACATCTCCTCATGGCTAGGACTTTGCGGATAATGGATTTTGAGATGACATACTCACAAACACATTTTCTATAGATGTATAATAACTGTTTCTCTGAAAGATCTTTTGCTATACTTCACTAGCTTTTCAATATTAGCAGTGGTGGGATTCAGCAGGTTCGCTCCAGTTCGCCAGAACCAGTACCAGAAATTCCAGCTGGCCCTTCCCATCAGTGGTGGGATGTCAAAAATTTTACTACCCCACCATGACATCATCACAGTGTGGGTGGAGCTAACGTCATGACATCATGGGTGGAGCCAAAATCATGATGTCATGACATTGTGGGCGGGGCCAAAGAAAAAATTAAAAATAAAATAAAATAAAAATAAACATGCGTGCGCACCCCTCAACCCACCCACCCACCCACAACACAAACCTGTAAATAAATAAATATACATTAAAATACACCCAAACACCCACCCACCCACAACACAAATCAACTGGAGCTTTTAAACCAGAGCTTAAAGCTTATTCTGGCTAATCTTTCTCACACTAGGTCAGATGGAAGGAACTACAGAATGAACTCACCACAAGATGGCTTCATTTTGGCACTTTTCAACAGTTAAAGAAGTTAGGTACTAAGACTTTGCCTAACAAGTTCTCTAGGATATCTAGGGGAGCAGGCTATAGGGAGCTTCAGGCTAGCAGCTTCTCTTCCTCCTCCCCACTTGGGAGGACAGCAAGGAGGCCGTGCATACGCCCCAAGCACTGTAGGCGTGCATGCACACCAAGTGCTTGGCGCACATGTGCAGTGGGGGAACCAGTGAAAAGGTAAGCCCCGAAGGTGGTTCCCCCCAAAAGCTGCTACCGGTTCTCCGGGACACTGGGGAAAGTTACTACCGGTTCTGGCGAACTGGTGAGAACCTGTTACATCCCATCACTGCTTCCCATCCAAGTTTTGAAATAAAGTAGTCCTAATTTGGGTGCATTACAGGGCTTTCCCACTGGCCACGCCCACCATGCCATGCCCACAGAGTAGGTAGTAAAAAATATTGAATCCCACCACTGGATATTAGAGTTTGTTTTACATTTTGTACTTGGTGTGCATATATGCATCTTCTTTTCTAGCCTCACAAAGGAGACTATTATGACAAATGCATAATACAGTACAGTAATTAGAAAAACAAACTATACAGTGTTTATTGATCTTAACATTTTAAAAACCATGGATTTCAGTGGATATGGGGAGATATACAATTATAGTCAAAACAATAGAAACATGTCATCATAATAGCAGCAAAAAAACAAACAAACAACAACCTGTAGATCCAGACAAAGTAAATCCTTAAAATTCCTTGGCAAAGGAAAATGTTTGTAACTGGCATTTTTTCTGTAACTTGGAACATCATTTCCTCAGGATTTCCTTCTGTATGTTGAATTTTCCTTTACTTAAGGCTTTTGTAACTCGGGGTTTTTTACTGTACTGTACCAGAAAACAAAAGCACAGATGTTTAATCTTTCAGACAGATTTTGTAACAAGTCTAAGTCTAATGCAACATTTTTTGATCTTGTTGTGGGCAATATCCTTCTTCTGCTTCAAGCTCTTTCCACTTCCCATCTCTGATATTGCTTTTCCTAGCAAGCAGCTTTAAAACCATTCATCATTCCCAGAACTCTTTGATATAGCCTTTTACAATAATTGATGAACTTTCTGTAGAACATCATTCATTGTGGAAGCTTTACCAACCTACAGAAGGGAATGAAGCAATACACAACATGAGGAACAACTGTTCTACAGTTTATTTTAGAGCAGTATTTCCTATCCTTTGGTTTTTGGACATCAGATCCATGGGGCCTAAGTCAATTCCCCAAAGCACTGATCAACCAGTGTACTGACTTAGGCTTCTGGGAATTGAAGTCCCCCTGCGGGGCGTGGGCCCCACTTTGGGAACCACCCTTTTAGAGGAACACCAGTTCACTAGTCACTTTCCAGTTCATCTTAATTTCTTGATGTCTTATTTATTTGCATTTCTATACCGCCCTCCTCCCCAAAGGTGACTCAGGGCGGTTTAGCATATCATAAAAACATCGGAACAATATAGATTAAAATTTTAAAAGTTCTAAAATCTATAATTAAAACCAATTAACCTTTCTCACTTCCTGAAAAACTCATGAAGAGTGGATGTACAGCCCTATTTTGCTTTAACATTTCTTCCCAAAGGCAATGTTACTTTTATTCCCACAGAAACCCCATCTCAGTAGGACAGTAGATTTGATATGGAAGCTCTAACCCAGGGGTGCCCAAACTATGGCCCACAGGCCGGATCCGGCCCCTGATGTCAAGTCATCCGGCCCACACCACCCTTGTTGCTCCCAGAAGCAGAAGTAAAATGCACCCGTACAGGCACATTTTACTTCCACTTCTGGGAGTGATGAGGGTGGCATGGGCAGGATGAATTGGTGTTGGGGGGCTCGATATGGCCCCAGGCCATAGTTTTGGCACCCGTGAATAATGTCACTGGCCCATGGTCTAAAAAGTTTGGGCACCCCTGCTCTAACCAGTCAGGCTGGGTCCTTGAAAACAAAGTACCTGAGCAACAGAGGAAGCTGCCTGTGGTCATTAGTACAGAAAGCCTGAAGGCCAGCTCACTTAACATGTGTAGTCTTCCTAAATCAGCCTGACTTGATGTGATGCAGAGCTCAGCGGCAAGGATCATTTCAGGACCAGGTTTAGAGCTGGAATATGTGGTGCAGTTATAAACGGAGTGGACTATTAGCTTATGCAGAATGCGTTTGCTTTACCTGTAACAAATTACAATAATCTTTCTCTTCCTCAAACTAAATCAGAGGGAAATTAGAGTTTACACAACTGTGTAAGCATAACTTTACAATCAGAAAAGTAGCTGTCATGAAAGTTATGGCTGGGGTAGAGTAATGAGTACTGAAGGGGGGGGGAAATGATTGATTGATTGATTACATTTTTATATCGCCCATTTGGGAAATTTCTCACTCTGGCTGGTGTACATACAAATATTAAAATAACATAATAAAACACACGACAAACTGAAAATAAACCAACCAAATACAGTCAAACCTCTACATGCAAATTTAATTCATTCCTTGAGGTTGGTTGTGTCTCAAAAAATCTTATCTTGAATTTCCCATAGGAATGCATTGAATGCAATTTTGCATAGAAATGCATTGAATTTCGTATCTCAAAAAAATCCTATTAAAAATTTGTATCTCAAACCTGATTTTTTTCCCCTTGAGATTTCTGGATGTATCTTGAATTTTTCTTAAGTCAAGCCATTCTTATCTCGAGGTTTGAGTGCAATGATTCAGTTATTTAGTGTGACTCATGGTATTTTAACTAACCATGAGGACAAACTTCAAGCCAGGCTCAGAAATCATGTTCCACCTGCCAGGCATTATGCCATGTGTTCTATGGCTTCTGATTTTATCTCTGGCATCTCCAGCTTATTCAGAATCTTGAGACTGCTCCATTAGAGAATCTAACAGTGCAGCTGAACTGTAGTGCCATATCCAAGTTCCCTAAACCTACTGATATCAGTGGATGAGAATACTAGAAAAGAAGAAAACAGACACAAAATAAAATATATCTGTCCCCTCCTGTCTACTCATCTTTCTCCTTGTCATTTACAATTGCATTGCAAATCTCTGATTTGCTTAGCAGGACATTGTGATTTTTGTGGGCTTTTTGATAGGATTTTTGTCCTTCTGGAGAGGCTTTCCTGCAATGGGGGTAACTACATATTTCAATGGGCCAGTAAATCCATTTCCAGTTTTAGTACAGGTTTTACACAAAAGTATTTAGGCTGCTGAACACGCTCACCAGAATAGATTGAACACCTTGGCTAGCTCCTTTAAAGTTTGTATTTTGTCCCTGAGTAGATGCCTCCATGGAATCAGTGACACCAATCTCTACTGTTGTCATCGGAGAAGGCTCAACATCCTTACATTTAATATTATTTTACCCCTTATGAGATTAATAAAACCTAACCTCTAAGAAGGATTTGTGTATCCATGTCATCTGAAAGCTATTTATTCTGGTCAAGTAATTAAACTGTAGAATGAGTTGCACCCTCAGATCTATTACATAGGTGCAAAGTTTAATTCTGTAGGTAAAATCATATTGTCACCCTAAAATTAGCAACAGGTTAAGCCAAGGGTGGACCAGGCCCAACCCTGAGGTCACAATTTGTTCCCCAAAGCTGGTTTGGCAATTCCTGCATTTATCAGACCCTCCAACCCAAAAGTTGATTTTCTTCTAGAAAAGGTGCTTCTCCACAAGCAGCAGGTCACCTTATACATAGTCAGATGTTAAATTGTCCATTTTCATGACCAGTCAGTGTAGCTCCACCAGAGAATCCCAAGTTGAAAATTGCCACCACCACCACCCCGACTGACTGATGTTGCATACTTGTGCCCTCCAGGAACTCCATCACATTGGACAAAATATTGGCCAATTTCCATTGGAAAGAGAGCAGAACAGGTGGTGATGCTTCAGCTTCAGTGAAACCTAAATAAAACAGATTACCTTACATCCATTTCAGAAGGTTTGAGGCCATAGGACAAATAGGGCTTTGATATCCTTGGTGAATGCCCTTCCCCCAAGACATGGATGAGGAGTGCAATTCTTCTTGGTTTTGCTAGACTTCTGACTTTTGGTCCTATTGGCCATGATATTGTATTCCCATGTGTGATGCAAAGTACTTGGCTATGACCTTAAAACCTGTAAAGGCTTGGGTCCAGGCATCTGAAGGATCAGAACATCCCAGTTTAAAGAGCTGTGGGGGAAGCCCTTCTCTTAATCCTGCTACTCTCACTGTCCCCTTTCATGAGAACATAAGAGAGATAGCCTTCTTGACAATTGCTTCCAGGTTGTGAACTACCTTTACCTGGGAGCCTAGGCAGTTTGCCTGCCTGCAGGACTTCCAACAGCAGGTGAAGACCTTTCTACATGAGTAGCCTTTTGCTGCTAATTGATTGCAAATGAAGATACTTTTATTAGAGGGTACAGTATTACTGTGGGGGCCATGGAGGCTTAGTGGTTAAGATGCTGAGCTTGACAACTGGAGGGTTAACAGTTAGAGACCTGGGTGCTATGGAATGGAGTGAGCTCCCATTGTCTGCCCCAGCTCCTCCCAAGCTAGCAGTTCGAAAGCAAATTGCAAGCAGATAAATAGGTACTGCTTCGGCAGGAAAAGTAACAGTGTCCTATGCGCTCTGGTGTCTAGTCATGTCTGCCAGATGACTATGGAAATGTCTGCAGGTGCAGACACCACTGGCTGTTTGGCTGTAACCGGAGATGAGCACTGCACGCACCCATGCACGCACGCACACATAATATAAATGTAATAAATAAGGCAATGTTTCCTTCATTTCATGGGTTCTCCTGGACACTTCTGAATCTTCATGGGTCTGTGGAGATGCCACCTGCTAGCTAAATACACTTTGGCTGGTCAACACAGAGACTGAACCTGGGGCTTTTAGCATTCAGAGCAATTGAATTCTACCATTGAGATTTGCCCGTAAAAAGTGTTGCTTTTAGCTTGGAGAATTACTGTTAGCATTTAATTTTAAACCCTGCTGATTTTTGAACAATCAGACTAGAGCTTGGGTTTGCAACCTTTGGGTCAAGACCCCTAAGGGTGGTTCCCCAGTTACATTAGACTCCAATATTTAAAAATATTCTATTTGGGAATTTTCAAAAAGAGAGGCAAGGACAACCATCACATTTATATTAGGTTAGAATTATAGATTTATATTTTGGAAAATCTATTTTAATGTGTTTTCTTTACCCTATAAAACGCCTTTTTAAGCAAATGTTGGGTGGTGATGTTGCAATCTCAGATTACTTATCTATTATAAAAGAGGGTAATGACTCAAAAAAGGTGAGAAATACTGAATTAAGGGAACTGATTGCCAAGTAATGAAAGTAATTGAAACCAGGACTTCTTAGGGGCTTCAAACTAAGTCCTCTCTACCATCAAAACTACCAGCCACTGATGGAATTGCTATCATTTAATGTAAAAAAATAAATAAATTGGGAGGGGGGATCTGCAGCCCTTTCAGACATTAATTGCTGTAGATATATTTATGAATGTGTTCAGGACCACATATTGGTAGAACAGATTTGTACAATTGTTGGCCATGTTTTCCTCAGGGCATTTTCTCCATTGTGTTTCTGCTGCAGGTGAGCGTCCCTTTCATTGTAACCAGTGTGGAGCATCCTTTACGCAAAAGGGAAATCTACTGAGACACATCAAATTACACTCTGGGGAAAAACCGTTCAAATGTCCCTTCTGTAGCTATGCTTGCCGAAGGAGGGACGCCCTCACAGGACACCTCAGGACACACTCAGGTGAGTCTACTAGATCTTTGCTATCTGTATTCAACTTGCTGAGCGGGTTATTTTTTAAGGATCTGACCAATAGCCCTGCCTACTATGCATGGTAATATCAAGGCTGGTTAATGGTGGGTCTCTGGAATTTTGAGGTTTTCTTCATCCAGCTTTAAAGTATCTGCGGCCAAATGGGAATTTGAATCCATATCTTCTAAGTCCTAGTTTGATACTTCATCTGCTACACCACCCTTGCACTTACTTACTTACTTACTTACTTACTTACTTACTTACTTACTTACTTACTTACCTACCTACCTACCTACCTACCTATATACTGCCCTTCTAGAATGTTGGTACTCTGGGCGATGTACAATAGTTTTAAAATATAACTACTAAGATCATAATGTATATTAGACAATTAATGTATAATAGACAATTAAACACCATAAAACCATAGTAAACAGTACAGACAGCAAACATTGTATATTCCATATTTATCCACCAGGGAGAAAATATTCTATGAATCAGTGGGTTTTAAGGTGCTTCTTAAAAATGAGGAGAAGCCTCCTGTGTTTCATGGGGGGCTGCATTCCATGATGTGCTGCCACAGCCAAGAAGGCCTGGTTCCTTCTCACCAACTTTCTGGCTACCCTTGGTACAGGCATTTGCAACTTTAGGTTATACAAGAATTGGGTAAGATGGGGGAGAGATCTTTGATGGAAATGCTCTGAAATGTACAGAGTTCCCAAATCATTGATGTCTTTATAGGTAAGTACCAATTCATTGAGCCTCAGATGCAGCATGCCGGAATCAGGAAGTTGTGTTCAAATCTGCTTTATCACCCAGTCATTCTGGCTGCCACATTCGGGATCCTTTGATGTTCCTGTGTCTGTTTCAAGGGAAGCCTCACATAGAGAGCATTACAGTAGTTGATTTTTGAGGCTATTAGTGAATGTGAATTTGTCCACAACTCCTACCTGGTCCTTCATGGATAGCACTGGGTCAAGAATCATCCCCATTGCATACCCTATCACACAGAGGGAGGGCAATCCCATCCAATGTAGGGGTTCCTCCCCTTAGACTGGTAGGTGAACCACCTAACAAAGAGATCTCCATCTTGTCTAGGTTCAGCTTCAGTCTGTTAGCTTTCATCCAGTCCAGGACAGTATTCAAAGTTAGAGACAACATCCAAATTTTACATGTTAACTGAAGTAATAAACAGCAAAGAAAGAAGCGACCATGTTGGCATGCTTCATCAGCTTAAATGGTAAATGAAATGGCTTAACACTAGGTTGAAGCTGATGCCACAGAATCTGAATGTAGGAACATTGAATGTAACCTTATAATGCGGGGGGGCGGCGGCGGCGGCAGGATTTTACCAAAGAGCCCTTCCTGGAAATGACAGGAATTGAACCCGAGACTTTCTACATGTGAGCTTTCTACTATTGAGTCATGGTCCCTCCCTAATTTAGTCACAGCTTTTATGTTTATTTTATCCTGTATTTATTAGAGGTCCCGTCTCTGTCTCAGCTCCTGCCAACCTTGCAGTTCGAAAGCAAGAAATTGCAAGTAGATAAATAGGGACCACTTTGGTAGGAAGGTAACAACGTTCCATGCGCTCCAGTGTCTAGTCATGCCTGCCACATGACCATGGAAACATCTGCAGAAGCAGAAAGCGCTGGCTCTTCGGCTTAGAAACAGAGATGAGCACTGACCCCTAGAGTCAGATATGACTGGCTTTTGGTCAAGGGAAACCTTTACTATGTATATCTCATTTTCTAAGAAATACCACTGTATGAGGCCTGTCCCTAATTAAAAGTCTGTTAAAACAAAGTACCGGTAAACCTAATTTAAAAATTACCGATGATGTGTCATTTAGTTTTCTCTCTTCATTCTGTTAATAGTAATTTCAAACCATTGTTATTATTAACATAAGCAGTGAAGTCTAGAATTGACTTTTATGGATAGAGGGGGAAAGGTTTTTAAAGATATCTGGAGGTTTTAAAGGTTCTTGTGCAGCTGTGAAAAGTCATAAAGCAATTCCCAGCGGTTAAACCCCAGAGATCTGTTTCCTATTGATAAGACAGATCATATGAAAGGCCTCTGCATCTTTGGATGGGTGTTCTGCTTTTGTCTTAGAGATCACTTCCTTGTTGATAATGCTTAACCTTAGTTTTAAGATAGCAATCATAGTATTTTTATTATAGGGAAAGAAGTGTTACCAACCTATTCAGTTTGAAGTAAATCTTCTAAAGCAAATGTGTTTAGGTGCAGGGGAATTTCATTCATTCATTCATTTGATTTATATATCATCCCATTAGTACAAGCACCTCTGGACAGATTATAGGTTGAAACATAAACCTCACAAAATTATTTAATTGTAATAAATAAATAGATAAAACCCTATTCAACAATATGGTGATCTAACACTATAGGTCTAAAACTCATACAAAAAGAGGAAAAAATGAAAATCAACAGCACCTGGTAGACTCAAGTCTTCAAGCCAGCTTTGAGTAATTCTGTTTACACTGATATCTTGAACATAAGGAAGGAAGGAGTCTGGCATATCTCAGGTGCTAATTTATTTCAAAGGACCACCACTGAAAAGGCCTGATTCCTTGTCATTGCCATTTTTTACCTGCCTTGCTGGCACCACTTTTAGCAACATTTCTTGAAATACTTAAGAGAGATCACTTATACTTTCACTGTTAGGAGACTTCAAATATCTAGGAACAACATTTACTGAAGATGGTAAAATGGACAAAGAGATTAACATATGGTGTAGTAAGGCAACCAAATATTGGCACAATTAGCTCTGCTCTTGCAGCATAAGGCAGTACCAACCAGCACAATGACACATCTCATACAAAACATATTCATTCCCACTTTATGTTACCAGTGTCAAACATGTATACAGTAGAACCCCACATAACGAAAACTGAATTAGGTCTACCTTACCCTGTTACAATACTCTTTTCATTGTGTTCACAGTATAACTTTAGTTATTGTTCAACTTAAAGATGTACTAATGTTAATAACCATGTTATCATTTTATTTGTTCTTAGCAAGCTAGCAGTTCTTACAAGAAGGTGATGACTGTGATAGTTTCAGTGTGTGAATGAGGAGCTAGGACAGGAAAGAATTTGCATATAAGGGCCCCATAGTGAATTGACAAACATGAGGAAGAAAAAAGATATTTTTTGGAGATCTGGAATATCAGTGCTATGTTTACCTTCTCAATTGTGTACAGCAGATCAAATAGTATTTGACAACAAGGAAGAACATCAGTTGGAAAGTAGTTTAACTCTAGATAAAACAAAAGGAAGAGCAGCCACTGAAATTGTGGGAAGTTAAGAAAGGAGGGGCTCTCTTACCATGTCTATGACTCACAGAAAAGCTTTGATCTAAACTGTGTTCTCTTCTCACTACAGTTTGGCCACTCTGACATCAAATGGATACCTTAGAACAGTGGTGTTAAACCTTTTAGAGACCGAGTGCCCAAACTGCAACCCCAAACCCACTTATTTATTGCAAAGTTCCATGATAGCGATGGGGGAGGAAGAAAAGCTCCCCTTGGGCTGCTGGGCAGAGGGGCAGGGCAAAATCTGTGCTGGGGTGACTGCATGGGTACCCACAGAAAGGGCACTGCGTACCACCTCTGGCACGCATGCCATAGGTTCACCATCACTGCCTTAGAAGCATCCTGTTTATTTCAATGAAGCATACCTGTCAGTAATTTTAGGATGTTTCCTCTCCATCTCTCTTTCTCTCTCTCTCTCTCACACACACACACAGTATTCAAAATATCCTTAAACAGTGATACTAGTAAGCTGAGCTTCTTTACAAAAGGCAAATAAATTCAAACTCCTGAAAATTGTTTTGAATGTTGTTTGACATACCCTGCAATGTCTCCTCTTTAAGGCAGGGGTTCTCAACCTGTAGCCTATGGGCCGGATGCAGCCCACAGCACTATTTCATGCCCCCCCCCACCACTGCTTCCACCATACCAGGAAGTGTCATGAGGTGGAGGAAGAGCAAAATGGCCATCTGGCCCTCAAAGCTGTCTGAGGGAGCGTGACCCGGGCCTCGGCTTTAAAAGGTTGAGAACTACTGTTTTAAGGTATGCACAAGATCTTGATTTTTATTTTATTTTTATCTTGCAAGCTTCCCACTCTGGGGATCTGCTTTTAACTTGATCACAACCATTTGGGTATTAGATAAATAAATATTTTCCCATTCTACACACACACACACACACACACACACACACACACACACACACACACACACACACACACACACACACACACACACACACACACACACACACACACACACACACACACACACAATCAAAGTAGAGCTTTCCCTGCTCCCTTCCTCATCGTGGCTAATCCAGACTAACTGCACAATGGTTTAACTGTCAGTCTGCACACATGCTTTGTATAACTATTCTGAGCTGACTTTAAGCACAGCTGTACAATGCTCCCAAATCTATGTGTGTCATAGCGGACAAGATTTATATCTTCTTAAATAAATGCCAAACTGCAGTTCTCACAGTGCTAGATGATCAGGGGACCATCCTTGTAGGGTGGGGTTTGATGTATAAAAGGTGGAGACTTAAGATACAGAAATAGGTGGAGGGAAAAAATCAAAATGGCAAAGAGAAAATCAGCCTTCCTAAAGACACCTTTATGTAACCTCTTTGTTGTGAAGAGAGGCCTTTTCAGAGCATGCCTCTTGATTCCCACAGTGTTTCCCAAGTTTTGCTACAGGATTACTTTTAACTTAGAAGAAGATTGCCTTCCCCAATGTTACTTCAATATGGCTTCTCCATTACTTAGGGAAGAGAAAATCTTTCTTGGAAAATGGACAAAAGCACTTGACAGAGGGCTTGAACTGAGATCATCCTCCCCTTATCTCATCTGTTAGGGCTCTATGCACTGGGACAATCATGCAAAAAAAAAAGAAGACAACTTATTTAGCTCCTTTTATGCACTGAGGCAACTGTGTGACCTTTTGTTGAAGTCCCTAACTGTTTCTGTGCCATGAGCAAGATGATCAAATGTCATAATGTCCCCAGTGTCATAAGGGATATTTACAAGGTATGGATGGCATCCTGTGTCAAGTATGTTCAGTAGTTTAGTTTATAAATCTGTTTTGTCCTATTGGTTTTAATCTGCAGTTTTTATGGGGGTAGGGCAGAGTATGTGTTAAGGTTTATAAGTGGGCAATTATGAACTTTTATTATGAAGATTGCATTTCTAAGCAAGGTTTACCCTAAAAATAAGTGTAATAAAATCCATATAGGTGCATTTTGTGATATATATTTTTGGACCACATCTTCCATTCACCATGACGTTTTGGGAGTTGTAGTCAAAAAGAGATTACATTTTCCATTTCCAGATGTGAGTCAGTTCAGATGTGAGTCACTTCAGTTCACATGAGAATTCATGAAGACTGAATTCTTTGAATGTTCTGTAATCTCAACATTTCTAGTATACCTCCCCCCCAAAAAACAACAACAACAACAACACACACACACACATACCCCAAACAGTGAATTTTGCTATGATCTCCATATAATCACTTCTGGTGTTCCCTTGACAATATGACAAAGAGTTATTTATTTAGGTAATCAGGGCCAACTGTGTAAGTTGGTGAAGCTGGGCATTCTGGGGCCACAAAAGCCATCCCCACATCAATGCCCACCATTCCTTGCTTCCTAAAATATTTATAGTCCATTTGTATTTTAAAAAAGCTCAAGTAGCTAATAACAGGAAGTGAAAACATAATAAAACAAACAGTTAGAACAGGGGTTCATAACCTACGGCCTGTGGGCCAGCCCCGGCCCCCAACAGCAAATCCTCTGGCCCACAGTGGTGACTCTGAAAGCGGAAGTGGACGCATTTACGACAGATGTAAGTGCACCCATGCATGCGCAAATGTGCCTATTACAGTTTGCGCCAACATTTACAACAGAGGAAATCACATGTCCGGCCCAGCCTGCTCAGCTGTCTGAGGAGAGTGGTCTGGCCTGTGGCCTGAAAACAATGAGAACCCCTGAGTTAGAAGGTGTCGAGCAGTCTTGCAATGGGGAGTCAGCCCTGGTCACTCAGTGACGATCAAAAGAAACTCTGAGACTAGTAACTGCCAGCAGGAGTACAATCCAACTGGTTTTAAACTAGGTTGATGATCTGCAAAGAATAATCTGTCTTCTGTGCAAGAGTAAGATTTGCTTAGGCTTGAGACCTGTCCACACCAAAAGCATGAAAATAGCTGAGCTACAGAAACAAATACTCTTCCATGTTTGTGTGTGTGAAAGAGAGATGAACTTGAGGAACTCTGAGGCTAGGTAATGACAAATATGTCACCCTACAGCACAACATGAAGAACTCACATACCAGCCTGTAGGCATGGTGTCTCATTGTTGTTAAAAGAACATCTTTTTCACTGTGTCCTGAAGGTTGATATATTCTGCAGATCTTTCCCCGATAGACAGGGGAAATAATGTACAGACGACACACCTTCCACTTTCTCTTGTAGTATTCTATGGGAAGTATAAAGGACACTTCTGAAAAATTATTTGAGAAGTGTGTTCTTTGAGGGGCATATTTTGTCACCTTTGAGAAACCACAAGCTTTCTCCACATTGCAAATTCTCACAACAGCCTTACTTTTCTTATTTCACCAACTGGTGAGATGTTTTGGAGATAGCACAATAGGGAGCTCAGTTTGCTTGCAAGAAGGAACACAGAAGTGTGGTATTCCTTTTTGCATTTGCTTTTATTCCCACTGTACTAGCTGATTATAGTAAACACCCACAGCGTCACAGCTGTTAATCCTGCATGTGTCTCAAAGATTACAGCTGTTTCAGTTTGCTATCAGATTGTGCCTCATATTCAGTCAATTCCAGCTGGAACATGCCATTCTTGGGCTCTCTTCGAGCATATCTGATTACAGAGTTAAATGGCATTGATATCATTTTAACTGCAATGACTACATCATGCAGTATCCTGGGGTTTGGTAAGATACCCAGAATTCTCTCAAGGCAGCTTTAATGTGCTCATCTGAGCTATAACACTGTTACTCTCCCAGGAATTGGTAAGATGGAGCCATAGCAGGTTAAGCTGCTATAAGGGTATAATGCAAACATGCTTCTAATTAAATTCAGTCTTCTTATCTAGATCCAGCCTGTTTCGCTGACCCTCCCTCCAGCTCTGAAAGGTTGTGCCATCTTAAACAGTCTGTGTTTAAAACCATAGCCATTCACTCGCAGTGATTGCAATGTTGTTAATTAAACAGCATTGAAGGGTGTGGTGTTTTTTTTTTTTTTTTTGTACATTAAAGATATCTTTAACAGATATATATAGATCAGTGAGTTAGCTATCTGGTGGTGGAGCTAGAGATTAGGAGTTCATTTCTCCACCGTGCACCCCCAAAAACCTCCTTAATAACGTCAGTGTCATATACAAGTGCACAGCAAAATCCTACCAGGCAGTGATATGTTAGAAATAGTTTCCCCAAGTAATATGAGGAGCCCAGTAAGGATATAAAAGACTGGATTTAAAGAGCTTTGGCTGCATTGTTCCCTCTTGTGCAATTCCTTGACAGGGATAAAGACTTAAGATAAATATCCATCTTTCTCCAAACAAACTGTCTTATACTTCCTTATACTGTATATCAAAATGAAGGGCATTTTTTTTAAAAAAAATCATGCTAATTGCATGGCAGTCGTTCAGTCTGTCATGCTTTTATTGAGAGCACTAATCTCTGAAGCTATCACCGCTGAATAAACAGTATGAACTATTTCTTGGAAGCGATGTGCACTGGAGAATTAGATACCTATTGTTTGGGCACTTCAGTGTGTATCTGTTTTTCTGCTTGTCTTTTGACAGCTCTGCTCTTCATCTGTTAGAACAGAGGGTGCCCAAAGTATGCCCTGCAAGCTGGCTCTGGCCCCCGATGCCAATTCATCCGGCCCATGCCACCCTTGTCGCTCCCGGAAGTGGGAGTAAAACGCACCCCGTTTTACTTCTGCTTCCAGGAGCGATGAGGGCAGCGTGGGTCAGATGAATTGTTGTCAGGGGCTGGATCTGGTCCACAGACTATACTTTGGGTGCACCCCTGGTTTAAGCAGAGAAGATGGCAACTTAAATTCCATCTCATCCTGTTGTAGAACAGATTGCAAGGCACATTTTACTTCCACTTCTTGTGGGAGGAACCATGTGATCAGCCCACTGAACCATGTGACCGGCCCACTGCCTGAAAAGTTTGGGCACCCCTGTGTTAGAGGTCTATCCTTTGCTGTCATAGAGGTAAATTCAAGAAAGTAACCTGTGCAGCTTAGGTACTGAGAAGTCTGTTTGAAAGTTTATCACAGCATTTTGTGTTTTGATGTGTAGTTTTTGTTTTTAAAGATTGTACTGGCTGACTGGGGAATTCTCAGTAGTGCCACTGATTTGCAAAGAACAGCAAACAAAACACCTGGTGCTGACATCATTTATTAGGTGGAGATTAGGGTCTAAATCATGGGTGCCCAAACCTTTTGGGCCATGGGCCGGTCACATGATTCAGTGAGCTGGTCACTATGGCCCAGGGGCCAGATGCTGCCTCCAACGCCAATTCAGCCGGCCCACAAAGCCCTCTTCGCTCCTGGAAGCGGAAGTAAAATGCTCCCATACGGGCTTGTTTTACTTCTGCCTCCAGGAACAATGAGGGCTTCATGGGCCAGATGAATTGGCATCAGGGGCCGTAGCTGGCTCCCAGGCCATAGTTTGGGCACCCCTGGTCTAAATCTAGTGGTAGCCATTGAATCAACTACTGAATAATAAGTCAACATTTTTGTAAATCATGTTGATTAGGTGGTCCTACTCAAGGATGGAATAACAGGTGGCTTTATAATTAGGAAAGAGGACAACTACAGTGGGAGCATTTGTTTAGAAAGATTAGAGAAATATAGAATATACTGTATTGAGAAAACTAGGGAATTGACTTCAAGATATGAATAGTGCAACCAGTTAGAGAGGAAGAGATAGAACAAATTGTTAAATTTAAGGTAAAAACAACTCTTAAGAATGAATGATTTGGGACCAGAGTATTATAAAACTTATTTGTACGCAAATTAAAATTTCTCTTTAGTAAAATAATGGAAAGTAAGAAATGTCCTTTATTATGGCAACATTCTTTAGTCTTATTAATTCAAAAAATGAATAAGAATTAAGAGAATATGACAAAAGCATTAGTAAATGATGGTGTAAGAACAAATATCACTAGGTCATGTTACTAGACAGAGAGGATCATTTCCCCCAATATTGTTTGGCTTGGTCATAGAATTGTTGACCAATGTTATTAATAAATAATATTGATAAAACAAAAATGAATTAATTTGTGGTATAGGTGTGAAAGACAGAGTTACAATTAGTTTATTTGCTGATGATACTTTATTCCCTGTCATCAGCAGCAGAAAACTCATTAATGATTATGAATGAATGAATATGTATTAATTGATTAGTCTTATGATCTTATCAATAACATAAGAGTTTAAAATCTGTACAATGCAATGAAGTGCAATAGAATACAATAAAAATACAGTAAAAATACAAAAAATACAATATGTACATTAATGATTATGGATAGGATTAATACACATTTAAAAGAATTTGTGGGGATAAATCAGAAATGACGGTGTTTGTTTATAATAAGGATGAAAATAGATAATTTTAAAATTTGGTGTTTGTATTCAAAAAGCTGCTGAGTACTGTATTTAGTAATAAATGGTTCACCAGTTTAAAAGTTCTAGGAAAAAACATTTAAAATTGAATCAGAAAATGAAAAAATAAATTAGGAAATTTAGGAAAAACAGATTTTCATTGCTTGGTAGAATTACAATATGCAAAATGGAGATTTTTATCTAAGATATTTTTTTTCTTTATGATGTTACTGATAAAGATAATTGAGAAAACACTTCATAAGTTAACATTGCAATATTAAACTAAAAAGTTGATAAGTGAAAAAAATTGAAAGATATTTGAAGATAATTTATTGACTGAAGGGAAATAATTGTACAGTAATACCTCATATAACATTAGTATCGAATAACACGAAAATCGCATAACATCAAGGAATCTGGGGGGAAGAATTGCATCAGATAACATTAAGATCCTATGGGATGCTTCAGATAACAACCGCGAAAGCCTGTGTGGTTACAATGTATCTCTATGGATCCCATAGAGGATCAGATAACACGAAAAATCATATAACACGAAGACTTGTGGAACCAGGTTTTAGTGTTATATGAGGTTTTACTGTACACCTTTGCAAGAATTGATATAATTCTGGAAGAGGAATGGGATTCCGTAATGGGAGATTTTTTTTTTGGCTCCATTGCTCAATGTTCGGGGATTTTCACTGTTTTTCTATATACAGTAGTTATATTATGTGTTATTAGATTTTTGTTTGTAGGATTTGCGTGAGGTTCTCTTAGGATTGTTTTCAATAAAAATTTAATTTTTAAAAAAACTAAAAAAGGAAAGAAGGCAACTAATACTAAATGCTTCTGCATTTTCAATTTGTAGTAGCAAGGGGAAAGTAAAAAGAAATTCTGTCTTGCATCCAGGAGGGACTTTGGGGCATTTTTTGTTTATTGAAGGAATGGAAATTACAGTAATACCCCGTATAACGCGAGTATCATAACGTTACAAGATAACGTTACAAGATTTAACGTTACAAGATTTTTCCGAAAATCTTGTATCGAATAACACGATTTTTAACGTTATACGATACAGTTGTTCTTAGCAGCAGGGTGGGTGGAAAGCTGAACGGGTTTCTCCGTTCAGCTTCCCAGCCGCCCTGCAGCTACGGAGGCAGGGGTGGGGAGGCTGGAAAGCTGACGGGGGGTTCCCCCATCGGCTTACCCAGCCACCCCACAGCTGCGGAGGCATGGGCGGGTGGCTAGGGAAGCCGACAGGGAGTCCCCGTCAGCTTCCCCAGCCACCCTGCAGCTGTAGATCGGGTCCTCTGATCTCTCTGGAGGTGTTTCTGGGCTTCCCCGATGTCCTGAGCCAGTGCAGCAAGCCAGAATGTCAGAGTTCGAATCCCGACATTCTGGCTTGCTGCACTGGCTCAGGACGTCGGGGAAGCCCAGAAACACCTTGGATCGGGTCCCCACACCTCCCTGGACCCGGCGGGGGGGGGTCAGACACCCCAAAATTGGTAAAAAAAAACGTCCATTTTTTTTACCAATTTTGGGGTTTCTGACCCCCCCCCCGCCGGGTCCAGGGAGGTGGGCAGACACGATCCAAGCTTTTTCTGAGCTTCCCCGATGTCCTGAGCCAGTGTAGCAAGCCAGGATGTCAGAGTTCGAATCCCGACATTCTGGCTTGCTGCACTGGCTCAGGACGTCGGGGAAGCCCAGAAACACCTTGGATCGGGTCCCCACACCTCCCTGAACCCAGCCGGGGGGGGGGTCAGACACCCCAAAATTGGTAAAAAAAAACAGACTTTTTTTTACCAATTTTGGGGGCTCTGACCCCCCCTCCGGGTCCAGGGAGGTGTGGGGACCCGCTCCAAGGTCTTTCCAAAGTTCTCCCACCTCCCTGGAGGCTGCAGCAAGGCAAAATGTCAGGATTCGAATCCCGACGTTCTGGCTTGCTGCAGCCTAAAAGAGGGTGGGGGAAGTTCAAAATTAGCACGCATCGGGTCTCCCGACCTCTCTAGAGCTGATGCGCGCTAATTTTGAACTTCCCCCACCCTCTTTTATGCTGCAGCAAGCCAGAATGTCGGGATTCGAATCCTGACATTTTGCCTTGCTGCAGCCTCCAGGGAGGTGGGAGAACTTTGGAAACAGCTTGGAGCGGGTCCCCACACCTCCCTGGACCCAGCGGGGGGGTCAGAGACCCCAAAATTGGTAAACATCTGTTTTTTTTTACAAATTTTGGGGTGTCTGACCCCCCCCCCCGCCGGGTCCAGGGAGGTGTGGGGACCTGATCCAAGGTGTTTCTGGGCTTCCCTGACGTCCTGAGCCAGTGCAGCAAGCCAGAATGTCGGGATTCGAATCTCACCAAAGAAGCTGCTTACAGAGTTCTACTGCTTTCCTGTCACTTCCTCTTGTTCCCTTTCTCTTACCCGAGAGCCAAACCTGTATGACTGGCACACTTGGAACTCAGCAGTGGTGTAGTATGACTCCATGCCAGCTCTCTTACTCATTTTTTTAAATCCTGTGACTTCCCCCCCCCCCTTGTCTGTAATCTCCACCCTCTAGCTTTTCATTTTTTCCCCCAATTGATCCATGCAGTCAGAAAAACCTGCTTTTCCACAAACCTGTTCCTTCTTGCCAAACATTGGTCCTGGATTTCATAGATGCTAGGAATAGATTATCCAAATAATATGTCAGGTAGTGCTTGTGGGCATATATACAGTGCACATTGGGAAGTTATGCATTTCATTACAGGGATTGCAAAAGCTCTATGGATTTAATAAGCTAAATTGCTATCCATATGTACTGTCTGTATTTATTTTCTGTATTAAACAATGGTCAGAATCAGCATAACTTTCAGCAGGAAGTCTTTAGCAGCATAACTTTCAGAAATGGATTCCTGTAAATTAAAGTTAGCAATTGACACTTCTCATCACAGACAAATTATGTGACTTGGTGACTGATAGAAAATACCTCCTTTGGCTTCTTCACTTGGAGCAATTTGCTGCTGAATATTTTTGCCACTGATATTACACTAGCAGAATTTTACAATAGGATTCAGAGAATGTGTTTCTGATCCTTTTGTTAATCCCGTCTAGAGTATACGCCTTAACTCAATGATACTTATATAATGGCTGAAATCCTGTTGCACAGCAAAGCACAAGTGTTAACCACAAATCACTTATGCTGTTAAATTGCACAATAGGTTCTGACAGGAACCATGCTACCAAATCTGTGATTCAGCTATGCAATCAGTGTTGATTGGGTGTAACTCCAGGTAAAGTTATGTTTGCATGATTATGTTATGTGGCGAGGAACTTGATTCTAGCCATTCATTGATTCAGTAGTTCTGTTCTCTAATTGGTCAGCAATAAGATGCTGGCGATATCCAATAATCAGTCATTAGGATCCCAGAGGGGTTGATCGGTTTAAAGCACAAATAACATTAGTAATAACAAAAACAAACAAAAAGCAATAGAGTGACTTCAATTTAAAATATGTGATGTACCTGCATGAAACAGATTTTCAATCAGAAGACTGTAACAAACAAAATAAAGTCTGCTCAACTGGTAAGTGGAAGACTATAGGCTTGGAGCAAGGTGGACATGCTTGTAGGAACTGTTCTAAAACTCATATTCTATAACAGACGAGGCTCTTGCCTCTTACATATGCCTCCTTTCAGATCAGGTGGATTTAGATCCTGTCTAACCTGGTGTAGAATGATAAAGAAGTTAATCTGAATTAGCCTGTACAGTACTTGCCAAATTCTATATAAAGACAAATAAGACATTCTTAGGATTCTGTTACGTTGTAAATAAAACTATTAAATAAATCTCAATTCAGTATGAGAGAATGTTCAGCTATAGTTGCTTTGATCTATTTTCCTTACTAAACCATGATATCCTTTGTTATGGTTCTTAGTAACCATCCAGTTTATGTTCTGAAAAATCCCAAATTAAATCTACAGTCCTAAAAACTAATTTATGAGTAATCCATAATTTTATTCTGGTGATTTGATCCTCTCCCTCTTTTTTCCGAGAAAGATGAAATATTAAAACCTATTTCATGAATTCTGTGAAGCAGGAATGGGTAAACTGCTGCACACTCCAAGTCTCCCCCCACATCCCATGAACATGCTATCTTTGTAAAGTAGACCCCATGCTGTGAATGAGTTCTTTTATGGGTGCTAAATATATAGGGAGAACTTGGGGAAAGCATCTCAAGAGGGAAAGGCTAATTATTTCTTCCCAGAATAGGTGAGAAATTGCCCCCACTCAGTGCCACAATCAAGCTTTTAGAACCTCTTCATTAGTACCATTAGTGCAATAATTTGAATAATTAGTATGGAACTAGTTGTTTGTTGCAGCGAAGTTATATTTCAGCTGTAATGTACTGAGGGATGACCTCAGTCCTCTGTATTATAACTGTAACTGTTTTAATTACTTTCATGGCTGCATCATTTATGTGGTCTCGCCACATAGGTACCAAAAGCCAATAGCATGTAACATACTGATTGTTAAAAAACCCTAATACTCCCATTGCCCTTCACACAGCCATAAAAGTAACAGCCATTTGCTTTTATAATTATAGCTTTCAGAACTTGTTCGGTAATGTCTTTCCTTCACAACTTTTCTTTCCACATGTTGTGCTTTTTCATAGCATATGGATAGACCCAAAAAGGTAATTCTATACTCTCAAGGAAAAATACAAGTTCAAGCAAACCTTTTGGCAGGCTGCCTCAGATAAATGGAGATTTATATTCAGATTGTGTTCCTCAAGCCCTTGGCAAATTGCCGACACTTTTCCTTGATGTCAAGGAAGCAACTTGCACTGACAAAAGGAAAAGAAATGATGTAATTGGAAGTATCTGCCCCATATAGGGTGGCCTCTCCATCTTTTGGGGTTTGTTGCTAAGAGATATGTGGGATTATGGATACAAGTGGCACTGAGACGTTGTGGCCCATCTACAGGAGTCTCCCTGTCCCTGCGTGGGTCACCTCTATTTACTCTGCCTCCCAAAAATGCTAGCTTGAAGTACAGACCAGACACTAGTACCGTGACATTGCAGCCCGAGGCTGAGTGAGAGAGTGATGGAGCCTATGAGTAGAAGATACAGGACTTTAGGGAAGGTTGGGCTTCCCCAATCACTTGGTCACTGCCATCTTACTAAACATACTAACTGTACCAAGTGTGTCCCTACTCAGATTTCTCTTGCTAATGTCCCTGGCCAAATTTTCTGGCCAAATACATGAACTGCAGATGCATTTGAAAATCTGCCAGTAGCAACTGCTTACTGCTTAAGGGTCTTTTGCATACAGTTTCTGTAGGGGAGAAGGGCAAATGAGGTAGATCCAGTATTTTCCTTGCTTGTTAATTTCCCCTTTGTCTTTAAATGTTCACTGGCCTTATTTAGAGTTAGCAGATAATGCATAGCCAGCCTGTGTGTGGTTGAGGAGTCAGATAGCTTGGGCATTTATTTATTTATTTATTTATTTATTTATTTATTTATTTATTTATTACACTTGATACCCCGCCCCAATCGGGAGGACCCGACTCTAGATACACTCATGCAAAGTGTATTTAGATATACTCATGCAAAGACCATCTTCACATAGTGAAGAGTTCATGGAATTGTTACTTAAAAGGCAAAATTAGATGGTGTTCAACTTATATTTATTGTCAAATGATATAAAAGCCAACCAGAGCAGACTGAGTAGAGGTTGGGTTGTGATATTGATTGAGCCAAGCTACAGATATGGCAAAACCATTCAATGCTACTTAACTATAATAAGAAATAAACAGTGTTTAGGCATAACTGCCGTATGTCCATGGAAACGTTTGCAGATGCAGACAGGACTGGCTCTTTGGTTGAAAACAGACATGAGCATCGAACTCTAGAGTCAGGTACGACTGGCTTTCAAGCAAGGGTGACCTTTACCTTTACTATCTCACCCTTTAGTTAAATGATGATGCATGTCCTTTGGTCTGGTTTTCATTATACCTGCATGCTCTTGCTTTGTGTAGTTTTACTGTTTGAATTCCATTAGTCTTTGGATTTCACAACTGAATGTAATTTCAAAAACAATACAGATAAATCAACAGAAGCTGCACAGGCAAAGCTATCATCTTTTAAGGAATGGTGGGAAATTCTCCAGAGGATTCATGAATGGTAATAGGCCCGACAGGAATTGCTGCATTTCATATTCTTGTACGTAAGCATAATGTCAAAGAAGCAGAGGTTCTTCACTAACCCAGTAAGTGCTCTCCCCCCACTCCTGGAGACGTTTTAAAGATGCTATCAACCACAGTTGAGGGAATTTTTTCCTTTCTCTCATTCTGGGGTAAATCCTGCTTTGGATAAGGTTTATGAAAAATATTTTCGATTTTTGTGAGAATACCTGCAAATTTTAAGATGACCTGTCATTCAACAGTGTGATCTTTCAGTTTTGAGGTACACAGATAGATATTTACCTCCACCCCCAATCTTAGTTCGTTTCACATATATTTTCAAAACAGACAGTAGCAGGGATTGTAAGGACATGGGTACTCAGCTTTTCTTGTCTCATATGAGAAAGGAAAAATAAATAGTTATTTTTGAAGTCAACCATTGTGAGATATTTCATTTTTGCATGAAAAGTAAAAGAATATGATTTTTCCTTACTCATATTGCACATAAAGTAATTTGCACAATTCTGACAATTACATGCTTTTGTGCAAATTTTTTTATTTTGGGCAAAATATTTATTTTAACCCAACAAATTGTTTTTAATCAATAATAGAAGCCTGTGAAGATCACCAGAAAATTGCTTGCTAGCCTTGAACCTAAGAGAAGAATGATGCAATTCCCCATCGTTGCTTAGACTACTAGGCCTGAGGAAGGTGATGGTTATGAAAATGGAACCCAAAAGAAAACTGAAGCCAGATGCAGTTATTTGAATATTGAACCTTGAAGTATTTGAAGTGATATCTGCTGCTATTCCCTAATCAGCTCTTTCTGGTGCAACATTATGTTTTAGTAGTACTTTCCTAGATTTGTTCAGTTTAGCTCTTAATTTTCTGTTTCAGGCATGCAGTTAATATGTTTGGTTTGATTTGATTTATTGGATATGTATGCCTCCCACTTGGCATAGGCGACTCAGGGTGGCTTAGAGAAATTTCAACACATCAGCAGTACAGTACAATAAAATGTAAACAATAAAATGTAACAATACAATAGAATATCATATGGCAGGGGCAACATAGTTTTTATCACAGTTTTTATTGGCCACCGGCTTTCCAACAGCTACATCCTCTTCCTCTGCCGGGCAGATGATGGGTGGGAGTCCTTTTTATCGGCTGCCAGCCCTCCGACAGCTGCGTCCTCTTCCTCTTCCTCCCTGTTTATTAAAATCCGCTTACTCCCAGGTAGGACTCGGGAGTCCTCCGGCCTCCTGGTGATGGGATTGTGCCCACAGCCCCCCTCCTTTCTCAAGCTTCTACATTTTGGCAAGTTAAAAGCACAGCATTCCAGAGAATGTCCCATTGTGTGCACATGTGTCTCTGAGTTATATCTCCTCTCATAGGGTCCATCTTTGACCTTCCCCCTTGGGGAATCCAAACAATGATCTTACAGCAAGACATGCCAATCACACAATAAGTTCATTTCTTCTACTCCATGATGCCCACATAGCTTACGTTCCAGACCTGGTGTGAAGAAGGGACTCCTACACAAGAAGTTCCCCATCTTGGATTTAGCTAAAGCAAAGGGTATACAGTAAAACATCACATATAGAGCACCTCACTTAGAGAGTAACTCGCTTAAAGAGCAGAATTTTCTCTGAATGTTCACTTCGCTTAATAAATAAAACCAACCAAAAACTTGCTTAACAAATAAATCGGGGTTCACAATCCCCACACCAGAAGTCACAGTTGGTCATTTACAATGGTTTTTCGCTTAAAGAGCAAACTCGCTTAAAGAACAATCATGTGGAACACATCATGCTCTTTAAGTGAGGTACAACTGTGCCTCATTCTGTCAAATGGTTGTTGGCAAAATAAAAATTAATGTAGCACTTTAAAAGCATGCAATTTATTTCAACGTGAACATTTGTGGAGTAAAATCCATATTGTTTTCATATATCAGTAGAAAGGGATTTTAACCCACAGAAGCTTGCATTAAAATAAATCTGCTAGTCTTTAAATTCCTATAATATTTTCCTCCCCTCCTCCTTTTTTTCTTTTGTGAAAAGGCTGAGTCAGACTAATTTATGCTGTAATTGTTGTGATGTGCTGTTCATTTTACTGGGAGCCTTCTTTGGTACTTCACTCTAGCCTGCCTGTGTCTCAGGTGTAGCTCCTTTCTGGACCTCTCCCTGACTGAGGGCTGATCGTTGTCAGAGCCAGAGCCCTTATCTGACAGGTCAGCTGCTGGGGGAAACAGACTTGGGCCAGGCGCAGGCTGAGATCCCTGGCTCAGGACATCCTCTGGTTCAGGTGCAGGTAGATCTGGGCTGGGCATAGGGAGGACTGGATCACAACAGGCAAGTCCGGCCCCTAGCGGGAAAATGTTGTGAACCCTTGGTCTACACCATAAATACTTGTTATATGTAAGAAATTCCTTATGGGAACAAAAAAGAGGAGGAATCTTCTTGTCATATATATGACTTTAGTTATAGGAAGAGAGTAGTGGAAAACATTCACGGGGGCAGAATGAGACCCATGAATAAGTATCCCATCTAAATGTCGCCCCACTCTAAACTCATTGTTTATGCTTTGGGCCAGATGATGGAGTTTTTTTTATGTTAGATGGATTTTTTTCAGTACTAAGAGTCACTATCCACAATCACAGGACAAATTTCATAAACCTAAGTCGTTTTATCATCATCATTTGCATGTGAACTTTAAAAATTATTTGCCTAATACTGTATATATTCCTGCCACCAAGATGTCTTAATAAGAACAATTGCATGCTGTCAACTCAGTTCTGACTTAAGACAGCCTATCAGGGTCTCCTAGGTAGTGAGTAATCAGACACAGCTTGCCATTTTCTTCTTTGGGGGGCATTGTGCGCTTGGGCATCTCACCCAGGATTGCACAGGTTGGGTCTTCTCTCAGGAGGCAGGGTGGGGAATCAGACTCTCAATATCTGGCTCCAGAGCCAGATGCTTAACTCACTGAGCTACCCAGACAGCATTCAGATATCTTAGGACAGCATAATATTCAGTTATAATGAGCAGTCTAGTTTCAGTCTTGCTACAATTGCTAAGATTCTCACCCCTTTCTGAATCAAGCCTGTACACTACTTACTGACTTGGTCTGCTCCTCTATCAGGTCCACACTTGTTAATTATTTTCCATAGTGAGAACCTATTTTTCCAATGACATATATTTCTCTTGTGATAAAATTACAGTAGAACGCTGTATAATGAAAACACTCCATTCCACTGAGCTCTTCGCTATACAGTAATACCTCGGATAACATTTACCTCGGATAATGCTAAAATCACATAATGTTAAGTAATCTGGGGTGGAGAATTGGATCGAATAATGTTAAGGTCCTATGGGATGGATCGGATAACAACCGCTAAAGCCTGTGCGGTTACAGTGTATCTCTATGGAGCTTTAACGTTATCCGATCCATCCCATAGGATTTTAACATGGATTGGAGAACACTAAAAATCAGATAACACCAAGACTTGTGGAACCAACTCTTAGTGTTATCTGAGGTATTACTGTACTTTTTTTCCTTATACGGATCCCTATTGGCAATGCACCATATAACAAAAAGAAAATCTTTGTTATACAAATCCCCCCCATTGTAAAGGGAATTGCCAATAGTGATTCATATAACAAACATTTTTTTTCATTATACAGTAATACCTCATATAACATTAGTATCGAATAACACTAAAATCGCATAACATTAAGGAATCTGGGGGGAAGAATTGCGTCAGATAACATTAAGATCCTATGGGATGCTTCAGATAACAACCGCTAAAGCCTGTGTGGTTACAATGTATCTCTATGGATCCCATAGAGGATCAGATAACATTAAAAATCATATAACACCAAGACTTGTGGAACCAGGTTTTAGTGTTATATGAGGTTTTACTGTACTGTCATTAGCTATAGCGCAAAATGCTTCATTGTATGGATTTTTCATTCGTTATACAGTAAAGCCTCATATAACACTAAAACCTGGTTCCACAAGTCTTGGTGTTATATGATTTTTAGTGTTATCTGATCCTCTATGGGATCCATAGAGATACATTGTAACCACACAGGCTTTAGCGGTTGTTATCTGAAGCATCCCATAGGATCTTAATGTTATCTGATGCAATTCTTCCCCCCAGATTCCTTAATGTTATGCGATTTTAGTGTTATTCGATACTAATGTTATATGAGGTATTACTGTATAAGGTTCCACTGTATTGGGATTTGATTGATATAATAAAGTAATCATCACCTCTTTCTTGTCACATATTTCCTGCCAGTATTTCAACTAAAGTCCCTTAATGACAATAGGTTACATTTTACTAGGGGTGCCCCTGAGATGCTGTAAGGCAGCCATTCCCAAATTTTGGTTTTTTGGACTTCCCAGAAGCTTAAGTCAATTCCTCAAAGCACTGATCAGCCAATGTACTGACTTAGGCTTCTGGGAATTGAACTCCACCAGTGTTCCACAGAATGTAGTTTGAGAAACACTGCTTTAAGGTGTACCTTAAAGCAGGGGTGGCCAAACTATGGTCCATGGGCCGGCCCCAGCCCTCAGCACCATTTCATGTGGCTCACGATGCCCTCGCCACTACCGGAAGCGGAAGCAGGCATGTTTACAACAGTCATAAAACGTGTCCGCACATGTGTAAATGTACCTGCACCTGCCGTAAACACTGCTGTAAATGAACTCACATCTGTTGTAAATGTGTTTACGATAGCTGCAGATGCATTTTATGGCAGTGCTTATGGCAAGAGGAACCATGTGATCACCTCAGGTGTCCAGGGGGCATGGTCAGGCCCGTGGCATTAAAAGTTTGGGAACCCCTGACCTACAGGATAGAAATTATATACATCACATATTTGTCATCTGTGTTGCTAGGGCAGGGGTGACCAAACTACAGCCCGGGGGTTTGATCCGGCCCCCTATGCCAATCATCCGACCAACAAAGCCCTCATCGCTCCTGGAAGCAGAAGTAAAATGTATCTGTACGGGCATGGGATAAATTGGCATCAGGGGCCAGATCCAGCCCCTGAGTCATAGTAACCAGCTCCCTGAACCATGTGACCAGCCCATGGTCCGAAAAGTTTGGGTACCCCTGCGCTAGGGATTGCAGGGGGCAGATGAATGAAAGTGATCATATTGGCAGCTAAAAATCAGGACAGTGTTGCTTTTGGCCCACGCTAGTTTCTGTTTTAAAAGCATGGCAGCAACTTAGATAGAAAGGTTTTTGTTAAATTTGAAGTGAAATAAAAGTATGCCAGGGTTTGTTTTAAAAGTCTTTTTTTTTCCGGATAAAGATATCTATCCCAATCAGCCTATTAACTAATTTGCATTCAAGTCCAATATTTCAATTTGTACTTTCAGATTTGCTTCCATAATTATGAAAGCTGGAAGCACCCTCTGTGAAATAAATTTATTATTAAGTAAACTAGGTGCCACAGGAATTTCTCTTCTGTAACGGGCTCTGAGTTGTAAATGAAAGTTAATAATAGCGTGATGAGAAACCTATTTTATTTACTGGGATGATGTGTCTTATGGACACAGGGTTTTCCTGTTAACCATACTGTATTATCATCTTGAAGATGGCAGTAGGAACTAATACAAAGGGAATTAAAATTAGTAAAAAAAATCAATTTATTCCCCTTGACAGGCAGATAAAATTGTATCTCTTGCCAAGCTTTGCTGCTAACATGTATGCACGCAAATAGGCTCTTAGTACATAGATGGTGGTGATAATGCAACAACTGCAAGCCTAACACAATGTCAGAGTTTCAAGTCTAAATTAAAACTCACCCTGAGTGAGCAGTTCAGGATGTGGTATTGGAGTTCCTTTCAGATGAAAAGGGACAATGATGATTGCTCTAGTTTACAGCTTATGTGTATAATTTTTCTCTTCCTTATCCAGAGCTGAAAACAGTTTGTTAGTACCAAAAAGCTGTTTTCATTAGACTTTTTTATTATAATATTTAGGATTTCAATATAGATTTCTGTTCAGATTTGATGCTGATTTCAGTATCAGCAAGTGTAATTCCAACAATAATTATCAACAAAATAGTTGCTGAAAAAGAACCTTGGATTCATCCTTCTGCTACTTTTATTGTTTGGTTGCGTTTAAATTGGACCTATTGCAATCAATGGTACTTATTTAGTCAATTCTAATTTAAATCCCAAAGTTTAGACCAGTTGTTGTCATTCAGTCGTACAGTCGAGTCCAACCCTTTGCGACCCAATGGACGACTGCACGCCGGGCTCCTCTGTCCTCTGCCGTTCTCCACAGCCCACACAGATCTATGCCCATTCTGTCAATGATGCCATCTAGCCACCTCATCCTCTGCCGTCCCCTTCTCCTATTACCGTCAATCTTTCCCAGCATCAAGGCCTTCTCAAGTGATTCCTCTATTCTCATTTGGTGACCAAAGTATTTGAGCTTCAGCTTCAGCGCTTGTCCTTCTGATAAGCAGGCAGGGTTGATTTCCTTCCAGATAGACCAGGCAGACATCTTAAAGGAGAGAAAGTAGAGAAGAGAAAGCGCACCAGCACCTGAACCTGTGTTTATTTATTTATTTATTTAGATTTATTATCCCGCCCCAATCAGGCGAACCTGACTCTAGGCGGCTTACAGAAATTCATAAATTAAAACCTTAAGGTTCATAAATTACTTAAAAGTCAATTAATTTGACTTTTGTTTGCCAGCAAAGCTGTGATGTGTACAGAGTTTGTTTTCGTGTTCTCCCCCTGTACAAGAATTTGCTTTGTGGGGAGGTGTTCCATAAAATGGAAAAGCAAGCTAATAATAGGAATGAATGGTTAAGTGTGCTCTCTTGCATTTACAGTCATACCTTGCATAACGAATTTAATGCATTCTGCGAGGCTGCTCGCTATGTGAAAAATTTGCTATGCGAGTCAGTCTTGCATAACGAATTTTTCGCTATGCGAGTTTCTCCCATAGAAACGCTCGTTATGCGAGTTTTTCCATAGGGACAAGTCTGACTTGCATAGCGAAAAATTTGTTATGCGAGTCAGACCGCTTAGCAAAAAACTTGCTCATTATACAAGATTTTCGCTAAGCAAAACGCTCGTTATGCGAGGTTTGACTGTATATTTCTGCTCATGTCAGGGGTGTGATTTGGGAGCTGACAGGGCTATAAATCAAAGGGGTAAAGGTCCTGGCCTTCTGCACCTAAAAAGCACATTCAGTTTTGTCTCTCTTTGAGTTTGGAGTTCTGTCCCTCTGCAGTAGCTAGAAGGGGGCAGGATTATAGATCATATATCTGTGATGGTGAACCTTGGCACTCCAGATGTTCTTGGACTTCAATTCCCAGAAGTCCAAGCACCCTGTAAATCCACACAAATGGGTTTACTGCGATTCATCTGGCCCGTGCTGCCCTTGTCGCTCCCTTTGCTCTGTTAATCAGAATACTGTATACAGTCAAACCTCGCATAAAGAGTGTCTCACTTAAAGAGTAACTTGCTTAAAGAGCAGAATTTTCTCTGAATGTTCACTTCACTTAACAAATAAAACCAACCAAAAACTCGCTTAACAAATAAATCGGGGTTCACAATCCCCCTCACAATTGGTCACTTAGAATGATGTTTCACTTAAAGAGCAAACTCGCTTAAAGAGCAATCCTATGGAACGCATTATGCTCTTTAAGCGAGGTACAACTGTATTTCTTGGATTGCAGGATTGTAATCCAAGTCTGAATCTGGAACCCTGTATGTTTCATGATTTTGATTTATAAACCAGTGCCCAATAACTTTTTAAAGTAACATAAGATTAGGAGGTCAACATTAAGGTTAACCATTGCAATGTTTTGCATTAATGCATTTTGGTTATTTATTTAGTTCTTCTTACACCTCTTAGAAATCCCAGATAACTACATAAAAACAACTTTAAAACAATCAATAATAAAATACAATAACTAGGTTCTGTGCCACACCATGTAGGATCAGAAGAACAATCCTGGCAGTTCATTATCCAAATAAACTGTCAGCACTACATTTTATCACTCCTTAAGTCTGAGCAGAAATGCTCCTTTTAAAATATATCTTAGTACCCTCTTCTCAACTCCTGGTTCTTGCTGTACTATGCTGGATCATAATAAAGATTGATTTGATTTGATTTGAATAACTAAACACCTAATAAGGCTAATAAACAATGTGAAGTGGGAAGACAAAGACAACAATTGATTTAAACTTTATGTTAAATATGAAAATATTATCAAGTAATGTATTAAGGTAGTATTACTGTATTGTCGTATTAAATACAGTTGTACCTTGCTTAAAGAGCATAATGCGTTCCACAGGATTGCTCTTTAAGCGAGTTTGCTCTTTAAGCGAAACACCATTGAAAGTGACCAACTGTGGGGGGGGGGGATTGCGAACCCCAATTTATTTGTTAAGTGAGTTTTTGGTTGGTTTTATTTGTTAAGCGAAGCGAACATTCAGAGAAAATTCTGCTCTTTAAGCGAGTTACTCTTTAAGCGAGGCGCTCTTTATGCAAGGTTTGACTGTATTGACACTTGATATTAATTCTTTCAGCTGTGTGCTTTTATGCTCTGTTAACGTTGTTGCTTGTTTGTTCCTCCATTTGTTAAAATTGTTAACTATTCCTTCATTTCACATTTCAGTTTTCAAGGTGATTCACGTGTAAATTTAGGATATGTATTAGTATTACAGACTAGGATTTTCAAACTTTCTACCCTCTGGACCCCTTGAAAGAGGTCCTGGAAAAGTTTGTGCCACAACAATCAAGAAACAGAGGAGGAATTTGTTATAGAATGTTTGTAGAGGGAGGCAGAATTTAGCATTATCAGATTTCATTTAATGTTAAGATACCTAATTCCTCTTAGGAAATTACTAAATTATTTGCTATAGTGTTTTCCTTATAACATGGACTTCTGTGATTCATCATCCCCTTGGTTAACTACAGATGTTGGCCAAAATCCTATTCGATGTTTAGGCATGTGCCTGAAGAATCATAGAAGTCACCACTGCTAATTGCAGCTCATTGACAAGGTGCTCGGTATGTGCCAGCTGCTTTCCAGATGCACAATTGGGCATGCAACCAACATTTAATTGGTAACTCATTAGTTAGCCATGTCAATCTCCACAACTCTTCCAGCATTAATTCTGAAAGTGTCATGAGCCAACCTCCCTGTTTCAAGTAGAATTTGCTGATCTAAAGTACAAGTCTTTTTATTTTGTACTATTCCCCAATACAATGTCGCTCAAAGTACTGTATTTGTATTCAGCTGTCATTTTTTTCCCTTCTGTTCTCCTTTTACACTTAATTTACAACCAGTTGCCCCACCCTGTCTGTTTCTGTCATTCCCTTCTCCTCCCCATGGTCCCGGTAGGCTGGAGCAGTGTGAAGCCCACCTGAAAGTTGGCTAGGGCACACTGGAGAGCCTGCTCTACCCATTGGGAATGATAGAAATTATAAAAAAAGAGGGTTTTCCAAATGTTTTTTGTTTCCACACATCCCAGGTTGACTAATGTTTTCAAAGTACCATGGGATTCACACAATGGGATAAATTAGACCAACAGACTCAAGTTAAATCTCCTTCAGTGGATTCAGTAAAATGAATTTAGCGGATGATAAACTCATCTGATTTAGTATAGTTCTAATCCAGGAGTTCTCAACCTTTTTAAGCTGGGGACCAGGTCATGCTCCCTCAGACAGTTTCAGGGGTCGCACGGGCATTTTGCCCTTCCTATACCACATGGCAGTTCCTGCTGTGGAGGCAATGGGGGGCCACATGAAATGGTGCTGCAGGCCACATTTGGCCCATGTGCCACAGGTTGAGAATCCCTGTTGTAATCCATTGCCCAAAATCTGGTTAGTTATGCCCTCTGACAACATGATTGGCATTAATCTCAGGGAGAGATTGCCATAAATTAAGACGCTAGACTGGGCATTTGCTGTTGTATATGGAGTTGAGACTCTTGGCGTACAACAGCAAAAGCCTTTGCTAACTTCTTAACTTGCCATGTTAAGCCATCAGGCATAATTTATAAGCATTTGGCCAAAGTCCACAGCCAAAGAGACAAGCAGACTCAAAGGAATGAGGCCCCAGTTCAGAGCTGCACTGCAGGAAGGAACTGATTAAAAGCGAAAACCGAAACTTTCTTAGGTGTGGTGTGTGGTCGCAAAGCAGTTAGGTCTCTCATTTGTATATGAAGTCATTCCTTTTGATATCAGTTTTTCTCAGAAAATGTTAGTCTAGGTTCATCAGTGAGAATTCCCTTTGAGTTGTTTCTTTCACCAGCCCTCTGTGGTAAATGAAGGAGACAGATGGAGATGAAGAGAAGGGTGTTTTTAAAAGGTATCGTTGAAAACAGAAACACTCAGTATATTCATTTAACGTTTATGCTGACAGAATATCTGTTAATTAAATCTGTTTCTGCATAAACATTTGGCAACATTTCGTTTTCAGTGCTAAAACACTGGCAATCTCATGTAAGCAATTGGCTGCTCTGGTTCCAGTCATGCATTATTGAATGTTTTCATTCTGGATGAGATTCAGTTTTGGGGATAAAAGGCCTACAGAGTCCAACTGTTCTTTTTAGTATCTGTTTCTGGTAAGTTTCTGTTTTTACACAACCCCTACAGCAGTGGTTTCCAATGTGAGGCCCATGCCCCACAGGGGGACTTCAATTCCCAAAAGCCTAAGTCAGTACATTGGCTGATGAGCGTTTTGGGGGATTGACTTAGGCTTCTGAGAATTGAAGTCCAAAAACCAAAGGTTGGGAAGCACTAGAGAGATTGTGGGAATGTTATTAAAATGTATCTTCCATGATATTTGACAGTGAGCAAGAGAGAGCATGAATGCAGGAGCTTCCACACCACCTTATTGGCCTTAACAGCCACTTAGGTAGGGGATGTACATTGTTTTAATTCCAGACATTTTAAATTAATTTGGATTCACTATGAGATTAAATGGCCTACTAAACATTCTAAAATATTAAAAAGAGAATCCTTATGTTAACAATACTGTAACACTCACGTGAGCAGAGAACCTCACCAGGTAAATGGAAATAGAGATATCAGAGAAAGAAGACCTTTCAGCTAGGTGTCGGAAGGAAGAAGGAATTGTCCTTGTGTGGTTTCAGAATAAGCATATTATAAACACAGGATAGTGTTTGGGGGACTTCGGCCATGAAACGGTAGAAGACATCATGTTGTTCAATTTCATTATTCTGACCTAAAAGACGTTTCAGACTAGCGTTTCTACTGATATTAAAGGAAATCTGCATTCAACAGCAATCAGTTTCCAAACAAGTAAAACTAAATTAAATATATGACGACTGACACATTTTGTGTGTCTCTAAATAAAATTTGAAAGCTAAACTGATTAGGATGCCCATCAGATGATCAAAGATTGTTCCCTTCTGTTGTTTTGTCAGGACTAATATCCAATATCAATTTGTCATCACTTATCTGTTTAAGCGCAAATCAACTGAAGTCCATAATGTTCTACCCTTTGCCTTCTGTTTCCATCTGTGGCCAAACAGCTTTACCATCAGCTCATTCCATCATTTTCGGGGTCTGCCTAGTGGTCTTTTGTGATCCCTTGGTATCCAGTCTGTTAGCTGACAGGTCTAACAGCTAACCTGTTGGCTAACGGGACTAATATATCCAAGCCTGAAAGGATTTCTTAGGTTTGCTTTGTGCATTCTGTAAGGGTGGCAGCCCTATCTTTGGGATTTTGTTGGAAAGATGAGATGGACTTATTTCACATATGGGACATGCATGCCTTCTTCCATGATGTGAAAATGAGCAATGGAGGAAACATGATGTACAAAGAAATAAAAAAGGATCTTTTTTTTAAAACACAAAAATACTCAGTTGAAGCATTGAGAGTTGTTTGTTTGTTTGTGTTCCCCCTCTTGATGTTCCTTTCTTCAGTGTTGGCTATACTGGAAATGTGAACTAGTGCAGTTGCAAAATTGCAACTCAGCTCTCGGAGACAAAACTGGATGAAGAAATTTTGATGGGTTTTAGAAAAATGTGTTTTAGAGAGAAGGGAATACCTTATCATGTAGTATGGCAATGTGGTTTCTTCCAACTCAAGCCCAACGACTTGTGGTGGAGAGAGAGTGACATGCAAGCTAGCAGGCACCAAGACATACTATGGCTTGGGCAGCTTGTTTTAAGGATACTTTGTGAAGAGGACCCTTTAAAGAAACAGAGATTTCTTCTGTAGAGTCCTTGGGGAAAAGCAACTTCAACTCTTTATCAACATACTTTACTATATACTTTATCAACAGCTGTTACATCTATTCTTCTCTCCATTTTGCTTTGCAGAACTTTTTGTAATGTAGTACTTTATCAATATCTTCTAAGTACTACTCTAGTCCTTCATGCATCATGGCTGTTTAAATCAGCTGTCCGTATATCTCATCTTGGGACTTCTGTCTTATTCTTGTTTTGATGCAAAGGAAATTCCTCTGTAGTTGTATGCAATCTTGTTTTGGTCATTCTAAGCCCATCCACATGATGTACAGCACCGTTTTTGCAGCATTTCATAGTGATTGAATGCCTCTTCTTGTCAAGGTGCAGTGAGGTAGAGAAAAGGGAAGTGAGTAAAGGGAAAGGGTAGAATAACTTGTGTAGAAATGTTTTCATTCTTTGTTAATAATATTGAATGCCATTGATAAGAGTGCCGGAAGGACTGATTTAATACAAAGCCTCTATTCTTTCCACAGTGGGTAAACCTCACAAATGTAACTACTGTGGACGGAGTTACAAGCAACGCAGTTCTTTAGAGGAACACAAGGAACGCTGTCACAACTACCTGCAAAATGTCAGTATAGAGACTGCTGGGCAAGTCATGAGTCACCATGGTGAGTGGGAGCCACATTCTGAATCTGGTCTCCTTTTCTTCTTCGTTATGTTTTCTTTTTCATCCTGTTTCTTACAGCCCACAAAAAGGAACCAAAAAAATGTCATATGCACAGAAATAGGCTTTTGGTACCCATGGGGATTCAAAGGTTAAATATAAACTCAGGATATGAAAACTAAGCATTACAAAGTCATGTTACAAGCTACAGTAGTAAACACTTAGAGAAATCCTTGTCGCAGCTATAGAAGCACAAAAGAAAATTATATATTTTAAAAAACCCTTTGCTCTCATTCAGTTTGCTCCCATAGGGGTAGACTATCTGAAGAAATCCTAGTTGCATAGACTGCTGTGTTCATGTAGTTGCTATGAATGGGTGGTCAGCATGTGAAATCTCTTCAGTGAAGTACATGTGGGGATTTGGACTGAATGGGAATGAATAGAAGTTGCTAACCTTTTTATTAATTAGATGTTTTGTAACATTAAATAAGTATATAATGTGCTTTCAGATGAGGTCATTTTCCTTGGTATTACAGGAGGTTTCCAGAAATCATATTAGTATTGTCTTGGAACATGTCCCTTGTTATACACTACCCTAGCATCTATGCTGGGAACAGCCTTCTGTGTCAATGCAGCCTCTTTTGTTCCATTCTTTTTTGTTTTGTCTTATTGTTTGCTGTCTTGAGTCTTATTTTGTGGGAAAGGTGGATAATAAACTCAACAAGGAAACAAAACATAATATGATACTGATTGCACAGGCCAGTACAGTAAAATCACTTGTGAATAGTTTTACCTGATGCATCAGGGTGCAGTGGTGTAGCATGGGTTTCTACCACCTGGGGTGTAGACCAATTTCACCACCCCCTGAGTGGGGCCCAGGATGCCGGTGGTGGTGGAGAGTCCCGGCGCCCATCCCCTCAGCGGCCTCTTCGCCCCGGCTGCTAGGAAGACCAGGGGCAGTGGCAAAGTCCTATTTATTGTGACATTTTGCCACCCCAGACAAGTGCCACACGGGACACTCCCCAAGCTATGCCACTGTCAGGATGACTGACTAGCTTGGGCTACAGATGAAATTTGAAAAACAGATTGAAAGAAACACAAACAGAATTTAATTTCTTAAAAGATTTCTACTTGGGCTTGCACATTTTCACTGCTATGGATAACACTTGTAGAAAAGAGTGGACAAGATACTGCCCAGGACCACTTTTTACAGCCTTCAATGTCCTTGGGACCTCCAATATATACCCCATCCTTTTTTCTTTTGATCAAAAATTCTCTTTTTCCATTTCTAGAACTCAGTTTTGCCATGTTCTAAAGGAATCATAACAAACCACTAGAAAGTATAAAGGAGCTTTCTCAGTTCTGTAAACAATTTTTTTAAAGTTACCCCTGTGTGTTTTTTTTCCAATTAACAAAAAAAAAAAAAAACCTTACATTGTAACAGATTTGATGGAACATAATCACTGCATTTGATTTTTTAAAAAAGAGTAGAAAAATGCAAATTGAAATTTTGGCCCTCAGGTTGCTTTCAAACCTGAATAATAACCCTTAGCCCTGCTGAGATCGCCCATCCCATTTTAGGATGTGTATGTGAAAGCATTTCCCCTCAAAAGTCAGACTACCATTTCCATTCTGGTATTCATCACAACATAGATATTACAGAACTGTATGTACAGTAAAACCCCTACTTACATAAGAAGTCCATTCCGTAGGCTTTTGCGTAAATTGGTTTTTCATGTAACTCAAAGCAAGCCCATAGGAAAAATGAAATTTTGATGTAAATCGAAGCAAACCCATAGGGAAATGAATTTTTATGTAACTTAAAGCAAACCCATAGGAAATCGTGCAATTCGGGACATGGTTTTAGCACAAAATCATTATGTAAGTTGAATTTTATGTAACTCAAGGCATATGTAAGTCAGGGTTTTACTGTAGCTGTTCCCTGGGGTCCACAGAAAAAGCCTCCTTGAAGATTGTGGTATTTTTGAACCACAGTTGGTCATATCCTAGGCTACTCATTTTGTGCCAGCTAATCTTTTCCTTACTAGGTCAAGAGCTGCAGAATAAATTCACCAAACGGTGGCTCCGTTTTGACAGTGCAAAGTCTGACTTAGACGCGAAAGAAGCATAAGCTGTTCCCTTCTATTCATGGATGTTTTGATCTAACCGATGCTTCTGCAAATCTGTGTGGTTTAGGTTCACAGATGTCCCCTTCCAGTTTCCTTCAGTCTTTCCTATTCCATTTTGGATGATATTCTAACCCCCAAAACCTGGTTTGCCTCTGCCCACTTGTACTCATAAAAGCCTTAGTTAGATCAAAGAGCCTTTCGTGGACTGAGGGATAGTACTGGAGGCAACCAGTTCATTCCAACTAGTCAGGAACTGGTGTCATCAAGAAAAAGTTAATACAGCTTAGCTTGTACTGAGCATTGACATTGATGAAAACACAGATATTACTCGCAGAGATGTCTAGAATACTGTCATTTTCCCTATTCCTGCATGTGGCTTTGAAGCCCCTCTTGATGCATTCAGACACTCTTCTATACTTAGATAGAATACTTATAATTTTTATTGTACTGTTGTTGTTTTGACTGTAAGCTGCCCTGAGTTGCCTCGGTGAGTGGGCAGCAATATAAATCTAAATAAATAAATAAATAGACAGACAGACAGATAGATAATGGATGGAAACTGGGACATTTAATGCACTTAGAAATTGTACCCTTTACTGCGAATGTCCTTCTCTCTGTTCTGTTTGGTGGTTTCTTTTCAGAATTTTTAAATTAGATTTTTCCAAGAGCCTTACATTTATGTTACTTTAAAATGAACATTTAAAATAATAATAAAGTAACAGTGTAATAATAACTGCCAACAATATACTGAACATAGATTGTACATAGATTGATGGCATTTCAGAGACTTGCACATGGTACTACTTTTGTCTTCTCCTTTGGTGCCCATTTTCTCTCTCTCCAGCTATGTTTTTTTTCCCTGTGTTATACTCTCTGTTTACGCAGGTGTGATATGGATTCATTCTACTGCCCTTGGGAAATGTCCTAGAGCAGAGTGTGGTGAGGGAGAAGTATCTGTTTTATCCAACTTGTACAGGCTGCTACTGGATAGTGTCTTTTACAGGTGCAATTCTCCACCTGTCCATCACCATAGCACAGGGGTTCTCAACCTTTTCAAGTCATGATCCATGTCACATTCCCTCAAACAGTTGGGGGGGAGAGAGAGACTGGTTGTCCTCCCATTTATGGCTGCCGTAAATGAGTCCATGGCCAATTTTTCCACCGGCGGCGTCTGGACCAAGGGCCAGATTATTTGGTGCCGTGGGCTATAGGTTGAGAACCCCTTCCATAGGAGCTTAAGGATTTCCATTCAATATTTATTTATTTATTTTCATAATAAGAAAATTCACTGTGGTTTTGTAGTTCTGTTTAAGCACTGTTGAAATCTTTGGAAACAGCTACTTCTAGAGGCCAGTCCTGCTATTTTGCGAATCTACTGCCTAAACAGCTGCACATACATACTTCTGAGTACTATGTTGGCACATTTGTACCTTCTATTTTCAGACCTTTTCTGGCTGGCATACCTGTCTTAGTCTCTGAGCAGACAGTAATTGAGCTGAATAATCTAGAATTAATCTTGCTTAAACATTGTAAAGCTCAGGAGAGCGTTTCGCATGCCCTGTGAGAGGTTGATTTTGTTTGATGCTCTGTTGTAATATTATGTATGTAATTCTCATTGGCTGTTACACACATTTCATATGCAATTAATTTTATCCAGAAAAGTGATTTTAAATTAAAAATCTAAGGCTGCCAGCCTGTGTGCAATTGATTAATGGGAACAAGTCTCTTTGAAAAGCATTTATTTTTAACAAAACTGCTCTGTAACTTGACTTGGTATAACCTAGACCTTATACAACCAAAAGAAATTAAAATGCTGACTTCTGGTTTTTCATATTTTTTTGCACTTGTATATTATAGTCACTTTGCAAGTAAATGTGAATTCTATTTATTTTAATTTCTGCCTTCTCACCATCCATTTATTTATTCCTCTGCCAACCATAGTCTTTTGGTAAATGAAAGATCATTGTGTGTGTCACAGACTAAGCATCCTGTACAAATAAGTAAGTTCAGAAAGTAATGAGAATCTAAAATTGTGAACATTTTGGCCTCACTGCAGCCTGGCTCCAGACAGATGAGCAGAATGAACTGTCAGTTGCACAGTTCCCCATTGAAAAGAGCCCATTTTACATATGTAGCCAAATCAGCATTTTTTTCCCAAGTACACACAATTTTAGCTACAACACACGTCAATGATGCTGTCAGGTTTGAAGATAAGCTTTAAAGTGGTGGTTCCCAACTATTGGGTCCGATGTTCTTGGAATATAGCTCCCATAACCTTTGACCCATTGGTTCGGCAAACCAAGACTTCTGGGGACTTTAGTTCAAGAACATCTGGAGCCCAAAAGTTGGGAACCACCGTTCTAAAGAGTTAGAAGTCCAAAGATCTAGCTGAAATCCTGTTGCTTAGCATAATGTCACACTAGAGCAGTGTTTCCCAAATGTTGGGGGTTGGGACTTCAATTCCTAGAAGCCTAAGTCAGTACATTGGCTGGTCAGTGCTTTGGGGAATTGACTTAGGCTTCTGGGAATTGAAGTCCCAACCCCAACATTTGGGAAACACTGCACTAGAGTATGCCCACTGAAGAGTATTTGGTGATTCGTCTCCTTTGTATCTTCCATTGTTTCAAATAGACCTACTCTATTTGTATATACTTTACTATGGTAAAGTAACTAGCATAACTAGAGTCATACCATTTGAATCCATTAATCTTGCAGATAACCAAATCCTCACCAATTCAAAGCAACAGGATTTCAGCCTCTCTGTGCTCTAATCTTGGAAGCTCCATTTTATCCAAATTCCTGCCAAGCTGTCGCTAGCAAAACAGAAGGATTGGTGAGGCAGTTGTTTTAATTTTAAACTAAAAGATAAAGCAAGAGAAAGAAAAGGAGATATAGGTGTGCTTAAGGCACACAACTATTAATTATTATTATTATAGGTGACAGATCAGCTGAAGGCAATTTGTGGATGATACTGATAATCTGGATCCATTTCTCTGTGTTCAGGCTGTGGCATGGGACTAAGACCGCACTGGTTGTTCCATTGGATAACCTTTTAAGGGAAACTGACTGAGGAAGTGCAACCATGTTAGTCATCCTAGACCTCTCAATGACTTTTAATACCATTGACCACGTATATGTTAAAGAACATTGGGCTTATGACCAACCCCTGTAGTAAAACATTTTGAAGAACCACTGAGATTACTCATTGCCTCAGTGCTCTGTAACATATATGAAGCTGTTTGGTGAGGTCATTTGGAGATTTTGAGTGTGTTGCCACCAATATGCTGATGATATACAACTATTTCTCCGTTACATCATCATCAGTGGATGCTGTCTGGGTCGTAAACTGCTGCCTGGCTGCAATAATTGACTGGACAAGAGCTAAAAAATTGAAATTGAATCCAGACAAGATAGAGATCATGTTGTTGAGTGGGTCTCCTGTTGTTGAGTGGGTCTCCTGACCAGTTGGTTGTTAATCAACTTTCTCTATGTGAGATTATTCTTCCCATGCAGGACCAGGTGTGTGATTTAGAGGTTATTTTGGACCTTGCCCTTTTTTATAGAGAAGGAAAATATTGGTTGTAGCCAGGTATGCCTTTTTTATCTTAGGCAGATCACCTAGTTATCCCCTTCGCTGGACAAGAAGTCCCTGACAAGACTTGTTGATGCGTTGATAATCTTGAGAATTGATTACTGCAATGTTCTCTGCATAGGGCTGCCCTTGGAAGATTGTACAGAAGCTGCAGTAGGTACAAAATGCAGCTGCTCAGCTAATGTTTGGAGCACAGATGTTTGAGCACATTTCCCCAATCCTAGACTATCAACATTGGCTCCCTGCGGGCTTCTATGCCAAATTTAAAGTACAGTCAAACCTCGCATAAAGAATGCCTCGCTTAAATAGTAACTTGCTTAAAGAGTAGAATTTTCTCTGAATGTTTTCTTTGCTTAACAAATAAAACCAACCAAAATCTTGCTTAACAACTAAATCGGGGTTTGCAATCTCCCCACCACCACCAGAAGTCACAATTGGTCACTTACAATGGTGTTTCACTTAAAGAGCAAACTCGCTTAAAAAGCAATCCTGTGGAACACATGCTCTTTAAGCGAGGTACCACTGTATTGGTAATAGACATATAAAGCCTACAGGGTTTGGAATCTTGATACCTGTTGGAGGATCTCTCTTGAAAAAATGGTGCCTAGGCACCTAGTTCTCACAGAAATTGGGGCTATGGGTTCTTACCCCTAGAGGCTTTGGAAATTTGCTATGAGGAACTGAGCCTTCACGGTGGTGGGCCCATCATTATGAAGCTGTTTACCATCACATTTGCGCCAGACCCCTTTCTTCCAAAGTTTCAAAAAGTGGTTAAATCTGAACTACACAGAAAGGCTGTCAGTAACACCTTGGCTCTTGGATGGTTTTTAAAATGATCCTTTTTTAGTCTCAGTTTTCATGCTTGCTTGTTGATCTTTAGAGTTTGTTGATTTAGTTGTTAATGGGGTGGTGAACAGGATGCTTTAGTTATCATTGTGAACCGCCAATGTTTACAGATAGATAGATAGATAGATAGATTAGATAGATAGATAGATAGATAGATAGATAGATAGATAGATAGATAGATAGTCCTGAAGGTATAGTAGGGGGCTGAAAGGGATAGGAATCCAGGTCCTCTGCCTTACCATTCACTGTATGATTTACAGAATACAATAAAATTATAGATCTTTGGGGAAAAGAGAAGAAAAGATAATATGAGAAGCAGAGGGAAATACATAGAGACTCATAATTGTGAAGCACATGAGTGAAAGCTTAGAATCTTAAGTCTGTAATTAATTTTTTGGAGATAACATTGAAAGTAAGGAATAATGTAATTCATTTAATTCATTGGATATACGTTGTTAATTCTTTGATTAAATTGTTAGTTTTATAATAAATATTTAAAATTACATGCAGATTGTCACTATTAACTCCTAGCAACACATTCATTCATTGATCTGTCTGTCTGTCTGTCTCTCATCTGGGATGTTCTCCAATTCTGGGTGGTATACAACAAATTAAAAGATTTTTACATTTATTATCACTGTTGTTTTTAAGTGCTGACTAATCATTCATTGGGTTTTTGAGGTAATCAAAATGTTCAAGGAGTGATTTGCTATTGCTAACATACACACCCATGGGTTTCCATTCTAGAACCCAGTTCTCCAGTCTAACAATCTTGTCCACCACACCAGTTTTCCCAATGTAACTGAAGAACCAGTAACATTACATTGTTATTGACTCCTACAAAAGTATTCTGTTCATTTTGAGATCATCTTGTCCAAATTGGCATTTTCCCCACTACAAATTCTTTCACACTAGTTATTTGGAGCAGGTGGTTCCACCATATGTGAAGCTGAATAGTTGGGGAACAGTATCTGTTCTACCACAGGAGGTCATCTTTCTTCTCCCAAAGAAAGAAATGCACATACAACAACACTGACTCTGCAGAGAGCAAGGAACTTCCCTAATCTCTTCTCTACCTATTTTTTTTTTTTGCTTGAAATTATAGGTTTCCCTGAAAGTATCATCTTAAAAAAGGGTGTTCCACTGTTCTCTATCCTTTTTTCTTCCACAAGCTACTGAGGGCTGAAAACTCTGCCATTTGACTTTATGAGCTAGGGTAGGTGTGGTCAACCTTGGTCTCCCAGGTGTTCTTGGACTTCATTCACAAAAGCCCCAATGTGTGCTTTCTTGGGCTTCTGGTAATTGAAGTCCAAGAGCAACTGGGGCACCAAGGTTGGCCACCACTGAGCTAGGACTTCTGGATGCTGAAGTCCAAATATATCTGCAATACTAAGATTATGAATGACTTTGTATAGATCTGCTTCTTATGAGAATGTGTGAGAGTACCTTTTTCCTTGTGAGAAAGCACATGGGTTAGCATCACCCATGTAAAGCACAGAATGTGTAGTAAACACATTAGTGTTACTGTTAAAGCATCACCTGTAAAGCATTACACAAAGTGTTCCTGTTTCTCAATTCTGTTGGAGAAAGTAATGGATTTAATGTTAATGTGTCAATTTGAGCATCGTATCTCCAAGGTTTGACATAAATTAATATAGTTTGGTGATATGTCCCAAACCAGATTTGCTTGAAATTGTTTTCAATAGAATGGGCATTTGTGAGAGTACCCTGGACAGCAAAGAGAATAAATAGGTCAATCTTAAATGAAATTAACCCCAACTGCTCCCTGGAAGGTCAAATATTGAAGATGAAGTTATAGTACAACCTTGGATATAAGTATTTTAGCTACAGTGAAACATTCTTAGATTCAGTGAAGCCCATGGTTACAGGCACAGTTTAAAACTGCAGGTGGTGGTGGTGGTGGTGGTGGTGACCACAATGGTAATCATTAGCCATACTCTTGCTGTTCATTTGGCTCTGCAAAGATCATCCCAGAGAACTGTGACTGCCAGAAAGTAGCAGCTATTTTTTCTTACAAACAAACAGGAAGTAAGAGGAAACAGGAAGCCATTAGAGAGCCATGATGCAGATCAATCACTCAAACCCTCTCCTTTACCTGTATCAAGGTGTGTTTCAGCAGGATGAAATCTACAGATGTTCTGATTTGAATTTATGGGTTGCAATTGCCAGAATTCTTAGAGAACTCTTGGAGTTGAAGTCCAAATGCATAAAATATCACACCCCTAGTGTTAATGTCACTGTCTAAATAGGAAATTCATGCAAGGGAGTTTTAAAACTGACTAGATTGTGTTGTTTGATTAGATCTAGTTTTGACAGTCTGCTTAGACAGCAGATATTGTCTGATGAAATTTTTAGAATTTACACCATGATTTCAATCCTGAGGCCCATGTGGAATTTTTGGTTTATTTTTCCTACAGTTATGGTATGGCTGGCAAAGCACCATCAACTTGCTGCTTTGGTTACTCCTTCCCTCTCTAAAGCATGTCATACAACTGCATTTTGAAGCTTGCTAGACTGAACTGTCAATTCAGTTGCAAAAGTGACAAGAGTTTTGTAATTCTCAGACTGCACCAGTTTTCAAAAAGATGGCCAAGTTAATGTGTTTTGGCAGCTGTAGAAAAAAAACATACAGATACCTAAACATGCATGCAGGCGCACAGTGTTAAAATATCTCTGAGAAACACCTTCTTCAAATTGTCAGCTGAAGGTAACCAGTTGAGAGGCAGAAGGGAGGCTGGAAGCACAACCCATGCTGTAGTGCAGGGGTGCCCAAACTTTTTGGGCTGTGGGCCGATTGTGTGGTTCAGGAAGCTGGTCACGAAGGCCTGGGGGCTGGGTGTGGGCCCCGACGCCAATTCATCCAGCCCACGAAGCCCTCGTCACTCCTAGAAGCGGAAGTAAAATGCACCAGTACGGGCGTGTTTTACTTCCACTTCCAGGAGCAATGAGGGCTTCGTGGACCGGATGAATTGGTGTCGGGGGCCGCACCTGGCCCCCGGGCCTTAGTTTGGCACCACTGCTGTAGTGCCATATCAGCTAGGTAGATGGAACATAACAAAATGCAACACCAAAGAGCACTAGGTCTCTGAACCATAGGAGATCAATTACAAACCCATTTGAGACTTGATCAAAACTCCGCTTTGATCATTTTATATTTTGAGGAGGGAGGAGGAAGAGAAGAGGAAGTACAAGTAGAATAATAATAATAATTGGGAGCCCTGGGGCTGCCACCTCTGGAAGCATTCTTGGTTTCTACAAGGGGTAGCAGATTATACTTAAAGTCTTAATTGAACAAGCTGTTTTTTTGGTTACTGAATGAAGGCGGAGCCAGAGACATTATAGCTCACCATTGTTCTAGGAGATAATTTCAGTCATGAAGGAGATGGCGTGGGAGAAACTGGGAAAAAGCAGGGAAGTGTCTGGATTCCTAAAGGGCTGTTTGTACTTCTGAAAGATTGCTTTGTCCCAGACGTGGCTTTGAACAGAACCCAGGGAAGTGTTCAGTAAACTCCTAGCAGGAGTGCAGACCAGGGTGATTTATCATAGTGCCTGTCTAGAAACCTATTTCGTTATGTGCCAAGTTTCTTTCTTTAATTATCATAATCATAGGGCTGCTGCCATCCAGTTAGCTCGAGGATATTCTGGGCGGAACCTGTTTAGTAAGAGGTGCTTTCTATGAATGGTACAGAAATAAGTGGGTGCTGCAAATCACTGCACAACAACGATTTTGCTAATGTTAATACCATGTCTTTTAGATGATATCAGGGACTGCAGTGGCTCAAGTGGCTAAGATGCTGACTAGAAGGCGGGAGGTCGGCAGTTAGATTCCTGAGTACTGCAGGATGGAATGAGATCCCATCTTTGTCCCAGTCCTACCAACCTTGCAGTTCGAAAGGAAGAAGTGGCCAGTAGATAAATAGGGACCACTTCGGTGGGTAGGTCAATAGCGTTCCATGTGCTCCGGTATCCACTCATGCCTGCTACATGACCAGGGAGATGTCTGCAGAACCAGACAGTGCTGGCACCTCGGCTTTGAAACAGAGATGAGCACTGAACCCTAGAGTCGGATACGACTGGCTTTCGAGCAAGAGAAACCTTTACCTTTAACCATACATGATATCAAGTGTGCTGGTTCCAAATCTGAGCTCAGAATTTGCCTATCACATACAGATTTTAAGGTGTGCTATAGCTGTTCAAAAGGTTGGTTATTGAGTAATGTATTTTTACATGGGAACATTATAACCGTTGCAGCTACCACTATGCCTGCTGCTGTCTCAACTGAGTCACATCCCCTGGTGGCATGCATGTTCCAGTAGCTGCTGAGCATGTCTGGGCAGGTCAGTGAGCTGACGTCAGAAATAGGTATATAAGGTGAAATGGACCAAGGGCTTGTCTCTAGTTTGAAACCATCTTATTGGATAGTACAGCTAGGTCATAGTGAGTCTGTTTTGAGCTAAAGATGAGTAGGTGCAGCTGTGTTAATAAACCAGACATTTTTTCTACATTTGTGACAAATATATGCCATGATCAACACAAGATCCTAACCAAGTGCGTGAGATTTGCTAACTTAAGACCCTGATGTCCTAGGCTAAATCAAACTTTAGAATTTTGATTCAGCGCACTTGATTTAGTACAGTATAGCAGACAATTTTTTGTGATGCAATATAATCAAAATGTAGAAATGGTGTCATAATATTTTCATTTTGCATAACGCTATAGATTACTCCTGAATCATGACAATTTAATCTTTTTATACCTTTTCAAATTATATAAAATGGTATATATTTTTTGGACATTACCAATAAAATTAACAAAAGGGGAATTAAAACAATTGCAAACAATTATAAATAATTTCTGCAATTTTGCTAAAAGACTGAGAATAAATAAAAAAATTGGGTTATGTATCTCAGAAAGAAGGAGGTGTAGGAATCCCACATTTTCAAAATTAGCCAACCAAATTATGATGGTTCTTAATGTTATAATAGCAAATCATTTGATTTGAGGAAATACTGAATCATCTAAATTGGGTGGTATATATAAAGACTGGTTCTTTAAACAAGGAAAATGAGTAAACATTGTACAAATGCTCTTCAAATTTGGTATAAAAACAAAAAAAAAATATTTATCTCAGGAATATCACTCATATAACAAGAGACTATCCAGACAATCTTTAAAAAGGATTAATAAAAGAATTAGAAAGTGTTGGGGCAATAAGACTGAAGGATTTGCTAAGCAAAGTGTCCAATAGGGAACATATATAATTTTTGAGAAATTTAAAGTATCTTAGTTTAATATATTACAATTGGAGAAACTGACAAAATATTGATTAAAACAACATGAAGACAATTAACAAAGTTTGAAAAACTGATAATATAGATATAAGAGAAATAAATAACAACAAAGGTTTTAGTAAATAAAATATATAAAATATTGCTGGAGTAAGAAACTGAACAACTAACTTTAAGAACAAGATATGAAATGTTTTTAAGAGGTAATATTAAAGAAGAGGAATGGGTTAGAATATGGAAACTAAGAACTATGAAAAAATATGTCAGAATTAAAGAGAATCATTACAAAACAATATAAAGATGGTTTATGATTCCAGTACGTTTAAGTCATTAGTATACAAAATATTTAAAAGACAGCTGGAAATGTAAAAAAGTAGTTGGAACATATTTTCATTTATGGTGTGAATGTAAGAATGTGGAGAAAATATGGAAAATGTGTGTGGGGTTTTTAAATGCTATATTGTCTATAAAATTCTCTTAAAATATGTCCTATAATAGTGTTATTAATGGATTTAGGGAATAGTCAGATAAGATGGGGAAAGAAATAGATTATTGTTATATTTGCAACAGTTTTGATATTGAATATTGTTTAAAAATGGAAAGTAGATAAGGAATTTTAATTGGATGACTGGTATAAAGGGATGTGGAATATAGCTATAAATGGTAAATTAGCATGTGAAATAAAGATAAAAAGAGAGAGATTAGCAAAAAAAATGTGATTTTGGAGAAAAATGATGAGAATTTTTACATTATTGATGAAAGTGAAAGGAGTAAAGCCAGAACAAGATTATTGTCTTTTTAGAATGAAGGGGAGAAAAAGTTTAATGAGATCAAGAATATTTAACGGAGAAGGTCTACAAATTCCACTGGTGGTGTGTGAAAGTAGAAAGTTATATTGTATTACGTGTATTTTTGTTTAGGTGTATTTTTATTCTGTTGGTGGATTTTCAAAAATCTTTACCCCTGTATTTTAATTATTATTATTATTATTATTATTAATAATAATAATAATAATAATAATAATAATAATAATAATAATAATAATAATAATAATAATAATAATAATAATAATAAAAGAAATAGTTTTATAAATATAACAAAATGCAAGTTATAGAACTTAAATTTAAAATGTGGAGAAAGGATTTGAGTTCGGATATGACAGAGTCCAGTTTCTAAATCAGTGGAGCCCCATCTAGCATCTAGCCCATTAACTAGTTCTAATTTCTACCTGGAAAGACTGCATTTTCTTTATGAGCCTGGCCATGTCTTCAAACCCAAGGGGAGGCCTTTCTGCCAAGTCTCCCCAACTTCAGAGGTATATTTTGCTGAGGAGACTAGAGAAGGCTGTGATTCCTTCTAATGGGAGGTTGGCAGTGATGGGCAGCAAAAAAAATCACTACCACACCGTGGGCAGAGCCTATGTTCTGGGCAGAGCGTATATCATAGGCAGAGCCTATGTTGTGGGCGGAGCCTATGTCATGGGTGATCTAGTCATGCCTGCCATATGGCTATGTATACATCTGCAAACACAGGCAGCACTGGCTCTTTGGCTGAAAATGGAGATGAGCACTGAACCCTAGAGTCAGATATGACTGGCTTTTGAGCAAGGGAGACCTTGAACCACTTGCAGGGACAAAACCTGATAGGGCAGGGATGTGGGCATAGACACCCAATTTCGCTCCCCCCCCCCCCGGCCCGCCTAAAGGCCATCCAAATTCTCCACCCCCCTGCCAGGAGGTCACCCAATTTTGCTACCCCCTCCCGGGGGGTGCAAACCTGTTGCTGCCCACCACTGGAAGTTGGGTTTCTGGAGTCCTTCTTGGTGTCTTTTCGCAGGCAGGCAAAGACCTTCCTCTTCAGGCTTGCTTCGTGTCAGTAACTGCTTTGTAAAAACAGAGTTGCTGTGTTTTTTTTTTAAGTTTTTTTTAAAAAAAATAATGTTTGTTTTAAACATTGTAATTTACTTTTGCTCCTTTTGAGGTGAAAGTTGGGGGATAAAATCATATAATAACTGAGTTGGAAGGGTCCATTTAGGCCAGTGGTACCCAAACTAAGGGCCGGGTGTGGCCCCTGATGCCAATTCATCTGGCCGCGAAGCTCTCATCACTCCTGGAAGCGGAAGTAAAATGCGCCCATACGGGCACATTTTACTTCCACTTCCAGGAGCGATGAGGGCTTCATGGGCCGGATGAATTGGCGTTGGGGGCCGCACCTGGCCCCTGAACCTTAGTGATCGGCTCCCTGAACTACATGATTGGCCCACCGCCCAAAAAATTTGGGCACCCCTGATTTAGGCCATCGAGTCCAACCCCTTCTCAGTGCAGAAATCAGAATCAAAGCTGATATGACAGGTGGCTGTCCAATTCTCTCTTGAATGCTTCCATTGTTTGAGCATTCCCCACTGTCGTACTGCTCTATAAATAAATATAAACATTTTAAGTCAATATACAAATAAATAAACCATAAACTTCTGTATGATTAAATTTGCTTTAGCATTTGGCTTTTAGCCTCGCATTAGCTTGAAATCCTAAATATTCCAGTCAGGAACGTTCTGCTTGTGGAGAGAAGAATGCAACACCAGTGCTTGAAGCCTGGTGGGAAACCATCCTACTTCTTTTGAAGCTGAGCTGTTTTCAACCCCGCATGGAGTGCACTATACGAGACGGGGAGGTGGGATTTCCTTCTGAGGTGGAGAAACAGTTGACCAAGAAGGTTTTTAATACAAAAATAGTTAATTTAGGTAAAGGGCGGAACTTGGTTACTCCTTGCTTTCCTATTTGAAATCTCTAATACCTGCTTATAACTTCAAACAACCAAATTAGAAGACTTATTAATTATTAGTAATTATTTGTTTGGCCTAGATTTACATCTGGGTTATTATCTCTTCTTCTGCAGTGGTTAATCTTTGGAAAGTTGCACATTATTGGTAGCTCATAGAATAAAAATGTGGAGGAGGTTTAATCTGGTGGCCCATGAGGCACACATTCATTATGTCTGTAAAATGAGGATGAATAGCGGGCTCTTTCACAGGACTGTTGTGATACCAGACATCCTGAATAGTGTGAACCACTATGCTGTAAATATATGGTAAAGCCTTTGCCTTACTATTGCTAGAATCCTGCTGTACAGGATGTAAATTTTAGAGGCAAATTAGTTGGAGGTAAGAAATCTCCATTGACTTGTTACACTTGTGTGACTCAGTACGCAACATATACTGGTAAGGTCTATAGAAACTTCTAAATATACAGCAATTTGCTTCCAAAAGATAAGCCCTTTGAGTAATCTGTGCAACAGAATTTCAGGCTATGAACATCTCAGTTGGGGTTGGGGTTGGAGTGGAGTGTGAGTTAAGCATTTTTAGAGAGCTTACCAGCTCCACTGTTAGATTCTTTCTATCTCATTTACTAGACGTGTGTGAACACAGTCCACCCAATCTTGCTCTGTGGCCTTTCAGGGGCTCAAGTCAGCATAGAGATGTAAAATCTGGTCTGCAGTTATGTCAGGTACCTGGAAGGCTACCGTGTGCCACTAGTGAGGTGTGTTCAGTTTGCAGAAGTAAGAAAACAACATGAAATTGGAAATACTTCTGGTTATATTAGGTGTTGTTTTCATGTTTGTTGGATGCTGATCAATGCCTGCTGTACTTCTGAAAAATGATGACACAAAAAGTTTTTAGGATAAAGTGGCTGTGTTATTCAAACCCTGGTGTTGTTTTTAAATGAATAAACAATCAAACACACAGGAAATGTCAAGTTTATGGAATCTATGTTTTTTGTAGTTGTCCCTAGTTTTTGGATTTACAGTAATACCTCGGATAACACTAAGACTTGGTTCCACAAATCTTGGTGTTATCCGATTTTTAGCGTTATCCGATCCATGTTAAAATCCTATGGGATGGATCGGATAACATTAAAGCTCCATAGAGATACATTGTAACCGCACAGGCTTTAGCGGTTGTTATCCGATCCATCCCATAGGACCTTAATGTTATTCGATCCAATTCTCCTCCCCAGATTACTTAATGTTATGCGATTTTAGCGTTATCCGAGGTAAACGTTATCCAAGGTATTGCTGTACCATATCTATGTATATATCCGTTGCTGGTGTTGCTTTTGGCACTGATATTGTCTGCATTCTTTATAAGAAGCAGCATTTGCAAAATGTCTTAGCTATTTGCTTTCAGCACTTTCAGAGCTGGGCTAAATCATTTTCAGGCATTAAATCTATGAAGAGACTGAATGTTGCCATATTTCATTGAAGGAAATTATACTGAGCTTTGCCATGGTCAGCTAGCTGGTGTCCTTTCTTTGGAACACAATGCAGAAATTCCATTAATCATTAAATTGCTGCATGGTAGTGCCCAGGGAAAGACTATCAACCTGAACATAGCTGGGAGAAATGTGCAGACCTCCTCTCTTCTTGTAAAGTTTTAGAGCATGGGTGTCCAAACTACAGCCCATAGGTCGGATCTGGCCCTTACTGCTCCTGGAAGCAGAAGTAAAACATGCATGCGCAGGAGTGTTACACGCATGCACATTTTAGTTCTGCTTCAGGGGGACAGGAACCATGTGACCAGTACGCTCAACCACATGACCAGCCCACGGCCTGAAAAGTGTGGGCACCCCTGTTGTAAAGTACAGTCAAACCTCGCATAACAAAAATATTTCGTTCTGCAAGGCTGCCCGCTATGCGAGTTTTTTCGCATAACAAAAATTCCTATGGAAAAACTCGCATAGCGAAAAAAATTGATATGCAAGTTTTTCCCATAGAAATTTTTGTTATGCAAGTTTTTCCATAGGGAAAGTCCATTTCGCATAGTGAAAATTTTGTTATGTGAGTTGGAAGTTTTTTGAAATGCCCACTCGTGCGAGTTTTTCGCTAAGCGAGGCATTTGTTAAGGGAGGTTTGACTGTACAGAAATACCTCGGATAACGCTAAGACTTGGTTCCACAAGTCTTGGTGTTATCCGATTTTTAGTGTTATCCGATGCATGTTAAAATTCTATGGGATGTATCGGATAACGTTAAAGCTCCATAGAGATACATTGTAACCGCACAGGCTTTAGCGGTTGTTATTCGATCCATCCCTTAGGACCTTAACGTTATTCGATCCAATTCTTCTCCCCAGATTACTTAACGTTATGCGATTTTAGTGTTATCCGAGGTAAACGTTATCTGAGGTATTACTGTATGTTATTTTGACATGTGTTTCTCAGAGCTAACAGAAATGAATGTACATGTAATTCTGATGACTTAAGACAATGTTTCCCAATCTTTGGTTTTTGGACTTCAATTCCATGAAGCCTAAGTCAAAGCACTGATCAGTCAATGTACTGTTAGGCTTTTGGGAATTGAAGTCCACCAGTGTTTCAAGGAACATAGACTTAAGGTATGGTATGTTAATTTAGCATCATTAATTGTAGTTAGAGTAGGTCATTTGAATCACAGGAACTTACAGAGGAGTTGACTTGCCAAATTCCCATTGATTCAGTGGTTTTACTCTAGTTGTGAATAACAACAGCTATTTTGCCCATAGAGTAATACGGGGAGAAGGTGAAGTCTATGCACATTCAGTTGAATGAGAGTCTTTGCAAGTAGAATTCTTAGCATATGGGGCTATCTATTTTACAGTGGTTCCCAACCTTAAGTCCCCAGAAGTTCTTGGGCTAAAACTCCCAGAAACCTTCACTATTGCCTGCGCTGACCAAGATTTCTGGTAGCTACAATGCAAGAATATCTGGGGCTCCGTGGTTGGGAAACACTGCTCTATTAAATTGATTTTCTTCATTCATGACAAAGCAGAGAACGCTCTATTTATTTTAAATCGTTCAAGTATAAATTCTATGCAGGCATTTAAAAGTATGCATATATGTGATGATACAAATGCGGAACTTTCCTGTTAACCTTACCTTGACTATGTCACAAAGACAAACAACTTAGACGTAGATTTTACTTCTCTCTGTACTGTGTGGTAGAAATACTATATATATGCAATCATGCTTTTCCTCTCACAATTTCTTCTACCCTTCGTGGTTCCCTCGCTATGACTTTGCTTGGATTGCTTTATCCAAGCTCTGAATTTTTCCTCTTTCTTCATTGTTTGGTTTATCTAGAGTTCTCTGCATCTACTGCCTTCTTCTTATATTGCAGAGAAGAATCATATAACCACTATGGAACAATGTTGGGTGAAGGACACCTGGCATCATTTTAGAAACAGGAAATAGAAAGCACCTTCCATTTTAATGCATATGCTTACTTATTTTCATCCTAAACTGAGGCAGTTTATGTTATTGGCTTTGACGCCGATAAAAATATATATAGCAATACTTTGTTTAAAGGCTGATATACCATTGTGTGTATATTTAGAATATAAGTGAATGTGAATCTTTGTTTGATTTGTGAGTAGATATAAGACCATGGAAATAATTTTTCAAAATGTGTGCAGATAATTTTCTAGATATCATGAAGATAGTTTTTAGAGTGATGTCGGCACCATTTTCATGTATTGATACCTCTCCTCTTCTAACATTCCTCTACCCTTCCCCAAATGTTGCTATGTAAAACAGTATAGTTTTATCCTCCCTCCAGTGGCATAGCATGGGTTTTAGCCGCCCAGGGTGTAGGACAGATTCTCTGCCTCTTGGGCGAGGCCCAGGACACAGATGGTGGTGGCGGGTCCTGGCACCCGTCCCTACAGTGGCCTCTTCACCCTGGCTGCTAGGAAGTCCAGGGGGTGGTGAAGTCCTGCCACCTTTTGTACTCTGGCCTGGGGCGGGGCCCAGGACACCGGTGGTGGTGGAGGGTCCCGGCGCCCGTCCCCACAGCGGCCTCTTTTCCCCGGCTACTAGGAAGTCCGGGGGCAGCAGCAATGTTCTATTTATTGTGAAATTTTGCCGCCCCAAAAATATGCCACCTAGGGTCCCCCCCTGCCCTCCACCACCCCCACGCTACGCCACTGCCTCCATCTCAGCCACTTCCTTCATGCTTGCCTCAGATATGAAGAGTTAATTGTCTGCTCCATGGGCCAAAGTTAGACTGAATGACTCCCAAACTTCCTACTATGCTCATGGATTCCATATAGTTTGTAAAGCTCTCAAAACAATGAATATTTCATTTATTTATTATTTTCTCTTGGAAGTGTAGGTAGCTCTGTCTGATTTGGCTTTTTGGTTTCATGTAGTATCTACTATGGAAGATTGTAAGGAACAAGAACCTGGGATGGACAACAATGTTACTCTGGTGCCTTTTGAGAGACCTGCTGTTATAGAGAAGCTGACAAGCAACATGGGAAAGCGTAAAAGCTCCACCCCACAGAAGTTTGTGGGTAAGCTTCAGATGAGCACTTTCATTGTTTGCAGCAAAAAGAGTAGCTTACTGTGAAGCCACACACTTTTAAATGTTCTAATATAGGACTGGCCCTTTGAAGAGAGAAGGGGGAAACAGCAGGCGGGATTTCCAAGTAAAACTAGGAGATCTAGAAAAGTGAGTACATGGCCCATATGATGCAACATGACCTGCAGTCAGGATCCAATAGATGTGGAAATTGGAGGATTCTGTTTTTAAATAAAAAGACACCATTTTATTCTTTAGGAATATAGATTAAGTAGAATGTCTGGGGACAAAATAATATACTAGATTGTTTATGGCTACCCTAGTCAGAAAAGAAATGTCTTCACATTGCATTATTATGTTAGGTTTTTTTTTAAAGCAACATAGAAGTCTAAATGCAGTTGCTAGTCCCAGCTGGAATGAACTGTTGAACCAATGCATATATATGAGTGCTGACCTGCCATTTACCAACTGATTACATTGAGTCTACTCTAGTTAAGACTAGCAATCAGATTTATGCTGTTGTCCATATGTAATGGGGTATATTTCTATAACCTTTGTTGTGTGGCACAACACTGTATAAAATAGATGTCTACACCACGAGTTCCCAAACTTTTTATGCCATGGGCCTGACCACGGCCCCCAGAAGTGGAAGTAAATCCACCCGCTTCCATATTTACGACAGCCACAGGCACATTTACAGCTGACATAACCATGTTTATGTATGTGCGGACACATTTTATGGCTGTCGTAAGCATGCCCACTTCCACTTCCAGGTGCAGCAGCAGCAAGCCACATGAAATGGTCCAGCCCATGGGCCATAGGATGGGAACCTCTGGTCTACACTATTAAAGAATGTTGTCTCTTTAGTTTCATCTGAACTACAGTTGGAATTCTATGATGGTTAAATAATGTTATCTCCTGTTTTCCTAAAGCACTCAGTAGGCTGGTCAAGCCTTTAAGTGTGTTTTGCTTTCTGTGATTAAAAATGGGGGAGATGGGAAGATGATTTTAAAAGCTGAGGATAAAACATAACCAGCTAGTGTGTATTGCCGCATGAAAGTGTGTAAGATGTCAAGGAGCCAAAGAAAAACAGCCACTATATAGTATAAAGTAAATGTGAAGTCCATGGAGGAGGAAAGCTGGTAAACCTTTAAAGTATGGTTTGAGAGTAAATTAGGGCAATCTGAGAACTTGTTTAATCAATTAAGTACTGAAGATAATTTCACAAAGCCTTGTTGATTATATAGCTGTTAAGTTATTAACCTGTTTCTGTATCATCCTGTATCAACCCTATCATAGGGTTGGGTACTGTCAAGAAAAGTAACTTTAACCTAACTCTAAATTATTATAATACAGTCATACCTCGCATAATGAATTTAATTTGTTCTACGAGGCTGCTCGCTGTGCGAGCTTTTCGCTATGCGAGTCAGACTCACATAATTTTTTTGCTATGCGAGTAGGACTTTTCCCTATGGAAAAACTTGCATAACGAGTGTTTCTATGGGGAAAACTCGCATCGCGAAAAATGCGAGTTTTCCCCATAGAAACGCTCATTATGCAAGTTTTTCCATAGGGAAAAGTCTGACTCGCATAGTGAAAAATTCGTTATGCGAGTCGGACCGCTTAGCAAAAAACTTTCTCGTTATGCAAGTTTTTCGCTAAGCGAAATGCTCATTATGCGAGGTTTGACTCTAGTTTAAAACAATTCAACTTAATCAAACAAAAGAGCAAATAATCCAGCAGAACCCAGCAAAAACAAAAGAAGTGTAATGGTAAAGATACAAAAATTCAAAGGTACAGAAGGATGTTTTCCACTGAGGAAGTTTGTACAACAATAATGTAGATATGTGATTTCAAAGAGGGCAGAGACAGTTGTATAGATAATCATAGTAGACTTTGAAATTGAAAGAAAATCCAGGAAAAAGGGCTAAGTGTGATCTTAGAAAAGACAGAGGCTTAAAAGGAGAGACCCAGAAAGTAAGCAGCCTTTTCTTGGAGAACTCTGCATTCTCCACTCTGGTCAAAAATGGTTGTTGTTGTTTTAATTAAAAGAGCCACCTTGCTAAAAAGTGTGATTTTCAAAAAAATTACCTCACAGTGGTGTGGGATGGTGTGTAATTTCTAAGACAGTGGCACATGATGGATAAACATTGGTGTGTCAAACTCAGTGTTTGCTGACATTTTCTTATTGTTATTTTGCCATAGTTGACAACAGTCCTGAATGTTATGTCATCATTGTGGCCTTTTACAGATGGGGAAGCTGAGGCTGTTGACCATCAATCATTGGTCTAGTTACTGGGGAGTGTACACAAACTGAAGCTTTGCTCACATTTAGCTGAATGAAGGATTTTTTTGTGTGCCCTTCGCTGAAATCTTGTGGTTTAACTCAGTAAGTCACACTAAATCATGCCCATTGAATCAGTGGGGATTTTGTAAGTCAAGTATGTTGCAACCCAAACAGGCCCATTTGAATCAATGGTACTTACAGACAATGTGACTCACCACGCTCACTGATTTAATGGGCCCACCCTAGTGCAACTTACTACGCTGAGCAGCAAGATTTCAACTGTCATTTCAAAAATAGCATGATGAGATCTGTGAGTCTTTCAAAAACCATCTGCTGTTTTAATGTACCATCATATGTCCCTCAATCATTCTATAACAATATATTAATCTACATAACACCTGTAAAGATATGTCAGTCATTTGTAACGGATCGAGCAATTAAGCTCAGAAGCAGGGGCCTTCCTTGGTCTCATCTCTGAGTGTGTGCATTGCTGTATGCAATGAGCTGGCAAAAGATACTGTTGATCTGGATTTTTTTGAAATAACATCTAATACACATCAGACAACTTTCATCTTTCTAGTCTGTAGGCTGACCTTTTGCTCTCAAGTGATGCCTCAGGTGGCTAAGCAGCCTCAATGCTACAGTTGAAATTTCTAAAGAAAGAAATGCTCCCAAAGCATGGAGAGGTAAAAAACAACAACCTAAGAACTGGTATTCAGCTTCCAGAAATCTGATTTAAGCAAAGTACGTTCACCCACCATGATGCAAGTCAACCTGAAAACCTTATGTACTTCTATGTATACAGGAATGTGTATGTGGGTAAATTTCATGAGGTACTGTACTAAAATTAATCACAGTTATAATGACCTAATTTTTTAACTAGTACAGTGTTAACATATTTTCCATTATAGAAGGGGGACACCATTTAGGTGAGTGCAAAACTATGCAAAGATAGTCTTTCACAATAGTATTTCATCAGTTTCTTTGAGCTAGTTGGATGGTTTATGTATTGTGCCAGTAACATCAGCCCGTGCTAAACCAGCTTGTGGTGTCATGCACCTTCTGCTATTGTTAACCTTTAGAATCCTGCCCCAATGGTGTCCTTGACATTGATGGTGATAAACATCAACTTTGAATGGATATGAAGGGCACCACTGTGAACACTCTAGGCAACATGACTTCAGAGAAGACAAATGAAGTTCCTCTATGTTCTTCAGATAGCATCCAATGCTATGACAAACTATATTTTAGGAAAATTACTTTATCAAAGCTATAACTTGAACATTGCAGACATTTCCAGAAGGGGTATTGTATATCTGTGGCATCAAACCCAGTGAAGAATCTTGAAAGACAAACAAGCTTAATTTGGTACAACGGGCTTTGTGGAGAAAAGCCCACTTTTTCAGAGGAAATACAGTCTTAATAGACAGACATTTATATGCCAGTGAAGTGGTGGTAGAATATGAAATGTAACAGAAAAGTCATCTTGGACATTTTGCATTTTTTACTAAGCTTTTAAAAATGTATGTATAAATTGCATGCCCATTGAGGATATACTGCAGTGGTAGTGAACCTATGGTGCACACATACACCAGAAGTGGCACACAGAGGCCTTTCTGCTGGCAGAAGCACCATCAAGGAGGAGCTCCACTCTGCCCGGCCAGCACCACTTCCCCACTATCCCTCTCCCATTGCAAGGGGAAAGGCTGAAATCCTGGCAGCGAGGCTGTGGCTGGGCAAGGTAATGTAACCAGACACCCCCACCCTCTCCTAGGAATCAGGTGCACCCATGGGGGATGGGGACCACCCACAGAGGGTGAGGTGCACCTGCGGGGGTGGGTGGACACGTGACATCACCGGCACGCCTCAAATGGCAACATGCACACCCACCCACATGACTTCACCGGATGCATGCTGGCAACATCACATGGATGTGTGGGCACTTGTGGTGCCTGCCCATGTGCCTCCTCCTTCTCCTCTTTTGGCACTCGGTCTCTAAAAGGTTCATCATCACTGGTATGCTATGTAAAAAAGAGGTAGATTTTTTTTTCTTATTTCATTCTCACATGGAAAAAGGGGGGCTATCTTTTGTTATGTTCATAAATCCTGTGATTTGCAGAAAATGCAAAGCTTTTGGTGCAAAATGCATTTGTGGTGTGTGTGTGTGCATGCATGCGTGCATGTGTGTGCACACACACACATCCCCTTTTTCTTTGTTTGTTCTTTTGTTAATACTGCTGCTCACAAGGAAAAATTCTTTCTGCAGGAGCGAAAGGTCCTCATAGGTTGACAATTTTGATGCACTTCTTTGTCAGGGATTAGAAAAATTGTTTTTGTTACATCCTATCATCCCAAAAAGTAGGCATATTTTAAAAAAACCTCCCAGTCTTTAAGGTGCCACAAGGCTTGTTCTCAGGCTTGCTTGAATAGTCCTGTTATTGTAATTCTGCAAAAATATATAAATATATACAATTTTTACTATTATTAAAATACTTCCTAGGGAAAAACCTCTTGCAAAGGGAAATTTTAATTCAATGTGATGAATGTGCGTGCTTGCACACACATCCACACACACACATGCATTTGTACACAGACATTTCTTCTTCTTGTGCCATATCCGATTCCAAATATCGGTGATCATCATGGCGATCAGCCATGAAGACTGTCCTGAGAATATAATGCAGTGGCCTTTCCTCTACCTTCCATATCACAGTGTGACACCTGTAACCTGTAATCCAGCTCCGCGAATCACTTTCTGGTTCTGAGCCCTCCTTAGCCACAGGCTAGTATTGATGAAACTGCTGCTCTCCATCAAGATGGATTCCAGTGGGATTTAATCCACTTGGGACCATCACCCTTCCCTGTCGACTTCACCAAGGCCGCTAGTCTTCAGGGTTGTCAGGTTAGTTAATCGCCGCCTGACTCTCCGCATTGAGTCTCTGATGTTATGCTCTACACTATTACCATAGCAGGATAACCTGGCCAGACAGGTGTTTGCACACAAAAATAATCTAATATCTCTCTTTTTACATGTAACATAGCCTTGTTTTCACATTGATTTTCTGCAAGGATGCTGTAATTTGTATGATAAACATTATATAGTTAATGGTGTATTAATGTATAGCCTATTGGCCAGAATTTAATGGGGAAAGTGAATTGCATTTGCATAAATCAGGGGAACAAATTGGCACTAGTTGATGAGTTGCGGCTGGTTGTATACTACTCACATGACTTGACACATGGTCAACAGTGATTTAGCTTCATCAATTAGTGGCAATTTTGCCACTGTAATTTATACAGTTGTGTAGCATAAACCATGCAAAAATAGGATTCTGGCGTATTAGTTGTGCCTTTGAAATTAATCAAGTGTCCAGGTCCTTACAGAAAGTACCGTGAACACATTCTTAATTAAATTACAAGCTGGGAAGTTTGGGATCCTAGGTTCTTATCGTGCATTAATTGTCTTCACTTACATGGGAAGGGAATGGGGTGCTGTGTTACCCCTGTTGGAACTGAAGGAACCAAGATTTCAAGAAACTGCCACTTGCATACAAATGTCCATATGATTTTTGGATGATAGCTTATTCCAAGATGAGGTGATTATATTCAAAACACACTATGCTTATTTTTCTTGATTTCAAGCTGTTTCTGTACCTTGGAGCTACATTTTCAGGTAGCAATCCAGTCTTTTCACTAGGGCTGTTTTAAAGGGATACATGCACATGTTCTTACTATTAAGAAATATACCATGCTAGGAAAAGACGTATATATACTCTTTGAACAAAGCAAAGTGATGGGTACTAACTGAGTGTGTTAAAGTGTGTTTAACACACTTTTGTGGCAGACTGAATTGGCTGTTGAACTATGTGGTTACAAATTCAAGGGTTATGTGTTAAATGATGTTAAAGCAAACTGGTCATTCAGGAGCTGAAATTGATTTGATAATCCTGCACATTTAGCTTTCACTTTTCTAATCTAATAATTTTATATAAAGTCCCATGCATACCTCTCTAGAAATAAGCCCTATTTAAGCAGAATCGCTCAAATCCAATTTGGGATGGCGGTAAGAATGCCACAGAAGAGCAGTTGCACAAGCAGGCTGCCATAGCAGGCTGTATTTCAGCAGCACAACTGCTCATGTGCCACTTTCACAACCAAGCATATCAGTGGTCCTGGAAATGGGTAATCCACCAGAGATGGGACCTACTTCCACAGTTATCAGTCTGTTCTGTATTACCTTACAAGATCTGGGCCAGTAGGACTTTCTTCTCAGATAATATTTACCAAGTGGTGTTGCAGATTGACAAAAAATTGACATTATGTAGGTCAGCTTTTGTGCAATAAATACTGAAAGCACATCTGTGTTTATTTTTCTGTTATATAATTAATTTTCTCTCTCATTACTGTCATTTTTATGTAGGTGAGAAGCTCATGAGATATGGTTACCCAGACCTTCACTTTGACACGAGCTTACCCTACGAGAGAGATGCAGAGCTGATGCAAACTCACATGATGGACCAAGCAATCAACAATGCAATCTCTTACCTCGGGGCCGAGGGACTTCACCCGCTGATGCAGCACACACCAAGCACAATAGCTGATGTGGCGCCTGTCATAAGTTCTGCTTATGCTCAGGTGTACAACTCTAACCGGATAGAAAGGCCAGTGAGTAGAGAGACTACTGACAGCACTGAAAATAACATGGATGGACCTATCTCCCTCATCAGACCAAAGAGTCAACTCCAAGAAAGGGAGGCTTCTCCAAGCAATAGCTGCCTGGATTCCTCCGACTCAGAGAGCAGCCATGAAGACCAACAGTCCTTCCAAGGAAACCCTGCCTTAAATCCCAAAAGAAAGCAAAGCCCCGCTTACATGAAGGATGACTCCAAGGCTTTGGATGTCAGTAAAGCATCTAAGGGCTCTTTAAAGGATATCTACAAGGTCTTCAATGGAGAAGGAGAGCAGATAAGGGCCTTTAAGTGTGAGCACTGTCGAGTTCTTTTCCTAGACCATGTCATGTACACCATCCACATGGGGTGTCATGGCTACCGGGACCCCTTAGAATGCAACATTTGTGGCTATCGGAGTCAGGACCGCTATGAGTTCTCCTCACATATTGTCCGGGGAGAGCACACGTTCCACTAGGCCTTCTCTTCCAAAGGGGACTCTGGAGTACAGAAACAAACACTGCACATGAAGAAATAACTGCACTTACAATCCCACCTTTCCTCAGATGTTGACACCTCTTTCGTCATTGCTGTTGCCCTTACTCCTATTTTTTTTAAAAAAAAATATGTTATTTTTGTTGGTAATCTTATTTTGTGTACCCAATCTCACTTAGTAAGTTGGTGTGGTGGGAAGGAAGGAAGAAAGGAAAGGGAGAGACCTTAGAGTAGTTCTGTTTTGTTCTCAATGTGGATTGGTTTTGTTGTTGTTGTCGTCATTGTTCTCTTTTTGGGAGACGGGGGCCTGTTCTCTAGCTCAGGAGTTCCCAACCTTTTCAAACCAGGAGCTGGATCATGCTCTCTCAGTCAGCTTCAAGGGCCAGATGGCCATTTTGCCCTGCTTGCACGATGGGGGTGGCCATTTTGTCCCAATTTAAAAGGGGCAGCTATTTTGTTTCTTGAATGCCCTTGGAGGGGTGGGGGGCACATGAAGTGGCATCAGGGGCCATATCCAGCACATGAACCTTAGGTTGGGAACCCCTGCTCTAGCTCTTTCTCTGAAAACAAGTTAATATTTTAGCAGGATGTAAAAATCAGTCTATTTCTCACAATACTTTCCCCATATATTTTGGAATAACCATGGGTACTGCGCAAATCCATTAGGTGCTCTTAAGAATTTGTCCGCTCCAGGTAGAATAAGAATTTGGGGTAGATTAATTTTAGAGAAAAGCCCTTTCAAATATGTAGAGCTACAAGATGTGGATAGAATTCTGACTATTAGAGTTGTCCGTTATTGGGGAGGGGAAGTGGGAAAGATTTCATGTAAAGCTAACTGGTTTTCTGTGAATTAAGAAGCACGGGGAGTTACAATATTCACTTAGTTTACTTCCTAAGCTGAGCTGCTTTTCTTAGAGTTCAGTGTTCTTCTGAAAGAGAAAAAGTTATTTATAATACTGAAACATATGACAGAAAATTGATTTGCATATTGACATGGCAACCCACAGGACACTTAAAATCCTATAAATTTATTTTACTTATAACAAGCACTTTTTTTAAAGAAAAGAAAAGGAAAAAACCACAATTGTTGATAAGTTCATGTGTTATAAATATTACTTTCCGGCTTTATATGGGCACTTGGTTAACCTTAATTAATTGAGCACTTGGTAGAAAGAAAACCCTTTGTTACTTTTATGCATATTTACTTAGAAGTAAGCTCCAGTTAGTTAAGGAGAAGTTTACTTCTTAGTAAGTATCTTTGTTTCAGAAATACAAAGTTTGTGTAACAGATTCTGCTGCTTTAGCGTTTGCTTTAAAATTTCAGATATCCTGCTCAGCAATGTATTTTAATGTGTTTTCATTTCATTTTTTCTACATTGTTAACCATTCAGCAGCTATCTGAAATGATGCTTGCTGTTAGGAGAGCACCAGAGGTTGGTCTTCTACTGTTCACTCTTTGAATTCCCGTATGTAAAAATGAATACCTGATTTTATTGCAGTTATAATGACTCAAGGTTATAATCATGAATCAACAGTTCCCATTAGAAAAAGCAGCCATTTTCAGGGAATGTAAGAGTCACTTCACATATGCCACTTTTTCTACACATTTTTTTTTTGGGGGGGAGGGGGAGGGACGGGCAACATTTTCTCAATTCGCCTGAGGTACAATTTTGAAACCACCCCATGTAGCAGCTTCCAAATTGAGGTACGCCTAGCAAGATCAGATTTGTTCTCACATACTACAGGGTATATTTCCCTAAACCAGGAGTTCTCAACCTTTTAAAGCCGGGAGCTGGGTAACGCTCCCTCAAACAGCTTCGGTGGCTGGACGGCCATTTCTTTTTTTAAAAAAAAATCACATTTTGCCCTTCCTCCACCACATGGAACTTCCTGGTGTGGTGGAGGCAGTGTGGGGCCACATGAAATGATGTCATGATCCGCCTCCAACCCATGGGCCGCAGGTTGAGAATCCCTGCCCTAAACCATAAAGTGTCATGTATGAAGTAGTCTTTGATTTCCTGTGCACAAACATACACACATCCTGTGTTCAATTTTGGCTCATTTCCCAGTTACTGTGTAGCTAGCTTTCACGGTCCATTCTGAATTCTGCTCCCAGGTGCCTACTACCCGAGATTATGGCCTCTTACTGTTTACATGATCACTTACTCCAAGATGCAACCGAACTGAGTCAAGAGCCCTGAATTATCTAGAGGTTAGCTTCTTGGCTGGCAACTTTCTTTAGCTTCTAGTTAATCCCTTGATCGCATTAGCAAATGAACGATTAAAGTGCATTAAGAGGTTACAGATTTTGAGGCTGTGGTTGTCTAAACAAGCCCTCTGTTGACTGTATAAATGTAGGTGAACTAAAGATTTGGATTCTTAATTTAGGTGTTTTTTTTCTGTTTGCTTTGTTGTAATGTTTTAATCAGTGGCTACCTCACATTTTCTATTTCTTTAGTTACCTTTCCCAGCTTTGGGTTAAGATCTTTGCACATTTGTTGTATAATTACAAAGATTAGATATAAAAATGCATGCTGTTGATTACTTGGAAGATGGCTTCTTAAACCTTAAGCAAACTAGAGTAGTTGATTCGGCATCCCACCCAGAGTAAGCACATTACTTGGACTCTAAAATGTATTTAAAGAACAAAAATTTATTCTTTTAGCCCCCTGGATACAAGATAGGATGAGCAAACAACCAAGCTTTAGTTCAGGGTTGCGCAAACTTTTCAGGCCACAGGCCTGACCATGACCCTCGGACAGCTGATCAGGCCGGTCATATAGTTCCTCTTACCAAAAGTGGAAGTAAAACATGCCTGCGCTTGCCCAGAACATTGCCATAAATGCACCCATGGCTGTCGTAAACACGCTTAAACACAACACGTTTACGACAGCCATAGGTACATTTATGGCAGCATTCTGCACATGCACGAACACATTTTACTTCCACTTCCATGAGTGGCGAGGGTGTCAGAGATGGATGAATTGGCATTGGGGCCCGGATCTGGCCCACAGGCCAGAGTTTGGGCAGTCCTACTTTAGCTTCTCTGATAGTTCTGTAACAACACTAGTTTAAACTCAAAACAGTCTTGGGATATGTAAACTGTTCTTCAAGAAATATGGTTGTGTGGTGCAATTTGAGTTCCAAGGATAGATCATACCATGGCCAGATTATTCTGCAGATGCTTCCCAACATTAAAATGCTTTACCACAGAAACTGCTGTTCTCCTGCATCTGTTTGAGATGCCCTTCTTCTGTTTGGGAGAGGCAGGAAGGGAAACTCATTGCATGAAGAGAAGCTTGCTACCACAGCATTGGATGTGGCAGAGCCTCTTTATTAGTTTACATCAGGAGTCCCCAACATTTTCCCACTAGGGGCCAGTTCCCTCTACCAAAGCACAGCTGTGTGGGCCAGAAGTGCGGCTATGCCCACTGCTTATGTTTTTTTGTGGTGGTGGCAGCAATTGCACCATTTTTGCAGCTTCTTGCACAGCCTCCGCTGCTTCCCAGGTCGGCGGGAGGCTTTTCAGAGCATGTACACTCCGTTTTGGGATTTTTTTCCCCCACCACTTCTCCACTGCATTTCACAGCCAAATCAAGCATTGACATAAGCTCCGCCCGGCACTGGAAGTTCTGAATTGCTGCAGTTTGGCTGCTGAAACACAGTGGAGAAGTGGTGAAAAATGCTCCGAAAAGTTACCTGCCACCCTGGGAAGTTGTGGAGGCTGTGCAGGAAGCCACAAAAATGGTACGATTGCCACCGCCACTGGAGGCTCCTGAGTGGCCACTGTGGGCCATATTAATGAGCTCCACAGGCCAAATTAGGCCTGTGGGCTGTAGGTTGGGAACCCTTGGTTTACATTATCATTTACTCCAAAATGGAACAGTACTAAATCAATATTTATCTATGTGCACTTTTCTTGAATGACAGTTCACTTGAGCGTCTCTTTAATCCCTTGATCTTGTTTTAACTGAGATATAAAAATGAATTATGAGGCTACGATTTCAAGATTGTGATTATGTAAACAAATCCACTGCTTTGAATGTATATTCAGTTGTTTTTCTGAGCTACCTCTGCTGAAGATCCTCAAACATTCATATCCTCTTCAGACTAGTCTAGATTTCAAAAACAAAACAAACTACAGTCATACCTCGCATAACAAATTTAATTCGTTCTGCAAGGTTGCTCTCTATGCGAAAAATTCGCTATGCGAGTCTGAGTCGCATAACGAATTTTTCGCTATGCGAGTCGAACTTTTTCCTATGGTAAAACTCGCATAACGAGCGTTTCTATGGGGAAAACTTGCATAGCGAATTATTTCCGTAGGGAAAAGTCTGACTCGCATAGTGAAAAAATTGTTATGCGAGTCAGACTGCTTAGTGAAAAACTTGCTCTTTATGGAAGTTTTTCACTAAGCGAAACACTCGTTATGCGAGGTTTGACTGTACAACCATGAAGAATTAGGCGAATAAGTGTTTCAAAAAAGAAATGCTGCTACTGGGTGCACCTTTTGTCTCTGAATTGACTTTAGAGCAGCTCTTGTATGTATTTGCTCGTCCACCTTTTGACTTTGATGGTCTCGGTTCTAAAAAAAAATGCTTGGAGGTTTCAAGGGGAGTCATTGTCTGTAAGGGGTGGGGTTCATGTGTGTGAAAAAGGTACGTGTGGCTGTAATTGATTCTGGCCCACCTTCTTTCTAAAATGGAAAGATTTTGTCCTTGTAGTTCACAGGTTTCTGGAAAACCCAAACTCTAGAACTCTTTTCCGTCATTCTGCTTTTTTGTTTGCTGCTTATGATATAAATGGGTAGTCCATTCTACAATAATAACTGTTTCTTTGGTTAAAGAGAGTTATGAAAAAGCTGACCTGACTCATAACTGTTACAATTTTTTTTAAATGTCGTAAACTGTACCAGTCACATTCTCCCATTCCATAACGTAATATACACCAGAACAGTTTCTGGGGAACTTCTGAGAGCAAACTTTTGGGATATGCAGCTCCGATGTAATTGTGCTCAGGATCTTAATGTGATGTGTGCAAATTTGCATCTGTTGTGGATTTGGAAGAGTAGAATTTGGGATCCTGGATGCTCTTATTCGGCAAGTGTTTCTAGGATTGTCTTTTCCTGTGTCCATTTGGTTATCAGAATGAATTCAATGAGGCAAGTGAACAAGTAACCCATGTTGATTAACATGAGAGAGGAAAGCAAATTATGTTTGAACAGGTAATTTCTTTAAAAATAGTAGTTTTCTGTAGTGTATTGGTTTGTAAAGAGCAAAACAATTTGCCAGGAAAAAAGCAGTATTTCTGAAGTTGGTCTTCCTGAGCCAGTAATCTGTGAAAGCTTTTGTTGTATATTAGACTTTCTGGGAAAGCATTACAACATTCTGGAGAGACTGTGGGCACAGGAACCAGAGCACTATAGGTCTCCTTATACACAGAGAGAGAGAGAGGTTTCCTTACACACACACACACACACACACACACACACACACACACACACACACACACACACACACACACACACACACACACACACACACACACACACACACACACACACACACACACCTTTCCCTCTTCAAGTACAGGAAGCATTTAGAAGGCTATAAATTACATTTTGTGATGCTTTCCCAGTATAGTAAAAGCAATACAGTATATTGATCCTCATAATGAGAGCAGGTTAAATGAAAGTCCAGAAATTTACAAATACTTTCAGCAACCCTTGAGTCCATTATTAAACCTGCAGATTGTGTAGGTGATGTTTCTGGATACAACATAAACTGAATGTTTGCTATGCGTCATGACAGACCTAGTGTATTATATCCAAGAATGTATGCTCCTTTTTTAGAAACATCATTTGCTTCAGAAGCAGTAATGTGTGTTCCCATGTCTATGAAGTTTTCAGCATTTTTATCCTTTTTGCATTTATCTCATAGAGATACAGACATATACATACACACAAACAAAGTATCTCCCAGGAAGTATTTAAGATTCCCAACAGTGAGGGCTTGAATTATGACAACATTCAGTGCTCCTTACTAAATACTGTAGTATATCGATCGTAACAGTGTAAAAAAATATTGCAAGAATAATTGTTCAAGACGGTACATTTGAATTCTCTATTGGTTCGATTGAAATAGTTTTGGTAAGGAATCAGCAATTCACTGGAATGGGTAGTTGTCAAAGTTTGGCAACATGTATAACATTAAAGCTTTTAATATAATTAAAATAATTGTGGAAACAATTTAAAAAAAAATTGCTTTGTGAGCTATTAGCAAAATTATTTGAATTTTGGTTACAGTTTTTCCAATGAATTCAGTCTTCATTTCAGCATTTTGGGAATCCAGTGGTTTTCACAAAACTTTAATTTCTGATCTTATGTTTCAATAAGTTTAAAAATTGCGCCTGTGAAAGTGGTCTGTGGTCCACAAAGGAAAGATTAGTCTTTCAGTTGCCAGAGGATTCTTTCTAGTTTTTGTGCTTTATGTCAAGGAGGGAAGAATTTTTAAACTTGTTTGGAAGTCCTTAGTTAAAAATAAACCATTTTTAAAATGAGCTTTAGTTTTGGTTCTGATGGTAAAAAATAGTTGAAATAAATTGTTTTTACTTTATATTTTTATTAGTTAGTTTAAATTGTTTAAGAAAAACCACCTGAGAGCCCTTGTGTCGCATTGATTAAAAACTGCTGCACTGCAGCCAAAACTACTGACATTATGAGTTCAATCCTGACCGGCCTTCCATCGTTAAAGCTGATAAAGTGAGTACCCAGCATGTTGGGGGCAAAATGCTAATTAGCTTGTGAACTGCCTAGAGAGTGCACTAAGCACTAGGAGGAGGCGGTATATAAGTGTAACTGCTGTTGCTATTCCACCAGAGCAAAAGCATCCAGTTCCTACAAACCTGATCTTGTTCTTTTAGCTTCCCTTGAGTTGATTACTAAAACTACAGGTTGCATGGCAATCTGAATTTTAAAACAGTTGCTTTTTTAAAAAATACAATTTTTTACTTGTTTTTCATTCTGCTTTGTGTAGATCTTGGCAGTACGGATTAGGATTGTATGTTAAAACAGTGGCCTTCCTTTGTACATGGAAGATCTTTTCCACATGGATCTTTCTTGTATGCCTCCGTAGAACCCATGGATTTTAGAGCTTGGGGAAACTACAGATCACATCCTTCCAATCCTCCAACCACATGACCACTGCCCAGACCACTGGCTGGTCCCAGCTGTTGCAGGAAGAAAACAGGCAGTGGTGATCACACTACCTGTTAGGCAAGGTTGCCTACTGCTTGTGGTCTTCCATAGAGGAACCCTTGAAATGTGTCTAGGCTTCCCTGCCCAGAGTACAGTATGAAAACCAGGTCCCATAAGCTTCCTGATAACCTTAATTGCATCATAAAGAAGCTGTTGTTCTGAATGAAAATTGAAAAGACTCATTACCAAAAATATTTTTGTATCTTCCTGTAAACGTCAAAGTAACTAGAACCCAAGAGAATGTGTACCTGTTCCTTTCTCTTTGTTTTAAGCATTTTAGTGCGATTTTAAATAAATATAAGACAAAACCAGAATTTTTAGATAATTTTAGAAATTATCTTCCTTAGTGCATGAATCCAAGGACAATATGATACATTAGATCTGTGGTTCCTAACATGGGGTACATGCCACACAATTTGATTTTTAAGGAGGGCAATTTGAACTTGTTTAGACCCAAGTTCATGGCCTTTTAGGCTTCCTCTCTGTGAGTAGGAGTTCTCTTTTTGAATAATAAGAATTATATGTCACCAGGGGAGGGGCATCAGGATTTTAGAGATGCTTAGGTGGGGGCATGGCCAAAAAAGGATTGCGAACCACTTCAGAATCACCAGTTCAGAATCAATCCAATTTTTTGGAATAGTAGCCGTGTTAGTCTGTGGTTCAGGCATATCAGAAAACAAAAACTAAAAATAAAATAAAACAAAAACACTGCAGCACTTTAAAGACGAACTGCTATATTTTTACTATTAGCTTTCATGGATCAAGTCCACTTCTTCAGAAAAGGAATAAAACTACCAGGCATGGTGTATATACACCAGATGCAGGGGTTAAGATGTCACAAGGCAAAAGGATCACAAAGCAATGAGGTAAAGAGTAATAAAGCAGAATGACAGACAAGCAAGTATATCAATACAACTTCCTACAGCTAGTAGTAACAATGTATATAAACCATGCCTGGAAGTTTTACTCCTTGTCTGAAGAAGTGGACTTAATCCATGAAAGCTAACAGTAAAAATATAGCAGTCTTTAAAGTGCTACAGTGTTTTTGTTTTATTTATTATTATTTTTTTCTGATATGATTCAATTCAACTTGTAGCTATTAAAATAAATAGGAAGAGAGTTTGGAAGTCAGTTGTGGTGCAAAACATGGTATTTATCAAAACAAATCCCTAGAGCTCGCCAGTAAACTCAGCAAAGATTTTAAGGGTTCAGGCCCCTGAAGAGAATTTCTGAAAATTATCTTTTCTTACCACAGTGCCTGTGGAACTGCCACCAATACCATGTGAAGATGGAGGTGGAAATTGAGGGAGTCAAAAACTTGGTCTGAAAACTAATCTCCAAAAGTGATGTTTAAAAGTTTTTTAAAATTGTAAACAAATTTCAAACATGCACATTTTAAAAGTATTTCATTTAAATACTGGAGGTACCATTTGTGGAAGTTCTTTGAACTCTTATTAGCTTCAGTGGGAAATATTTACATACATGTTTAATGGTCCCATGAGCTCAAATGGCTGGATCCGGCCTTTTGTGTCTCATTTCCCCCCAATTCAACATTGTGTAGTAGAAATAGATATGAGTATCCAAGAGGGGTTGAGAGAAGTCTGGGTTTATTTTTATTGTTATGGAAAGGTGAACAGTAATTTGACTTCTTATCCAACACTCCAATTGTGTCACCATATTCCCTTTTTGTGTGATTGTTAGAAGTTTTATCTTCTTTTGTTAAGGTCTCTTCAGGTCCAGTTCTTCCTGTTGTTTTTAGTCACAGACTAGGTTACGTCTTCTTTTCAGTAGCTATAAGCTACCATATTTTGCATTTTATTGGTTGTCTGTTGTATGGCTGTACAGTCTGTTTACATATTTTTGTACTCAGTTTAATTTTGTATTCAAAAAAAGGAAAAATGCAGTTGATCTGATTAAAATACTTACATATTATACATACTGTATATATATATATAAATATAAATATATACTGTAAATGTAAAGGTAAATAATCTTTGTAACACTTTCAGACCTACGGTACTTAGAGGTGAAACAGCTATGGAATTGTTATTTGGTGTATTTGCCTTCCTTTGTGTTGACTTTATTTTTGGTTATATATATTTTTCTTAAAATGTGTATATTTGTCTGATGAATTCGAAATATTGAATGCATATCTGTTTAGAAATATGTTAAAAATTTAAAATATTCCATTCCCCCATCCCAACCCCCAAATTGAAGAACATGCTTTTGATACCCTTTTACTCTTGGATAAAGTTTCTGCCCGCACAGATTTTCCCCTGATATTCATCCTTAAACTTTAATGTTAGAATATACTTCTCTCTAGCTTGGAGCCTTTATTCATAGTGTATCATTTAAGAGGTGGAAACCCTGATCAGAATGCTTGTTCCACTTGCATGCAATACCTTCCCTGAAAGTCTTCTATTACGTCAAACATTCTTTGAATGATTCCACCACATTCTGAAGCAAACCGAGAAAGAAGAGAAAATGAATCATAAGGCTCATGCTTTTAACACACTAGTTTTAACATGGCCTACCTCCAGGGAATCCTTTCTGCTGGGTTCCTTGGCACATTAGTTTACAAGAACCGATGGCACATTGTGAGGTGTGCTAAAAGTGCACATCATTGTTTCTGTAGCATTGGCAAAATCCACTAAACCTAACTGTTACTTGCTTGAACTAAGAGTGTAACTACATTGCCTAGTTGTAGTAATGTGATACCACTTCGACTACACTAACTCCATTTTACCAAACCCTGCAGGTTGTGGTTTCTTTGCTGGAGAGTTCCAGTGGGTTCTTGTGAACTTCAGCAGAAAATTCTAAATACCTCATAAAGCTGGAAATCTCAGGATTGCACAGAACGCATGCATGTCAGCTCAAGTAAGATCAAACTGCTATGACTCTGATAGAGTGTGATTCAAGACACACCCTCTCCTGTCTTAGAAGCTGCACAGTGGAGGGGAGAGTTTCTGGTGGTTACCGTGGTCCTTCCAGAATACAATGATACAGTACACAGTTTCTTGCACAGTTGTGTGGAACTATTACTAAACCTCTTCAGGCTATGGTTTTGCTCAGAACTAAATGTGATGGGACCATTTAAAGTGAGAAGGCACCGGAAGACCCCCAGTCTTTGGGTTTCTTCTAGTCTTTGGGTTTGCAATGCTACCAGGTAGCAGTAGAAGCTATGCAAAAGCTTTTTAGAAGTGTTCGTCATTCAGTACTGGGACATCCAGTTCAGGGGCTGAAACATGCTCTTTCAGTTACGTCTCTGGAACCTCCCGGACTGCTCATGAAGTCCAAGTGTTTCCTTCTTTTATGATTGCAGGTGTTGTTTTTAAATGGATAAAGCACTTAACATTATTAATATTCTCACTTCCCTGAAAGGGCCTAATCGTAAACCTGTATACCCCCTTTGAAAATGTCCCTTGAATGGAAGTGCTTTGGATCAGACTCAGCAGCTTTGTCACTGCTGACATTTATGTTAGTGGACTATTTTCCACAGGAAGAAGTGCAAAGCAGGCATTTGTTCATTAGGGTAGCTTATTTTGAATTCTCCTTGCCTTATTCATCATGATAGGGCTTGTTTTATATAACATGTTTTATTTATATAACTAGTGTCTTTTAATACCTATTTTCCAATAGGTGGAATCCACTGTGCTGTAAAATATGTATTTAGGTACAGAATAAAAAAAATCCTTGTGAAATTCCTTTGAGAAGCTGTTACTGAGCACAGAAGCTGCATCTTGATAGTTGCTGGTTTGATTTGACGGTTGGATGGGCGTTGTGTATGTGTGCAGAGTTAGAAAACTTGACCTTCTAAGCACTTGCCAAAAGAAAACAAGAGTGAATTTTTATTTAAAAAATCAAAGCACATTTAAGAGCCTTCTGCCAGATTTTTGTGTTCTCTGAAACAAAAATCCTGGCTCCGTGTCTCATTCAACGCACTCCATAAAGAGTTCTGAATTAGTTTGACTCTGAAAGAAGGTGTCATCAGCACTAACTCCACTTCCCCACCACCCCTCTCCCTCTACCAAAGGGGAGGCAAGAGGAGAGGCTGAAATCATGCCCCAGAGGCAGTGGTAAGGCGAGGTGACCAGATGCCCCCCACTCACCTCTCATAGGAGTCAGGCACACCTGTGTGGGGGTTGGGTGCACCCATGGGGGCAGGAGCACCTGCGGGGGGCACACCCATGTGACTTCGCCAGAGGCGTGTCAGTGATGTCTCATGGGTGTGTGGGAATGCACGGTGCCTGCCCATGCACCACCTCTTCCTCCTCAGGCACTTGGTCTCTAAAAGGTTCACCATCACTGCTATAGGCCAAAGAAGAGTAACTTGTTCAGATTCTTGGTATATCTTGTATCTGTGCATCCCCCATCCACCATGGTTTCTAATCATCTTCTGAGCAAGTTGCACCTTCCCTTTTGTTGCACAATCCTTCACCAATCAGTTGCTGCAAACATTTCAGTGGCTAAACTTTAATGTTGTATTCCTTTGTAACCCTCCCTACCCCACAACCAGAATATTTACAGCAATTATATTTATTTATGTAATTTATTTTTCTTTACACATTTTATTTTCCTTGGCAGATATTAGAAGGGCTGTTTTTAGGAGGGAGAGGGAAGCAAACTATGAACATACCAGGTATGGGGTAGTTACAAATGAAAGTGAATGGTATTCAGATGTTGTCAAGTTTGCTTATACAATGATTGAATTTGACATCTAACATGTAGAGGAGAAAATTAAGTAATTATTATGACAAAATACTTCCTTTCTTAAGCTATGAATATTGATGCTGACTTTCAGTTATAAGCAAGTATTTGTTGGCTCAAACACTAGAGCCAAGGATGAATAAGATGGTTTGGGGGGATGTCTACAGGATTTGAAAGGGCTTTAGACTGAGTCTATATATAAGAATCCATTTGTTAAAGTGACAAAGAGATGGGTTTAAATGTGAGATGTATAGCTGCATTGTATCCTCAAACACACATGATGGGGACATTATAAGAAAAGGAAAATACAGTCAAACCTCAGATAACACTAAAACCTGGTTCCACAAGTCTTGATGTTATATGATTTTTAGTGTTATCCGATGCATGTTAAAATCCTATGGGAGCCATAGAGATACATTGTAACCACACAGGCTTTAGCGGTTGTTATCTGAAGCATCCCATAGGATCTTAATGTTATCTGATGCAATTCTTCCCCCCAGATTCCTTAATGTTATGCGATTTTCATGTTATTCGATACTAATGTTATATGAGGTATTACTGTACTAATCTAAAAGGACTGCTCTAGACACCAGGGTTGCTATCAAAGTCTACATACAACTGCTGTACAGTTTAGTTACTAAAACTGGGCATACTTTTCTCTTTCCTTACATGCATACAAATGGTTGAATATATGTATGTGTGCACTGTATATGGATATGAGTGTTGAAAATGCATGAGATGGTGTGTTTGAGTATGTATATAAAGAAGACAAAGCTGCAGAAACTTTGTAATACTTTGTGAAAATGATTATATTATGGGCGTTTGTACTGTGCACAGCTACTGGAATCAAATGTAGGGAATCTCAGGAACAAGCATAAAATTTGTCCAAGACTTATTTCTCAAACGTGTATGTGCAGTTTTTAATTCTGTATACTATTTAATATTTTACCAATAAAAATAAACTTCTCACATGAAAAGGTCTGTTATCGAAAGATTTGTGTGTCACTGTGCAGTCTTCCAAGCATTCATGTGGATGGCACCCAACTGCTTTGGTAAACAGACTGCTTGTGGGTGATAGTGAGTGTGAGTGGCTTGTTGCCACAGTGAAATCACAAAGAGACCTGCAAGGGTAGCGGCGGCAGAGGTGCATCTTGGGGAAAGGATTGGTCTGTTTTTTTAAAGAGTTTATGTTAAAGCTGAACTTTTGGTATACCTTACCTTATAATCATCAATATTTTCATCAGCAAGATAGATGACAGAAGCCAATGGACTAAAAGTTTTTGAATTCCACAAGATATAACTGTATTCCTGGAAAAACGGTTAAAACAGGAAAAGACAAAATTAATGGACCTATACAACTAAAACTGGGGGAAATAATGGAGTTTGCAAAGTTTTCACAATCCCTATCCAGGCTTTCTAGTTTCTGAGTTTAAACCAGTAAGTATACTCTCTAATTCCTCCACCCCTATTACTGTATATACTCGAGTATAGGCCTAGTTTTTCAGTCCTAAAAATGAGGTCAAAAAAGTGGACTCGGCTTATACTTGGGTCACTGAGTACGATGGAAAAAGGTGGTGGCAGCTAATAGCCTTCACCACCCACTTCTCCCGTGCTGTTGGCGGCACATCTCAATCAGCATGGGGAAAAGTCCTTTCTGCTGCATCTTATTTTCATGTACCGTATTTTGATTATTGAAACTCACTAAGCAGTTGCTACATTTGTCACCCTAGGCTTATGTTTGGGTCAATCTATTTTCCTGGTTTCTCAGGTCAAAATTAGGTACCTCACCTTATATTTGGTTTGCTTATACTCGAGTATATACACTACCTTTCGAGAGTGGGAAAATACCTTTTGTATATGGAGCCTTCTTTAGGCTTCATGTGGAATCTAGAACTTTTGTGCGTACACTAGTGTAGAAGACTCATTTCAGAATTTATCCTTCCAGTTTATTGGGATTGGAGGACTTAACTGGTATGTTTGTCCTAGGTGGCTTGAAAACAGAGTTATGCCTCCCAAATAAATCATTGAAATATGGACCTGGACATAGTTATTTGAAATGCAACCATGCAGAAGATGTTTTCGTGAACCATCTTTGCTACATAATTTTGGGTTTGTTAGTGAGTTCTTTAAAGTACAAAATCCACACAAACACAGTTTTACCACATTCTGCATTTGATTCAAAGATCTGTATATGCTTGTGATAATTGTGTGCACTTAAGAACCTCATAATTTATGCACCTCTAAGTGTTTGTCTTAACCATTAGGACTCTTGGGGAAAATATTCTTGGATTTAAAAAACTTCACAGTATTTGCTACAATTTCTTTCTCTTGTGGTCAGCTTTCAAAGAAGTGAAAAAAATTCCAATCTCTTCCTTATCAAGATGGAAACATGGCTAGGCCTGTTCTTCTAGATAAAATGTTTCAGCTTCCAACTGCCAGACAGTTTATCTTTCTTCCCAATAACATTAACCCCATCCTTTCATCCTCATCTACAGCATTTCTTATTTTCTCTGGAATTGCAAGGCAATTATGAGTTCTATAATTCTTTTAATCTAAGAAGGATTTTTAAAATTTATAATAGTGCTATTATGATGGCTAAAATAAGTCAAACAAATAGAAAAAATGAGTGTTGGGTTTGACAATTATCATCCTGTCTTTTGAGGAGCAAGAATAGTTCTTGTCAGTCACTATAAGATAATATAGGTATTCTTGGGAAAAATACTTATTCTGCATAGAATATAGAACATTGACAGTGTGATGAGCTAGATAAAGTGTCAGATGAGGCTTCCATAGACTTTGATTCAAATCCCTCCCCAAATGTGGAAGCCTATTGCAGAGGTGAACCACACCATTGACATTCTTCACAAGCCCCTTCAAAGGTTGCCATAACTTGGAAGTAACTTATCACCACAGCATAGGTTAAAAGTAAAGGTCGCCCTTGCTCAAAAGCCAGTCGCATCCACCTCTAGGGTATGATGTTCATCTCCGTTTACAGCAAAAAAAAAAAAAAGCCATCACTGTCTGCGTCTGCAGATACTTCCGGCAGATAATACTAGACACCGGAGCTGTTATCTTCCCACCAAAGTGGTTCCTATTTATTTCTTGCTTTCAACCTGCTAGGTTGGCAGGAGCTGGGATAGATATGGGAACCCACTCCACAGCATAGGCCAGTGATGGCAAACCTTGGCACTCCAGCTGTTCCTGAACTACAATTCCCAGAAGCCCTGATCAGCAGGAGTGCTGACTTGGGCTCCTGGTAATTGAAGTCCAAGAACACCTGGAGTGCCAAGGTTCACCATAATGGGCATAGGCCAAGAGATAGGAGCTCTCTTCACAGCATAGGCAAATTCATAGAGATACCAAATAGATACACACAAAATATCTTTGAAATCTCCTTCTTTGTAAACAGAATCCAGCTGACAAATGCAACGTGTAGCAGTAGCTCTGTTTGGAGTGCTACCTGTTTGTTCTGGCACTATCTGTTGCGCTATTACAGAGGCTAGAAATCCCCCCATTGTGAATAAGAAAACAAATACATGGTGGAAGGCAGTGCTGGGCTAAAAAAAAATTACTACCACACTGTGGGCATGGTATGGTGGCATGGCCAGAGGGGGAAACCCTGCGTTGCACCCAAATTAGGACTACTTTATTTCAAAACTTGGATGGGCGGAGCCAGCCAGAATTTCTGCTACCGTTTCTGGTGAACTGGTGCCAACCTGCTGATGCCCACCACTGATGGAAGGGCTACCCTGGCCACCAACATATTTCCTCTTCCACCCCTAGGCACAGTGGCAGCAGCACTGCTCTGGATTTTAGGCCTAAAAGGTTGTGTGTAACTAGTTATTTGTTAACTAGTAACTTCCACACTCCGCAATATGTTCTTAAACCTTTTCTCTGCCCTGATTATTTCATTGGCTTTTTATCACTCTGAGGTTTTTTTTTATTCTGAGCTTTATTTACACTAAATAAATAAACCTGTAAAAATTGCTATACTGAGATTTTGTTTTTACTAGTCTGGTAAGAGGTTTGGCAGTCTAGGAGAAATGATCCCTCTTCTGTGGCCAACATAGGTTCACCAATTAAACTATCTACATGGCAGAGAGTGGGTGGGTAAAGGTCGCCCTTGCTTGAAAGCCAGTCATATTCGACTCTAGAGTTCAGTGCTCATCTCTGTTTATAGCCAAAGAGCCAGCGCTGTCTGCGTCTGCAGACGTTTCTGTCTGCATGCCTTAGACACTGGAGTGCACGGAATGCTGTTTACCTTCCCACTGAAGGTATTTATTATCTATTTATTATCAACTTTCAATTTCTTGCTTTGGAACTGCTAGGTTGACAGGAGCTGGGACAGAGACGGGAGCTCACTCCATCAGGTCTTGAACTGCTGACTTGTCAACCTTCAAGTCATCAAATTAAGGACAGATCACCTCCCTGCTCCCCTCTGTTAGTAATGGAAGAAGAATAGAGCAGTATTCCAATCAGCCCTTTTAATTGCTTTGCATGGAATTCAACATTGTCGAAAGTCACCAGGTGAGTTGTTAAATGCAAGATTAGCTCTTGCATTTAGCATATATTACAAATGCCATATACAGTACTTTGTCCTTAGCTTTCTTCTCTTTGCTTCTTCCTGCGTTTGCATTGATTGTCTTCTTAATCACTTCCTTCCCAGGGGAGAACATGAATTGTGTTTGTCAGCAACTTACTTGAATATGCAAAGTAATATTAGTGAAATAGGTCTCTTTGGGGAAAATGTGTTGTAAAACTATTTTCTTTGTGTGAGAGTGTGTATTGTCAGAGGTTAATAGCTCTTAAAAACAAATATCAGATGTGCTTAGCTCTTGTTTATCTGTAATGTGGGGGGGAACACATACAGTATTTCATAAACTGTAACTGAGAATCCATTTTCAAAGACATTTGTTTTACCTGTTTGCTGACAAACTCACATTTTTTTTCAATTTGGAAAAAGAAAAGCATCATACAATCACAGTTATCTCAGGCATTAGTAGTGACTAAGTTCGAAAAAGATATTCCAGTAATAACATGGCTAAGATAAATCAGCAATTGACCAGAAGATTGGACTTTATTGGCATTTAGTGCATCTGATAATAAAGTATAGTGGAAGCAGTGAGGAATTCACCCCCCCCCCCCCCGGTCTTGTTCATAATCACAAGATTTTTTTCTAAAACCAAACTCCTTCTTGTCTGTGACATGGCCAGAGATTTTCAAAAATAGTTTTTGCACAAATTGCATAACTGCACAAAATTATAATAGGTGCTACCTTGTTGTACAGACTTTGGGGGGAAAGGGAACATGAGGGAACATTGAAAATTTTACATAGAAAAACTGGCATTTAAGATCAAAATCAACTGTATATAGAACTACTCAGTTAAATGCCCTCCACCTTTCCCAGCATCAAGGCCTTCTCATGTGAATCCTCTCTTCTCATTTGATGTCCAAAGTACTTAAACTTCATCTTCAATATTTGACCTTCCAGGGAGCAGTCGGGGTTGATTTCTTCTAAGATCGACCTGTTTGTTCTCTTTGCTGTCCAGGGGACTCTCAAAACTCTCTTCCAACACCACATTTCAAAGTTGTCTATTCTTCTGAGCTCATCTTTTCTTATGGTCCAACTCTCACAGCCATACAATTCTACCGGGAATACTATTGCTTTGACTATTCTGACTCTTGTTTGCAAGGTGGTGTCTCTTCTTTTCACTATGTTCCCTAGGTTTCTCATAGCTTGCCTCCCAAGAATCAGTCGCCCTTTTTATTTCATGGCTGCAATCCCCATCTGCAGTGATCTTGGATCCTAGGAAAGTAAAATCTGTCACTGCTTCTACTTCCCCATCTATTTTCCAGGGACTGATAGGCCCTGTTGCATTAACTTGGTTTTCTTGATGTTGAGTCTCAAGCCAGCTTTTGCACTCTCTTCTTTCAACCTAAGCTGCAGCTTCTTTAGGTCTTGCTCACTTTCTGCCATTAAGGTAGTGTCATCTGCGTATCTCAAGTTGTTGATGTTTCTTCCAGCAATTTTGATCTCAAATTCTGATTCCTCCATCCCAGCATTGCACATTATGTGCTCTGTGTATAAGTTGAATAAGCAGGGTGATAAAATGCAGCCTCATCTTATTTGTTTTCCTATTCCAAACCACTCCGTCATTTCGTATCCTGTCCTAACATTTGCCTATTGACTCTTGTATCGATTTCTCATGAGGCATATAAGGTGATCTGGTATTCCCATCTCTTTATTTATTTATTTATTTATTTATTTATTTATTTATTTATTTATTAGTTCAAATTTATATTGCCGCCCACTCGCCGTGGCAACTCAGGGCGGCTTACAGACAATACATTACATTACAATATGTTGGGGTGGGCACAGGGGTAGGGGCGGCAAGGTCCTCATCCTGCCCCGCCTTCTTCCTCCCCTGGCAGTTGGTCTACTTGCCATATTTTGTTTCTTTAAATGTTCTCATTCATTCTCATTCTTCCCACATTCCAGCAAGCACCCCATTTCTGCCATCACCAGGCAATGAATGCTTCTTACTCAGATTCAAAATTGTGCCCAGCTCAGTACTGTTTGTTTGTTTCATTTGTAGAGAGCTGAAGAAGTGGCACCCTTTGAGAGCGGTTGCCAGCTTGTCTTCTGGAAGACACTGTGGTGCTTGGAGCCCTATGTGGCTTAGATAGAATGAGAAAAAGAGAAGAATCAGAGGGGGAGGGGGGAATACTTTACATAGAGGTGTTGTGAGAAGAGAGCAGAAGAATAACTAAAAGTGGAAACCAAGGCAGCAGGAATTGTGGCGGCAGCAGAACAGCGATGGCATCTGTGAACTGCTATCTTTAGCAAAGCTGGTGCAGAATGGCAAGGACATGCTGCAGGTCCCTTGGGTGTTCTGCATGCACTTTGGGGATGGATAGTCACATAGCCCCATGCAACACATTGGCACTGAACCAGACTTCCTTGGAACCTTCTCAAAGCCACTTTCTAAACAGAAAACAAATCACCTGGGGAAAAACTAGTTCTATTTTATTACTGGTTGATTTACTGATTATTTACTTTATTGCTACACTGCCTTTATCCAGTGTTGGGATGACAAAAATTTTACTACCACACCCTGACATCACGGACGTCATGGGTGTGGCCAATGTTATGACGTCATGATGTCATGGACGGAACCAACCTTATAATAATAATAATAATAATAATAATAATAATAATAATAATAATAATAATAATAATAATAATAATAATAATAATAATAATAATAATAATAATAATAATAATAAATTAAATTAAATTAAATACACACACACTCCTCAACCCTCTCACCCACCCACCCAACCAAACAACCACAACACAAACCCATAAATAAATTAAAGAAATTAAATAAATAAATAAATTAAATAAAAATTAAATAAAAATTCACCCACCCACCCAAACACCCACCTACCCACCCCAAACACAAACCCTGGGTAACTTAACATCATCTGGGAGTGGCCGTTGGTGCGGCCAGCGCAACGGCAAACCAGCGCAATGGCCTGGCTCCGCACCAAGGAAAGGCCGCCGCCACTGCTTTAAAATGGCTGCCCGTGATGGCACATCAGCACACCGGCCTGATGGAGGGCCGCACCAAGGAAAGGCCGCCACCACCGCTGCCACCACCTTTTAAAAAAAATTCCAGGCAGCCATTTTGATGCATGTACAGTAAGAAATAGAACTGCACATGTGTCAACTAGAGGTTTGATGCATGCACAGTAACAGACATCCATTTGGGCTGACCGGAATTTTTTTTTCCAAACCAGGGTCACCCGGGGTTCTAAGAACCCTCCTGGCGAACCAATCGTGATGGGAGCTACCGGGTCGGCGGACCCGGGCAAACCCGGTAACATCCCATCACTGCCTTTATCCCAAAAGGTATCCTCGAGGTGGCTTCTGAATGACTAAAAGGTGGATACAACTAAAATGACAGTAAATTACAAGGTTAAGCATAACAGAGAATAAACAAAACAAAGATGCTGTAGCACTGTAAAGAATACCTGCTGCATTTTTATGTTATCTTTCATGGATCAAGTCCACTTCATCAGACTTGATGGACTTGATCCACAAAAGCTAACATTAAAATGCAGCAGTTAGTCTTTAAAGTGCTACAATATCTATCTATCTGTCTGTCTGTCTGTCTGTCTGTCTGTCTGTCTGTCTGTCTGTCTATCTATCTATCTATCTATCTATCTATCTATCTATCTATCTAACTAACTAACTAACTAACTAACTAACTAACTAACTAATAACATGGTTGCTATTCCAAAAAATTCAACTACTGCATTACAGGATTAAAATACAGTTAAATGTATGCCAACAATAAAAGCCATTCATTAGAAATAATATCAATTTCTCCCAAAGGGCATTCTGTTTCCCAAAGCAAGTTTAAAAAGAAAGGTTTTTGCCTACTAGTGAAAGGATGATAGAGGAGGAGCCAATTGGGGGGGGGGGGAGTCCCTCAACCTGTGACCAAAAATGTCATCTCTTGGGTGCTAACCAAATATGCCTGCGAGTGTAGTGAAACTAGAAGAAGGCACTCTATCTCTATCTCTCTAGAAGATCTGAAAAACTGGGAAGGATTATATGGGACTATGCAGTCCTTCAGACACCCTGGATCCAAGCCATCTAGGGCTTTGTAGATCATAAACAACATTTTGACTTGGGCCCAGAAACAGGCCAGGAAGGAATATGATCTCTCTCACCATCAACAATCAACAGCTGCAATCAAGAGTATGGGTGCAGCATTATGAATCAAAGGATATTTCCCGTCTTTCTTAATAAAAGTTACATTTATTCATTCAAAATTATGTCCTGCTTTCCCTTCCAAACTGGCAATTTAAGGTGGCTAAAAATATATATAATCCAAAACCGGCCAATTTGTGAAAACACCCAAAACACACTCTCTCAAAAGTTCTGAATGTGCATTAGCAGGCCTAACTTTGTGATTTAGGTATCCGGCTGCAGAGAGCCAGTTTGGGAGTTTAATTCCCCACTGTGCTTTTCTGCAAGAAGAGCCAGCCTGTGAGTGGCCACGGGCAAACTTCCCGGTCCCCAGGACCTTGGGGTCATTATTCAGCGTGGAGTCCATGCATTGGTAGACATCTCCACAACAATGTTCCACACATGCAGATGGACTTGCATGCAGTTTTTTAGCCATTTGGATATCATGCCCACTGGCTAAGTGGACCAACACTGACCAGCAAAAAGCAAATACAAAACCATTGCCTGCATATTTCCCTTTTGGAGCTGCTCATGTTGAACTGCAAGATGGAAAAAAAAGGGACTTTGGCAGGCACTTCCTTTTCCTTTAATAGCAGGATAAGGAAAAGTTCCAGCTATCAATGTCTCTCTCGCTGTCCTAAAGCTATTAAAAGCAAAGTGACCATGCCATAACAACAACCCAAAGTACTTGTCTCTTGACATAGTGATGTCTGGGAATGAGATTCAAATCCCTGCTCAGTTTGCAAGTTGGTGTTAGAACACCATACTTCACACAAAGGTGTTGTGAGGACAAATGTCTCAAAGGCACAGTGCCTGGGTATATGCGAAAGGTCAGCAAGGGTATGGAAAGTATGAACTGACAAGAAGGTTTCAAGAGTTTTGTGAGACAGGTTTAGGACTCATGATTTCCTCCTCTTTGCTTTGCAAAGCATTCAGACTCAAGCACGATAAATGCTTCTTTGACCATACCCCTAAACATGCTTTTAAAACATGAATTTATGCATGTAAGTTTATTTTATGTACTTGCTTTGATGTTTATGTTTTTATTGTTGTGAACCACCCAACATGGATGATTGGTTAAATGAGCAGCATAATGAATGAATAGCAGCCTAGATGGCTCATTTTAAAAATAGGGTAAATGGCACCCTAAGTATCAAAACTTGGAATTTTATTTTTTAAAAGAAAACGAAGTCCAAAATACATAGGTGGGTAATACATTTATTAGGATCATCATACAGTTAATTGATTTCACAACAGCACATACACTTGTAAATTCTTCTGAACTCTCTATCAAGCAAAATGTAAAAAAAATGTAGTGGAGGGAAAGGGTGGAAAAGATTTAGATGCCCAAAATTTCAGCAGATGTTTAAGCTGTGGAGATAAACTCCAAGACCACCATCTTGGTTCCTGGGTTTGTGAGGGTGTGGTGGGATTGTTTGGAATTTTTTTATTTTGATTTGTAATTATGATTGGTGATTTTTGATATGTTTTTGATTGAATTATTTGAAGTGTTGCTGAAATGTTTTAATAAAGTCTTGATTTGTAATTGTGATGGTGTGTGTGTGTGTGTGTGTGTGTGTGTGTGTGTGTGTGTGTGTGTGTGTGTGTGTGTGTGTGTGTGTGTGTGTGTGTGATGTGACACTTTAATATGTGATACTTTAATATGTTTTGTCATGTGATACTGTATTGTATTGTTTATGTTGTTAGCCACTCTGAGTCGCTTCGGCGAATAGAGCGGCATACAAATCCAAAATACAAATACGAATACAAATCGAGCAAGATGGAGAATGCAGGTCTGATGAATCACTGGTAGATGTTCAGTCATCTGATTATACCATGCAATGCCTACTGCCTGGAAGGATAATAGTGGACCCTCATCTCTGAAAATTCAGGAGAAGCAGATATAGCTACAAGCAAACTTTTATGTTCAGAGAAACCAAACAATCCAGGACATTCTAATCAAGGGCCTCATGTAAGTTGCATCTACTGTGCTTTTTGTTGTTGTTCAGTCACACAGTCGATTCCGACCCTTTGCGACCCTATGGACCATTGTCTTCCAGGCACCTCTGTCCTCCACCATCTTCCTCAACCTGCCCAGCTCTGTGCCCACTGCATCCACAATACCATCTAGCCATCTCATTTTTGGCTGCCCCCTTCTTCTTTTGCCCTCCCCCTTTCCTAGCATCAAGGCCTTCTCCAGGGAATCCCCTCTTCTCATTTTATGTCCAGTACTTCATCTTCATTATTTGACCTTCTAGGGAGCAGTCAGGGCTGATTTCTTCTAAGACCGACCTATTTGTTCTACTGTGTGTTAAAGGCATTATTTGAACAAGCTTGATGGTAGGACAAACCAATACTCTCTATTACATAGCCACATTTTAACAATGGTACCTTGGATAACATTTTCCTCGGATTACACTAAAATCAGATAACGTCGGAGAATTTGAGGCAAACATTTGCATCACACAACATTAAGATGATGTTGTGCATTGCAAATTTTTGCCTCAAATTCCCAACGTTGATCTTTGCCTTAAAGCCCACAGGGCTAGAGACCAGCCCTGCGGGCTTTGGGCAGAGATCTACTGAGGCTCAGACCTCCGGTTTGGTTGGGGGGAGATTGGGCACGCCCGTTCTCCTCCCAACCAAACCAACGTGGCTGGGAAGCTGACTGGGGAGTCCCTGGTTGGCTTCCCAGCCATGCTGCTGCATACCAGTGACGATCAAGCTGGGCTGTTCTCTGCCTGGGAAGGTGCTTTCCAAGCAGAGAACAGCCCAGTGGGATTGAGGCTTAGATCTCCACTAGTAATGTACCTTTGCTTTTGCAAGACAAGCCTCGCAAAAGCAAAGGTACTATACAGAGGGGTTTCGGAGGGACTTGGACAATCCTCCTCTTCTGAAGCCCACCCGTCTTGATCGCCAAAGCCCTTTGTGATCCAGGTGGGGTTGGGGGTTTCATAAGAGGAGGGGGCCATCATTCTGTGAAGCCCATATACTTTGCTTCAATCAAAAATGTCTGGGGGACTTTTTTGACTGCAGCAAAGTCTATAGGCTTTGCACAATGACAGGGACTGATGCAGCCTTTCCTCCTAACCTTTCCGGAGGTGGAGGATGGGCCAGCAATAGGGGCAGAAACAGGAACAGGGGCATTTCCTAAGTCCCCCAGACTTTTTCAATTGCAGCAAAGTCTATGGGCTTCGCACAATGATGGGGACCGATGTGATGGGTTCTGCACTTGTGTTGGAGGGTGAACTGGTGCACACGCCAGTTCAACCCCCAGCCCAAGCAGTGATCCCACATTGTGATCGGCACTTGGGTTGGGGGAAAGCGCCTGTTCAACCTCCCAATCCAAGCGCCGATCACCCTTTGCTTGCCAAGGGAACGCAGGTTCCCTTTGCAAGCAAAGGGTGATCCCAGCGTGGCTTCACCCTTTGCTTGCGGAGGGAACACACATTCTTTGTGCAAGCCAAGGGTGATCCCACACTGGGACTACCAGTTACTTTGGGGAGGGAGGGTGCTTTCTCTCCCCAAGCAAACCGAATCGCCCCCCCCCCCAGTTCCCTTTCTTCTTTGGAAAGGGAATAGGGCTTTTTTTTAACATTGTGTGATCAATGCATCGCACAACGTTAAAAACCAAATAACGTTATGACTTGTGGAACCAAATCATAACGTTACCTGAGGTACTAGTGTACTACAGTTTCATTTCTTTAGTTCTTCTAATAACTAAAGGGAACATCCTGGACTTTTCTCTTTTGGTTTCTTCAGCTCTCACAGTCTGCAAGGTCAAAAACTTGACATGGAGGTTCAAGTAGTAGCCAGTCAAGCAGGGTCTTTCTTGCCCTCTGGGCAGATGACTGGCTTTCTTCAGGAATTCCTGATAATCACTGTTATTCTTGTTCTTACAGCCATGAGAAATGCACCTGCACTTTTTCACAGAATACGCCCGAAAGCAAGAAGCTAATTATTGTCCTGCTCCCACTATATAGGAAGGTAGCCTGGTTATGTAAAGTGTGATAAATCTCCCATCTGTGTATTGCTCTCAATTTGTTTTTGATTCACATTTTGCATGTACAAATGCTTGTTTAATTCCTGGCACAATGATAGCACTCATTAAAGAGAGAAACTAATAGCATTGCCTGCAGCAACATAGTGCTGAGCCAAGTGCAGGGCAAGTTAACACAAATAGCTTACTGAAAGACATCCAGCTTCTAGCATACGGCTTCCAGATGGATTGTGTTTTGAACCCATTCCCTATTAAGTGTCCTCCTGATCTTTGGTGGCTTGGACTCAGTTCCCATAAACTGGCAGGACACAGACTAAATGCTTCCTCAGTGGTATGGGCAATACTTAGAGCAACAACCACTACTGAGACAGCCAGCTAGTTTAAGCTACACAGGGCAGGCTGTGTGTCATACAAGGCACCACCCACAGCATAAGGGAAGAGCCAATGAATCCTGAAGGAACAATTACTGTCTCTATGTCCCCCAGTAGCTACTACTTGTATTCACCTCACTTTGTCTAATTTTATTTATTTATTTATTTTTAGGATTTATTTTGCCCCTGAATTCCAAAGTCTCTGGGTGGCATACAGATGTACCATCACAATTTTATTTATTTATTTATTTATTTAAGCAAACTTTTATGCTGCCCTCCTCAAAAATACCCAGGGCGGCTGACACAACTCTCAACACCTAAAACACAATAAAATCACAATTAAAACCCCATTAAAAACTACCACAAAATATTCCCTACCCACCCACCCATTTAAAAAATGGGTGAGAATGTTCTTAAACCAGCCAGCAGGCTGGGGCCACAGCACTTCTGGTGCCCCACACCTGTTCTGCCAGGTTTTTAAGCCTTTCCTGAAGGGCAGCAACTCCATCTGGAGATGCAACTCGGTTAGCAAGAGGTTCCACAGAGCTGGAGGAGGCACTGAGAAGGCACTCCTAGTGCTAGAGAGACGCAGCTCTCTAGCAGATGGAACAATTAGAGAGCCTCTCCGGTCTGCTCTGGTGGGACGGACCGGTGTTCTTGGGATGGTGCAGTCTCTTAAGTATCCTGGCCTACTACCATTTAGGGCTTTAAAGGTAATAACCAGCACCTTGAATTGCAACTGGAGGCATACCGGCAACCAGTACAGCTCCCGAAGCAGTGGTGAGGCACAGGCATACCGCCCACACCCCATCACCACTCTAGCAGCCGCATTCTGGACCAATTGCAGCCTCCAAATGGTCATCAAGGGCAGCTCCACGTAGATCTCATTGCAGTAGTCAAGTCTGGAGGTGACTAGGGTGTGCGTATTACTATTGTACGACATGAAGTTGTACAAAAGTCCTCCTGGCCATGGCTGCCACCTGTTCTTTGAGCAGTAGATGTGAGTCCAGGAGGACCCCCAGATTACGCACCGGGTCTGTTTGGGGCAAAGTAGCCCCATCCAGAACCAAAGATGGTAGCTCCTGAAATAATGCAGGGCCCCTGACCCATAGCCACTCAGTCTTGCCAGGATTCAGTTGTAGCCCATTGTCCCTCATTCAGACCCCAAAAGCCTCCAGGTTCCACAGGTCTTGTCGTTATCCGGTTTTTAACATTGTGCGATGCATTGATTGCACAACGTTTAAAAAAGCCCTGTTTCCCTGGAGGCTGCAGCAAGCCAGAACGTCGAGATTTGAATCCTGACGTTTTGGTTTGCTGCACTTGCTGAGGACGTCAGGGAAGCCCAGAAACAGCTTGGATCGGGTCTTCCCACCTCCCTGGACCCGGCAGGGGGGGGGGGTCAGGGAGCCCAAAATTGGCTTTTAAAAAATGTCATTTTTTTTACCAATTTTGGGCTCCCTGACCCCCCTGCCGGGTCCAGGGAGGTGGGAAGACCCAATCCAATCTGTTTCTGGGCTTCCCCGACGTCCTCAGCAAGTGCAGCAAGCCAAAACGTCAGGGTTCGAACACTGACGTTTTGGCTTGCTCCACTGGCTGGGGACATCGGGGAAGCCCAGTAACAGCTGTAGATCGGGTCCCCTGTCTGCTCCAGAGAGATCAGAGGACCCTATCTACAGCTGCAGGGTGGCTGGGGAAGCTGGCGGGGACTCCCTGTCGGCTTCCCTAGCCACCCGCCCTTGCCTCCGTAGCTGTGGGATGGCTGGGGAAGGTGATGGGGGAGCCCCCCGTCAGCTTTCCAGCCCCCCTGCTGCTAAGAACGACTATATCGGATAACGCTAAAATGAACGTTCTCCGTTCTTCCCCCCAAATTTGTCATCGTTATGCGGTTTTAGCGTTATCCGGTGCAATCGTTATCCGGGGTATTACTGTACCTGGAAAGGACTCCGACTGCATTGCTTGGATCACTACGGGCTGAGATTTATAATTGAGTATCATCAGCATACTGATGATACCTCACCCCATGGGATAGGATGATTTCGCCCAGCGGCTTCATGTAAATGTTAAATAAGAGGGGACAGAACCGAGCCCTGAGGCACCCTATACTAGAGAGGCCCTAGCTGGACATCTCATCCTCTAAACACACTGGATCCCCAATCCTCAGAGCCATCCCAGAAGGAAACCATGGTTGACGGTATCGAGGGCTTCTGAGAGGTCAAGAAGGGCAATGATGGATGGATGACCTCCGTCCCGCTCCTGCCAGAGATCGTCCAGCAGAATGACCAATGCAGACTTGGTACCATATCCAGGCCTGAATCCTGACTGAAAGGGGTCCAGATAATCCGCTTCATCCAGAACACCCTGCAACTGTAGTGCCACTGCCTTTTCCAGGACCTTCCCTAAAAAGGGGAGATTAGAGACAGGCTGATAGTTGGCCAATATTGTTGGGTCAAGCACTGGCTTCTTTAGGAGGGGCACACCAAAGCGCGTTTTAATGGTGCAGGAAACACACCCTCCCACAAGGAAACATTGACTATTGCCCTGACCCAACTACTTGTAACCGTCTTGGACACCTTGACTAGCCAGGCGGGACAAGGGTCTAATAGACAGGCAGTGACGCAGACAGATGCAATGAGCCTGTCCATTTCCTCAGGGACAACTGGATCAAACCGATCCCAGATAGCTTGGCCAGACTGCACTCCAGTCAACTCCAGATCCACAGCAACCACACTAGGGTCAAACTTCAAGCGAATCCAAGCTATTTTCTCCACCAGATAATCAGTGAAATCCTCAGCTGACCCTTGCCAACCGGGGCCAGCCCTGGTTAGACTCAATGCTGCAACTGCTTTTATGTCCCTATGTTGATAGTGTAGTATGCCACAACATCTGTGGCAGCAGGTTAGCTGAACGGGGACAGGACACATTCTATGGCACATATAGCTCTACACTCTAACAGAGTCAGGATGTTCAGAGAAAAATCTGAAAGGCTCCCATTTCTGCCCTCAAGTATCTGGTATCCTCCACAAAGTGGAGTTTTAGTCAATATTCCTACAATGTGTTAGTGGAAATACCTTACTTAAAATGTTGCTTATAACTACTGTAGGTATAAGAAGATTATTTGTCCATTAATCTGTTTCCCCCTATAAAATATTAGTTTATGAATAGGCTATGTTCTCCAGGGATTTTTACCTACTCTTTGGCACATAAATGTCTTTGATTACTTACATTACTGAATATCAGGAGTGCCCAAACTACAGCCTGGGGGCCAGATGTGGCTCCCAATGCCAATTCATTTGGCCCACAAAGCCCTCGTCGCTCCTGGAAGCGGAAGTAAAACACTCCCGTACAGGGATGTTTTACTTCGGCTTCCAGGAGCGACGAGGGCTTCATGGGCTGAATGAATTGGTGTCGGACCCACATCCAGCCCCTGGGCCGCAGTGACCAGCTCCCTGAACCATGTGAACGGCCCACAGCCCGAAAGGTTTGGGCACCCCTACTGTATATTGTCATCTGCATTATGTGTGTGTTTCATCCCACCATTTAAAAAACTCTGGTCTATAAACATGGATTGAAGGAGAAATATGTTGTTCTGCCTGAAATAACGTTTTTAAATTCTTTTTTGCTTCAGCTTTTCATGAAAGTCCCAGATACTGACTCTCTCACACAAAAACCACAGAGTGTATTTTTTTTCAGGATTATGCAAGGCAGCTTGCACCATGAGTCTCTCCTATCTGAACTTGAATCTGTACCATCAGTATTGTGTTCCTGCCTTCCAAGGCTATGCCACCATTTGAAAAGAGGATGGAAACCTGTCTGTTCACTTTTTTTTTGTAAATGGAGAGGAAACCCCTGATGAAACATGTGCCAACTTCATGTTGCAGCATTTAGCACCATAAATCTGTAAAAGAAACATGGTCCAGACAGGCGTGGTACTTTCCTTCTTAAGAACAAGATGTTATGGAGTTCATGTCATCAAGGGAAAGGGAAAATCACTTGGAAACTGCTGCTTTTTAAAAAAAAAAGTTTGGTGTCACTTGCAATAGGAAACCTTGGTTGTTTTGAATTTGTTGCAGTTTTGGTGTCTGATGAACCAACTCTGACATTCTAATAACTTTACATTTGAACACATTATGACCACGTGAAATGTGACCATCTTAAGGCTGCCCCTCTGTTGGCTAAATTGCATCTGTAGCAGAATTCAACAAATGCTGCTTTATCAGGCCACCATTGGGTGCTGTGAATTATTTCCTGGCATTGACCGGCCAAGCCCCAATAAAACATGTACATTTTTTGTGTGTGCTTCATGTACTTTGGGCACATGATAGATCCCCACTCTCCCCGAGTATAAAAGGACACTGCAGCCATGGCCAAGAGGACTCGCCACCACCGCCCATCCCTGGGCCCCACCACTGGCTGGGGGATGAGGAGAAGCAGCTGCAGCCTCCATCACTGTCCTCTGGGCCCCACTTGCAGCTGGAGGATAAAAGGACACTGCCGCCACGGCTGAGAGGACTCACCACCCCGTCCCCCAGGCCCCACCACCAGCCGGGGGATGAGGACGTTTTTGTAATGTTTTGCAACATTTTTGCAATGTCTATGTGCTGTTATTTTATTGTCTTTTATGCTATTGTGCTTTGTTATATGGTAATGATAGATGTATTGTGGTTTTTGTTAGCTGCCCCGAGTCGCAAGGTCAAGTGGGCAGCATGCAAGTTCAATAAATTTATTTATTTATTTATTTATTACTCACATTTCTATTGCTGCCCCCTCGCTGAGGCAACTCTGGGCAGCATATACATAGAACAAGACAACTATAACTTTACAAAAACATTTAAGAAAACATGAACAATTAGATTGTTTGAATTTGAAAATTTAATTTTTTAAAAAATGCCCTCCCAATGCCCTCACCAGATTTACTAAAGCTGACAGCCCAGGGAATACTTAAACAAGCCAGCCCCAGGGTGGCTATATCCCCAGCCTCCCCCCATACCTGTTGTGCTAGCCAGGTTTTAAGATTCTTGTGAAAGTATAAAAGCTCTGCCTGGAAGCGAAGTTCATTTGGCAGGAGGTTCCACAGGGACGGAGCAGACACAGAGAAGGCCCTCCTTCTTGTGCTAGAGAGGTGAACCTCTTTAGCAAATGGAAACTATCAGGGAGCCCCTCCAGTCTGCTCTACTGGGACAAGCAGATGACCTTGGAGTGATGCAGTCTCTTAAGTACCCTGGTCCACTACCATGTAGGGCTTTAAAGATAATCACCAGCACCTTGTGTTGCACCCAGAGGCACACTGGCAACCAGGTCAGCTTCTGAAGCAGTGGGGAGGCATGGGCATAACAGTTGCATGCCATCACCACCTGAGCAGCCGCATTCTATACCAGTTGCAGCCTCCGAATGGTCATCAAGGGTAGCCCCATGTAGAGCACATTGCAATAGTCAATTATGGAGATGACCAGAGCGTGTGTGATCATGAGCAAGGAGTCCCAGTCCAGGAGTAGGAGTAACTGGCGGATCACATGAAGTTGTGCAAAAGCCCTCCTGGCCACGACTGCCACCTGCTCATTGAGCAGGAGCCGTGAGTCCAGGAGCACCCCCAGATTATACACCGGGTCTATCTGAGGCAAAAAAGCCCCATCTAGAACCAAAGATGGTAACTCCCGTGATAACACAGGGTCCCTAATCAACAGCCACTCAGTCTTGCCAGGATTCAGTTGTAGCCTGTTGTCCCCCATCCAGACCCCTATAGCCTTCAGATACCTGGATAGGACTTCCACTGAATCCATGCCCATTCCTTTAATTCTTTTTAAAAACAAAATATTAGACAGATTACAGTAGATCCCTGGGCTATGCATGCAGTGGAATGAGTTGACTAGAGGCCGGAAAATGAACTTCAGGCTGCACAAGAGGATGCCATTCTGAGTTACATTGAAAGGTTAGTATCACTGGAAAGCTGGTGTCCATAACACTGATTTCCTGCTTCCTGTATCCCAACAGAGCTTCTAATTCATGAGCCATGTTTTGCCACCTTTAACCAGAGTTTGGTCTGATTCATTCACCACATATTTAAAAAGCCAGAATGCACAAAGTAATAGAAAAGGAATGTCTGAGCATATACAAAGTGCCTTTTCCTCACTGAGTAATCACTAGAACCTGACATTACTGGGATTAGGAGGAAAGACCTGAAGGGCAACCAGTTTTCCTTCAGCCGTAGTCAAGCCCTAGCATGTAGAATCCAGCCAGCACTGTACATATGAATTTCCTTGAGCAGTGAAAGGGGATCAGTAAAGAGAGAGGATGAACCTGAGAATCATATGTACTTGTCTTGGATTCATGCAGAATCTGGCCTTTTTTTGTTTATGAGTAGATTTGCAGATTTGGATTTGTTACGCACACATTGAACAACATCCTTCTGTTTTGTTAACTTTTTTTAAAAAACTGACTTCTAAAAAAATACTATAAGCTGCCCTGAAAGATCTGAAGGGTGGAGTATTAAATAAGTTAAGCAAATAAATAAATTGTCATAAGACAGCAGTTCACTGCTAATTAGAATAAACATTACATGAAAAGGTACAACATTGGCTTGACATGCAAAGAAATCTGTCTCAGGGAACATTGTCTTTGTTAAATGCAGGTAGATGCAGGTAGACACTATTACTATAGCCTCTGCCACTAAAAGGGAAATGGGCTACAAGAGATCTCCCATTTGGCCAAAAGGCAGTGGAAGGAAGATTTGAGATTTTTCTGACCACCCTGCCATTCTGCTACCCCATAACTCCACCAAGAATCTCTTTAAACATATAAAGGTAAAGCATCCTTTACAAAACTAGTATCACCATTATGCACGACACAGGTAAATGCACCTAGAATCCATGGGGCAGTGTGAATCCATGGGGCAGTGTGGACCCAGTCTGGAAAGGGAGCTGCATCTATGGTTTGCGTAGGAAAAGGCTTCCATTGACACAGAGGAGCAAGTGGCAAATAACAGGTCCCCCAATCTAGATTGGGATCCAACAAGGAAGAAGAAATAAGGGAAGAAATTCCTCTATCTTTACCAAATTTGAGTCCCAATTCTGATTGGCTTCCCTCACACTTACTTTTGAGGGACTATGTTAGAATTGAGGAGCAGTTTTGCCTGAAAAACCTGGTTTGGGGGAGGGGGACAATTTATGACAAACACTGTACAGTTTATCATTAATTTAAGAAATAATTATTCTTGTCTCCTGGAATAGAAGGAATGAATCTGAGATTAATCCCATGTTTAAGATTTGTCTGTAAGATAGAGAACAAGTATTTAGACTGGTAGAATAAAAACAAACAAACTACTAATCACATCATGGTTTGTCTTTTGGATCAGACTTATAATGCATCCTTAAGAAAACGATATGTCAGTACTGAAGGCACAATCTATTCAGTGGCCAAAGTTCTGTTTCTTAGTGTAGTAAATCATACTAGAGTAGGCCTGTCAAACCAATGGGGATTTGATGAGTCAAATCCTCCTTAAATTCCATTGTTTCAAATTGGTCCTACTCGAACTGCTACTTCTGTATAGTGTAATTTACTACACTAATGGCTTGTTTGTTTGTTAATACTCCTTTTTGCATCAGAGCTGCCAAGTTCAACATCAACTTCAAGATTGGTAATTACATGACAGTATTTAGTCTGACAAAATGGATTTTTCCCCCAAGTGACCCAATGGATGTTGTTGTTTTTACGTTATTCCTAATTTGGTGGTTTTTGAATCAGGTTTGGATGTGTGACCACATACGTCACTGATGTGTTTGACAATTAAAACCAGCCACACGCGCACCAACACAAACATCACGAGACTTTAAATTGAGTTCAGAAAACTCTGATTTGGATCCCGATTTATTTCAACAGTGTAGATACGCCCTAAGTAATAGAATTTCGGCCAGTGTATTCTGTCAGAAAGCACAACCGCTGAAAAATATTTTAAGAAACTTCAGTACTGTACTTGTTTTGATATGCCTTTATATAATTCCTCATGCTCTCTTTCAATCAGTCTGCTTGGAGAGCTAATTTCTAGCAATAAGGTGTGCTTATTCTTAAATCAACAAAGGCATTTTCTATAGTTTCTGGATGCTACTTTGCTGCTTTAAATAACAACCAAAGGAGGCCTGAAAATGTCATAAAATCCTTTGTCTGCCTCACAGTCATTCCTGTCCTTTGATTGGGGCCCCATGTTCCAGTTTTACTTCTCCCCCCCCCCTCTTCCCACTCCCCGTCCAAGACTGGGACAACTGAGTTACCTTCCCAGCCTGTCAGCAATGCTCTTTCAACTGAGAAAGGGGATCAGGAACTGACTGAGTTCAGCCACTCCCTTCTCCTCCAGGGGCTGAGAATGCTGCTTAATCTGAGCGTTTGCAGTTTCTGCTGGTTAAATCAGCGGGAAACCAGGGCCTACAGGAACTCTGAGCTATGGTTTCTCATGGCTTGGCCTAAAGGGATGTAAGCAGGTTACATGGTTTGCCCGATACTCATCATCTTCTCCTGGAATGATGACCCTCTTCCAACTTCTTCCTCATGTTTTTGCAGTGGTGCATCTAAGTATGCAAAACCTGTGTTGGAGGAGAGTTTTGAGAGTCCTCTGGACAGCGAGGAGAACAAATAGGTCAATCTTAGAAGAAATCAACCCTGACTGCTCCTTAGAAAGTCAAATAGTGAAGATGAAGCTAAAGTACTTTGGACATCAAATGAGAAGAGAGGATTCCCTTGAGAAAGCCTTGATGCTTGGAAAGGTTGAGGGCAAAAGAAAAAGTGGGCGGCCAAAAATGAGATGGCTAGATGGTATTGTAGACACAATGGGCACAGAGCTGAGCGAGTTGAGGAAGATGGTGGAGGACAGAATTGCCTGGCGGACAGTGGTCCATGGGATCGCAAATGGTCGGAATCAACTGTGTGACTGAACAACAAAAAATGGTTGTTTCTATAAACACTTCCCTTATGAGGACAGGAGAGAGTTTTTTACCATTTTATGGAACAGAGGCATGTGTGTGTGTGTTCCCTGATAAAACCTAAGAGTCTTTTTAAAGCCCCAAGGCTATTAGTAGATTTTGCTATCATGTTCTAAAACAACTACCCCCTGGGAATTTCTGCCCTGTGATTACAACTGACTTAAGAACCCCACAGTTTAATTTTTGTTGTTGTTGTTGGTCAGTCGCACAGTCGATTCCGACCCTTTGCGACCCCATGGACCGCTGTCCACCAGGCACTCCTGTCCTCCACCATCCCCCTCAACTCACTCAGCTTTGTGCCCATTGTCTCTACAATACCATCTAGCCATCTCATCTTGGGCCGTCCCCTTCTTCTTTTGCCCTCGACCCTTCCAAGCATCAAGGCTTTCTCAAGTGAATCCTCTCTTCTCATTTGATGTCCAAAGTACTTTAGCTTCATCTTTATTATTTGACCTTCTAAGGAGCAGTCAGGGTTGATTTCTTCTAAGATTGACCTATTTGTTCTCCTTGCTGTCCAGGGGACTCTCAAAACCCTTCTCCAACACACATCTCAAAGGCGTCTATTCTTTTGCACTCAGCTTTCCTAATGGTCCAGCTCTCACAACCATACATTGCTACAAGGACTACCATTGCTTTGACTATGCGAATCTTTGTTTGCAATTTAATGTCTCTACTTTTCACTATGCTCCCCAGGTATCTCATCGCTTGCCTCCCAAGAATCAGTCGCCTTTTTATTTCATGGCTGCAATCCCCATCTGCAGTCAGCTTTGATCCTAAGAAAGTAAAATCTGTCACTGCTTCTACTTCTTCCCCATCTTATTTTCCAGGGACTGATATGACATGTTGCCATGATCTTTGTTTTCTTTATATTGAGTCTCAAGCCAGCTTTTTCACTTTCTTCTTTCAACCTAATCAGGAGCTTCTTTAGGTCCTCCTTACTTTCTGCAATTAGGGTGGTATCATCTGCATATCTCAAATTGTTGATGTTTCTTCCAGCAATTTTGATCCCAAATTGTGATTCCTCCATCCCTGCATTGCACACTATGTGTTCTGTTTAATAGGATATCTTAATTCTAAGAACATTTTAATCACTGATTACCCATCTGAGGCTGAAACCCTGAGAATATGAATGTTTGTTCTACTATACCTGAACATAAAATATTGCCTTTCATTGGCCCATTGTGGAAGTCTAGCTAGACCAGTACCATCTACAAAAGGGATAGGCAACTGGATGCCCCCAGATGGCCTGGGTTACATCATCATCCCTGACTATTGGCAAGGCTAGGCTGGCCCTTGTGGAACTGTCCTCCAAACTATCTGCAGGGCAACAGCTGTACTTTTAATTGGTAGTCCAAAATATCTGCAAAGCAACAGCTTCTGCAGCAAGCAATGCAATGCTCGAACATTTTGGGAGAGGATTCCTTCTCAAGGCTGAATGTTCTTTAATTCAGAAATTGATTATCTTTTACTATACAAGTTGTTCCCATCAACAGGGCCTAATGTCCATGCTAATGTAGATTAGAAGAATGTAATTGCTGGGATAACAGCAATCTTTCATTCATGACCACTAGATCAACAGGAGAGGGCTTTATAGTCCAGTGCAGTGATGGCGAACCTTTTAGAGACCGAGTGCCCAAACTGCAACCCATAACATACTTATTTATAGCAAAGTGCCAACATGGCAACCTGGGAGGGAGGAAACACTCCCATTGGGCTGCTGGGCAGAGGGGCGGGGTAAACTCTGTGCTGGGGGGAGGGAGGAAGCGTTCCCAGTGGGCTGCTGGGTGGAGGGGTTGGGCAAACACTGTGCTGGGGTGACCCCACAGGTGTCCACAGAGAGGGCTCTGAGTTCCACCTCTGGCACACATGCTATAGGTTCACCATCACAGACCTAGTGTGATTATCCTTTGTCATTAACTTGGCTAATAAAGTTTTTCCCCAACCTCTGGCATTTGAAACAAGCCACTTCCCCTCTTCCTATTTCCTTTCTTGCTTCCATTGGTTTAGTTGATCGTCCTTTTCTTCTTCCTCTAAACTATGACAAAGCAACAGGAATGGAGGTTTTCTTTGCATGCTGGAGACTCTATTTCTTTTTTCCTTCTAACTACAGATAGCAACTATTAGTAAAGATACTTTTTCTACTTTAAATGTGTCTAGAATGATTTTTATCATACAAACTGCTAGCCAGCAGAAAGCCAAAGTGGGGGACTGATGAGACTGAACTGATCTCTCCATTTTTCTGTGCTGTCATTTTGTCCCTACCTCACACTCTGTTCACAATAGGGAATAATCAAAATCTCCCAAATTTAATATATCAAAGTACTACACTAGAAATGGCATGAACTGAAAACTTTCTGTATGTGAAGCATGTACGTTTGCTGCTGTGGATAGTGGTCTCAAAAGTTTAGCACTGAGATAGTATAATGAGACAACAATCACAGCTGGAGGGAGCAGAAAGGAAAATGAACATCTAGTCAGCTAGTAAGAGGAAAAGTACATGTGAGAATGACTAAGCAAGAAAATTGAGTCTGTCAAAGGGACGAGCTGGTGTGGATTAGTGATGCAGCTGATAAGCCTTTCCAGTCTTGTTTTCAGCTCACCTGATTTGACTGTTCTCTGTTTCTCCTTCCTAGAGGCAAGCGGGAGCAGCTAACATCTCCCTCACCCTTCTTGTGACCCTTCCTTCCAATGCCACACCTTAGTTGGGTGACGGTAACAAAAACAGAGCTGAGAATTCCCAAAAGGGTGAGGTCCAGTTAATCCTTTCTGAACAACACCAACCAGATACTTCATGGGTGGGTCTCTGGTAGTTTCAGAGTGAATTAGCATCTCCTATTCTCTTCCTTATCCACTGCTCTGACTGTCTTTTTCTCTCCCTTCCTTCTATTTTATTAAGGCATTCATCTGTCCCATTCGACTGTGAAGATTGCCAGTGCCTCTCCTATTTATGGAGTTCTTGCCTTAACAAGCAATTTTTACCACCTTCCCCTGCTCCATCACTGACATGTCCTAGTTAATAGAAAGTGTTGGAAACACTTGTTTGTTGTTTATGTCTTAACAAGAGTTCTTTGGTTAAGATATGCATGTTTTTATTTTGGCTTATTCGTGCAAAATTATTGACAATTACATCCATTAGTAGTAAACCCCATCTTTTTCCTGTAGCCTCCGTAGGAAGGAGCAATAGCCAAAGTCCTGTTGCTAACATGGTAAGTAGTAGTAGAATGGGCATATTAAATCAATGGGGATTTAGTGGCTGAACTTCTTTGCAAGTTCCATTGATTGAAATGGATCTATTGTAGCTACCACTTACTCTAGCACCATAAATCACAGTTTGAATAGCCAACTCAAATCAATGGAACTTACGGAGGAGTTGACTTGCTAAATCTTCATTGGTACAATGCCCTTACTCTAGCACAATTTAAATAAGATTTTGGCCAAAGACTTATTTTCAGTGCTATTCTCCTGGATGTTATCCCATTTGGGTATGAAAGATAACAAATTACAGATTTGTTTTATAGATATCAAAAATTCAAAACATACATTTTTTGGAGTAGCATGTTAGAATTTGTCTTTTTTCTAATGCTACCTATTGCTTGTTGGTTACTAATGTACTACGGTATATACTCGAATATAAACCAAGTTTTTTTAACCCCAAAAATAAGGTCAAAAAATGGGACTCAGTCTATACATGGGTCAACAACCACGAGGTCTAAAAATATGGGTTTTTTAAAAAGTTATTCAGCACTTTAAAAGTAAGTTTCGGGACTTCCACGGCAAAAGAATTTGAGGTGCAATTATCCCACTGGCCACAAGAGGGCACAAATTACAATTTTTCCATTAGAATACAGTACATTGAAAATCAAGTTCTCCTATTCTGGTTTGTTTTCAATTAATTCCTATGGAAAACCGCAAATGAAGAAAGAAGCTCTACAATACAATTGTGTCCCCCTTCCAAAGTGGTGTGGAAAAAGAAATGATTATACTTACCGTACATTCGTGCCTTTGTCCCTGCTCCATGTGTCCAAGATGGAGAGAGGAAGCCATTTTTCTCTCTTGCAGGGTGAGCAAGAGACAAGGCTAGAGCAACACTTCCTGTCTCAGTGCAAATTATCTTCCCACCCACTTTACCTGCAGTGCCACCACTGGTGGGTGGTGCAAATGCAGTTTTTTAAAAAATTACTAAAATAATTAATATTACTGTATTTTAATGTATTTTAACTACTGAAACTCTCTAGCAGCAGCTGCATTTCCCACTCTCGGCTTATAACCGGGTCAATCTATTTTCCTGGGTTTCAAGGTCAGAAAATTAGATACCTTAGCTTATATTCAGATCAGCTTATATTCGTGTATATATGGTACTTCTTTGATAGCTTTGAGTATTACTTTTACAAAAATAAACTTATAATGGAAAAATGGCTCAAAGTGACCCCAAATCTTCCCCTGGAAGCAATGTTTTAGATGTAACATGCTGTATTATTATTGCCAGTCCTCATTCCATTTCTTTGCAAAAATGGCATCCTTATATATTTTTTTTACCCCCACAAGATAACACATTACAAGAAGGGGGTGGGAGAAACATTTCTCCCAAAATGCCTTGTACTATATTTGTTTGTTTGTTTGTTTATTTATTTATTATTAGTCACATGTGTATTGCCGTCTACTCGGCAAGCGACTTTGGGCAGTGTACAACAATTATATCATGAACTACATAAATCCCACTAGTAAAGGTAAAGGTAAAGGTAAAGGTTTCCCTAGAGAACTATAAAAAACCTTAAAACTAGTAAAAACCCCAATTAAATCTTGCAATGCTTCATCATTGGCTGTATTGGCTAATGATGATGAGAGCTGTAGGCCAAAAATTTTGAAAGCCAAATTTGTCCATTTGTGTATTGCAGCTAGTATTGCAGTTTATAATGCTCTATTTCCAAGCTTCAGAACTGTTCTTCCAAAACTGTATTTTAAAACTATCTTTTTGTCCTTTTTAATGAAAGATTGTAACCACTGCTCTCCAACTATGCTGCTCTTTTTCTGCTATTCACTCCTCATCTGAAAGATCCCAGACCTTTAGAGATTATTGAACAGGAAGACCTGATGGCCCTAAACAGCAAATTGAATTTAGTTATATGATGGCACAGCTGGTTTAAAATGAGATCATCATGATCACCACCAAACCACAATCAATGGTGCGTAATCCTGGAAATAAATCCTGCTATGTTCTGTGGGATTTTCTCCCAAGTGTATGTATATAGCAGTGTTCCCAGTGATGGGATGTTACTGGTTCGGACCGGTTTGCCTGAACCAGTAGCACCCCATCAGGAGGGGGCGCCGGGGATGGTGGTGGTAACCCCCCGGGCAACCGGTTCGGTTGGCTCTCCAGCCCCCTCCAGAAATGTTTGACGCATGTGCAGTTCTATTTTTTAGTGAGCATGCATCAAATAGAGGTTTGACGCATGCATACTAAAAAAGAACTGTGTATGCGTCAAACGGAGATTTGATGCATGTGCAGACATATTTTATTTTTTATTTTGCTCCGCCCACAACTTCATGATGTCAGCTATGCCCATGACATCCATGATGTCACAGTGGGTTAGCGGAAATTTTGACAACCCACCATTGAGTGTTCCTCAACCTTTGGGTTTTGGACTTCAGTTCCCAATACTTTAGCTGAACAGTGCAGTGCATTGGGGAATTGACTTAGGCTTCTGGGAATTGAAGTCCAAAACCCAAAGGTTGGGGAACACTGCTATATACAATTGCTACCTCAGTTAACTTACTGTCTACAGAATAGTGCAAACCCTCCGAGAGGCAGAGCTGCTCTCATTTCATTAAATGTGTTCATGTAGCTGATATCCTCTTTCCTCAGTCTGGTTAGAAAAGTTCATCTCTGTGTTCCAGTTTGTAAACTTAATCCACCCAACTGCTGGCTCAGCATTGGCTCACCTAGACTATATAGACCAGGGGTACCCACACTACGGCCGGTGGTTTGGATCTGGCCCATGATGGCAATTAATCCAGCCTGCGCTGCTCTTGCCACTCCTGGAAGCAGAAGTAAAACATGCATGCACATGCACATAATACACCCACACATGCACATAGCACTGCGATACATGACCCATGTCTGTTGTAAATGCGTTATGCACCCACACATGCACATTTTACTTCTGCTTCCAGGTGGGAGGAAGGATGTGAACCCAAACCAAGTTTGGGCACCCCTGCCATAGACCATCTAGCTATTAGATGGAGAATTTTTAAACACAGCAATGAGTTTCATGCTTAAGTACCCAAGGACATACTGCAGAACATTCCACAGTTTCCACCCCTTTTAAGGCTGCCAATATGTTTGACAATGACTAAATGACAATGACTCGTGGAACTGGATCAGTGGTACAGGTGGCATGCTGCTATGCAGAAGGCAAATGAAAGGCCACTGCGTTATATTCTCAGGACAGTCTTCATGGCTGATTGTCATGGGGATCATCAATATTTGGAGTCAGATATGGCACAACAACAAGAAGAAATGAGGAGTGGGCAATTGTGACTCTGTAGACCTTGTTGCAGCTCATTTCCCATTATCCTTTCTTGTTGGTGAGGGGTGAGGGGAAGATCAGTCTAAGAATACTGACAGGGTCCCGCCACTGAGCAAAACAAAATGGCTTTGCAAGAAGGCATGGCCAAGTTTCTGCCATAAACCATCTAGTGGAGACAGAAGCTGACAAATGTCTATTCTGATTCTTTTGTGAAAGAAGGAGAACAATATTCTGTGCCTCACAGAAATTATATAGAGATAAATAACAAAATTATTGTATACTCTTATGCTGCAGTAATGGTGGTCAGGTTCACTCCTTTTCAATTCCCAAAATGGGGTACACAGAAAGAGCCTCCTCGAAGATTGTAATATTTTTGAACCACAATTGGGCATAATTAGACAATGGCCATCTTGTGCCAGCTAATCTTTCTCACACTAGGCCAGGCAAAAGGAACTACAAAATCAACTCCCCAAAGATGGCTTCATATTGGTAGTTTCACATCTGGCCTAAACACGGAAGAAGAATTCCCAAAATTGAAAGAGTATAGGGTTTGACATCAAGATGAACTGTTGAGTTGCAGGCTAGGAATCTGGTAGTTATACAATGTCTAGAATCCACCTGGCTTTGTGGCAGTAAAGTGCAGTAGAGCATGCCTTTCAAGGGCAGAAATTTACACATGGTTAAAGAGACAGAGAAATCGCTCACAAAGCTAAGCTTCCTCAAGCTCAAGAAACATTAAACACCACTCTCTGTTCTCCACTGTGACCTTCCCCTTTGTTGCTTTCATATCCCCGGCACCTCCCATTGCCAGATAAATAAATGCTTTCTTCTCTCCCGGTCATGTAGTTAGAAATATAACCACAAAGAAACTGGGTGTTAGAGTCACATGTGCAAATGGATACACTCATGCAGGGGTGTGCTGGGCACCTTGGGAGGGCGGTGGACAGGAAGTGATGGGGGCATCTATTGGGGGGTTGGGGGAGAAATCTCATACATTTCTGTTACCTCTGTCTGGCTCTGGGGGGCGCCAGTCACTGGGGTGCACCGGGATGAGTCCCTGTATCTCTGTGGGCCAGCACACCACTGCACTCATGTACATTCAGGCCCACAGATGCAAAGGGCAGGCCAGAGTATAAAAACAACTTAAGGGGGGAAAGTCCATAACACCTTTTGATGTGTCCCAATGGTGGTTGCTGCTGGTGGTGGTGGTGGTGGTGCTGCTACTAAATATCTACCATTAGATTCACAGCAATTTGTGAAAGACGGTGAAGTTCTGTTCTCTGCTGAAATTGGCCTCTCTGCATACTACCACTACTACTACGGCCACCACTGCCACCACCACCACTAGATGTACAGCCAAACACTGGTATAAAATTAACAGTTCAAGACCTAACCAATGACCTAAGAACTGTTAATGTAACATCTAAGTAACCCTTATTTGTGGCATTTTTAAATTTGATTTTTGTTGTTTGTACTGAAATGGCCAAAATTAATCCAAAATACCATATATACTCGAGTATAAGTCACGTTTTTTAGCTCCCAAGATGAGGTCCAAAATGGGATTCAACTTATACTCGGGTCAATGTAAACACTCAAAAACATACCCACACAAATGTCTAAATTAATTAATTTTACTGTATTTTCATGTATTTTAATCATTGAAACTTACTAGCAGTTGCTGCATTTTCTACCCCCAACTTATACTCGGGTCATTCTATTTTCCTAGTTTTAGAGGTCCAAGTTAGGTACTTCGACTTATATTCAGGATGACTTATAGTCAATTATATATGGTAAGTTGGTTTTTCTTCTTTTTTCAGTCTAACCTGTCTTCCCAAAGAGAAGAAAACAAACCACAAGCTGAAACAAGACAATACCTGAATCCTTGAAAGTTACCCTGCTACTCTGCTCATTGTGTTTATACTGTAATTAGAGGTAGGTTATAGAGGAACTGGAGCATGGCACCTCTGGCTGATGTTCACATTTACAAACTGGGAACATGAAAGCCACTTTGTTGCATGTAGTCATTGGCATGATTCTGAGTCAAATTTGTCATCTCTAACCAAGGTGGAGCTGAGAAAATACAGAGGTTTTCTTTCTGCATATGAATATGTCACTCAACATGCCCAAAGGTATAGCTGTCAAATGCCATCAGAGACTGATCAAACTGTGGTTCCCCCCCCCTCCTGTTTCAGCTATTGCCATTCTCAAAAGCATTGTACTATACTTCTTCTTCTGGTCATGGAAAGAGTTCAATGGGACTTGCATGGGTGAGAGATCATACTGGGTTAAAATGGATGGCAGCCAAATCATCCCTGGCATTAGAGATGGCCACCTGATCATTCATGACTATTCATCTAAAAACATGGGATGATGATAAGAATACACAGCCATTGCACCTGCCACAGGTTTCCTTTGCCAAAGGACACTTCTCTGCTTTATTGCAGGCAGTGTGGTTCTAGATTTGACCGTTTCAACCAGGTGTGGGGAGCTGGGGGGGCTGCATATCTTCTCATTATCTCAGAACTTTTCAAAATAAAAGAAACATCACTTTCTTTGCCTCCCAGTGTGTTCTGTGTATTGCCACCTCCTGTTTAGCTTTTTCCTTTAAGAAGATCTGGGAATGCAGTGGTTCAAGTGGCTAAGATGCTGACTGGAAGGCGGCAGGTCAGCAGTTCGCTACCTGAATACTGCAGGATGGAGTGAGCTCCCATCTCTGTCCCAGCTCCTGCCAACCTAGGGGTTTGAAAGCAAGACATTGCAAATAGATAAATAGGGATCACTTCGGTGGGAAGGTAAACAGTGTTTCGTGCGCTCTGGTGTCTAGTCATGCCTGCCACATGACCACAGAAACGTCTGCAAATGTCTGCAAACACAAATGGCACTGGCTCTTCGGCTATGAAACAGAGATGAGCACTGAACCCTAGAGTCAGATATGACTGGCTTTTGAGCAAGGGGAACCTTTGCTAAAATGACACAGACATGACAAATTCAATATGCTGTATTATGCACATCTGTATCTTGCCTGACACTACTTGTGCTTTTGAAGATCTGGTGCAAGAACATTGTAGGGCACAATATCTGTACAGATGAATAGTTAAAGATATCAGAAATGAAGCCCTTACTGGAAACCATAAGAAGTCCAATATACAGGAAAACAACAGCCCCTTGTAAGCCTTCTGTTTATTTATCAGTCTCCTTGAAATATCTCTTCTAAGCAACTGTGAGGGCTGGTAACCTCTTTTTAACAAGATAAAATCTGAGCTGCTTAGGACACTCAGTTCCAGCACAAAGACGAGATTCCATGCAATGATAGGTTGAAATGGTTAGAACACAACAGCTTCCGTTTTTAAAGCAGTAACTGAAATGGAGCTCAGTCATGTAAAAAGTTCCTTAGAGGAAAAATATTGGTGGTGTTATAACTTGTACAGGCACGTGATATGGATCAGCAAATGTAGGAAAGAAATGATCAATTTTTGCCACTGAGTGTTCTGAGTGACAGGTTCAGAAACAAAAAGGCAAGGTTTATGTGCTTTGAAAGAAGAAAGAAAGAAAAAAAGAAAGAAAAGGAAAGAAAGAAAGAAAGAAAGAAAGAAAGAAAACTCTAATTTTAGAAGTGATCACTGAGAACTCTAAAGGAAGCCTTTTAGAGTCTGATCACACCATTGCTTCATGCTGTATTAAACCACCTTGGTTCAAAAACTTTTGAAAGGCAGGTGGTTACTGTAGAAGCCTTGCTTACAAGGATTTACACCCTTTGTACTTGCAACGGACGGGGCCGAAACAGTTCTCTGTGGCTGTTCTCCCTCCCCACCTTCTTTTAAAATTTAGTTTCATTATGTTTACAAAGATGTGGGTCTTTGTTGCAATTAAGAGATTCCAGTGTGGCAGCCCAACACACCAGTAGAGCAGGATTCCAGCTTTCCATGGTAACAGTCGCATGTTTAGCCAATCCCACTCAGACAACCTTAATCCTACCTTTGTGGTCACCCTGAAAAAGCTCCCAGCTCTGTTATCAGATGCAATCTTCCTTAGGCAAATATTTACTAGAACCAGCTTAGGTTTTTCTTGGGGCAGGAGCAAGGGAAAGGTTTGTTCTATTCCAAGCCCTTGTCTCCATGTCTTGGCGAGACTATACATTCCGTACAGTTGGTTTTTCAGTGCCCAGTTTATGTGAACTTCCTGGTTGAGAGCTGATTTAAAGGGGGGATGGTTGGTAGTTTAGGGGCTTACGGGACACATGCTAAATGAAACATGTTGTGATTGGTACTAACCTTTATAAAAAATGTGGCACGGATAATAAATAAAAAAAGTCGAGAACACTTATTTGAATATAGGCCCCTCTTGATCTTGAGGCCCTAGGCTGAAGCCTAGTTAGCCTATGGGAAAATCTGGCCCTGGAGGTAAGGAACTCAAGCCAGAGATTCCATTTGCCAACCAAGGCATCCGGCATCTTCCTTATTTCCCAAACCCCCTTGTTTTTCACACAATAAACAAACAGAAGAAAAATAATGTTTTTGGCACCTAAAAGATTAACTGCAATATTTTAATGAGTGCTCTCTCGTGGATCAAGTCCCCTTCCTCAGACTTTGAGAGAATCCAGCCTTTCTCTCCTCCTCAGCATATACTTGGAAGCCCATCTCAGGGCTACGTGACGGATTATTTCAGTGCGTCTGTTTTAAGAATTTAAGACTCTTCTGTCTGACAAAGTGGACTTGAGATACAAAAGCTAACATTAAAATACAGCAGTTAGTCTTTAAAGTGCCAAAATGGTTTTCTCTTTTTTTAAAAAAAACCCGATATACTGTACTTTAAGAACATCACTCTGAGAGTCTAACTACTCTACACAGAAGTTTGAGATCACTTCAATTGCCATGGATTAATCACACAGTAGTTTAGGGAGATATCCAGGCTTCTCTGCTAGAGAGTTCCAATGCTCTTCCTTGAACTCCTGGAGAGAATTCTAAGCACCTCACCACATCACAGATTCTAGGAGTCTGCCTGACAAAGCCATGCTACCTAAAGTGGCATCATACTGCTGTTCCTGTGTAGTGTAGATACCTTCATGGCTGGTTAAGAATCCATAACCCTTTACTGAGATCTATAGGATCAGCCACTCCTTCACTTCTCAAATCATTCCTATTCTGGGAGGGAAGAGAAGCCTCTTTGTTCTGGTCATATTTCTCTGAATGCAGCTATAGCAGAGTCCAGAGAGATTTCATTGTACACTAGTACCCCGGATAACGTTATGACTTGGTTCCACAAGTCCCGTTGTTACCCAAAATTTTGGGGCCCAGGCACGTCCTCTGGTTGAGGTGTAGAAGATCCCAAGAACTTACAACGAGACAGGTAAATCGATCAAAACAAAAGTGATTTATTGGGAGCAAAAGCAAAGGAAAGCTATTCACGGTTATAGTCTGGCCAGGCCTACAATCTAGCTACCTTCCCTCAACCGTTTTGAAGAAAAACCCTCTCGTGATCTCAGTTCACAAAATTTGGTGAACCAAAGACACCCACCTCCCACTCTAAAGGGCTTATATCTATTTTCCTAAACTAACTCTACGTGCCAGGGGGAGGGGACTGAAACTGGGAAGGAGGAAGGGCAATTAACACATTTTAATTACATGTAAACATAAAATACAAAGCAGGGTATGAGGTAAGGGGTTTGAATGTAAAGAAACAGCAGATTACAGCTATTGCTGATAAACCGGTTACAGAGAGTTTACATTGTGTCAACAGGCATAGGCAGGCAATTACAAGAGCTTTTGTTCTTTTGTGAATGAAACAGAGGCTGCTGGAAGGCGGGACCGGCCAGTGCGTCTTCTCCAATGAAAGGTAGGCTAGTAGGATCGTCAGCCAATCATCGTTTTGCAGCCGAAGATTGCACTCAAGTTGGGGCAAAGCTGCTTTGCTGGTCAGGAAGGATTAGTGTAACTGCCTGTCTGTTTCTTAAGTACAAAAATAAAGAAAGAATTTAGTTCTTTTGTCTCTTCGGCTAGGTAATCAAACCAGGGACCCTTGATGGGAGAAACCAACATTTAATTTTTAATTAGCCTTTTACAACCTTTCTGTTGCCTACATGAGAGATGGGACGTCCGCTTGTCCCTTGCAGCCCTGCGCTGGCAGTTTATGTTTGCGCAAGACTTTTTCTTAGCTTTTCTGCTTGTCCCCCCCTTCCTTTCCAATAATGATTTCCATGGCCCCCGAGTTCTACACAAAACACTGTTTCTGTTGATTTCTCTCCCCCTTCACCCTATCTCATGGAGTCTGTGTGTGTGTGTGTTGTGACATGTGGTAATTTAATAAACGCTGTGATTAATTATGATGCTTTATTCAAAATTTTTGGTATCACCGTCGTTATCCGGTTTTTAACGTTGTGCGATACATTGATCACACAATGTTAAAAAAAGTCGTGTTTCCCTGGAGGCTGCAGCAAGCCAGAAGGTCGGGATTTGAATCCTGACATTTTGGCTTGCTGCAGCCTCCAGGGAGGTGGGGGAACTTTGGAAACAGCTTGGATCGGGTCTCCACACCTCCCTGGACCCAGCGAGGGGGGGGGGTCAAAGACCCCAAAATTGGTTTAAAAAAACAGACTTTTTTTTACCAATTTTGGGGTCTCTGCCCCCCCTGCCGGGTCCAGGGAGGTGGGGAGACCCGATCCAAGCTGTTTCTGGGCTTCCCCGATGTCGTCAGCCAGAGCACCAAGCCAGAATGTCAGGGTTCGAATCCCGACATTCTGGCTTGCTGCAGCCTCAAAGAGGGTGGGGGAACTTCGAAAATAGCGCGCATCAGCTCTAGGGAGGTCAGAAGACCTGATGTGCGCTAATTTTGAACGTTATGCGGTTTTAGCGCTATCTGGTACTCGCGTTATCCGGGGTATTACTGTACCCTCCTTTTCAATGAGTTGGCAAAGCTCCTCTGCCATTAAGCCTCTGCTCCCATCTCTAACACAGTGTTCAAAGGCTTAGTTGTAGAAAAAGTGGTGAAATTACTGGGCATCAGGGAATATTTTCAGTTCATTTCTTTCTAGATACTGAACTTTGCTGAGGTTGGATTTTAAAAGAATTGCACAGATTCCTGTTTCACCCACAGTCATGAGTATGATGTTTCTAACATTTTAACTCATCTGACTTCTAGCAACTCTCCAGTGAGTAGGAAAAGTATGACAAATTCCACCTAGAAGCAACTTAAAACTTAATTTACTACTCAGCCTTTTTGGCAGTTAATAACTAGATCTATGAGGTCGCAAAGGGTTGGAATCGACTGTATGACTGAAGAACAACAACTAGGTTCCACTGATTTTGGCCTTTGAAAATTAATCAGTGGTAGATCAAGAGGTTCTAGAACAGTGGTGGTGAACCAATGGCTTGCATGCCAAAGAGGGCACTACCAGCCCTCTCTGTTGGCACACATGCCATCACCCCAGCACAGAGTTCACCCTGTCCCTCTGACCAATTGCCCAATTGAAATGCTTCCTCCCTCTGCCCAGCACAGAATTTGCCCACCCCTCTGCCCAGTAGCCCAATGGGAGCACTTCCTCCCTCCCCCAGCAGAGATTTATTTTTTTATTTATTATGACTTATATGCAGCCCTCCTCAAAGAGACCCAGGATTTTACTCCACCCTTCTGCTTGGGCACTCAGTCTCTAAAAGGTTTGCCATCACTGTTCTAAAATCATTAAAATTGAGACACACTCTCATCCAACTTCATTTTCAGCACAAAATCTCTAAAAGACAAGCAGAAGGGACAACTCCCAGGGCTGCTCTACTTTGTCCACCAAAAAGCTTTAGAGATATATATAGTTGAGTGGGTTTGGGATCTGGGTAATGCAATGAGCAGGTGGAGCTAGTCAACTTCTCCCCAGCAGATGTTTATTCAGCAAGGAGACACCTTAATGTCATGTAATATTGATGCGGTGGTCAACTTATACAGCCTACTCCAATTTTGTCAACTTTTAAAACAACTATTTTACCCCTGTGGTTTATCCAACTCTAACACATCTATTGCAGATTTCTTTGGAAACATCTTGGTGTTCTCTTAAGTCACAAAGGGTTTCAGAGCTGAATATAATTAAAACATTAATGTCACAAATATAATAACATAAATACAATTGTAACAAAAGAAAGGTGGTGAGGGGAGGCAAAGCAAAAATAAAAAAATGAAACAAACTATGCCAAAAAAAGGAGAATGCTCTTCACTGCCCATTTGACAAATGCATCGTACTAGCCATTACTTTTTAAAAACCCTGTCTTTCAGGAGTGGCCAGTAACCTAAGAAATAGGAGGAGTGCTCACATTACCAGATCATAAAGAGCAGGTAGATCAACATGGAAGAGGGTATTGGTTGCTGGGTTCAGAACGTAAAGAACTTTAAACATCAAGACTTTTAATTTAGCCCCTCAAAAGGATCACTAGCCAGTAGTACATATTGTGTTTTCTCTGTGGCTAATGTTAGATGTAAATCTGGCTGCCATCTTCTGAATCAGTTGCAGATTCAATGCAGCCCTCCACTACAGGGTGTGTTACAGTTAGGGAGGGATAAACAGCTCAAGATGCCATGGTGCGGTATAGAAATGAAATTGCTCTTGCTTTTGCTGCTGCGCCCAACAGAAACAATAGATGCTACCACTATGCTGACATGATGAGAGGCAGGAGAAGAGGCTGTTGTATCAAAATCCTTGGGTTCCTTCTAGGGTTTTCAAAAATGTCAGGGATTGGGGAGAAGAGCTCCAGAGAAGAAGCAGCTACTAGAGACACTTTCGCAAGAGCCACCACTTGAGGTTCCTCCTAAACCCTAATTCCATCATAATATTCAAGGTTGCCTTTGTACCCTTTCCTTGGAGAACATAGCAACAACTCATCCTGATTCTGCTTCGCAGAAACCAAGTATGGCCAATTATTGTAATGTGGTCTGTGCTTTGCTGAAGTTCAAAAGAAGTTTCAGATGAGAAGAAAGCATAACTTGGGAAGTCATCATCCTCTGCTCACAATCCTCACAGGCAGGAAGCTTTTGGCTGAAATCGAACAATAGGTCACAACTAAACCCACTAACTCCATGGGATTTTTGAGAGACAACATCTATATACGTCCAGTGGTGGGTTGTTAAAATTCCCGCTATCCCACTGTGATGTAATGGACGTCGTGGGCGTCATGATGCCGTGGGCGGAGCAAATAAAATAAAATAAAATAAATTTCTGCACATGTATCAAATCTCTGTTTGACGCATGCGCCGTTCTTTTTTATAGTGTGCATGCGTCAAACCTCTATTTGATACATGCACACTAAAAAATAGAACTGAGCATGTGTCAAATGGAGGTTTGACTCATGCGCAGTTCCAGGCAGCCATTTTGGCTGCCCAGAAATACATTTTTGGAAGGGTTGGAGAGGCGACTGAACCAGTCGCCTGGGGGTTTACCACCCCAGGCGCCCCCTCCTGATGGGGTGCTACTGGTTCGGGCAAACCGGTCTGAACTGGTCCGAACCAGTAACATCCCATCACTGTATATGTCCCATTGATTCAATGGGCCTACTCTGGTTGTGACTTACTATTGGATTGTAGGCATTGAATTCCAGAGTGCCCCATACACATGCCATAGATATGAAGGTCTGCAGAAATGGACAGTGGTCACACAAGTGCAAAATGGGCTGTGACCTTTACATATGGCTGAGGAAGCAGGTCTACCTTGTGTTGGCAACAACACTCCAGGCAGACTACCCTGCCCCCAGTCATGTAACCCTCAGTTTAGAGTTCTGACGGTTTCTACTTTGCCTAAACATTTAGACAGAAACCCTATGTTGTTTCTTCCTCATAGGTGAAGATGAGGAAACCACATGCAAAAATGTTCTCCTTGCACCACAAGAAGACTGTAACGATCCTCTTACTCCCAAGTAGCACTCCGACATCCTCGCAATGAGATTGCGCCTGATCCTGCTTCCCTGGCCCTCTCTGGCCCAGCAGTTCAGGCTTTACCTAAAAGCTTGCCCTCTCAGTCCTGACCTAAATCTAGGTAGTGAACAAAGGGTGCTCATGAAATTAGTGTAGATTCAGGTAACATGAGCCAAGTAAACACTGCAGTCTCCTTCAGGTATTTTAAAAGTATATTGAAATCAAAGTATGGTACAGAATAAAGTTCATCAGAAGCTTAGAAAGCATTTCAAAATACAGTAAAACCTCGGATAACACTAAAACTTGGTTCCCCAAGTCTTGGTGTTATCTGATTTTTAGTGTTATCCGATGCATGTTAAAATCAGATAACATTAAAGCTCCATAGAGATACATTGTAACCGCACAGGCTTTAGCGGTTGTTATCCGATGCATCCCATAGGGTCTTAACGTTATTCGATGCAATTCTCTCTCCCCCCCCCCGATTATTTAACGTTATGTGATTTTAGCATTATCTGAGGTAAACATTATCCAAGGTATTACTGTAAAGAAATAAAAAAAGCTGCTATCAGAGGAAAAGCCAGTGTGAACCTCCCTCTGTATAAATTAGCTATATGATTGCAGTTAAGATCCAAGAGTGTGTGTGTGTCTCCTGGCACCACCTTCGGGTTTTATCTCCTCCCTCAGGGTCCGCCTCCCAGTCATTCCCCTAAAGGATTCTTACAGCATGACACGTCCATCACATACTAGGCTCCATCTCTTCCAACCCACCAGGTCAACATTTTTTACACATTCCATTCTCACTAAGGTATTTTCTAAAGCTTTCCCCACACATTGAAATCTCCATCTTGGATGGGCTAAAGCACAAGGTAATTTGGTGGGGGAAATCTCAGTGGTTGTTCTCTGTGTGTGCTTTACAAAATAAAAATGCACTAATTTTGGTCAGAGGCATCTTGCGCAAATTAGGTCGTCCTTGCTCGAAATCATATCCGACTCTAGGGTTCAGTGCTCATCTCTGCTTATAGCCAAAGAGCCAGCGCTGTCTGCGTCTGCAGACATTTCCATGGACATGTAGCAGGTATGACTAAACACAAGAGTGAATGGAACACTGTTTACCTTTCCACCGAAGTGGTACCTATTTATCTATTTGCAGTGCCTTGCTTTCAAACTGCTAGGTTGGCAGGAGCTGGGACAGAGATGGAAGCTCACTCCATCATGTAGCACTCGGGTCTCAAACCGTGGTCCTGCCAACCTTCCAGCTGTCAAGTTCAGCATCTTAACCACTAAGCCACTACAGTCCTTGCTTAATTTGACTGCTGAAGGTGAGAAATCTAGCGGGACTTCACCATTTGTTATACAGCAGCCTTGTCGTGTCAAAACAGCCTTCATTAACTAGAGCAAGTATTTTTTACATCCCCTCCTAGACACAATTCTGCCTTACTGGACCTGCCTCAGAGCAGGTAGCTTAGATTTCTGTATTTTAAATGGCTTTTAATGGCTTTTCCCTTTGTGTTTATAATAAACCCTGTAGATTGATATAGAAATGGGTCAGGTGAAAATAATGCAGGAGGTGGCAGAGACCAGCAAAAATTTATTCATTATATCTGTCACTGAGGCATAAAGGGGAATAAGTCCCACCATCTCAAGAAACTTCTGTAAGAGTTTCTTTGTTTTCCTAACTATAGTAGGCAGCTTGTAAGGAAAAGCAGCACTTATGAGCACAAATTAAAGGTCTGTGGCTACATATTTAGCTTTTCATCCAAATGCACCAATAATACAAAGGTGTGTGTAAAAAGCCAATTTAGTGTTGGTTAGTTTGAAGCAAGAAAGTGTAAATTTGACTAATATTGCTATTTTCTATAAAAGGTACATTCTCGGCCAGTGATGGTGAACTTTGGCACTCCAGCTGGTGGCGCAGTGGGTAAACTGCTATCCTGCAACCAAAAGGTTGGCAGTTCAATTCTGACCAGGGCTCAATGTTGACTCAGCCTTTCATCCTTCCACGGTCAGTAAAATGAGTATCCCGTATGTGTGTTTGTGGGGGTGCAATTAACTTGTAAATCACCCATTGAGTGCTATGGGGCAGTATGTAAGTGTGATTGCTTTGCTTCTTGAACTTCAATTCCCAGAAGGCCCGATCAGCAGGAGTGCTTTCTTGGGCTTCTGTTAACTGAAGTCCAGGAACACCTGGAGAACCAAGGTTGACCATGGGTCACATGGGAGGCTGCGAATCAGACCCTGTGCAAGGCGGTCAGGAAAGAGGAATTGCACCTGGAACAGATGGCAGGGGAGAGACAGCTCTGTGAACAGGAAAGCAGGCAGGGCAACTGAAGAGCGGCTCCATGCAGACTTTGCCAATAAGGAGGATGAAGTGGAGCAGCTGAATTACAGTGAGCCAAAGAAATGACACTGAGATTGGGGTGTGAAAAGGTTCAAATAGCAGGCAAAGAATAATATTGGCAGCAAGAGGCTAGGTAAGAGAGAAACATTCTCTTTGCTTCCAGATTTTGTCTGTTCCCTAATGTAGGTTGCAGGTATGGTAGATTGTGAAGCAAATAAATAAATAAATAAATAAATAATGGGTGAGGGGTTTGAAAATGAATTCTGTGGCAAGCCATACCTTGAGATCTCATTATCTAGAGAAAAAAATTATACAATGTCCCATTAAATCTTGGATTAATCCCCCCCCCCCCAAAAGTCCTGCAGGCTTGATCTTGTTTCCTCCTCCTCCTCCTCCTCCTCCTTCTAGTAAAACACATTTGAAGAACCAGATTCAAATTCTAATTATATACCTGGTCAGTAGAAGCACCTTTGACTATAACTTGCACACATTTTGATGAAGAAAATCACTAGAAGAGATTGCATTGTGTTGCTATATGGTTAACTCCAATTCATGACAACTGGATAGATCCCACTGAAGGAGTGGGGCTTAAGTATGTATTGGCTTAATAACGCCCATTCATTCATTGGGTCTGCTCTAGTTGGGACTAATAATTGGATTTTAGCCCAACTGCACATTATTTGTCCCTTTGGTCTTTTGTTGTAGCAGTGTACTACTGGGATATTATGACTAAAGTTAAACATCAACTGCCCCCTTATTTTTAAATCAAGAACACCCACCATACCCTACTGCTGAATATGCTCTCCATCTTTGCTCCATGCTATTCAGTAACTCTTAAGTGCAGTGAGCAATGCACAAAACTTGTTAATGTGAAGTGTGTTCTCCTTCTTCCTGTATAAGTACTCCTTATCAGCCAGAGCCCTGAACTGTTAGAAAATCTATTGGATGGAGACGCTATGATTTTGAGTCCAACAAGACCCAAAGGGCTACCAGTGGAGGGCTACCGTTGTACATCATGGTTGGACTCAGTATGTCTATTGCTGGGCCACTGTTAAAAACTGCAGAAGTGATGGCTCCTCCAGAATGGATCGGTTCAGAGTTTAAATTTAAGAAAAATTCATAGCCCAGACAAGGGTTTTCTCCAAATACTTGTGCCAATCGTCCTGGTTAATAGCCCTTGTGAGCACGGAGCTCCTGTTTCTGGCCACAAGAGAAGATTACAACCTGTTTTTCTTCAACATTGTGCAGGCAGCCAAGTCCTGCTTGCCTCTACAGGGCAGCCTGGCTGGATCATAGCCAAGAATTCAGAGAAACAATACAGGTACATTAAACAGCAGAGAAACAGGTCTCCTTGAAAACACTAAAAGATGACTCATATTGCCTGAACTCATATTAAAAGTGAATTTAATGGCAATTACCAGGGTGTGAATTGTTTTTTCTTAATTACCTGACAGCTCTGACAGCGCTTTGATTTGTGTCCTTAAGCTGTCTATCTTCCAACATTAAAGTTAATTCTATAATTAATTTAATATTAGTAGTCACTTTTAAAACACTTATGTGTGGCTTATGGGTTAATGGGATTCACACTAGAAACAATAGAGGAAGATGTAGGATAAATATTTTTGCTGCTGACTAGGCTTTGTGTTTCATTGTGTGCTGGTTTATTCCTTCACTTCTTTTTACGTTTACTACTGTAAGTGGCACCACGGCTGTATGTACCCACCCCTATCCCCATGCCATCATATCTTCAGGATGCCTTTTTTGCTGAGACAATGTTCCGGCATGTACTTGACTGATCCATAGGCACTGCTGTGCAACCACAGTTGCATATTGATTTATATTATTGTTTGTTTACTTGTTAATGACACTAATCTCTTATCTTTACTCAAATGAGCTCAAAACTGCACAACTAACCTTCTCATCTATTTATATCTCCCCCCCCCCCACATCACTCTGTGAGGTAAGTCATGTTGGAAAAGATGTGTGGCTCAAGGACATGTAGTGGCCAAAGGTCTGCTGCTATTCATGGTAGACTGTACTACAGGTGCCCCATTGAGTCAATGGGAATGTGGGTGATTTTTCGGGGTGGCCTCTTTAGCACTCCTTTAGGGATGGTTCGTTTTGGATTTAAAATGCAGTACTGTATAAAGAAAGGAGTTATATATTCTTTAATTTTAGCAATTAGAGTAGTGGTGCCCAAACTAAGGGCCGGGGGCCGGGTGTGGCCCCCAACGGCAATTCATCCGGCTTGCGAAGCCCTCGTCGCTCCTGGAAGCAGAAGTAAAATGTGCCCATACTGACTCATTTTAGGAGCGACGAGGGCTTCGTGGGCCGGATGAATTGCCATCGGGGACTGCACCCGGCCCCCGGGCCTTAGTGACCAGCTTCCTGAACCACATGATTGGCCCATGACCCAAAAAGTTTGGGCACCCCTGAATTAGAGAGATATTGTGTTTATTGGCTCATCAGTTGCAATTTGATCCATATGTTTATGTTAAAATAATTATATGGGGGAGCCAGATATAAGGATAAAGAGGAATCCCTTTTTGTCGGGAAAAAATTGGTGGAATATGATACACACATATTAGCCCAAGGGTTTCCAACCTAAGGCCCATGGGCCGGATCCGACATGTAGCACCATTTCATGTGGGCCCCCATCCATCCAAGAGCATTTGAGAAACAAAATGGCTACTCCTTTGAAGCTGTTGGGACAAAATGGCCATCCCCATTGTGCAGGCAGGGGAAAATGGCCATCCAGTCATTGAAACTGTCTGAGAGAGTGTGACTCAGCCCCTGGCTTGAAAAGGTTGGGAACCCCTGTTTTAGTCCAATTGGCTCAAGCAATCAATGGTAGGAAGTCTCTCATTCCAGAAATACAGGGAACCAGGCCTCTGCAAATGGTCCTCCTGCAAATGGGCTTTCGAAATTACAAGTTTCTGTTTGGCTGGAGAAAAAACCAACACAAAAACTCAGAGCCCTTCATTAGCCCTTTAGTTTACTCACTAGGTGCACCAATTGTAGCTAAATCAAGGTCAATTAGGAATATTACCTAGTAGTAGAAGTAGCTTGGATTGCCTTTAATATAAAACAAAGAGTGCTAATAGACAGTCTGCTGATGAATATCAAGGCAAACGTATTCAATATGACAGTATTACCAGCAATGTTTTGGGCTGCAGTGGCTCAGTGGTTAAGAAGCTTGCCTTGTTAGCTGGAAAGGCAGTGAGTCAGCAGTTCGAGACCTGGGTACTGCATGATGGTTTGAGTGTCTGTCTCTGTCCCAGCTCCTGCCAAGCTAGCGCCAACTGCAGAGTGAGATCAGAGCTTGGGTCGTGGGTTAAATAGGCAGTGCCTGTTTAACCTCTGACCCAAGCGCCAATCACAGAGTGCAATCAGGGTTTGTGTCATGGATTAAACAGGTGCACGCCCATTCTACCCGCAACCCAAACGCCGATCGCACATTGTGGTTGGGGTTTGGGTCGCAGCTTGAACAGGCGCCCCCCTCCATTCTTACGCGTGACCCAAACACTGACTGCAGAGTGTGATCAGGGCTTGGTTCACAGGTTAAACAGGTGTGCACCTGTTCAACCCATGACCCAAGTGTCGATCGCACACTGCGGTCGGGGCTTGGGTCACAGCTTGAATGGGCACCCACCCTTTCTTACCCACGACCCAAGTGCTGATCACAGAGAGCAATCAGGGCTTGGGTTGCAGATTAAACAGGCATGCAACCCAACCCCCGCCGGCACGTGCGCCTGTCAGCAGGGCAATTTGGAATGCTGACTGGGGACTCTCCTGCCACATTCCAAAACACCCTGTTACTTTGCCCACACGATGATGGGGCATTTGGGAATGAGGACAGGGAGTCCCTGGCTTCGTTGCCAAATGCCCCGCTGATGTGAAGCTTCTCATTAAGCAAGTTTTTGCTCATTCAACAAAACAGACCTTATGGGGAAAGGTCTGCTCGTTAAGCGAGTTACTCGCTAAACGAGATGCTCGCTATGCGATGTATTACTGTATTATGAAGAACTTGTTTGTTTAATTATAAGAATATGTTTAGTTCATTGTAATAAAATAGTGATTTTCTCATCACTCTTATGTTTTTTTCAATGCAAAACCCTCATATTTTGTGAAGTTGTATGTGAGGAGGAAAATTTAGGTCATTTTTGGATTCAGCACACTAGAAAACATAAAATTTACCAAAAATCTCCTATGCAGCTTATCATCATCATCATTGTCGTCGTCGTTATCGTTATTGTTATTGTTATTGTTACAGACCTGTGTAATTGTGTACCATCAAGTCAATTCTGACTTACGGCAACTCTTTTCAGAGTTTTCTGACCATGTACTCAGTAGTAGTATACGATTTTCCTTCTTCTGGAAACATCCTGGGCCTGTGCAGCTTGCACAGAGCCACACAGGCTGGCTTTGCTGGGATACATGGTGAGAAACTGAAATCCCAATGCATATCTTACTGAGCTATCTGGCCAGTTCCTGCAGGCTTTACAGGTCCACAGATATCATGTGTTGGCTATTGCAATGCTAAAGCTAATATTCATTTGCAGTGGGCATATTCATACATATTTCACATCAGTTGGGAGAGGACTGATGCAACAAGCTACAAAACATCATCCAAAGCACACAACAGTCCCCACTGCAGGAAACCAACATTACACAAAACAGCCCAGCCTAACAATTTCCAAGTAGGACATCATGCCAAAAGTCATACATTTCATTGCAGTGGTGTAGTGTGGGTTTCAGCCACCCGAGGCATAGGCCAAATTTGCCGCCCCCTAGGCGGGGCCCAGGATGCCGGTGGTGGTGGAGGGTCCTGGCACCTGTCCCTGCAGCAGCCTTTTCACCCCGGCCATTAGGAAGTCCGGGGGTGGCGGCAAAGTCCTGCCGCCATAGCAGCCTTTTGTGCCCTGGCCCAAATTTTCCATCCCCTAGGTGGGGCCCAGGACCCTGGCGGTGGTGGAGGGTCCCGGTGCCCATCCCTGCAGTGGCCTCTTCACCCCGGCTGCTAGAAAATCTGGGGGCGGCGGTGAAGTCCTATTTATTGTGAAATGTTGCAACCCCCAAAAAGTGCCACCGAGGGCAGGGGAGCCTTATTCCCCCCCCCCATGCTACACCACTGAGCAGAGGGGACAGATGTAGCCAGCCTTAGGAATCATATACCAGGGCCTGTTCTGGGTTTCACATTTTCAAAAAGGCCCGTGAATGGCAGCTTCCAAGCTGGTGAAAGCAAACATTTCACCAGTCACATATGAATGGGTGGAAGCACTACATACAACCACTGGCCTTCCACAGGAACCACAGTCCCAACACACTAACACAGCTTATGGTCATGTGCTTTTTGCCAGCTTTCCCAAGCCCTTCACTTTAGCATAGCCTGGAAAAGAGAAGCTGAGGAAAAAATAGCAATTAGCAATTACACTTATATACTGCTACATAGTGCTTAGTGCACTCTCTGGGCAGTTCACAAAGCAATTAGAATTTTGTCACTGCCCCCACACTGGGTAGTCATTTTACCAACCTCAGAATGATGGAAAGATGAAGAGTCAAACATGAGTTCTGTCAGGATCAAATTCATGGCATCAGCAGTTTTGACTGCAGTATAGCAGCTTAACAATCACACCACCAGGCCTCCTGGTCTGTGCCTTCAAACTGTTTAGTGGTTTGTTTTGATGTCTTTTGCAATGGGTGATTTTTATAAAGCTGTGAAATCGCTGTTTCAGGCTGTTTTTCACAATAGGAATTTTCTGCCTATAATGGGTCTTGGAATGTTTTTCCCTGAATTTCAGCGGCATTTTGTGGCTAGATGAATTAATCCCTTCTAGTCAGATGAGACAAGCAAATTTCATCGGCTAGCTTAATCAGAAGTCACTGTTCCAAGCTGCTTCCCAAAATATTAATTTTCTGCTCAGAACAGGTACTGGAATGTTGTTATTGTGACTCACTGTATCCGCTTCATTTAGACACATAGACGTTGTGAATTTGGAAGTTGCCATTCTTGGCCATTGTATTCTGTTCCAGCTGGCTTGGGACCAGTAAGGGTGGATGAAAGAGCAATATTTGTTGGCTTTGAGGTCCAAAATATTGTTCTGATGTTTGCCCATCAGATCTCCTTATTTTTGGCATCAGTTTAAAAATTTTAAAAAAAAGAAAGAAAGAAGAAGAAGTCCCTGTCCTGGCCAGTCTCATTCCATTCTATCTTTTCTCTAATTCCTTATATGGAGTTAGATCAGATGTTCCCAACCTTTTCAAGCCAGGGACTGGGTCATACTCTCTCAATCAGCTTCGAGGGCTGGGCAGCCATATTGCCTTGCCTGCACAATGGGGTGGTGGTGGCGGCGACCATTTTGTCCCAACAGCTTCAAAAGGGTGGCTATTTTGTTTTTTGAATGCTCTTGGAAGGGGGGGGGCACATGAAATGGCACCATGGGTCAGATCCATCCCACAGGCCTTAAGTTGGGAACCCCTGAGTTAGATCTTCAATTGAGATTATTAGAACCTTCTTTCAGGCCAGGAGGTGTGTGGCATTAACTTTTGATGTGTTTTTTAAAAGTGTTAGGCAAATAGGTGTTTTCTCCCAATTTCCACCAGTTCAATAGAGAATGCTAACATGTTAATACTAACACATTAATGTTCACGCATTGTTTCTAAGCTCTGAAAATTATATCACTAGGCTTGCAAACTATCTTCAGAAAAATGTGTAACATCTGATGGAATTACACACGATAACTACAATCTGATCCGCATTTTAGTCTAGGGAGCATAAATCAAACCAGATCAAACCAAGTCCTCAGAAATCCCTAGTGTAACAGTCCCAGTGTCCATTATTACCCTTGCCTCAGACCTCTCCTGTTTCCTCCTGAACCTCCAGCACTGGAAGGTTCAACTTTGGAACATCTGAGTCTCTGAGTAACTAGTAGCTGACATAGTAATTACCTTGCAGCAACCTGGGATCCTCTCAATTACCGAGAGCCCAGACTAAACTATGGAGAGAATGAATGTGTGGTAGCATATGGCATAAGCTTGGTTTACTCTTGATCTTATCCAGTGGTGGGATTCAAAAAATTTTTACTAACTACTCTGTGGGCATGTTATGGTGGGTGTGGACAGGGGGAAAGCCCTGTGTTGCACTCAAATTAGGACAACTTTATTTCAAAACTTAGATGGGCAGTGCCAGCCAGAATTTCTGCTATCGGTTCTGGAGAACCGGGGCGGACCTGCTGAATCCCACCACTGATCTTACCCTCTTTCCAATAAACAGGTGTTGTATTGTAGAAAAGGTTGTTTATTGATCTTGAAGCATAGGGAAAAGATTACAGTTCATCTGTTGGTTTCAGGATACAGATACTGTAAATCCAAAAAGCAATCTCTAATCAAAAATACACAGGAAAATCCACACTCAGGCTTTCCCCCAAAAGAAATTAATCTGACTAATCTAGGTAATCAGGATTAAGCTTGGCTGGAATATGGACTCCATTGTAGCTTGGAATTCAACTCTCCTCCCTGAGTGATCTCACTCAGAACCAAACTCTAACTCCAACTAACTCTCAGTCAGTAGGGGCTCCAAAAAAAATTACTACCACACCTTGGGTGTGGGTAGGGGAAAGACCTGTGTTGTACCCTAATTAAGGCTATTTTATTTCAAAACCTGGGTGAGTGGGGCCAGTGAGATTTTCTGCTACTGGTTTTGGCAAACTGGTGTAAACCTGCTGATTCCCACCACTGCTCCCAGTTCCATGTGTCTATAACATATAACATGAGTCCTGGCTTCCTGAATTAGCATATGGCCAATCATACTCAGGGGCTTGTGTAAACATTCCCTGTTCTCATAACACAGTCTTGTTTTCCCCCAAGATCTGGATGCTGATGTGAGCAGACATTCCAATCCTGGAGGGTAAGACAAAACATAGGCCTAGAGGCCTTGACTAGGTCTCTGTGGCCGCACCTGTTCAATAAGTGAGCAGAAAGGAAACAGGCCCTTTGCAAAGATGCAAAGCTACAACTAATACAACCATTTCTAAGCCTAAGAAACTCCATATTAAATATCTTATGACACTCTACCATGACACCTAGTGTCTGAGGAACCACATTCTTTCCTCACCTATGGAGTCTAGAAAATGTACAGTGCATGCAGATCAGAATTCAAAATTGTTATTCCAAAATGGTTTTACCTTAGCCTTTTATGATAAATATAATCGGTAAGTTATTATCGATTGTTCATTTCTGATGACATTTTGGCAATGTTACTTGTTAGCACTATATTATTTTTAACTCTTTTTTTATGTCTGGCCAGACATCCCACCATCGTAATGTAGTAGACCATATAGCCAGTGACTTAATGCTGACTGTTGGGCAGTGGTAAATAACCTGACTCCCTAAAGGGGCCAATGGCTACAGGCCAATGAGCCCCTTTAGGTGGGGTGATGGTCCTCCTCAGTGGAGAAAATGGCACTGGAAACCATCATATTGGGTCTAACTGCAAAATGAGTGGAAGAGGAACCATTCTGATTCCCAACGGTCATGGAGGCGGAAGAGGCAATGCCATTTGGACTGGCTGTGAAGGCACACCTTGTCAATATCCTCAAGGCTGTGGCAGTTCATTGCAGTCCCAGTGTCAAATCCTGCATATCTCATTTCATGTGCCACAGGAGATGATTTCATGATCTTAGTGTGTGGGTCACTGCATGGCAAGCTGGGATCCACCGTAAACAAATTCACACCAATGTATTTTTCCTGTTTGTCATTCTTTTTTCATCCAACAACTGTGGAAATGATTTTCAGGGGAAAATGTATACTCCAGGGCCGTAGCCAGGGTGGGGGGCAGGTGTGTGTGAAAACCCTCCTGAGCTAACAGCCCCACCCACCCATCTTGTGATGTCAATGTGATATATGTGAGTGTGACATTGCCCCAGGGAAATTTTTGCCCCTCTTGAAAAATTTTCATTCTCCCCCCCATCTAGAATCCTAGGAATGGCCCTGGTATACTTGGACACAAGTAGAAGCTGTCGCTGCAGCTGCAGCTGCAGATTTTTAATTTTTAGTGACTTAAAACAAAGAGTCACCAATGTCCCCAAACATGCAAAAGGAATTCCAATCATATATATTATATGCGGTCAATTACTCTTTAGCCCCAAATCAAATTGTATTGCCCATCACAGAGTAATTTTGCAAGTAATATCATGTACGCACCATTTTCCACTCCTCAAAGTGGCACATTACTAGGAATGTCATTGCTTTCAATAAGTTATTTTCAAGCACTGATAGTATGTGCACCTTCTCTCGAACATTTGCAGGGGTGTTACTCCAGTAAACTTATTTCATCTCCGGTTTAAAGGTTGTTTTGATTATGACATTGCTGATTATGAAGATGAGGACAGTCAAAATCTGTAAGAATTCTATGTTCTCTTTTTTTCCTTAAACGAGTTGTTCTTCCAGAGCAGATATTCTAGTATTGTCTCAAATGAAACTCCAGAGCATATTTCCCTTCCATATTTAGATACAGTTAACTATAAAGTCAGTAGGTGGTGCTGCATTAGTGAGATACAATTGTGCACCTTTGACAATGTTTAAAGCAGAATATCATCCTTGCTTTTAAAAAAAGGGAAGAAGGCTGTGTAGTTTTACTACATAATCTGAGGACAAGGGTGGGCTATGCCATTATTAAAAATTTACTACAGTGGTACCTTGCTTAAAGAGCATAATGCATTCCACAGGATTGCTCTTTAAGCGAATTTGGTTTTTTTTAAGTGAAACAGCATTGTAAGTGACCAATTGTGACTTCTGGTGGTGTGTGTGTGAACCCTGGTTTAGTTGTTAAGCAAGTTTTTGGTTAGTTTTAGTTGTTAAGCACGATGACCATTCAGAGAAAATTCTGCTCTTTAAGTGAGTTAGTCTCTATGCAAGGCACTCTTTATGTGAGGTTTTTACTATATTTTTGTAAAACCAGGTGTTATAATTATAATTATAACATAGAAATCTTGATGGTCAAACTGGCTGCATTTATAGTAACATTGATTTATAAACCACCTAATATACCATTCTGCTCTAAGGTTTCCTTTCCATTGGTCCAGATCAAAAATATGTAATCAATGTACCTCAAGCACAGAAGAGGTTTATGGGCACAGAAGTTAAGAAAACATTGTTCTAGATTAGCCATGGATATATTAGCATATTGTGGAGCCATGTGAATACCCATGACAGTTCTATTGATCTGGAGATAGATTTTGTTGTCAAAGGTATGTGAGCACAAAGTTGTAGAAGGTGCTGACTATGTGGGCTTTGTCCTTATTCTGAATGGTAATCATGATGGCTTGTAGTCAATCTTTATGTGGGATGTTGGTGTAGAGAGCGTCCACGTCCATTGTGGCTAAGATGGTGTTATTTGGCAGGTCATGTGTGTATTGAAGTTTTCTTAGAAAATATGTGGCATAGAAAATTGGTGGCATACAGTTTGAGAATGGAGTCCACATATCCAGACATATCCACATATCCAACTGTGATGGTGTTGATGTTTGAAACAATGGGTGTCCCAGAGTTTCCAGATTTGTGTATTTTTAGGTAGCAAGTAAAAAGTAGCTACACTGAGTGGCTACACTGAATAAGGAGAAAGAATATTTCTCTGACTCAAGGACATGGCTGCTCTCTTCTATTCTGCAGTGAGCCTTGGCGTGTCGGTAGATTACTTTTAAATACTGTAACTAAAAGTAACTTCTATTATTCTTAAAATCTAATTATAATAATAGTCTAACTACTGGGAGACACGGAACTATATCTCTAATAAATTTTGATTCCAACCTCTGACTCCCATGGCCTGTCTTCTCGGACTGTACACTGTTTTATCTGATCCTTGAACTCAATTTGTTCCAGGACTTCATTGCATCAGTATGAGAACCTCCAAGCATGGACGTGGGAGTGGCCAGAAGCTCAGTCACATGATTCTATGAGAATGTCTCCATTAGGATGGACCATCTTGTCTTAGACCCTCTCTTCTCTTACACTGGGTCTTATGGTAAAATCAATACCTCCCATTCAATGCCATTATACAGATTCAACGCAGTAACAAAAAGCATCCAATTTTGTAAGTACAAGTGGACATTGTGTAAGTGGCAGCAGGTAGAGTCTCACATTAAGGGTGCCATCATATTTGTATTGTCTGTAAGCCGCCCTGAGTCGCCACGGCGAGTGGGCAGCAATATAAATTTGAACTAATAAATAAAATAAATAAATAATAATTCACATTTGGTCAAATGAAACCTCTTCCTCATCAGCTGCTACTTGTATCTGAGCATACATTTTTCCAGAAAGTCATTATTTTCTCTGTTGATGGATGTGTCTCTGGTGACTCAATAAACCAATCCCGGCATGAAACATGCAACCATGCACATTATACTGAATAGATGGTGGAGAGCATAGCTGAGTTTGATGAAGCTTTCATGTTTGTCGCTTAGCCTCTTCAGGTCTGCGGCGTTCTCCTTTGAAGTGATCAGTGGCAGCAGAGATGGTTTGGCACCAAAGTGGGCAGTCTACAGTCACTTCCCAAGTTTGTGGGTTTATACTTGACACCTTCATGGTTTGTTTCAGCTGGTCCTTATAACACTTCAAAGGAGCTCTGTGAGGTTTTGTACCAGAGCTAAGTTCCCCATAAAGAATTTGATGAGGAAGTCTGAAACCATCCATATGGTGGACATGCCCTGTCCCTCTAAAGCAATGGCTATGATGGAAGCTTCAATGCTATTCAAATTTGTCTTCTCAAGGACTACAATGTTGGTGACATAGTCATATCATTGATGTTTAAGAAGGACCTTAGCTTCTGTTGGTGAAGTGCTCGAGCTTTTTGATGTCTTGGCGATAGAGCATCCATGTTTCACAGCCATACAGTAATGTTGAGATAATAACAGCTTGGTATACCATGAGCTTAGTCTGGATTTTTAAATCTTTGTTCATGAAGACCTATTTCTGAATTAACACAGAAGTGATAGTGACTTTTCCTTTTTCAAAACATTACTGTTTCTTTCTGCCTCAGCATCCCTCCAGGTACCAGCTTATACATCACCTTAGTGTTTTTTTGTTTGATTGATTGTTTCCCAAAGCCCTAGCTTGCTTAGGATTAACTTCCATTTAATTCAATGGGATATTCTGATATGCCTTCATAGTAATTCCAGCTTCAAAAGTTCTGGCAGTGGTGAGTAACTAGGGTATGTTTACTTGAGCAAGCTAAACAAGTCCGTTCACTTTCTGGATGTTTTTACAAGCTTTGATCTGTAATCAAAGGCATGACAGCTAAAAGTGGGAAACAGCAAATATTTGAAAGTTGTATTCCTTAGTAACAACTCCACCCAAGACCCCTAAATAGCTTTCAGCTCCATTGACAGGAGTGGCTGCCCTCTGGGCTCAAGAAGAGGATTGGAGTGTCATGGGAGTAATGAAATAGAATGGTTTCTGATCCAGATATCCACCCACTGCCATTCCCAAGCCAGGTATTTTTTGCTCACAGAGTCATCACATTTTAAAAATGAGTTGTCTTTTACAAGAAAACTTCTGGATAGCCTTGATACTATTCCTGTTCAAATGAGCTATAATAAGTGCATTCTCTCTTTCCTTTCAGACAGCTGAACAGGAGTAAACATCTTATTTACTACAGATGGTCACAATGAAACATGTTGAGGGATGGAGTGGGCATAGCATTTGATTGAAACAATAAATGAAGGGTTTCTGTGAGAGAGTAAATCCCCCAGCAGCAAAGATATTCTTTATTTCTTTTTTCTAAAACATATATAACCATTACTTCCATACAATTTCAAGGCAGATAAGAGGGTTGAGACAATTAACAAGAGTGTTTTTCATTTTTAAAGCTCCAAGCGCAGAAATGAAAGTAATTCAACAGTATCAGTTAAGAATAATAATACAAAATGGCAGCTGATAGAAAGTTCAGTCAAAGGTTCAGAGCAGCTGTAATTTTCTCATCAGATTCTTACATGGGAAACAAATGTTTCACTGCTATGACAGGATATGGAGCACCAAGCACAGTGGTGATGAACCTATGGCATGCATGCCAGAGGTGGCATGCAGAGCTCTTTCTGTTGGCACACCCACCATTACGGAAAAACCCTGCCTTGTGCTGCCAGCACCAATGACAGCGCCACTTCCCCACTCACCCCTCTGCCAATGGAGAGGCAAGAGGGAAGGCTGAAATCCTGCTCAGGAGGTGGCAATGGGGATGAGGTGAAGTGACCAGACACCCCCCACCCCTCCTAGCAGGAGGCGTACCAGCAACATCACATGGGTGCATGGGCACATGCAGTGCCTGCCCACGCGCCTCCTCCTCGGCCACTTAATCTCTAAAAGGTTCACTATCATTGACCTAGGGCATTTACATATACAGTGATACCCCGGATAATGTTAATACTTGGTTCCACAAGTCATGACGTTATCCGATTTTTAGCGTTGTCCGATGCATGCATCGAACAACACTAAAAAAAAAAAAGCCCTGACTTCAGGGGCAAACCGCTTTAAAGGCAGGCAGGAAAAGAACTTTTCCTCCCTGCCTTTAAAGCCACCCCCACCCGCAGGAGTTAAATTTAAACTCGCGCGATCGCGTCTTTTTTCCTCCCTGTATTTAAACTACAGGAAGAGAGAGGCTTGTCTTTTAAATACAGGGAGGGGAAGAAAAAAACAACCCTCTCTCTTCCTGTAGTTTAAATACAGGGAGGAAAAAAGAACTGCTTCCGTCTTTCTCTCCCTCCCTTTTCCTCCCTGTATTTAAACTACAGGGCGGGGGAAAGAGAGAGATGTGATTGGTTCTCTCTCTTTTCCCCTTCCCTGTAGTTTAAATACAGGGAGGGAAAGAGACAAGGGGGCTTTGCGACTGCAGTAGGGTCGGGGAAAGGAGGGTGCTTTTCCCCAACCCTACTGGAGTGGCAGAGACCGCTGTGGGTGGGGGGTGGATTGGGTAGTTCTACCCAAACCACCCCACACCCGCAGACCATTGCATCGGACAACACTAAAAGAATCGTTATCAGATGCAAGTTTTTTTCCAAAAAACTTGCATCGTTATCCGATTCTAGCGTTATCCGATGCAATCATTGTCCGGGGTATTACTGTACAGTCAAACCTCGCATAAAGAGCACCTCGCTTAAAGAGCAGAATTTTATCTGAATGTTCGCTTTGCTTAACAAATAAAACCAACCAAAAACTCGCTTAACAAATAAATTGGGGTTTGCAATCCCCCCACAATTGGTTACTTACAATGGTGTTTCGCTTAAAGAGCAAACTCACTTAAAGAGCAATCCTGTGGAACGCATTATGCTCTTTAAGTGAGGTACAACTGTAAAGGAAATGGCAAGTATTCAGTGGCCAGTGAAATCTTGAGAAATGTGTGTGAAGGAAGCCTTTAATCTCAAAGGATTGCCTGACCCCAGATGTTATCTCTCCTATGAGGGCAGATGGTTATATCAATAAAGATTTCTCCTTCCCAATACTGTAACCATTTGGTCCACCTGTTTTTATGTCCCAAATGTGCATATTCTTTTAAAAAAGATTAAAGGATTATTCATTCAGAAACAAGCCTCAGACAAAAGAATAGGTATACAGTCAAACCTCGCATAAAGAGCATTTCGCTTAAAGAGTAACTCGCTTATAGAGCAGAATTTTCTCTGAATGTTTGCTTTGCTTAACAAATAAAACCAACCAAAAACTCGCTTAACAAATAAATAGGGGGTTTGAAATCCTCCCCACAATTGGTCATTTACAAATGTGTTTCGCTTAAAGAACAAACTCGCTTAAAGAGCAATCCTGTGGAACGCATTATGCTCTTTAAGCGAGGTACAACTGTATACAGTACTACATTTTATTATTATATGGGTATAATAAGAGCCCTAGTGGTGCTGTGATTAAACTTCTGTACTGCAGCAAAAACATTGTGAGTTTGTTCCTGCTGGGGATCAAGGTTGACTCAGCATCCTTCCAAGGTCAGTAAAATTAGTACCCAGCATGTTGGGGATGAAATGTTAATTAACCTGTGAACCACCCAGAGAGTGCACTAAGCCTTATGAAGTGGTATATAAGTATAGTTGCTATTGTTATATGTTGTGACAACTCACTGGATTGGACCCATAGAAAGGTAATGGCTTCCACCTCAAGAATAGTCCAAGCAAATATTCATAGCAAGAACCTCTATCTCTAGACTGAAATGGTGCAATCCAGACACAGTTCTTCCACCTCCAAGAGAATTTGAACTCTAAGGCCGGTAACTTGTTAAGGCACCGTACAGCACACCAGTCCATGGCTACAACACATCCACTTTCAGCTAAACGAGAGGATTACCATATGGAAAAAAAGGATTTTTTTGCTTTTGCACAGAGGTAGTAAATCCCTTCTCACTCAAACCCTGGGAAGAGACAACACTGTAAGGAAGGGACCATCACAGAAATGATACAGACAGAATTCTCTTCCATATATTTTATATCACAAGATACTGTACTCCAGCAATTTATGAAGTCATAACATGCCCAATATTTTACTGTAATATAATGATATTAGAATTAATATCCACTACAATTAATAAATAACCTATTGAAGGAATGAGCTCCCGTCTTTGTTGCAGCTCCTACCAACCTAGCAGTTCGAAAGCAAGAAATTGCAAGTAGATAAACAGGGACCACTTCAGTGGGAAGGTAAACAGCATTCTGTGTGCTCCAGTGTCTAGTTATGGCTGCCACATGACCATGGAAACGTCTGCCGAAGTAGACAGCACTGGCTCTTTGGCTTTGAAACTGAGATGAGCACTGAACCCTAGAGTTGGATACGACTGGCTTTCAAGCAGGGGAAACCTTTATATGTATCAATTGCTTTTCTTTCCACACACTTCTTTACATAAGGATCTTTGCCTCTTGGTTTCTCAGCAGACAATGATTTGGAAACTTAAATTTTAAGAGAGAATTAGCCTGTCATGGGTGAAAGCTCTGCCTGCATTGTTTGATTTGAGATGGCCAGTTTCCATATGCACACCTCCATTTGATGTGACATCCTCAACTTATGTGTTTGTGTGAATCCACTTCAGCCTGGTATTTAAAAGTCTAAATACATTTAACATGGTCTGTGAAAAGAAATATATCATGCAAGTTGTGGTTTTATATAGGAGGGAATTTCCTTCTCGAAATTCCTGGTCTACAACATCATAATGCTAGTTATGCTGATTATAAGGTGTCAAATGCATTACACCATTAATTAAGAACATGAAATAGTCAAAGCAAAATTAGGCCTCTGGGACAACAGTTAACCTAAAATTTGCTGGCTTTAAGATTAAGAATCTAGTTTCACTTTCATTGCACAGCTAAGGTGGGAGTTTGGAAGAAAGTATAATTTATGTAAATAAAACTACAGTATAGCACAATAAACTCTAAAACGGGGGTTCTCAACATTTTCAATCCATGGGCCGGACCATGCCCCTTCAAGCAGCTGAGCGGGTGGGGGGCTGTAAACGCTGCCATAAAAATATGTCCATGGCTGTCGTAAATACATTTACAACAGCCGCAGGCACATTTACAGCACTTTTACGACAGGCGCTAGTGCATTTACGATTGTCACAAATACGTCCACTTCTGATGGTGGTGGCAGGCCACATAAAATGTTGCCATGGGCTGGTTGTAGTTTGAGAGCCCCTGATCTAAGGCAAAAGAAAATATGTTAGCAATCATTTTCCTGTTCTAGAATGTGTAACTATAATAATGCAGGTTTAATACGGTTAAAGTGGAAATGTCCTAGAAACTCAGTACCTCTGAATCCTAATACAGTTGTACCTCGCTTAAAGAGCATAATGCGTTCCACAGGATTGTTCTTTAAGCGAGTTTGGTCTTTAAGTGAAACACCATTGTAAGTGACCCATTGTGACTTCTGGGGGGGGGGATTGCGAACCCCGATTTAGTTGTTAAGCGAGTTTTTGGTTGGTTTGATTTGTTAAGCAAAGTGAACATTCAGAGAAAATTCTGCTCTTTAAGCGAGTTACTCTATAAGCGAGGTGCTCTTTATGCGAGGTTTTACTGTATTGAACAAGAGAAAAGAAATGCTGGGAGTTCTAGGACCATAGCAACCAATCATTCATAAGTTATTTGGAAAATATTAGTTCTAAATAAGAAATAGCATAGTTCTGCAGTGATCCAAAATTACATATTCTGGAATCTTGTCCCAATTTATCTCCAGGCCTTAAACTGATTTCATGTTAGCTGTTTTTAGCTCTGAAGGCAAATGGAGAAAATTGACCTCACTTTCTCCCAATCTGGAAATCTGAGGAGTCACCCTGAAGTTAAAACTCCTCTACCCCCCCCCCCCCGGAGATCTGGTGGAATAGTGTTTTGTGTGGTTCATCTGCTGCACTGCATTATATGCAAGAGGGGGATGCACCACTGTCTGAGAGGCCAGAAAAGTCCAAAGTGGGTTGGGAGGGGTTGCTTTGTTTTGGTTCGGTTTGACATCACATGCAAGATAAGTTGCAAGACATCACACGCAAGGTCTCTCGCTTGCCTTTGAAACTGGCACACATGTGAATGGTTTGTTTGAGGAGATTTCTTTGTGGAAATGTCACAAGACATTTTAAGACAGGAGGAGTTTCTGTGGGCAAGGAAAGTGCCTCTTTCCTGCCCAGCACATCAGTCCTCTTTGTGCTTGAGGAAGTAGGCTCTTCTCAAAGACAGCTGCAATAAATGTATTGGTCTTTTTAAAATGACTTTGATTTATTTGCTGTCCTAAAGGAGTATTTGTTGTAACTTCTTAACTTAAAAAGGGCTTTGTGTGTGCTAAATTAGAGATTTCCCTGTTTGTAATGAAGGATAGGAGTTATGCAGCTTGCCCAATCAGCTTCCTTGCAGAAACCTTTTACACATAGGGGCTCATTCAAATACCATGTGACCATTTGGGGGGTTGGGGGTCGGCTAAAAGTCATGGAAAGTCATGGGGGGAGGGGGGTTCGGGGTGAAGTCACATTCTCCAAAATTATCATTTGCTTTTCGCAACTAGATGGTCATAGATCTATCTTCAAACCACGTGATTTAAAGGGGGGGGGGGTCGGTCAAAGGTCATGAAAAGTCACAGAGCAGGGAGGGGGTCAAAAAGTCTCCTATTCTAGGTCACCTGGTATTTGAAAGAGCCCTAGGTTCATCCAGCAGCTTTGTCATGGGAGTTTTCCTTCCTGTAATTGTGGGAATGCCTCATTTGAATACAAATCAGAAGGGATCCTTGTCACCTTGGTAACAACAAGGAAATGCTTTATCCCTTGTTTGCTATCTATGCCCTCTTTTCACCTAAGGTAAATAGGATTCACCTCAAATACTACTATTTGTCCAATGATGCAACCAATAGCATTTTTCACTGGCAGGTGACAACTCCACAGTTGCCTTCCACAACTTTGACAACCATACAAGTTAAGGTTTTGTTTCAGTAGAAAATGTGCCCCATTTTGGACCAGTTTTTTTTTTAAAAAAGAATCGAACCCTGTTGCTTACTATAGTAAATCACATTAGAGTAGGCCCATGAAGTCAGTGGTGATTTTGTAAACCAGTTCTCTGTATATATTATTGACCCAAAAGGACCTGGCTTAACTGTTACTTACTATGCTTAAAAGAAAGGGCACAAAGATTTCAACCACTGAATATTTTAAAGAGGGAAGTTCAAAAAGTTTCACTAGGTCTTGAATTACAATGTGCAGCTAGCCGTCTTTGAGGCTATGGTCCTAAAGGAAGCATCAACCTCACGTAACGGCGGGTAGGATCTAGCCTTGAACTTCCACCAGTGACAACAAGGAATCCAGTAGAGGCAGGAAATGAAGTGTTATTTATTTTATTTCATTTGTACCCCACCCTCCTTGAAGACTCAGGGCGGCTTTACAACTAAAAACAATTAAAACATGTACAATCAAGTTAAAAATTAGCATAAAATTAAATTAGAATTAAAAATTAAAATTCAAGTTAAAAACACCGAGGAGAAAGGTGGAATATTTAAAAGAGCCAGGTGACTGAGTTGGCCATCTGGCCCACTCCCCACACATGCCCGGCCAGCCAGGTCTTCACTCCTTTCCTAAAGGGCAGCAACTCCATCTGGAGATGCAACTCCATTGGCAGGAGGTTCCACAGGGCCGGAGCGGACACAGAAACGGCCCTCCTTCTCGTGCTAGAGAGATGAGCCTCTCTAGATGAAGGTATGACCAGAGAGCCTCTCCGGTCTGCTCTAGTGGGATGGACAGATGTTCTCAGGGTGATGCGGTGTCTTAAGTATCCTGGGCCACTACCATGTAGGCCTTTAAAGGTAATAACCAGCACCTTGAATTGCACCCGGAGGCACACTGGGAGCCAGTGCAGCTCCTGGAGAAGTGGTGAGGCATGAGCATAACCTCCACACTCCATCACAACTCGAGCAGCCACATTCTGGACCAGCTGAGCCTCCAAATGGTCGCCAAGGGCAGCCCCATGTAGAGTGCATTACAATAATTGAGTCTGGAGGTGACCAAGGCATGTGTGATCATGAACAAGGAGTCCCTATCCAGGAGCGTGTGTAACCGGCACACAACACGATATTGTGCAAAAGCCCTCCTAGCCACGACTGCCACCTGCTCATTGCTATCCCAAGCCTAGCCCAGAGGGCTGGAGATCCTTCTGGAGATGATGTCTAGGCCATGCAGAGGGCTATAGATCCTATGAGAAGGGGAAGAGGAAGGAAATTAATCATAACTTTGGATCTAGACTAGTAATTTTCTTATTCAGACTGGATTTGGGCATTACACTTGGTTGTTGGTGACCAGTGTCCAAGACTCTGGATTTGATTACATTTTAAGAAACACAGTCCTTAAGTTTCTTTTAAGAAGAATAGCACAGGAAGATTTGGAAAAGAGTAGAATGTTACTAATGAAGAAAGAGTTCAACTGAAGCATGTAACGTGGGCAAAGCAGGGGTAAATATAGAAACAGGCAGGGAGATAATCCTTTGGATAAGGTGTCTGCTGAGTTTTACTTAGCTTGAAACTGACTTAAAAAAAACCCTAAAAGTCACATCTCCATAGATCTCTTTGTGTTTGCAATACTCACATAAAGAAGATAGCCCTACAGAATCCAGATGGCAGCACACAAAAACTGCTTATAATTTCCTCCTACTGACACATGCCTTCTGGGCCTCTCCTAGCACCTGCACTTCCAGAAGATGCAAGCTAATGGGAACAATTTGTCAGTATTGCTTTCACCCAAGGATATTTGTGAGATTCTTTTTCAGGGGAGGGTCAGCAGCATTGTGTACTTAACATGCATGCTAGTGTGTATCCCTACAACCCACCTGTGTATTTTATTTGTATACATGCATGCCTTCTTTAAGCCTTAGCATCACTTTCTGTGACATTTAAAAGTCTACAACCAGTAATTTTCAGAAGCCTGGAAACTGTAGGAAAATCCTCAGAACTTGACATATGATAGTAGTAATGTAGAACATAAAAAGCATTTTAAACTCCAACAGAATGCTTGTGCAGAGGAACATTAGGGGAAAAACGAGGAAGAGAGGGGGGAAACCCTGAATGAACACAGTGCCTAAGAATGTGTGGTGTTGCCATTTGTTTTGTTTTTACTTTGTGTGCACAGGGCAGGGCTGACATCACTGCTCTGAGCAAAACATTCACAACTTCACAAGACTTGTCTTAGGCTGCATTCTTTCAACCTGGATACCCAGGTGAACAATGTTCTAGGCCCATGATAGTGAACCTTGGCACTCCAGGTTGTAACCCTAATTTTGAAATTAACATTTCTATATATACTTTTATGTTGAATAAAATATGCTTCTCTCATTATTTTAATTTGCCATTCACTTTCAAGGTTAGTTTTACATGTTCACAAACACCACACTATACCATGATTACTTATAGGTAAGATAATTGCAAGGGTTGATTTTTAATAAATTTACAAAGATCTCAAACTGCTGTTATACCTAGGATGTTTGAATGTACTTTAAACTGTTCAATTATGTTCTTGATTTCCTCTCAGACCATATGGGCAAACAGGAAGCCCTATTCATCAATACAGCCAGACTGTCCTGGAATCCTGTTTACCTTGAGGCAAAGGTGTAAAATGCCATAAGAGCCTGTAATAGATTAACATATTAACAAAACTGGGTAGGGAAACTACTGACATACAGTACAGTAATACCTTGGATAACGATTGCATCTGATAACTCTGAAATCGCATAATGATGCAATTTTTCAAAAAAAAATTGCATCGGATAACGATCTCTTAGTGTTATCAGATGCAATCGTTTGTAGCAGCAGGGTGGCTGGAAAGCTGAACGGGGCTCCCCATTCAGCTTCCCCAGCCACCCTGTAGCTACGGAGGCAGGGGTGGGGTGGGTGGGGAAGCCTAAGGGAACTACCTGTTGGCTTCCCCAGCCATCCTGCCCCTGCCTCCACAGCTGCGGGGTGGCTGTGGAAGCCAACAGGGGATTCCCATAGGCTTCCCCTGCCACCCTTCCCGTGCTTCCGCAGCTTTGGGGTGGCTGGGGAAGCTTAAGGAGGAGCCCCCCATTGGCTTCCACAGCCACCCCACAACTGCGGATTGGGTCCCCCAACCTCCCTGGAGCTGCCAAGGGTGCCAGAGAGTCCGAAATGGTTCCCTGTCCTCTCTGGACATGGAAGGGGTGCCGGAGAACCCAAAATGGGCAAAAAAACTTCCATTGTTTCACCCATTTTGGGCTCTCCAGCACCCCTGCCACATCCAGGAAGGTCAGGGACCCAATCCGCGCTGTTTCTGAAGTTCCCAGGCCTCCCTGGCCGCTGCAGTAAGCCAAAATGCTGGGATTAAAAGCCTGGCATTTTGGCTTACTGCAGCAGCAGGGGAAGTCGGGGAACATCGGGAACAGCGCTGATCAGGTCCCCTGGCCTCCCTGGATGTGGCAGGGGTGGCGGGGAGCCCGAAATGGGCAGGGAAAAAATGAAATATTTTTTGCCCATTTTGGGCTCTTTGGAGCTCCTGCCACCTCTGGGAAGGTCTGGGGACCCAATCTGTGCTGTTCCAGATTTCCCCAGACCTCCCCGGGTGCTGTGACTGCAACATGCAATTGGCGCTTGGGTTGCGGGGTTGAATGGGTGCGCGTCCGGTTCAACCCCCAACCCAAGCAGCCGATCCCACGCTGCGACCCGCCTGCCTCTTTGGAATCCCCACTGCCCTTTCCAAAGAGGCAGGCAGATCACCTCCGGATAATGACGAGGTAAACTAGTGTATCTGCCTGCATAATAACAATCATGCAATTGTGTTGCTTATTATCAATAGATCAGTCAGAAGAGTAATGGCAAGATAGTTAACGTGGGATAAACCAGATAGTTAAAGTGGCTATTGCTGCAGAGATTCAGAGCCTTTCCAGACTACCCATTTAGAGGCAACTGGATTGCTCAAAAAGTGTCAGTTCCTGTTTGAGGGGGATGGGTACAGTGTGACATTCAGCACACTCCTCCCATGCAAATGGAAACTAACCCTTTGAGTCTAACTGAACACTTCCCCTGATAGTTTGTGAATGGTCAGGGGAAGTGAATTTTTTTTCATGTCTGCTAGATACTGATGAGATGGATCACTGTGCTAACATTTTAAAATAATTTCCTTTGTCTATTTGCATTGCCAATTGAAAATTTGCCCACAGCCATGGCTTCAATCAGCAATATACAGATGCTCAAAGAAAAATGTTTTTTAAATTTAAATAAAGTGAAGCATAGCATAAGTGATGATATAGAAGACATAAAAATTTACTGCCCCTGACTGCTTATATGCAATCAGGGGAAGTGTTTAATTTCTGATATGTTGAACTGGGTTTTAAGCTACTTCAGAATAGCAGAAGCAACTTTGTCAGCTATAAGGCACTGATAGGCTTAAGGTGCTGAAGAGGCCATATGTGGGAGCACACCAAAATAGTAGAAACCCCTGATGGGGGCTCAAAAGGCAGGGGAGTGGCCTGCTCTAGTATCCAACCTGTCTGTGGACACTACAAGGAAAAGAGCAGACCAACCCTTGGCTAATGAAGAAAATGAATTCTTCTCCAAAAGGCATTAGACATCAACCACATTTATTACTCTTTCTGTAACAACATCAAGCCTCTTTTTAAAAAATCTTATCAATGGAAAGCCAACATATCTAGAATTTATATATCACCTTTCAATGTTCATATCCTCTTTCATTGAACTTGTCAAGGAACTTTGTGAGACTGATCAGTAGAGGCATAGATGAGAAAGGCTAGATTTAACCCCGAGACTTCCTGGTTCACAGAAGGGCATTTAACCTATTTATTTACAATACAATGAACATTGTATGATGGTATCATAGGGGAGTGCACACTGCAAAAACTTGCACATTACCTTCCCCATACCTGTGTGTATAGTGAAGAGAATATGGCCAAGACCTAATAGTTGTTTAGAGAATTTCTCATTCCTGTAGATTAGAGTTTTAGGCCACTGGGAAGAGAGAGTTTCTGGCAGATGAGAAGTACACCATTGTAAGTTGATACTATATGGATTCTGGTCTGTGCTTCCTGACTTTATAGGAAAATCTTTGCTCGTTGCTGTTCTTGTTATTTCTTATTGGTGTGTAAATCAGTTCAAGTCTATGAGGTTTTATTTTGGGTGGGATAGTTAATTTTCCCCCCAGTGTAGGATATTCGATCACCCATCTACTCTGCACATACAGTAATACCTCGGATAACGCTAAGACTTGGTTCCACAAGTCTTGGTGTTATCCGATTTTTAGTGTTATCTGATGCATGTTAAAATCCTATGGGATGAATCGGATAACGTTAAAGCTCCATAGAGATACATTGTAACCGCACAGGCTTTAGCGGTTGTAATCCGATCCATCCCATAGGACCTTAACGTTATTCGATCCAATTCTCCTCCCCAGATTACTTAACGTTATGCAATTTTAGCGTTATTCGAGGTAAACGTTATCCGAGGTATTACTGTACCTTCAAGTAAATGCAGGTAACTGGACACTACAAATATAGAAACCTGACTATACAGTGGTTGTTTATAGACTTTGAACATGCTTGGTTTTCTAGCCTTAGCTGAGAAGTCAATGCATACTTCAGAGAACAGAAGCCAGGTGATTTCACGCTGTAACTTGAGACAGAAAAACAAATATTTTACCTTTTTCTGTTAGATTCTTTATTGATAAATGTCCTTCAGTCTGGTTTATCCCACTGCAGAGAAATTAGGCTTTGACTTTGGTTATGTCTTGAGGAGCCAGAGGGGACTTGAATATTTGCTTCCTGTGGGAAAGAGGTCAACAAACACATCAAAGAAACTGATGCTTAAAAGGCAACCTATGAGTTCAAGGAGCATGGGGAGATTGTGACACATTAGCTCCCTCTTGTGACTCAATATTTAATGGCACAGTAAGAGGACAGAGAAGAGAGAAACAGCACCAACGTTTGCCAAACACTAAACTCAGGACTAATCTCCTCAAAGTTATTATAGAAAATTTAAGTGATCAAAAAAATGTCCATTCAACTCATTCAATCTGCCTACAAGATGTATTCTCATCATGTTGTAAGCATGAATAATAAAAGGCACTTTAAAATGATGTAGGAACTCATGGGTTGGTTTCTCCTTTCTCGCCTCCACACTGCTGGTTGGTGTTTTTATTTACAACTGAGAAGGTCACCCAAGGACAAGAACCTGGATCTCTCAAGTCCTATTTCAATGCCTTATTCATAGGCCAGATTAGCCTTATGCAGGTAGTAAAAGTAAAGGTATCTTTTGCTCAAAAGCCAGTCGCATCCGACTCTAGGGTACAGTGTTCATCTCTGTTTCAAAGCTGAAGAACCAGCGCTGTCTACTTCCGCAAACGTTTCCATGGTCATGTGGCAGGCATGACTAGACACCCGAGTGCACGGAATGCTGTTTACCTTCCCACTGAAGTGGTCCCTGTTTATCTACTTGCAATTTCTTGCTTTCAAACTGCTAGGTTGGCAGGAGCTGGGACAAAGATGGAAACTCATTCTGTCCTGCAGTACTCGGGAACTGAACTGCTGACCTCTCAGCATCTTAGCCACTTAAGCCACTGCAGTCCCTTATGCAGATATTCTTCCTTTTATAATCATAACTATGTGTCATTGAGTCAATTCTAATATATAGTCATGCTTCCTAAGGGATTTTTTTAAGGTATTGAGCGGGGCTACAGAGAACGAGCCTCCTCGGAGATTGTGGCATTTTTGAACCACAATTGGGCATACCCTGGGCAGCAGCAACCTTGTTGTGCCCACTTATCTTTCTCATACTAGCTCGGGTGACACAATGGATTGACCAAAAGGTGGCTTCATTTTGACAATTTAAAGTCTGGCCTAGACATGGAAGGAGGAGGAGGAGGAGGAGGAGGAGGAGGTAGAGAGTACTCAGAAGAGGTTTGCCAGTCCCTTTTCTTGAGGAGCACCTACACAAGATGGCTATTCTTGGTTCATTCTCTGAACAAAAACCATATTGTTCAAACTGAACAAAAATGTTATTCTTATGGTAGATGAAGGAATTACTATGTTAAGATTAGGGGAAAAAGTGATTGTAATTGTACACTGTCTACTTGCAAGTCATTAACTGGGGTGGGTGGGATGAAAATCATAACATATTATCTGAAGTTCTCAAGGATTCTCTAATAATTTGGATGAAACTATTCAGCCATATGAGAAGCACATCTATGCTGACCGTGGTATTCATTTTGCCAGATGCCTATATTTAAAGGGGACATCTGCTTGGAGCATGATCAAGTCATTTTTTTTTTTAAAAAAATTACAACTACCCAAATCTGTTCAGGCAGCAAAGGGCTTTTTGAGATCAGAACTCCAGAAAGTACCTTGACCAAATTCTGCTTCTGATATTTTAGAATGAAGGTTAGAAGAAACAATGGATGGAAATAACACAATGTATAGAAGAAAGGAAAAGATTGACATCTGAGTAGGTAATTTAAGGAAAAAATGTATTGTAAGGACCCATCACTGATGAGGTGTAAAATATTCTTTCCTTTCCATTGTATTATTATTGTTCTGGGCCTCAGAACAATTATTATTGTTCTGGTGGCTCAGTGGTTAAGAAGCTTGTCTTGTTCTCTGGAAGGCTGGCAACTTGGCAGTTAGAGACCCAGGTACTGCATGACGGATTGAGCACCCTGTTGTCCTTCTGCCAGCAAGCAAAGATCTTCCTATTCATTCAGGCCTCCAGAAACCACCTGTCTATTAAGGACTGGGTTTTTGATGGCTGTGCCATCATGATTTAACACTGCATTATAGTCATAGTACAATTACCATAAATATGTTTCACATTATTTAGTATTGTAACTATTCCACAAGATGGTGCCACCAGGCATCTCTCCCTCTGGTAGAAAAGCCGGCTGGGCTGGTTGTGGGTTTTTATTGCAGCACTGAAAGTAGAACAGGATGTCTACAGCAGTGGTCTGCCTGAGGGGATGCAGGGCAGGAGGTAGGACCCCCGTAACTCCTTCTCCTGCATCTCCCTGCTGTTCCCTCCTTGGGATGAACCACCCTGAAGGGCCCTACATTGAGGCCAAAGCCTTGGAGATACCCTCAGGAGGGAAAGGAGAGCATAACCCTTTCATTCTCCTTTGGATACTCTCAGTGCTCAACACATTGAAAGAAAGTGTGTGGGGCCAGTGAGCATCAGACCCAGATTTTGTTCATCTCCTTCGCCATCACAAGAGACTCCACAGACTAGAAAAAAGGGAGATCAAGACAAGTTGACAGGTGTGACATTTTCCATCTCATTTGGGAGGGATGGAAGGTGATGGAAAAGGAAGCAATATGAGTGGCAACATGTGGGCGTGAATGTGGGTGATTCACTCAGAGCATTTGCTCCTACATCTCACACACACCACCCAACCTCCAAAAGTGATGGATGTGTCTCTTATTTCAATGTACTGTACTGCTAAAATCCATGCAACAGTTTCCCTACCTCTGCAGGATAGAAGCAACTATGAGCAGATGAAATGCTTTCCCTCTTACCTGCCTGGGCTCTCCTGAGAATGCTCTGTCAGCCATGACAGAGTCGAATGTGGGCTGCTGTTAATGTCCCCTGCAGCTGAATAGATCGTTTCATGGCTCATTAGGCTGATAATTTCACTCTGCATTGCTGATCTTCTTGTGTGGTGTGTTGTTCCCTTTATGCTCAGTTATTCACACACCTTCTTATTACAGCACAACTTGGCTAATTAAAAGGGGGAAGCCCTGTCACCAGATGGCTGACAAACAATCAACAGCCACATTTCATTGAGTGACTTGAAGAACTCAGTAAGCCTCTCTAAAGACCTTCCCAAGAAAAGCAGAACATATTGTGGCACAAGGCAATTGTCTCATTTAGTGAATTAGATACATTACTTTCCATGCTGAGTTTCCTATTGAACTATTAACTGACAGATTAAAAATATTTTCCCAGTGGGAACAAATTATACAAAAGAATGCATTATGATCTGAGAAGCTCAACAGACCATATCTTTCAGCTTTAGCTAATGAAAGGAAGCTTTGACAAGTCTAGAATTCTGCCACAATTAAAGCTGTCCAAATTGGTCTTGCAAATGAACAGCTGGGTGTAGTCCTTTCCATAATGAGGAAGCCATTGGTGGCCATGAGACAAGGAAAAGTCTTTCCTTTCCAAAATCTGCCCCCTGTGGATTGATTTTATTGTCACCAGCAGTTTTTGGAAATTGAAGCGGTCTCCCTGTCTTGTGGTCCCTAATGATTTCCCCACAAGAAAAGCAAACCCAAGGGTGCTTTGTGATCAGCCTGGGGTAGGTAAGAGTAAATAAAATTTTCTTAAATATTACCACAGCTGATGACATTATCATCCTAATGCGACATAACTTCTGACAACATGGTTTCAGCCAAAACTTCAGACTGGCTTGGGGGTATAGAAGTTGAACTAGAAGACAACCAAGGTTTTATGCTCTGCTGGAATGGCCTTGGTTTTTTAAAATACATTTTGAAACTAAGCTTATCTGATCCAGTCGCTGTAGAAAGAAGGAGAGTTAACTACAACATTTCACTAGCATAACTTTTAGAACTCTTTTCTTTGTGTTTTCCCTGGACCACCTCTGAAAGGTTTCCTGTGGGTGAAGGGGAGTTGGGGGGAGGGGGTTAACAATGAGAATCGACATTGCCCCATCACAGTCCCACTGTGCTGCATTTGAGCAGTGATAACATTTTAGCTGAAGAAACATGGAAAGGAAGGATGGATGGACAGACGGAAGGATGGATGGACAGATGGAGGATGGGAGGATAGCAAGATGGACACTTGATGAGAAGCAGAGGTTCTTCTTCTTTCATGTCCAGGTCAATCTTTAAACTGCCAAAATGAAGCTACAGTAATACCTCGGATAACGCTAAGACTTGGTGTTATCCGATTTTTAGTGTTATCCGATGCATGTTAAAGCTCCATAGAGATACACTGTAACCACACAGGCTTTACACATCCCATAGGACCTTAACGTTATTCGATCCAATTCTCCTCCCCAGATTACTTAACGTTATGCGATATTAGCGTTATCTGGAGGTATTACTGTACTTTCTTGGCTTTGGTGTTGGCCAAACTTAAATACTCATTGGTACATGTTTCCAGTAGTATTTGAGAGACCAGCAAATAAACCAGATTCTGTATCTCTCCACATTCACACAGCATCTAGTTGTCCTCCAGAAGCCCCCATCTGAACATGTTGATTTTACATTTATGCATTCCACCCCTCAGTCTGTTCAGGGTCCTTGAAGAGATGTAGGGGACATTGAGTTCCTCAGCTATATCCTCCTTTACTGTTATCACTTGTTCAGTGAGCTCCTTCCTCCATCTTCTAATTTGTTTTTGCTACTCTCAGTAATGTTGGTTCTTGCCATAAAGCTCTTCCTGAATTTGAGTTGGTGGACTTGAGGCACATGTTTATTCAGAGGATGTTGAAGGTCATTCTCTTGCTTAGCTCTCTTGGCGTCCAATGCTACTTCTCCTTCTCTTAGGTCAGGGGTGGCCAACTGTAGATCTCCAGATGTTCTTGGACTTCAATTCCCAGAAGCCCTGATCAGCAGGAGTGCTGACTTGGGCTTCTGGGAATTGAAGCCCAAGAACAGCTGGAGATCTACAGTTGGCCACCCCTGTCTTAGGTGAAGCAATACCAACAAGAAGATATATATTCTCAAATGGTGTAAGTTCGAGGCATCCTGTCACTATACAAATTGATTCATTATGTGCATTTCAATGTCAACTTGTTTTATGTCTGCTCCATACTGGAGCAGAACACTCAGTGATGTGATTCAAATTTTTGTACTACCTACTATGTGGGCATACCCAGGTGGCCATGTGACTGGGTGGGTGTTTAAAAACAAAAAAAATGCAGTTTATTGTTTTAAATTCAGTCAGAATCGACTGTGTGACTAAACAACAACAACAACAATTATATATAAGGACTGCCCCCCTGGGTTGGATTCTGGGAACATTGGAATATAGCCCTGTGTTGTTTTTAACTTCTGATGGTTTTAACTCTGACGTTTTAGTGTTGGGTTTTATTTTTGTTTTTATTTTGGATGTAAGCCGCCCAGAGTCGGGTCCTCCCGATTGGGGCGGGGTATTAAATTTAATAAATAATAATAATAATTAAATGTTTGAAGTGGTAGCTGTATTAGTCTGCAAGCATATCTGAGAGTAAACATCCTTCCCAGGTCAGTCAAATGGGGAACCAGCATGTTGGGAGCAAAATGCGAATGAACTTGTGAACTGCTCAGAGATTGCACTAAGTGCTATGAGGCAGTATATAGGTATAATTGCTATCATTATAACTATCAATTACCTACTTGCTATTTCATGCTTTCAAATTGGTATGTTGGCAGGAGCTGGGACAGACGATGGGAGCTCACTTCATTGTGCTGTAAAGCCACAACTTCCAGCATGCAAAGAGCTCAGGGGTCCATGTCCCATTGCTTTGTGGGAGTTGTAGCTTTATTCTTCTTGGAGCCAAAAATGCTATGAGGCACTCGGGGTGGGTTTGGTGTGGCATGGGCTTGGGGCCACTTGGAGGCACCAGGAGAACCTCCTGGAGCTAAGCTGGGAAGGCACACTTCATGTGCTCCCTGATAGGGAGAGGCCATTTTGGAGCTGGGCTTAAGGGGGTGGGCAGTGGTGAGGAAGAGGAGGAGGACCCATGGTGGGAGGTTTCTTGGAAGTGGTGATGGTACCTTCTGCTGTACAAAGGGGGAAAGCCCCCCCCCCCCAAATACAGAGTAAGATTTGGGAGAGGCGTGGCTGGAGCAAGTCCCCATGAGGAGCCAGGAATGCAGTGGCAGCTCCAGCCTGGCAGCTGGGAGGGAAGCCCAGTCCTGGGCTGGGGAAAGAATTTACCGGGATGGGCAGCCACACGCCTATGCTCAAAGCCCATATTTTAAAGGGAAACAGCACCTTGGCAGATTCCCCTTTGCTTCCCCTCACCAGACTTCACTCCGTTCCATGAGAGAAAGTACACAGCACTTCAGGAGAAGCTGTATGCTCTTTATAGCTTCCTCCAATTCAGATGCCACAAAAGAGGTATTAAGTAATTCTCCCCTCTTGTTCCTCTGGTCAGATGATTTGTTCTTGGACCTTTTTGCCTTGCATTTTCTCATTCTTCAGCAATTGACTAGCTACTTGGTCTGCTGTTTTTCCAATATAGTTTTGCTGTGGTTCTGTTAAATCTCCACCTAAATTTTAAGGAGTTTCCAAGCTCGTCTATTGAAGAGCCTCCTCAGAGATTGTGGGTACACTTTACATTATTTGAACCACTATTGGGCATACCCTAGGCAATGACAACCTTATTTTGTCGGCTAATCTTTCTCACATTAGGCGAAACCAAAGGAACTAAGAAGCAAAGGTGAGATGGAAAAAGTAATTATTTAGGAAAAGGAATACAGAAAGAAGGTAAAAGTGTGACTGGACTAAGATTTTTTGTTCCTTTCTCCAAAAAAACCAGAGGCAGGTGCCCATTAGTAAGGTGAATGTTCCCAACTCTACATGCCAATCCAAGCAAATGTTGTTCAATAGGACATTTCCATTTATTCTTTGAAAGCTTTGGGGATAAAAACAGCTGCTAGATATAGATGAAATTTGTCACAAATTGCAGTCAGTCTCCAAGTCACCCTAACAACCATACAATAATTGTATTTAAATAGTTATGAATGTGTGGAGAATTTGTTTTCTTTCAATTAAAAAAAAGAATGTTGGAAGTAACATTTTACATTTGTCTCCACAACTCATTTGCTTTTCTAGGAATAGGCAGTAAATGTTGCAGTAGCCATCTGTTTGACAAGAGGAACGGGCTTTCAGCATACAGATGTCATTAATGTAAGAAAAGAATAAGCTTTTTCAACTTCTTCTCATTAAAAAAATTGTGCCAGTTTTGTCAGGCCTTGTTTCACTTTATATTCATTTTCGTTAAACCCATACTGGACACACTTGTATTTTAACCCAATATTTACTAATTGCTTATTTTGACAATATGGTGGGTGGGGGGAGAAAAATATTAAGTAAGTGTTGCTATATAATGGTAACTTGTGAACCATGCTTTATTTCTCTGTAGTTTATTTACTTGCTCTGTATCCTGCTTTTCATTCAGAATTGAACTTAAACTTAAGTTAATTTGTAACCAAATGGGCATTTGCTCCACTGTTTGGTCTACTGTAGGGACAGTCTGATTCGCTGCCTTTTCAAGTGATCACACAATATAGTTGCTGGAGTGAACCAGATATGGAAGAAGAAGAAGACGACGACGACGACGACGATGACACCAGCGGCAACGCCGACAACATCGGCGACGCAACGACGACGCCACCAATGCTGACGCCACCAATGTCGACGCCAACGACTTCTTCACAGTTTTTTGAGACAATACTTCAGTTAATACAGCCTAAAATAGCTTTGGCCTTTTTTGCTGTCACATTGTTGGCTCATATTCAGCTTGTGAACAACAGCAATTCCAAGACCCTTTTCAAGTATCCCCCATCTTGAAACTGTGCGTTTGTGGGGGGGTTTCCTCTTTATCTTTTTATCTTCTCCTGGTTAAATTTCATCCTGTTGTTTCCAGTCCAGTGCTCAAGCTTATCAAGATCTTTTTGAACTTGTTCCTATCCTCTAAGGTATTAGCTATTACACCCAATTTTGTGTCATCTGCAATACTGATAAGTATTCCTCCAACTCCCTCATAGAAGTCATTAATAAAAAAATATTAAAAAGCACTAGTCCCAGGACCAAGCCTTGTGAGACCCCACTAGTTATCCCCTCCCAGTTGGAGAAGGAGCCATTGATAAGTATCCTCTGAGCATTATTTTTTTTATTCAGTTGTATATCCATCTGACAGACTGCCCATAGCCTTAAAAACAACAACACACAAACTGGTTTGTACTTCTTGGTTTAAAAAGCTTCTTTTAAAAATGGAGAGAGAGAAAAAGCAGAGCTCGTTGTCTGACTAACTTCACTTATTCTGTTCTTTTGCCTTTTAATCTTCAAGTAAGCATATGCTCTGTGCTGCGATAAAGCAAAGGCAATAACCCATCAGACATGTGATGGATACCAATAACTTCCTCTGCTAAGTTTTAAGGCAAAGCGTAAACCAAGGGCAACCAGCTCTTTCCCCTTCACTTTCCTTTCTGACTCATCTAGCCTGCAGTCAAGGTCTACAGCAGTGTGCCTGGGAAGGAAAATAATGAATTTTCAGCATTTGCAATAAATGGATCATTAGATGGCCACTGTGTAACTTTGGGGAGGGAAGTAGACCAGAAAATTGGATTTCCTAGGATTCTTTGCCAACCTTTGCTTAAAAGAATGCTCCGTGATTACTTAGTCATAACAGATTATTTTGGTTGTATCATTACCAAGTACATCTAAAGCACAAAGGCCTTTGATGTGCTCCTCCACTGGAGAGCTTTATTTTTAGATTTAATTTCAAATATGAGCATAGCCTTTGTCCTTTCAGTAAAGTTTTACAGTTTTCTGCACCAGCTGTGAATCTATATGACCTTTGGAATACTGGGCTTTGCAGGAGAGATATAACCATGTTAACATTGATCTTTCTACTGTGAATTGGCTATGACTTCTTCCCCTGTGGTCCTGGCTTTGCCTCTTAGTACAGTCTGAAGTCTAAATATCTGTAAAGCCATATTTCCTCTACTGTGTAGTGCAGGATTTATGAATATTCTCTCTTTTTTTTTACTGTACAGACAGCAAACAGATGAACTGATTTATGAAGAAGAAGAGGATGATGATGGTTGTAAATCAGTTTTTAAAAGGGAAAAACATTGCTGTGGATGGGAGGGACAATTCTGGTCCCTGGATGGAACATGGTATGCTATTTTCATAGTCAAATCCATATATAAGAAATACATTGTCACCAAAGTACAGTCAAACCTCACATAAAGAGTGCATCGCTTAAAGAGCAACTCGCTTAAAGAGCAGAATTTTCTCTGAATGTTCGCTTCGCTTAACAAATAAAACCAACCAAAAACTCGCTTAACAAATAAATCAGGGTTTGCAATTCCCCCCCCCCCCATTGGTCATTTATAATGGTATTTCGCTTAAAGAGCAAACTCGCTTAAAGGGCAATGCTGTGGAACACATTATGCTCTTTAAGCGAGGTACAACTGTATTCCATAATTGGTTTTGGCAGTTTTTGATTAAGGATAGATATCTTTGCTTACACTCTTGTTCAAAATAGAAGATCCTGTAGTTTATAACCTCTGCTAGAAGAAAACATTGCTAGAACTCTTCACAATTATGTACGCAAAATGGCTGCTTAAACTGGCCAAACTGAAACAAACATCTATCTCATGAGAGCTGCAATTGTTGCTATTTCCTGGTGGTGCATAATATGAGTGTTACTTGTTTAATTATATGAAATGACACAAAAAGTTAAATGATAGCTTTTTAAAAAATGATTATGTAGACTTCTGGTTCAGAGGCATTTGGTATCACTTGTCTTGGTGGATCAGACCCTTATTCTACACACAGAGAGACACACATACACAGACACACAAACAGCCTTTCAGTTGTTATTGTTGTCTAATAAAATGTAAATGGTAGCTGAAGTATTTCTTAATCACATAGGATAATTGCTTCTTTTCAGATCATTTCATATAATTAAGCAATAATTTCTCCTGACAGAAACATTAGTGGTAGAAAATAGATCACAGATTGATTTAGAAATATTGAATTTCTAAACAAGGGTTGCAACAAGGATATTGGGTGTTGATTGTTAAAAGAAATCACTTTGTTAGGAAATTTAATCATATCTTATTCTTACAGCACACCAGTATTATTATTATTATTATTATTATTTTATCACCTTTATAACCCGCCCTCATCCAAAGATCCAGGGCAGCTTACAAAATTAAAAACACATTGATTACATTTTAAAGTATCTTATGTAATATGGACTTTGCCTAGAGTTGCAACAATGGTTACTTTTTAAATGTACAAAAAGTCTAAAATTTGTATAAGGGGTAAAGATCAGAAGATGAATAATCACTTCCATACACCGAACACCAATGACCATAGCCTTTGTCCTTTCAGTAAAGTTTTTACTGTTTTCTGCACCAGTTGTGAATCTATATGACCTTTACAATACTGGGCTTTTGCAGGAGTGATATAACCATGTTAACATTGATCTTTAACGTGGGAAACTAATTAGTGTGGTTGAACCTAAACTCTAGAAATAATATTTTTTAAAATTTGAGAGAAAAATATCTTTACAGGTTTTTTTAAATTAAGTATATTTTATCAGTATTTTTTATGCTATAATGTCTGATCTTAGCTCAGAACTAAAGAGGGCAACTACATTGACAAATAATATGGGAATAATGGGATTGAGAGATTTATGTTATTTTCTGTCAATTACATGCTGTACAAACAAACATGAATTAGCCTGGAGTTTCCCCTTCTATTTTTCCACCAATGTTGGGACTTTTTTTTTTTGCAGCAGCAGCAGCAGATACATTCACATGACTTCAGCAATATGTTCACTTGCACAGTTTCTGATCTTTCTGTTGAGGAGTTTGCAGCAATTCTATTTCAAACCATTTTGCCCAGCTACAGTAGCAGTGAGACAGGACAGTGGACCCATGCACATGAAAAACTGCCATTTGAACCTTCTCCTCTTCAAATCTGGTGTTTAGGTTTCTTTGTCCTCCTCTCTCTTTCCTGTTCTGTTTCTCCCACCACCTCTACCACTAGCACCCCAGGTTTGATGATGTTTTACTAAGGTGCCCAGGAGACCAAAATGGGAGGGAAAAGAGGAAAGAGCAAGGAGTCAGCAGAGAGAGAAGATGAAATTGTTCATCAGTACATCTTTCAGCTTGTTAAGGTAGCTCTGATTCAACTGTGCATTCTGAAAATCTGGATAGTCACAGTAGAGACACCTTAACAAGCTGCAAACAAGGCTGGTCACCAATTTCCTCCCCTATCTATGCTAACGCCTGTGTGATCAACTTAAAATGAATGGACTTGGGAAACCTGACCACCTAGGTCCAATTTCACAGTGAATCAATTCAAACTTCCCCCACTATATCTTCACACTTAAGTACTCATGAGTTTTCTCTCTGCTTTGATGAGTATATATTTGGAGTCTCAGTCTGTATGCTTCATCTTACTACTGACAAACTGTTCATCAGTTCAGCAGGCACCTCCAGAGTTTATTCCATATGTCTGCATAAATAGAAGAGGTGAATGGAGGATGTCAAATGAGTAAGTCAGATGTTTCTACCATGTGGCGCTGAAGAACATGGACCATAACTGGCTGCTGCACCACATACTGCTAATTGCCAAATGTATGTATGAGTGTATGTCTGGATATGTGCTCGTAAGTGTGCCAAGACTCTTGCCACTAAGGCAGTTCTTATGTTCCTAATCTAAAGTATAAATCCAAGATAGGTAACCACAGATTAGTCATGCCTATGCTGTTAAAAAATATATAGAGCAAGAGGGCCAAACCCTTCCTGATGCAGAAAATCCATAGCTAAGGCATCCTTACCAAATGGGTATGAATCTAATTGGTAGTCCAACTAGAGAAGATCCATTGAATCCTCTGGTTTTACTCAAACATCGATACACTCTTGAGCAAGTGAATCAATTGGTCTATTTTAGCAGTTGGTCATCAAAGCCAGGGTTTGAAATCTTGGATATAAGCATGTGTTCTTACAGACTGGAAGGTCAGATTTTGATACCCAAGGGCTGTACTTGTGGACATGAAAGGGGCCTCATTCAGGTGTCCCCTAAGTGTAGTTTCTCCAGCAAAAAATCCTTTCAACCCAAAGTAATCTCTGACATAAGTAACTAACTAACCTTGTGAATATTAACAAGATAAAAACAAAGCATCTTTTCTGGGTTGTGTTCTCTGCTCTAGATGTTTTGACACGAGCTCTTTGATGGCAGTTTCCCTTGAAGCAATACATCTACCTCAAACCCTGCAGCCATAGAAATGTTATTTAGTACACCAGATAATCTCTTTTGTATTGAACGCTGAAAATGGATATCATGAGAAGACAGGATTCCCTAGAAAAGCAATAATGCTGGGAAATGCTGAAGGTGGCAGGAAAAGAGGAAAACAAAGTATGAGATGGATGGACCCAATGAAAGAACTGGGAAAGACTATTAGAAATATGAGCTTTTTGAGGTCAGTGATTCATAGGGTCACTGCAAATCTCTGGACAGAACAGAACAACAAGGAAGGTGGAAACATGGCAAGGAATGAGGTAGCCATGATATTGGCTGGAAAAAGGCTGAAAGAAATTCCCAGTGACACCAAATTCAATAACAACCATTTTCTTATATAAAAGTATTCGGTAACATTTGTTACTCAACTTCAGCATTTGATAGCTGCTGTTTTGGAAATAGGAATCCGCACTGAATGCATCTTATGGCTCTGTTGCAACATTATGTTCTTGCAGCAAATCCATCATAAGACGCCTGTTTTATTTTAGCACCTCAAGCATCTTGCGTCTGCAAGGGTTGTGATGGGGTGTGGGCGGTATGCACATGCCTCGCTTCTGCTTCGGGAGCTGCACTGGTTGCCAGTCTGCCTCCGGGTGCAATTCAAGGTGCTGGTTATTACCTTTAAAGCCCTACATGGTAGTGGGCCAGGATACTTAAGAGACCGGCTCACCCCAAGAACATCTGCCCGTCCCACCAGAGCAGACCAGAGAGGCTCCCTAGTTGTTCCATCGGCCAGGGAGGCACATCTCTCTGGCACTAGAAGGAGGGCCTTCTCTGTGTCTGCTCCGGCCTTATGGAACCTCTTGACAACGGAGCTACGTCTTCAGATGGAGCTGCTGCCCTTTAGGAAGTATCTAAAAACATGGCTGGCGGGGCATGTATGGGGTATGGAAGGTATAGTGCAGTGGCGTCGCGCAGACTTCAGCCGCCCAGGGCGAAGAACAAACTCGCTTGTCCCCCCAGGCTCGCCGTTGCCACCCCCCACAGGACTCAGTTAACCCCTCGCTGTCTGTGCCAATGTCCCCGGGGCCGAACCCAGGACAGGCAGAACCCCTGACAGCCAGCTGGACGGGCAGGCAGGGGTGAGCAGGCGAGGCAAGTCTGGGTCCTGCGGAGCTATACCTCCAGCATCAGGGACGCAGCCAGGACAAGGCGCGCGACAGAGCGCAGCGGTGAGGGGAGGAGGCAGAGGAGGATGTGGAGACAATCAGAGCACCACTCCTGCTGCTGCCGCTCTTCCTGCCTTGCTGCCGTGCCCAGGGTGGCCCTCAATGTAGCGTCCCCCAAGCCGGGTCTGCCTACCTGCCTGCCTGCCTGCCTGCGTTCCCAGGCTAGGCTCGGGCAAAGCCGCCTCCCCCCCCATTGCCTGGCTCGCTGCACCGGCTTACGCAAAGTCCTAGTTGGCGCCCGTCAGGGGGAGGTGGCCGCGGAGGCAGAGCAAAGGTGACCATGGCCGGCGGGAGGCAAAGAGGGGGCAGCCCAGCCGCCGGCACAGCAAAAGGGCCGCCTTTTGCCTGGGAAGTCCGGCTCCCTAAGCCCAGGCAGAGGGAGGCCAAAGCAGTGGGGACATTTTGCTGCCCCCTGAAAAGCGCTGCCCGGGGCATCCCCCCGCCCCCCCCATGCTACGCCACTGGTATAGTGACCCCAGCACATTGGTTGATCTGAGCCGCTCTCTTTTTCTACTTTTAAATTAGTAATTGTAGCATCTGGTGTGTTTTTAATTTGTTTTTAATCTTCTTCAGGTTTTAATTTTTAATTTTTAAAAGTTTTAAGGTTTTTAGATGGAAGCTCCCACTTCCTAATCTTTGGCCTTATCTGCCCAGGGAAGGAAAAGACTAACGTCCTCTGGCCGGAAGGAGGAATGGATTTTAGATGTTTGCGTTGTGTGTGTGTTATTGTTGTTTTGTTTTTGTGTTTTTTCCTGATTGTAAACTGCCCTGAGTCGCCACGGCGAGTGGGCAGTGATATAAATCTAAATAAAATAAATAAATAAATAATACAATGCTAGTTGCTTATAAGTGCCATTTTAGTATTTGCATGGCTTCTTTGATTACAAATCCCATGCCAATTTTACATTACATCATTTCATGTTCAGAAGCAGGTATTTATTGCTGTGAGAAGTTGAGCACCATGTCTTTGAGTACATGACACTCGGATTGGAAGACTCCCCTGAAATGAGTTGTAGCAACGAAATCTCAATAAAATTAAGTGAAACAGTGACACCTAGTGTCTAAAATATCATGCCAAAAGTATGCATTATTTAAAAGGCTACCCCAAGGGGGATCGGTGAGGCTTATTGTGGTATCTATATTATGCTGTCTTTGTTCTGTTTGGTTTATCAGAATGTTGTTGCACCATTACAGTGGTTAATAAGCTCGCCTTGTTAGCTTGAAGGCTGGCAAGTCGGCATTTCGAGACCTGGGCACTGCATGACGGATTGAGCTCCTGTGTCTGTCCCGAGGGCTGCACTTGGGGACTTGAAAGGCACCTCATTCAAGCATCCCCTGAGCAGAGTTTCTCCAGCAAACATCCTTTATCACAACAGTCTGTGGACTCAAAGAGAGCAGATTTTTCTGCTCTTCTATTAACTGTGGGGCCCTGGGAGTAGGAAGTGCTGTCCTTGAGAAAGTGCTGAAGAAGAAACAACATGGAAAAAGTCACTTTGAATGATTTCCCCTTATTTCCATATAAATACACATAGGGTTAGACTATTAAGTCCCATAGATATTCACTGATAGTACTCACTCTTTTCTCCCTGATGCTGGAAATAAGCAAACAGGAAATCATTCTATTGCCTCTCCATTCACTGCCACTGATATTTGGTTGTTAGCAAAGACATTAGCACATAACTGGAAGTCAAATCATGAGCTGTGCCCAACATAGATGATGGGCAGCGTATGCCTTTCATGGTGGTAGGATTGGGACAACCCTAACCAGGTGAGAACACACATCGCTTCCCTGCCTTAGGCTCTGCCATCATGATGGGGCAGCGCTAGACTCGAGTAGAACTGTAGTTCTGGTTTCCATATCTTAGAGCTTCCAGCAGGCATGTGAAACTGATCGGCAGAGTAGCTTGTTTCATAAAGAGCGCTCTTATCTCAATGATTCCAAGTAAATTTTAAGTTTGCCAAACAGCTCCATCGGGAAAGCCAAACATTCTCTAGAAAATTAGTCAGTGAAAATAACGGTTTAAATCTAAAGCATTTGGTTTTAGCAAAAGCAGCAGGAACAATTTTAAATAATGCAGTGTAAGACATAATTTGAACTTCACACATAGAAGTATCTTGCAGCTATGTAAGTTCAACTTCACACATAATGTATCTTATTGTTATTCAATTCAATTCAATTATTTGACTTGTATGCCACCCCACTTGCAATGCAACTCTGGGCGGCTAACAAAGAGGTAAAATATCACAGTTGAGGGGGATGGTGGAGGACAGGAGTGCCTGGCGGACAGTGGTCCATGGGGTCACAGAGGGCCGGAATCAACTGTGCGACTGAACAACAACAACAACAAAACAATAGATGCAATTACAATATCACAGTTGCAAAATATCACAATTACACTATCACAATTACAGTTATAAAGTAATTACCAAAACATTTCAAAAGCAAAATTCAGAAATACATTACAAACTCAGCCTGAACCACTCTGTCCAATAACATCATAATACAACACATAAGAAAAAAAAAATCCAAACAATAGGGTGGCTCTCTGTCCCTTTCCAATCCAGTCTTCGGCCAGCCGAGGCCTGACAGTTCTTTATCCCCTCCCGGCCAGTGGAAGGGTGGGGCATCGGGTGGCTGGCATATTCTTTATCCCTTCTAATATATTCTTTTTGTCACAGCATTTGCCATCTTACAAACAGCAGTCTGCTTATGACAAGTACAGAAATGTGTGTGCATTCCCAGAAGCATAGTACACATGGGTATAGATGAGCAGCTCATGGATTTATTTAGACTGGTTGAGTTTTCTTTGAAGGAAATATTTAAAGCAATCACACTTATATACCACCCCATAGCACTTAGTGCACTCTCTGGGCAGTTCACAAGTTAATTAACATTTTGCCCCCAACATACTGGGGGTTACCGACCTCGGAAGGATGAAAGGCTGAGTCAACCTTGACTCCTGGACAGGATCGAACTCACAACCTTTTGGTTGCAGGACAGCAATTTAACCACTGCACCATGAGGGCTCTTTTTCAACCATGTTTAACCAATGATAAACCTAGGCCTGTGCTTTGCTTTACAGATCTTGCCTTCAATATCCGATTTGAGCTGCCTGATCTTGAGCTATTCTGACAATAGCCACAACAATGACAACAGTTATGATGGTGAGACGCTACCAACATACACTGGTCTCTTTATGGTAAAACTGACGAGACTGCATTGAACATTCAGTATGGGAAGTCAGTAAAGGTTGAAGGATGAACCAAGGAAATAGTTGGGTTGAGTAAGGATGTAATGAACCTAGATTTCCTCATTTATTTATTTATTTATTTTTCATATTTCTATACCGCTCCTCGCCAGGGCAACCCAGGGTGGTTTACAACATCACAAGAAAAGCTACATAATACAATCCAAACCCATTATCCCAGAACTTCAAAATCCCAAGTATAAAAATTTAATTTTTCAAGATTTTAATTTTTTTAAAAACTAAGTCCCAGAGATAAAAGATTTTAAAAATTTTTTTAAAAAAAACCAGGGGAGAGAGGGAGCTCAAACTAACCAGCGAGCTGGGGTCATGGTACAGCCAGGACCCCATACCTGTCCCACCAGCCATGTTTTTAAGTTCTTCCTAAAAGACAGCAAGTCCATCTGTAGACGTAGCTCAGTTGGTAGGAGGTTCCATAAGGCTGGAGCGGACACAGAGAAGGCCCTCCTTCTAGTCCCAAAGAATGTGCCTCCTTGGCCAATGGAACTACTAGAGAGCCTCTCCGGTCCGCTCTGGTGGGATGGACAGATGTTCTCCAGGTGATGCGGTCTCTTAAGTATCCTGGCCCACTACCATATCCAAGAAAGGGTCTGCTACTACACCAAAAAGGAAAATATAGGATATATTTTTTAAATTAGAGCACCAAAACTCTCTCACTCTCACATGAACACAGATACACACCAATCTTAGATTTTAATCTATAAAAGTCTTTATCAGACTGAGTGCCACAATTTTGTGGATGGCATGGAAAAAACAAATGGTGGTTCCAAATCTCATGACCTATGCCAGTGTTGGCTAACCTTGGCACGCCAGCTGTTCCTGGATTTCAATTACCAGAAGCTCAAATCAGCACACCTGATGATCAGATCTTCTGGGAATTAAAGTCCAATAACAGCTAGAGTGCCAAGGTTAGCCTATACCCATGCCAGGTCCTTCATAAAAGTGAGTTCCCAAATGCAGGCTGCCAATGTAGGTTCCAACCTCCACCCCTGGAGATTTTGGTCAGTTTACCTCTCTAGATTTACCAAGCAAAGGACTACAAGATATTCTACATCTTCCCTCCCCCATCACCTTAACTGCAAACTCAAGGTCCCTTTTCAGATGGAGATTGGGGCTATACAGAAATATGGCAAACCTGCTATCAGATTGCAGCCAAATTTGCAATAGTTTACTGTTCACAGCAGTAGTTTACTCCTGCCAACCTAGCATTCAAAAGCAAGAAATTGCAAGTAGATAAATAGGGACTACTTTGGTAGGAAGGTAAACAGTGTTCCATGTGCTCCAGTGTCTAGGCATGCCTGCTTTTAGGATATATGAATGTGTTTGCAATGAGAGCAAACTAATGACTGCCTCTTTAAGATTGTGCAGAAAACACAGTCACTACCAGCCAGGTGCAAGCACTGAGTGATTGTGTCTTTAGCATAAATGTAGCACCACTCTCTGCTGTTTAGCCAGCCTGCATTCTCTGACTGCTTTTCTGCTGTGCTCATGTCCATTTGCCTGCTTCATTCCTGAGGATTACCTGGTATGTTTTTACTTGCTGTTCTTTGCAAGTTATTGGAACACATACCTTGCCACATCGTGGTAACCTGTTTGAGGACTGTTTGAAGCTAAGCTACTTCGTAGCGTGAATGAACTACTGGTGGATATCTTCGAAGCCAACCTTGGAGCAGAGATAAAGGTTTGGACTTCTTCCATTGTTTTTTGAAGATAAGAGCTTGAAAGCTCACATTGACTATTAAGACTAGCTGCAACACTTTGTCTGACTTGAAGCCGAGTGTTGACCTGCACTTTGTGCATGCTCTATGTAAATAGTGTAAATATATATTTTCTGCAAACCAAGCTGGACTTTGTTTGTTTCCTGTTTTCAACAAACACTCTGGAAGCTCAGGGTGTGGCAAAAGCTAAGCCACTTCCAGCACTCTGCATATATTATCCTTTCACCTGCCACATGTCCACAGAAATGTCTGCAGACACAGACAATCCTGGTTCTTCGACTATAAACAGAGATGAGCACTGAACTCTAGTCAGATACAACTGGCTTTCAAGCAAGGATGACCTTTACCTTTACTGTTGTATACCACCCAGAGTGAGGAATTTTCAGAGAGACAGTATATAAATGCAGATTCTGTAGATAGATAAATGTTAACAGAATACGTTCAGTTTGCAGTTCTGCTTAGCCAATTTTAAGTGTCCATGTTTGCTTGTAGATGGTGCTCTAGATGGTTATTCAGGACATTCTCCACAGTCCAGAAAGAAAAGACCAATGGATCAAGGCATTCTGCTGAAAAAATGTCAACACTATAAGATATTTGGGCTTGTGTGAAAAAATACACAAAGCAAACAGTCATTCCCCCTATCATCAGTAGCATTAGCAAAAAGAGGTGTATTTTCCACATGTAGTGCATTGTATGGGTAAAATATAACATTTATTTCACAAAATAAAAGTTTCTGAACAAAAACCAATGTAATGCAATTATCACACAAAAAAGTCCTCATATGGAAAAAATAATAATAATGAAAATCCTTCATAATCTTGCCAAGCAAAGAGAAACCTTTTGAAATGTTCACTTCTTACCTGTGAGAATAAAATTGCTGAAAAGCTACATCCCAATAGTTCAGTTGTAGATAATTGGACAGATTTCAGCAGAGAATGAGAATTTAAGGAAGTCTGCCAAAAGATTTATGGAATAGACAGCTTTTGTAAAGAGAAGCTGAAAGGGACTGGAAGTATTCAAGGTTTCTGAGAGACAGCTCCAGGCATAGGGAGAAAGGGCATTTATTTAAAGGTACAGAAGAAGCTTGAACAACTGAAGATGACAGAGTTGGGGGAGTGAAGGCCATGGCCTGGGATCTGTTTGGATATGACATTGCAAAGAGAAGTCCATGGAGGGCTTTGGAGATGAAGGAAGAAACCATACACAAGATCCAGCAACATATCTGAAGTCAATGCTTCATACCTGAAAGGTCCCTATATTACATTGCCTTAGTGATGAAAGAAAAGTGATGAGAGTATTATTTTTTGCAGCAGGGTTTTGTATGGAAACAAAAGGATGAAAATCTGGTAATAAAAGCCCAAAACAGAGAAGATTACAATAATTAAGACAGAAGATGACTCATCTATAAACTAGTGTTTCTGATGATAGGGCATGTTCTTTGCAAAATTGTGCAGAAAGGCATGCCAAGTGACATTACAGAAACTGAGTGGGAGGAGGAAAGGGTCAAAGATAAGTCCAGGTTCTTATGCCAGTTCACAGGAAGGACTATGACACAATAAATGAAGGACAACTCTCTCAAACAGTTTAAAAAGAAGAATTACTTCATCACACAGTGGACAGTTAACCTGTAGAACTCACTGTCCCCAGATATAGTGATGCTTACCAGTTTGGATAGTTTTAAAAAGGGATTGGGTAAGTCTAAGTATCATGGTAGTCACCTCTAGTGGCTGAAGCAATTGCCAAGAAGCATGAGATAGCTATTTTAGTTGCATTTTATAGGCTTCCTCCAGGTAACTAAGTAGCTGGCCACTCTATGAGCAGAACATTGGCCTTTGTTCTGATCCAGCATGTCTCTTCTTCAGTTCTTAAAAAAGTGAGGCAGATAGAGTCTAAGGACATTATCGTCAGGGATTTAGTTCATGAATTTGATGTGGTAAACAAAGACCAACAATCATGTACTATTCGCCCATGTAGCAAATCGATTTCATGAAATAAATCCCTGACGGTAGTGTCTTTAGACTCTATGTTTATTAGCCAAAGAGTCAGTACTGTCTGCATCTGCAGATGTTAAGGTGGACATGTGGCAGGCATGCCTCAACACCGAATGCTGTTTACCTTCCCACTGAAGTGGTTCTGCGAGGGTGGAAGTGGAGGAAGGAAGAGAAGATCAGAGGTGGAAATGGATGGGTTTCCACCTTTAAATGCATTGGCCTACTTTTGATTCCCCCCCCCCCATGCCAGCCTTGCCTCTCTTCTCTCCCTTCCAACGGTTGCTTCTCTTTCTCTCCCCCCACCCATCTGACTCACTCCACTAGCACTTATTTGCACGCTCACCTGGGCACTCCTCACCCATCAGACCAGCACTCGGAACATACCTTACAAACTTGGTGACTGGGGATGATGGAAGGAAGTGGGGACAGCCCGTCCAGGGTGATCAGAAAAGAAAAGAGGGGGAAAGAGAGAGAGGAAGAGGATTTACAGTCACAAGCACTTGCTGGTTTTTGTTTATACTCTTCTTCTTCTTCTTCTTCTGTCATCAAAGATGTCTCTGTAGAATTTTCCGTTCTGCATCGAAGCATGGACAATGAAAAAACATGTGCTCTGCATCTTCCTGCATGGGCTGGCAGACAGGGCATGAAGCATCATCATCCAGCCTGGTGTTGGTAGGCTCTGAAGCAGCCATGCCCTGTCAACAGCTGTGTGAGCTAGTGATCCACCTCTCCATGCTGTCTTGTCGATCATGCACTGATGTCTGGGATAAGGCGATGAGTCTACCGTCCCTTGGTCAATTTATCCCAGATCTGCTGCCATTGTGTTATCCTCTCTTTCCTGGCTTCTGTAGCAATTGTGTGTTGTTCCTTCTCCTGGTTTTCTTGCCTCTGCCAGTAAATCTCCGCCCGTTCCTCTGCTATCAGATGGATCGGCATCATATCGGCAATGACACATACGGCATCGTACGAGACCGTTCGAAATGCCCGACCCACCCGCAGTGCACTCCTACGGTATATTGAAGTTGTTTGTCACATGTACGATGTCTCTGCTGTGGCTTCAAACCAAATCGGGGCTGCATACAGCAACACGGAACTAACAACACTCGAGAGGAGTCTTCGGCGAGTCTGCCGCAGGCCTCCAATATTTGGCATGATCCTTGTTAATGCATTGCATACTGCTCCAGCTTTTGTGCTCACAATTTGCAAATGTTCATTAAAGCATAGCCTGGCGTCTATCTGGACACCCAGATATCGTAGTGACAGTTGCAAGAGAATACTTCAGCCTCCAACAGTAAGGGTGATAGTCTCTCTGGCTTTCCTACTGGTCATGAGAACTGCCTCAGTCTTATGATCTTCTAAATGCAAACCAGCTAATGAGAGCCACTGATGGATTTTGGCAGTTTGGACAACTTCCTCCAGATGTTTAGCGACAACCACTACCGCCACATCATCTGCAAACCCAACTGTCCTTGTCCCTACTGGCATAGGCAACCGAAGCACCCCGTCATACATAATATTCCATAATAAGGGACCGAGCACTGAACCTTGTGGAACACCTCCTGTGATTTTATAGGTTTGAAGTCCAGCATCGGTGTTATACATCAAGGTTCGATCTGTGAAGTAGCTTACAATTATGCGTCTGATGTACTCCGGAACCTCCATCAATCTCAGCGCATCCAGGATATGATCCCAGTTTGTTGAATTGAACGTGTTCCTCACATCCAAGGTGACGATAGCACAGTACTTCTTGGCACCTCTCTTCCAGCGTTTGCCTTCTATAGCCTTGCGGGCAATATCGATGACTATGTTGATGGCATCCATGGTAGATGTCGCCTTCCGGAATCCATGCTGGCTATTGGACAATCCCCAAACTCCTTCGCTGAACTCCTCCATCCGGTTACAAATAATCCTCTGTATCCAGCAGCCGTATTGGTCGATAAGATGATGGATCATCTAGCGGCTTTTTCCCTTTCGGAAGAAGGACCAATTTTTGCAGTTTCCACCGGCTTGGAAAGATTCCCTTAGTGAGACACATGTTATACATCTCTAGGAAGATTTCTGGTTGGGACCTGATGGCAGTTTTAAGGGCAATGTTGGGGACACCATCTGGACCAGGGGCCTTCGCATCCCCTATCTTACTACAGGCCCCGATCAGCTCCTCCTCTGAGATAATTGGTATGTCGAAGCAGTGATCTGCTGACACATCCTTGGTATAGGCGAGTCTCAGTTGACTTGGGAAGAGAGTACCATATATGCTGGGGTATAAGACGACTTTTTACCCCTGAAAAACATGCCTCCAAATGGGGGGGGGGGGCGTCTTGTACGCCGGGTGCACTTCAGTTGAATAAAATACAGTAATACCTCAGATAACGTTTACCGCAATCTGGGGAGGAGAATTGCATTGAATAACATTAAGGTCCTATGAGATGGATCGGATAACAACTTTTAATATCAGATGACGAACAGGAGTTTGAAGGCTTTTAAAGGGAAACTGTCACACCAGCAAACTTGCTAGGGACTTGCCTGGCACTTGCTCTCTCCCTCTATTTGTTATCTTCCTTCTATCATTGACAGTTCCAGTTTGGTTAACAGATTATAAAACAAACAGCATGGCAGCTCCCATAGGTTTATTGTTCCATTCAGCTTTACTGAATTGTCTTTGGTGAGTTACGTTTAATAAACTTGCACTCTTTTATGTTTACTGTACATGTTTGATAACATACAGCCTTGTGACAGTTTTTCTGCATGTCATAAGCATTTGAATATAAATTAACATGTTGAAATCAAATCTGATGTTATTTTACATTTTATTTGGTGTGTGGAAGGTGTGCGGAAGAGGGGGTAGTCTTATACAGCGAGTATATAACAAACTCTATATTTTGAGTGGAAATGTTGGGGGGGTCGTTTTATATGCCCAGTCGTCTTGTATGCTGGCATATACGGTAGTCACTATCTTTTCGAGCAGCACTGGGCAAGATGGTGGGACCATTGTACAACTTTTTAGCCTGGCCATTACTGTCCTATATGGCCTACCCCATGGGTCACTGTTGACCATATTACACAACTCCTTCTACATGCAGTTCTTGCCGTCCCTGATGGCTTTCTTCAGGGCCCCCCATGCCTCCCGATGTCGAAGCCTCAAAACCTCATAGTCCTCACTACCTCGGGCATGCTGTGCCTTTCGCCAAGTGTGGTGGCACAGTCTCCGGAGTTCGGCAATCTCCTCATTCCACCAATAGACAATGTGGCGATTTCCCCCAGAACCTTTCTTCATGGCTGCATCACAGGCACTAGTAACCAGTGAGATAAGCTGTGAGGACATATGCTCCACAGAGCCAGCTAACTGGATGTTCTCTTGCATCATAATGATGAAAGATTCGTGATCAAAAGACTTGATGTTCCACTTGACTTGAGCTGTCAACTTGCTCACACTTTGTCCTCCCTGTGAGGCAATTTCAAAATTGATGGCCTGATGGTCACTGTAGGTATAGTAGTCACTCACTTGCCATATCTTAACTCATGAAAATAGACTCTCATTGGCAAAGGTCACGTCTATAATGGAGGTACAGTAATACCTCGGATAACGTTTACCTCGGATAACGATAAATCACATAACGTTAAGTAATCTGGGGAGGAGAATTGGATCAAATAACGTTAAGGTCATATGGGATGTATCGGATAACAACCGCTAAAGCCTATGCGGTTACAATGTATCTCTATGGAGCTTTAACGCTATCCGATCCATCCCATAAGATTTTAACATGAATCGGATAACACTAAAAATCGGATAACACCAAGACTTGTGGAACCAAGTCTTAGTGTTATCCGAGGTATTACTGTATTGCCATCCCGTATATTTTGGAGTTGAACCATTATTAAGGAGGACTCCATCTAAAGAAGCCACAAAGTCCAGAAGTGTCGCACCCCTCCTATTGGTCTCTCTACTACCCCATTCTGTCGATGCAATGAACAATGAAGAAAGTGATACTGAAGGTAATGACAGTGACACTGGAGCTATGGAATACACAAATGATCCCGACAGTGACATTAAAAAGCCACATTTGATCAGCCAAGCCGAATTGGACGACCTGGTTCGTGATTTGTCCCTGTTGAAAGAAAAGTCTGAACTGTTGGGTTCCAGATTGAAGGAGTGGAACTTACTCGCGATGACAAGAATCACTACATAGTGAAAAATTGGCCACCCAGAAATTTACCTGTAGTCGGACAGCACAACGTTCAGCATGTACCTCTTGTGGATCATAATAAGATTTACCTACCTCCATTCCATATCAAACTGGGTCTTATGAAACAGTTTATTGCAGCAATGGATAAAACAAATTGTGGTTTTCGGTACCTAAAAGGCAAGTTTGGAAAGATGAAAACTGAGGCAAAATTGAAAGCAGGAGTCTTCGTTGGACCAGAAATATGAAAGTTGATTTGATGTCCACAATTCAGATTGGAGCTCACGGAATGAGAACTAGCAGCTTGGGATGCATTTGTGCTTGTCATGCACAACTTTCTTGGGAACCACAGAGCAGACAACTATGCAGAAATTGTGGACAACTTGCTAACAGCCTTCCAGCATCTCGGTTGACGAATGTCACTAAAGATGCATTTCTTGCATTCGCATCTCACCTTCTTTCAATCAAATATGGGAGCCGTGAATGACGAGCACAGTGAAAGATTCCACCAGGAGATGTCCACCATGGGAGCAAGATATCAAAGCTGCTTCAATCCAAACATGATGGGGGATTACTGTTGGTTTTTGCAGAGAGCAACAGAAGATGTTCACAGGCGGAGAGCAAGAAGCGCTATACACTTTTAAACCAAGCCATTGTCAATCTTAGTGTAACTAAGGGTCCCTGACTCATTTCAGGGGTAAATAAACATTTATAATTCACTTCTTAATTATAATATTAAGTGTTTTCATCGCAAAGTACGTACATTAATTTCCCTAAAATTTCTCACAATTGCTTTTCAACATAGTTAATAGCATTTTCCTTGATAACCTTTACACGTACATAACTTTTTTTCCTGACATCCCAGAGCAAATCTGACTGCAGTTCTGTATTCAGCACATATGAATTACTATAAGGAACATATTTTCAAACCAACAGCAGGGGGGAATTTTTTTTGTTGTGTAGTGTTATGTGAGCTTTCTAGACCATCATGAAATTCTCATATAATATGTGAGAACTCCTGACATCCAGACTTCATCCTGGTTTTCCACTGATCTTTCATGTATTAGACTTTCTCTGTCAAAAGATTTAATCAGACCTATGAACATTGTGTTGAGATCGACAAGTTGCTCTAGACACTTATCTTGAATGGCAAAGATGAAGAACCCTCCATTCCCTACGGAAGCAACAATGAGATTTGGGTAAGACACCTCTCTCCAAGTGACCCATGAGGTGATTCAGAAGGATTTTTGCCAGAGTTTACCCAGCTGTATGTGTGATGCCTTGATGTCTTTTGTAGAGTTGACCTTTGCCTTTCCTTTTAAAAAGGTTCATTGTTTCTCTGAAGCTTGGACAGATTTTTGCCTTATGCCCACATTTCTTGAAATAGGTGCATCAATCATTGGAGAAGTTTATTGCCACCTTTTAAATAATTCTAGGCTCTTCCATTTGAGAGTTGGTTAATGGCCTTTTCTGACAACCCTCTGTCCATCTGACTGCTTGTCCTTCAAATGTGCCCTTGTATAAGGTGAGAAAACCTTTTTTTAAAAGCCCTTCTTGTTAGGGAGCGACAAAGGCCAGATAGAATGGGCAAAATATTGCAGGATCAAGCAAGTATTTTAAACTTCAGTTTGACAGTCCACTCCATGGAGGACCCCCATGGACAGGATCAAAAAAACTTCTGACATTCATCCTGCGCTCTTTATGTTATCCATACTTCTTTATCTGGTGCAGTTGACCTTGCCATTAAATCATTAAACTGCCAACACAGCTGGTTAGAATAATTACAGACTATGTGCTACTGAGCCTTGTTTCAATACATTAAAGCCATAATATATTCCATTTTCTAAAAGCATGCGTAAGGATATTTTGGATTTTTCCCATTGAAATGATGATATTGATGGGATTAGAATGCAGAAAAATCTTCATTCTACATTTGAAATTTGGCAAATGGACCTTCTGTTCAGATGCCAGCTTTCTTGTAAAATGTGATGAACATCCATTTGTTTAACTGGATTTTAATAGGGGAGAAATTAAATGAGCATGAGCTATTCAATACAATCCTTTGAAAAGACTTACAATAAAATCCCACACAGATGCTTGGTAGACAACTAGCTTTTGGTGTGATCACAATTGTATATAAAGGCAGATGGAATAGCACCTAAAATAATGAATCCTCAATACTGTCCACTCTAATCTCAATAAGGGATATTGATTTTTGAGATGCATATGTCATTTCTTATTGTATATACTCTGTGCATCTTGCCACTTGGAAATTTTATATGCTTATTGTATTCATATTGTTTATATTTCCCTGTCTTTTCTCAGAATCAGTTGTTTAACTACCTCCAGAAAAATTGAAAAGTTTACCGGCAGTTCCACTGAGAGAAAAAGTGTAGTTCAAGAAACACTGTACAGTTATACCTCACTTAAACAGCATAATGTGTTCCACAGGATTGCTCTTTAAGTGAGTTTGCTCTTTAAGTGAAACACCATTGTAAGTGACCAATTGTGACTTCTGGTGGGAGGGATTACAAACCCTGATTTATTTGTTAAGCGAGTTTTTGGTTGGTTTTATTTGTTAAGCGAAGCGAATATTCAGAGAAAATTCTGCTCTTTAAGCGAGTTATTCTTTAAGCAAGGTGCTCTTTATGCAAGGTTTGACTATCTATTTGCATTTAATTTGACCAAGACAATTCCTTCTTGAGGCTATCGTGCCTGCGGATTTCATCAAATTTTGACGAAGGTACAAGAGGACATGACTGGCTTTGGATTTCAAACAACCAACTTCAAAATGAATTGCTTCACTTCAGGACAACGATGAGATCTCATTGAATTTTCAAGTACAACACACGTAACATCCAAGAACATGCGCCTAAATTGTGTGTCATTGTGAGAGCTGTCAGCCCCAACTCCAGAGTGGCCAGCAACCAATGGGTCTCCTGTCAATAATTCTATGGGTTCCAGCTTGGAAGATAGAAGAACATTAGGCTTTACTGTTTCAACAGATCCTGTTTCCACTGTCCTTTCCCCCTTGCCCACTTCTTCAGAGGGTTGAGTTTCCACCACAAACTGTCAGGATGCTGTCCATCCAAGAGTGCTCCCAGTTGATTTCACTAAGAGTCTCATGAACCCCAGGCTTGAAAAGCAGCAAGGGAAAAATCTGGCTTGGACTAGGGCTCCTCCTGGATCCTTTTCTGTGCACCTCCAGTGTCATAATTGGGTGAGAGAGCAGACTCAGTGGTTCCAATCAGCCAGCAGGGATGCTAAGGCAGTAGTGGTACTAGGGAACTCCCAGTTTTGCATTAATGAAGAGGTTCCCGGTCCACAGCCCTTTCCTTAGCCAAATGGACTAGGTTAGTGGATTTTGGACTTTAATCCCAGAAGCCTAAATCCATCCCTCAAAGCACTGATCAGCCAATGTACTGATTTATGCTTCTGGGATTTGAGGTCCATAAACCAAAAGTTGGGGATCACTGGATTAGGTGGAAAGAGGCTGCTCAAGGGACCTTCTTCCTATCCATGCACCTCTCTGGAGGCACACAACATGGAATCTCATACTACTCCCTCCCTTCCCCTTATCTCCTCTTCTTCTGTCAAAGAGCCTAAGCCCAACAGCTGCATCTCCTTTATCACAGTGGGCAGTCTGACTCTCCAGGTACCCCCTCAACTGGCACCTACTGTGCTGAAGCTGATTTTCCCCAGCTTGCCAGGAACCCAGGCTGCACCCCCTCAGTCAGAGATCCAAGAGAAAGGCTGATGGCCTGTCAAGAAGATCCCCTCACAGTCTTTCTTTATTCGTGTCAGATGCACCACCAGCATATAATAACATACAAAGCTAAAATTAACACATCTAAAACAAAATAGAATTAAAAGGACTAGATAAATTCCACCCAATATTGGGCCACATCAACAGCATTTTCTCTTGCCAAGATAAGGTCCTCCTCAGTGCACATTGAGGGGTGTCGTGTGCATTGTATCATATGGGAGATAGTTTGTACTTCTCCACATCCACACATGCTGTCATCTACAGGGAAACCCCACTTTCTCAGATTAGCACTTGATCTTTCTACTCCTGCATGCAGTCTATTTAAAGCTTTCCACACAGGCCATGGTTGCTCTTGGCCAGGCAGCAGAGAGTCATGTGGGTCTGCCCAGTTATTTAGTAACTCCTTGCTCACTTTCCATAGTTCTAAGGTGGTCTGTGGGGGCTGGTTGTTCAGAGGGGCAGAAGTTATGAGGAAACTGTGCCTTGATTTCAGTCTCTGCTTTGATGGTTGGTGATCAAATAACTGGTGTGTTTCCGAGGAACTTGCTTTGACCCACTCTTTCTGAGCAGCACTTTCTCAATGGAATTTTGATGGAGGGAGGCCAGCTAGATAAAGCACTTTTTGTATTGGTGTTGGTTTTAGGCATCCTGTTTCATTTAGGGCCACATCCACCTGTTTTGCATACACTGATCTGCACCACATTGGACTAGCATACTCTCCTGCAGAGTAACATAAAGCTAGTGCAGAAGTTCTTAATGCTGCGCACCCCTATTTGAGACTGTTATTTTCCTCAGAATGTTGTTCCTGGCAAAAGCCTTCTGTTTTGTATTGAAGGAGTGGGTCTTGAAAGTGAGAGTTTGGTCTAGGGTAACTCCCAGGTATTTGGGGGTGATGCAATGTTCTAGCTTTGTGCCATTCTAAGTCACCTGCAGTCTTCTAGATTCCTCATGGTTTTTCAAATGAAACACACAGAGTTGAGTTTTTAAACAGTTTGGCTTCAGTTGTTTCTCCCTATAATATATAGCCATTAAAAGCCTCAGTCAGATTTTTCTCAACGGCCTCAAAGGTTTCACACTGTGCAGCAATTGCCAGGTCATCAGCATAAAGAAAGCTCCTAGTGGCTTCTGGCAGTGGTTGATCATTAGTACAGTCAAACCTCGCATAAAGAACGTCTCGCTTAAAGAGTAACTCGCTTAAAGAGCAGAATTTTCTCTGAATGTTCGCTTCACTTAACAAATAAAACCAACCAAAAATTCGCTTAACAAATAAATCAGGGTTCACAATCCCTCCCACAATTGGTCATTTACAATGGTGTTTCGCTTAAAGAGTAATCCTGTGGAATGCATTATGCTCTTTAAGCAAGGTACAACTGTATATTGTATGTTAAACTAGGAATTCTCAATCTTTTTAAGCTGGGTGCTGGGTCACACCCCCTCAGACAGCTCCAGGGACTGCATGGCCATTTTGCCCTTCCTTCACCATATGGCACTTCCTGGTGTGGTGGAGGCAGTGGGGGGGGGCACATGAAATGGTGCCATAGGCCGCATCTGGCTCGTGAACCACAGGTTCGAAATCCCTGTGTTAAACAGAGTGGGGGCTAGCACACTGCCCTGCAGAAGGTCATTTATTTGAATTTTCCATCAACTACATTGTCCTTGAAAATCGACAAACATATCTACAGTTTTCCAATAAACAGCCTATGATTTGGGTAAATTTAAAATCCTTTGTGATGTGGGAGTCTTTCTTTAGTAAGATCTATAAACACTATGCCTGTGATTTCCTTCAGTTCAAAACCATCATCTATACACTGTGTTAAGTTAAGAATTTGTGCTGTACAATCTTTGCCAGGTCTGAAACCAGCTTGCTGTGGTATAAACCAGGGTTCTACTACTGCAGACAGTAGGTTTAGGATTAAATGTTCATATATATTATATAGGTGACTAAGAAGAGATATGGGCCTATAGCTTTTTGGGTCTTCTCGTGACTTGCCTGGTTTAAGTATAGCTATCACCCAAGCCTTCCTCCATATCTTTGGTATCTGGACTACATTCAAACAATTATTATACAGGCTAAGTAACCATTTTTCGTTATTGGTCCAAAATGTTTGAAATGTCTGCTCAATCCGAATCTCATCCATGCCAGCTGCTTTACCATTCTTACGCCTGCCTATTGCCTCTTCCAGCTCTCCTATGGTAAAGAGAGTCATCAGATTGCCTGTCTTCCAGTTCTCATTCCCACTTATCCTCTGTTTGTTTTTCAGTGGATTGTTTTCCCCTGGGTTGGAATCTGGTTTCCCATTGAGCAATAGCTGGTGGACAATTTCATTAACAGAGACATTCACATGTACTGGTCATTTGGTTACATCATTATTAAGATGATTCGTTAGTTTCCATGCTTTTTGACTGCTGCAACATGATGATTTCTTCAATGAGTTTAATTCATTTTTTTCCCTTTTGTGCTCTGAAATAGCTGGCTTTAGTGGTCTTTTCGCTGAGTGGATTTGCATCAAAAAAGGTAAAATATTCATTCAGTAAGTCAACAGTTTCATGCATTAGACCTTGGATGTAGGGAGTCCTACATTCTCGAGGGATAGATTTCCCTAGAGCAGGGGTGGCCAACTGTAGATCTCCAGATGTTCTTGGACTTCAATTCCCAGAAGCCCTGATCAGCAGGAGTGCTGACTTGGGCTTCTGGGAATTGAAGCCCAAGAACAGCTGGAGATCTACAGTTGGCCACCCCTGCCCTAGAGCATTTCTGGACAGCATCAACAGCATTAATAAACTTATCATATGATGTGGGGTCTGGATTAATATCTGCCTCTCTTCCATCCAAGGCCGCTGAAAACTTGGCCCAATCAGCCTTTTTACAGTTGTACCTTCTTTAGCATGTCACAACTTGTCCTCGAACAGTGAGTGTGATCTCACATAGAATGAGGTGGTTTTGGGTATTTGGTATTGGCTCCCCTACTCACTTTAATCATTGATGTGCTACAATCTCACTTACGAAAATGAGGTCTGGGTTATAACCTCTCCTCCATCTATCACTGTTAAAAGATGTTGGTAATTTGCTGTCATGGATGAGTGATAGTTGATAGGATTCTGCCCATTTTACAACAGCTTCTCCACTTTCATCATTGTCTTCATAGCTCCACAAGTTCTTGTGGCTATTAAAGTTGCCTATTATGAACCATACAAAAGTTTGGTGGTTCAGCGAAGGAAAATTTTATAGGTGGTGATTTACAGACAGATGTCACTGTGCAGTCACTGAGCTCAGTTGTTATTATTTGAACATTATTCTCCTCTGTCACTGCTATAGACAGGATCTGGAGATCTGTTCCCCTCACAGTAATGTACTGGAGTTCTGTGGAAGAAGAATATGCTACATAGTGATAGCATTTCAGAGACTGCAGTAGATAGATGATAGCTCCATTTCCTTATTTTTTATTCTCCTAGGTAGGACAAATGGTTAGTGTGAGCTTTGCTTTGTATTATCCCCACTAATGATGGGCACAGCATGCACACACACACACCACCACCACCACCATACAGAGTGTCACAGAATAAAGTATACCCTGTGCTTTTTTTTTCCTCATTCAATATGGTGATTTCTGATCATGGGGAGAGAAGATGCTATGTAAACAACACGAGCCTCATGGAGTAGAAGAAATGAAACTTATTGTGTGTTTGACATGTCTTGCTGTAAGATCATTGGTTGGAATCCCTAAGGGTGAGGGCCAAAGGTGGACCCTATGGGAGGAGAGATAACCCAGAGACGCACGTGAGCACACTCAGATGTTCTCTTGGATGCTGTGCTTTTAAACTGGCAAAATGTAGTGGCTTGAGTGTAAGGGGGGGGGCTATGGGCTATCCCTTGAACATGCAACTTGCTTTATTTCTGTTTTGAAATGCTTTCTAAGCTTTTGCTGGACTGTATCCTGAATCTTGCTATGCTTTCAATGTATTTCTAAGATACCTGAAGAGATGGAGTGATTACTTGACCCGCTATCTGAATCTACACTAGTTTCACATGCACCCTTTGTCACCACCTGGATTTCAGTTCTGGAGTGACTGGGCACACAGATAGGAAAGGTTCTGAACTGCTGGATCCGATCTGGGCCAGGGAAGCAGGTTCAGGTGCAATCCTATCACCAAGAGGCCGGAGTCCTACCGAGTCCTACCTGGGAGTAAGTGGATTGTTACCCAGAGCATACAGGGAGCTCTACTGACCATAAATAAAATCCAAAATCCAGGTTAGGAATTATTATATAGATTTTGTCTGTAGCTCTACAGTAATATCTGGCAGTCACTGTTGTGAAATTGCCCTGCCAGCCAGACCCAGAAAGCTTATTTCTTTTTCTTTACCACAGTGATAACTATTATCTCTGTCCTTACTGTCACTACTCCTCTACCCTCTCCTGCTTCTGATGGAAGGATCAGAAAGAGACTTATACTGTAGCTGAGATAACAAGCAGGCCAGCTCAAGCTCATGAATTCAGTTCACCTGGCCTGTCAAATGTTGCTTCATTATTGATATAGCCATTCCATCCCAAGAGTAGGAACTTGAATAAGCCTGAATCTTTATTCAGTTTAATGTTTTCCCGTTTTATGTACTTGTTGCGTTGTTGTTTAATTTTCATGCACATTGATTTCAAATTTGGCTAGCCTTTATTCTGATGCCTATGGATTTACTGTCTGATGTCTGTGTTGGCCACATCTCCTGGTCAACACCCAGCTCAATGCATCAGTATAAAGAGGGCCTACACAGGTAAGGTATGCAGGTAAGGTTTTTCTCCCTTGGAGGAAGTGGTGCATATCTAGGTGTGTCTGATCAAACATTGTTCAGGAATCATTACTGAGATGCACATTGCCATTTATTAGCCATGGGAAGTCACAACATTCCTGGAAGTCCTTCTTGGGATCAGTATCTATACCAGGAGTTCTGAACATTTTTAACCCAGGGGCCGGATCACGCCCCCTCAGACTGTTTGCATGTCAGACTGGTATCCCCCTGCTGCCCTGGGCCCACCACAGACCCCAAAGCACCCCCCACTGCTCCCCTGCTCTTGGAGGAGCTGTGTGGTGTGGGTGAAGGAAACCCCTTGAAGCCACTGGGAATGCTGCTGTGGCCACTGGGAACACACCCACAGCTGCCAGAAAATCTCCTGCAGCCAAAGTAAACATGTCTGCAGCCCCCGGGAACATGCCCGCAGCTGCTTCCATCAGCGGTGGAAGCAGTGGCTGGAGCAAGGGTATGGGTTGGATGATTTGGTGCCACAGGCTGAATCTGGCCCACAGGTCGTAAGTTGAGAATCCCTGATTTATATGGACACTGAATGTGTGAATTGGGTTCATTGTTGATCGATCCCATGGAATTCTAGGATACCTCTTCCTATGGAATATTTTCTGATTGAACAGTATGCCTTAGACATCTCCTAACAGAGCTGCATTATTGCAGATATTAAAACTCCTCCCTGGGATGCTAGGTAGGAATGTAAATCCCTACTTGACATGGAGGAGCCATGAGCAGCAGAAGAAATAAAATCACTTTCCTTGTTCTGCAGGAGGGAAAGGTATTCTCTTGTATTCTCTACAAGAGAATGGAAAGGAATGGAATGTTTGCTTAATGCTTAAAACTTTTTGCAAGTAATGCTTTGAAGGCAAATAAGGATTGAATGCAAATAAACAGAACTTTTGCCATACCACAAAATGATATAATTGTTGCTTTGTTGCACAAATGCTTAAGGGTTAAAAAAAAACCAGAAGGATGTCTAAATCTTTTTTAAACTATAGGCCATTCTTTCTTCACATATAGGAGTATGTGAATGGGAGCATGTACTTTGCTTTTGAAAGAGAAAGGATGCTAGTTGTCAGGCACCCAGTTTGCTCTCAGAATGTGCACAGCAAAGGTTCTCATATGTTTTTTCTTCAAGATTTTGCTTTGGGGAGGATATCTCATACCTTACTTTTTTAAAATTTTCATATTTTTACCCCAATCCCTTCATTTACATGTAAATGAAAATCTCTTTTAATGCATACATTTTTAATTTTTCTATTCAAGTTTTCTGGCACTATAAAAGCACTAAGCAACACTTAAAAGCTCTCTAAAAAGCAGAGGCACTACAACAGAGAATCAGTCTACTCCAAAGTAAAGGTAAATGTCACCTTTGCTTGAAAGCCAGTCGTATCTGACTCTAGGGTTCAATCCTCATCTCTGTTTCAAAGCCGAAGAGCTAGCACTGTCTGCTTCTGCAGACATTTCCGTGGTCATGTGGCATCACTAGACACTAGAGCACACGGAACACTGTTTACCTTCCCACCAAAGTGGTCCCTATTTATCTGCTTGCAATTTCTTGCTTTCAAACTGCTAAGTTGGCAGGAGCTGGGACAAAGACAGGAGCTCATTCAGTCCTGCAGTACTTGGAACATAGTCACTAATACAGCTAGAAACAATAACCACTGACATAGCCCAATGGTACAGTCACAAAGTTCACCACTTTGACACATACCCTCTCCACAGAATCAAACAAAACAATCCTCAAACACCCCGAAACAAAGTATACACTTTAAAGAGAATAAATACAAAGTAAATTAACCAAACAACAATGTAAAATGCAAGTCAAATAGGAAAAGCACACAGCCACCCACACCTCTGCACAGGGCAAAATAGCAAACTAAAAAACAAACAGAGTTCCCTCTACCAAAAGAAACAAGAAAATCAGGCAAGCAAATAAAGCAAAAAAAATAAAAAGTCCTTCACAAACCAAACCCAGTAGAATATGGAGAGATTTCTCTCCTACAGCCTGATACTTTATTATGTCTTCTCTTCATACAGAACTAGGCATGGAAAGAAAGGGGAACAAAATAAAAGAACAAAACAGAAACAGAAACCAAGAGGGTAAGGGAAAGATTTCCAAATAGAGTAAATTGGGTGTGGGCGTCCAAAGAATAATCCCAAATCTTTAAACAGCAGCAAAATAATCAAATGAAATGGGGAAAGATAATCTCACGAGATCAAGAAAAAAGACAAAGCATAGGCTATAAGATAGAGGCACAGAGACAGGTCGGCAGGCAGGCAATTCAATTCAAAATGGAGGGTGCCAGGAGCTCAGCAGCACATAATAATCCCACACTCTAGGAACAACTAATGCTTACAGCACTCCTCACTGAGTTCCAACCCATGCAGGCTCTTTGACAAATTCAAAATTCCCACTCTATCTGGGCATTTTGATTGGCTGCTGACAACAACCCTCACAATGCTATTGGAAGAAAAAAAATTCTCATGCAAAGTGACAAACAAAGAATTTTTAAAAATTATATAAGAAATGGAATCCAAAAGAAACATGAAACTTTTGTGTACCTCTTTTTTTATTTTTATTTTTTAGAAACATGTCTGATTCTTTTTTCCAAGACTGTATTTAGCCAATCATCAAGAACATAGAATTACAAAAAAGGGACCCTCTCATATTTTGGATACTTTGTTAAAATATGAAAAGCCCATCCCTACTTTGCACAAATTATGAAGACCTTGATGATAATTAGTGTTTCTTTTGTCACACTTTCCTAGAGGTAAAGAATCTCTTGAGGCTAATTAATTCTTCATCAAGATGGCATGTTAAGTCACGACACAGAAACTGAAGGGGATCAAGAACTTAATGAGAATTATTTACATCATTAATGCTAAAAATTTGTATAGTCAAAGCAATGGTATTCCTGGTGGCAATGTATGGTTGTGAGAGCTGGACCATAAGGAAAGCTGAGCACAGAAGAATAGATGCCTTTGAAATGTGGTGTTGGAGGAGAGTTTTGAGAGTCCCCTGGACAGCAAGGAGAAAAAATAGGTCAATCTTAGAAGAAATCAACCCTGACTGCTCCTTAGAAGGTCAAATAGTAAAGATGAAGCTAAAGTACTTTGTTCATCAAATGAGAAGAGAAGATTCACTTGAGAAAGCCTTGATGCTGGGAAGGGTGGAGGGCAAAGGAAGAAGGGGGTGGCCCAAAATGAGATGGCTAGATGGTATTGTAGACACAATGGGCACAGAGCTGAGCAAGTTGAGGAGGATGGTGGAGGACAGAAGTGCCTGGCGGAAAGTGGTCCATAGGGTCGCAAAGGGTCAGAATCTTCTGGGAAACTATCAATTCTGGTCATTCTAGTGGTTATTGTGATTTTAAAAAAGACTGACTGAGTTATCACAATACATGCTTTTGATAAAGCTTGTGCTCATTTAGCCCATTTCTAGCTTTTCAAACTTGGTTGCCTTTGGGGGGCTTCTTCTACAAACTCTTGTTTCTGTATAGAAGCTCTTTTTTAATACCTTTACAACTCAGTGATTTATCCCACCTTTACCTATTGTGATGTAGTCAGCTGTAGTCTGTTACCTTGTCTCTCCTGAATATTTGGCCTTAACTCTTCTTTCTTTAAACCCATTCATGCCTTTTCTGCTTCAGTTCTTTCTGCAATTATCTGGACCATTGTGTTGTTAGCTATGCCTTTTGAAAGCAACTGACCCTTAAAGACTATCAGGGCCCAAAATGATTGACAGGAGAAAACAAGACTGCTTCAGAGGTGTTTGACCTTAGTAAACCAAAACAGTGTTCAGTGGACAGTATATGTCCAAAGTGTGAATGAACTGTTAGTTAAGGCACAGCATAGGTCGTAAATCACAATGTCTGTGTATTTTGTTGGCTGCCATTGCAGACTGAAACCACAACAGTCCACCATCTTTACAGTCCTCCTTCTCAGAATCAGACCCTAGTTGAAACAAAGAGGAAATTTTTCAACAGATAACTTTTAAGTAGAGATATCTACAAGATTCTCTGGCAGCAGGAACAGCCTAAAAGAGACTCGCTAAGCACTCGTTTCCGAGATCGCACATTAGAGTATTGCCAATGGTTTATAAATATACTCAAGTATCTTAATTGCTGCTGGATCTCAATGGCATTCATAATCACAAAATGCCAAGGACGTAATGTGCAGGTGCAAACATAGGATGACAATGGCTGTGAGTGATCGGCACAAATCTCCCATGAATCCGTAGCAGCAGCTGTTTCTCCTCTCCTTGTAGAACTCTGTGCCAAGCCTCCTGTCCCAAATTACCCATCAAACCGATGCCTGTGATCACCATGTAATTAAAGCAGATGAGTGTCAAGAGATTATAGAAATGATACCAATAATTTTAGGGCTGCTTTAGGAAAAAAAAGAATGGAAACCATATCCGATGCAAACAGACAACTAAGGCCAATTGATAGAACTGCTGGATTAGCAAACTTTGCATTTTCAATGGCATTAGAAACAGGCCCATAAATATCAAACTGCTTTACAGATCCTGGTCACTTGCAATGGGGGAAGAAAGAGAAGATTTCTCCCACTTTGTTCTTAGTTTGTTTAAGACTGTGGTTTCCAAAGGAATACACTAATGGAATATTACCTTACTTTGGGGGCAATCTGTAAATTTATTGATTGTGAAATAATTCATATAATTTGATTCATTCTGCCAGTCAGTCATTATTGTCAGCGTTACTGAACTGACAGGCTATCTATGGCACTGCACCATTAGCCAATGGTAACACTCCTACTCTGAGTAGCTATATAGGCAGAAGGAACTTTATGTTCTTATGCAGGTAATGTGCGGTAGCATTAGAAGCAAGAAATGTTCTAACCAAAATAACTGTAAGAATGTTTTAAAATAGGCTTTGAAATTAGTTAGCATGCATCTAATTAGTACCCAAGAGCAATCTAGCATGGGACACTGTGGAATGGTGAGGTTTTAGTTAAAGATTCAGTCAAGTCCCACCATTCACTTAGAAATGGATCTATTTCTCTGATAGTTGGTGTGATTAATAGTTTTTCATTGTTACATTGCCATCAGGTTGTCTGAAAGTGGCTTGCTTATTCAACCATTTCCTAATGTTGGTATATTTTGAAAACCTGGAACGATCCTTAATCCTCCCAAGAAAACATTAGCACCCTTCTGGGGTCACCCTGGGACTGATTGGCATAATTAGGGACTGTTGGTAACACTCTAACAAAACCATACAGTCAGTGCTTTTCCGAGCCTTCCCAACCATTACAGCAGGAGGCGACAGAGTGGGCTTAACTCCTGGATAGCTGAGCTCTTAGTCAAAAAGACCTCCTCAAAGACTGTGGCATTTTTGAACCACAATCAGGCATACTCTGGACAATGGCAAACTTGTTGTGCCAGATAATCTTTTTCACGCTAGGTCAGGTGAAAGGAACAATGGAATGAACTCACCAAAAAGGTGGCTTCATTTTGGCAGTTTGAAGTATGACCTAGACACGAAAGAAGAAGATGCTGTTGGTCCTTAAAACCCAGTAACATAGGTCTAACTTGCAATTACTAGTTGATGTGACTAATAGTTGCTTTGAAAGTTAGGGGGCTGAAATCCTGTTGCTTAGTGTAGTAAGTTGCCCTAGAGCAGAGGTTCCCAATGTGGGGCCCACATCCCACAGAGGGACTTCAATTCCCAGAAGCCTAAATCAGTATATTGGCCGATCAGTGTTTTGAGGAATTGACTTAGGCTTATTGGACCTAAAGTCCAAAAACTAAAGGTTGGAAAACACCGCCCTTGAGTCAGCCCACTGAACTATTGGGAATTTGGAAAGTCAGCTCCCCTGAAAGTTCCATTGATTCAAATGAGGTTATTATATTTGCAAATTACTATGTAGCAAGCAATTACTGGTACTAGTTACTGTATATACTCAAGTATAAGCCTAGTTTTTTAGTCCCAAAAATGAGCCCAAAGAGGGGTCAATGACCACAAGGGTCCCAAGACCACGTCGGATTGAGACGTGTCAAAAGTTTAATTAATTTTACCATATTTTCATGTATTTTGATTATTGAAACTCACTAGCAGCTGCTACATTTCCTATCCTCGGCTTATACTTGGGTCAATCTATTTTCCTGGTTTTTCAGGTAAAAATTAGGTACCTCGGTTTATATTCGGATTGGCTTATACTCGAGTATATACGGGTATGTCCAAGTTGGATGGCAGCTTTGAGATCCTTCAGTACCTTCTCCCTGCTCTTTGTCTCTCACCGCTTGCATCCTGAGACAACTGTCTCATTCTACATAAGAATACAGCTGGCCTTGCTTCTGATCAACTAGTGGATCCAGCCACAGCTATTGGCCTCTATTCAAGTTGGATGATTCTGGATAAGCAGTAGTCACACACATATTGCTGTTGTAGTAGCTCCTCTTGCCCTGTTATTGATGCCCATTCCTAAGGTCAAGCAGTTTCTATTCCATGGTTGACTCTCAATAGTAGCGGAAGAGTTTCACTTTCCATACCACCTCATTTCCATACCACATTCAACTAGACCCAGACCTCCCCTTTTAAAAAATACATACATGCTATAGCAGGGGCTCCCAACCTACGGCCCATGAGTCGGACTTGGCCTGTGATGCCATTCCATCCAGCCCTGTAATTAATCCTGTTACTCACAAGTAGAACCTCAGTCTACACATAGGTGGGATTGTACCTGAATCCAGGATTTTAAGCTTGCCTTCTCATGTCTCCGGATCTAAATCCAGGCTGTAAGTAAGGTAGTGCATAGCCAAGTAACCACTCCAGTCATCTTCTGGTATTTTAAAAGTATATTGTAGCAAAAGTAGTTTACAGATTAAGTAAGCAAATGAAACAATCTTAGTTCAGAAAGCACATTACAACAATGAAACTTGACTAAGTGTGGCAGCCCAGAGGGGTCCCTTCTAGCATAAAAGCCCCTACATGACTTACACAGCGTTGAACACCAGACTAAGAGAAAGTCCTGCTCATTCCCTCTGGTATTTATCTCTTCAAACAAGTTCCACCCTCTTGCCATTCCCTTAAAGGAATGCAGCCAATGACTATATAGTATCATATGTCTGTCCAATTTAAGTTTCATTTCTTCCAAACCATGAGGCTAGTATGTTTTGACTATCACTCCTGCTCTGGAATGCACCATAACTCCTCCCCTTCAGTACACATGCACACACCAATCTCCATTACAGACTCAAAATGCACCCAGGTCCCATTTTAACCATGACAGGTCCATTGCCACCTCCACCACACCTAGAAGTGGAAGCAGGTATGTTTATGTCAGCCGTAAAACATGCCCGAGCATGCACAAATGTGCCTGCAGCTGTCATAAATATTGAAGTGGGTGCATTTACAACAGCTGTAAATGCACCGACTTCTGCTTCTGGGGGGCACTGTACGGCCCACTCAGCTGTCTGGGGAAATGGTCAGGCCTGCGGCAGAAAGAGATTTGCCACCCCTGTGCTATAGCTAACCAGTGAGAATATGTTGGATCGTATATTAGTTTTAACATTAGAATGATACAACGAAAGAAAATTCAGGTGTTGATTTAAAGGCACTGGCATTTCACAAAATGAAGTTTAGTGAACAATATTAAAAATCCACAGAAAAGAGGTTGTGTATATATAAAGGAGCATGCTAATAAATAAATGAACAATTCTCAATATGTTTTAAACAACTGCACATACATTAGCAAATTAAAAGGTGGGGGGAGGAGATGTGTATGCAGTGAAGCGGAATTTCTTATTCATTCATTCATTCATTCATTCATTTCTTACATTTATATCCCACCCATCTGGGATATTCTCCCATCCTGGGTGGCGTACAACAAATTAAAAGATTTTTAACAAGTAACATATAAAATCAAATATAAACTATAACCAAATAAAATAAATTAAGGGCAAAAACAATGACAATGGCCCCAAAACAACACACATTGACGATGGTAAAGTATAAATTAGTTAATCCTATTTTTCAACAATTGGTAAAATTTCTTTAAAAGAGGACAGCTTTCAACTTTCAACTCAGCTGATGGAGACAACCTCAAATTTATTTATTAGTTCAAATTTATAGTTGGAATGAAGATTGTTTTGAATCATACTTTTTGTTGTTGTTGTTTTCATATACAGTCCACTGGCCTGGATCTTCAGAGCCCATAAACCAATGTTTTCTCTCAATGTTTTCTCTCAAACGCCACCCAAAAGCTTACACAAGCAAAAGCAAAAAATGGGGCTTTTCCCCTTTTCTGCCAACTATAATAGAGTCACAGAAGGAGCCCTAATATTTGTGGAACGTCAAAGTGAGATTCCAGCCACTCATTTTAGGGGAGGTTAAACAGCAGAACACTGCAGTGAATGGTGTTAAAAACCCACAGTATATATGTTTATTTAATTCAATACATGACAATGTACTGGATATTTTGTATGCAAAATGGCACTGTATTTCCCATCTGTAACAGCTATAAGCCTGGAGAGCAGCAAACCAAATGCCATGATTAATACAGTCAATTACCTTACCTTCATAGTTCAAAGCACTGAAAAGAAACCCACCCACTGAATCACTGAAGCAGACGCAAAACACCGTTATTGGAATTAAAATATATACATGGTATGAAAGTTCTGCTTAAACTATGTTGGAGAAATGTATACACTTCTTCTTATGTGTCAGTATGCAATGCATCAGTGAGACAGGATCTGTTTCTTTTCTCCTGAAGCAAATTAGAACATAAGCTACAAATATTTTTTCCACACAGCGTGTTGTAGAGCTTGCAATGATGGACCGGGACTTAAATGACCAGGGTTCAAATTCTTGCTTGGCCATAGAAACTCAATGGGGAAGGGGCAGAATTTGTAAAATAACTCCTTAAATATCTGACTTACCTTGGAAGCCCTATTTGGGTCACTACAGATCAGATCTGATGGCACATAGCATGTAAATGTTTTAGTATTTGAAATAAACTTCAGTCATTGAAAAAATTAAGTGGGAAAGTTAAATCCTGAAATCGTGAAATAATCTTCAAATAATGTCCACTTGGATTCAATGGGATATCACAAGAATGTGTAGGGGGTTTAAATTTGCCCTCCCTTCTGGTAAAGTAGTGAGATGTTTCAATCTGGTGCCTTTTCTGAATTTTAGTGTTTTGGGAGAGACATTCACAGAGAAGAATGAGGACAATTTATTCTCCTCTACCCTTTTCTGTAAAAGGAAAAAATGGAGCTAAGTTGTTTTGATTTGAGAATTCTATTTTTCCTTCGAGTCCTGATCAAATCCCGGACTGCCAAAATGAAGCCACTTTCTTAGCTTTGTCATTGGCCAAACTTAAGTCCTCACCGGTAGCTTGGTTAGCATTAACACACTGATCTTAAAATAGACATTTTTACACTAAGCAGAATCTGGGCAAGCAAACCGATACCTCTCATCTTCTAAGAATAATGTTTTGGAGGCAATACTTTTAATATTATCTTCAATACATTATTTTTAAGAAGCACGAATGCTTCAGTTTATTCATCTCACTGTTTTGATGGTTTCAGTGCCAGTCTCTGTCCCAGCTCCTGCCAACCTAGCAGATCAAAAGCAAGAAATTACAAGTAAATAAATAGGAACCATGTTGGTGGGAAAAGATCTTGGGGACATGAAAGGAGCCTCACTTGGGTGTCCCCTGAGTGGAGTTTCTCCAGCAAAAATCCTTTCAATCCAGAATAATTTCTGACATGAAATAATAATAATAATAATAATAATAATAATAATAATAATAATAATAATAATAATAATAATAATAATAATAGTTGTCGTTGTCGTTGTCGTTGTCGTTGTCGTTGTCGTTGTCGTTGTCGTTGTCGTTGTCGTTGTCGTTGTCGTTGTCGTTGTCGTTGTTAAGATGCTGAATTTCACAACTAGAAGGTCAGCACATCAACAGTTTGAGACCCAAATGCTGCATGATGAAGTGAACTCCCATCAGTGTCCTAGCTCCTGCCAACCTAGCAGTTTGAAAGCAAGAAGTTGCAAGTAGATAAATAGGTACTGCTTCAGCAGAAAAGGCAACTGCACAAGGCAATACCAACCAGCACATAGAATTAATTAATTTTCAAATTTATATCTCACCCTACTCAGGAGAATCCGACTCTAGTTGGCTTACATAATCATAAAAAGCATACACAATAGATACTATATAATATAAATACAATTTATACAATATAAACAGTGAGTCAACAATATACAGTAACCAAAATACACCGCGAATAAAAGTAACAACATATCATCACATGGTATACAAAATACAATCAGAAACAGCACATAACAGTATAAATAAATATAAAGCATATTCATTCCCACCTTACATTACCAGTACTAAACATGGACATTTACAACAAAACACAAATGAAAGTTAGTCACCATGGAAATGCGATGTCTAAGGAAAGCTGACAGAATGACTAGAAGGGATACAATAAGAAATGAGATTACAAGGGAAAGAATTGAAATGCTGTAGAAACAATTTTAAATTACTGTATATACAGGGACAACAGATAAATTAGTTTGCTCATTTAGAGAGAATGTCTTAGAATTTCATATTGTACAAGTCATATACAAATGGAGGAGAAGAACAAAGAGCATGTAGCAGACCCAGAGGAAGATGGAGGGACAACATCAAAGACATATTACAACAACACCAAATAACGCCGGTGGAGGCCTCTAGAAGAGCAAGAACCTTGCACTGTATCTCCCTCCACACCCAAAGGGGGTAAAAGAGGAAGTAAAGAAGAAGAATTCTGGTTATGCTCAATTGGATTTTTATTGTAACAAACAGGTATTATTGGGAGCCTTCCCAAGCCACTTCCTCTTATATAGGAGCAGAGGAGTTAAAGGAAACTAAAATTTGCTAAGAGCAACTGTTCAGAAGAACTGAGCTTAGTGATGATTAGAGCTATGCTAAAGGGTGTGTCTTCTCATACACTTTTCGCTGGTTTGGGAAGCTCCCTGCCCCCTGGGCCATTGATCAGTGATTATACAATTGATCACATTTGACTGAGATCAACCACATTCCTGGTCAAAGAACTCCTGTCCCTACTTTCAGCTGTCTTCATTTGCCTGCATCCATGTCATAATTATATTATCTGCTCATGGCTAGGATTATACCATGAAAGAGACAGTCTAAGGGAGGGTGAAAAAGAGTGGATGAACAAAACAGATGTGAATGGAACAAAAGATGTAGGCATTTAGGAAAAACATGCAGGGAAGAATTATTGAAAGCACTGCTATTTGATGAGCATTTAACAGAGAGTATGGCAGGGGTGCCTAAACTTCAGGCCGTGAGCCAGTCTTGTGGTTCAGAGGGCCGGTCACTATGGCTGATGCCAATTCATCTGGCCCATACGAGTGCATTTTACTTCCACTTCTGGGAGCAATGAGGGCTTTGTGGGCTGGATGAATTGGCATGGGGGGGGGAGATACAGCCCTTGGGCCATAGTTTGGGCACTCCTGGACTATGGCTACTCATTCACAACTGTGGGACTCCATGTACAGATTTGTCATGAGGCATATAAGATGTTCTGTTATTCCCATCTCTTTAATTACTTGCCACATTTTGTTGTGGTCCACACAGTCAAAGGCCTTAGTGTAATCAATAAGCTTAATGCCTGGAAATTGAGCAGGTAGCAGTTTGAGTCTAGTCATGCCTGCCACATGACCACGGAAATGTTTGCAAACACAGACAGCCTTGGCTCTTTAGTTGTAAACTGAGATGAACACTGACCCCTAGAGTCAGATACAACTTGATTTTGGGCAAGGGAGACCTTGCATTGTGCGATGGACCCAGTGAGGGCGTTGCCTGCACAAGGGAGCTTTGAGGAGGTGGCACCCACAGCAAGCAACTTCGTTCACCATGAGGCCAGCTAAAGTGGGTTTGCAGGGGCTTTTTGCCATTTACAAACCCCCTGGGGTGGGTGTATTGGAAGCAGGTGCAGGACATGGTGGAGACCAACCTCCTAAAAAGTGAGGGTTTTGTTTTTGGGGCACCCTGATCCCTCCTTCACTCCCAAAAACAGTGGCTGGGGGGGGGGCCCTCAGGTGGCATTTTTTGGGGATGGCAAAATTTGACACCGTCTGCGTCATGGGCCCAGGGGGTGGCAAACTTGGCCTCCACCCCGGGCGGCTGAAACTCATGCTACACCACTGACAGATTTGTTTTTATTACTAATTACTTCAGATTTATGGAACTAATCAAATCTATCACAATAAAATAACCATCATGGTAACTTTAAAAGTAATGGTGACACATGAGGGTATACTGTAAATAAGTATATTAAAAAGACCTCTCTGCTATCACAATACAGTGTGTTAGGTGGCCAGGTAGGAAAAATCTTGGTTTAGTATGTTCTATTTCCACATAGTCCCAAACTTAATGAAAAAACTTCCAGACTGTAAACTAAAGGGTAAGCAATAAATAAACTGTTATGAAACACATATTTCTCAAATTGTTCATTGACTTAAATGAATAGCCTATTCCACAACCTTTCTTTTTACTCATAAACAGGAAATGCACAAAGGAAATCAATGGAAAACTCAGAAAATGGAACCTTCCCAATCAATTTTTCCAACAAGCCTCTAGCAGTATATTTAAAGACTGCTCTGCCCCAGGTCGCAGCACTTAGCTCAAGTTCTTACCCATATTTCTGGATAAAATTGTATTTATCACAAATAATGAGACTGGCTTTCTTTTCCTTTTTTCCTTTTTGGTCTTAAAAATAAGGAGTTTTTCTTGGCAGTATCATACTTTTGGCCTTTCTATGACTTTTGCAGACTATCTTGTTGTTATATGCTGCCAAGTCATCTTCATTATGAATGAGAGATCTTCAAGTTGCCCTGCCCTCAATAGTCTTGCCAGCTCTTGCAAACACAAGTCTCTGGATTCCCTCACAAAGTCAATCAGTCTCATGTTTGGTCTTATTTTCCTGCTGTCTTCTATCTTTCTTTTCAAGAAAGTCTTGCCTTCTTATGATGTGCCCAAAGTAAGACAGCCTCGGAGTCTGCATTTTTGCCTTCAGATACAGTTCACGCTTAATTAGTACTAGAGCCCACTTGTCTTTCTGGCAGTCCAGGGTATCTCTAGCACTGGTGTGGGGGGCAGGTGGCCCCTGGTGGCACTTTTTGGGCTGTGTGTTATTGGACTACAATTCCCAGAGGCCCTAGTGGGAGCAGGAGCCAGTGTCTACTAGGGTGCAGCAAATTTGGCTTCAGCCCTGGGCAGCTGAAATCCACGGGGTGTTACTGATTTCCACAGAACTCTCCTCCAGCACCATTCCCCCCTCCCCGTCAGCTTTCTTTACTATCCAGCTTTCTCATCCATACATGGTAATGAGGAATGCCATACTGTGAATTAACTTGATCTGTAGTGACCTATCCTTACTCTTGACGATCTCTAATTCCTTCAATGCAACCTTTCCAAGCTTTAGGGTCCCCCCCCCCAAATTTCTTGGCTACAGTCCCCATTTGGATTGAGGGTTGAACCAAAGTATTCAAAATCTTTCACTATTTCAATTCCTTCATTGTCAACCTTAATATTGTGTAGTGTTTCTGCAATGATAATTTTTCTTTTTTAAATGTTCAGCTGCAATTCTGCTTTGACACTTTCTTCTTTGACTTTCATTAAAAGTTGCTTCAAGAAATTGCTGTTTTCTGCCCGTAAGATGGTATCACCTGCATATCTTAAATTATTGATGTTTCTTCTTCCTGTTTCCCTTTTTGTAGTGATGGCTAACCCTGGCACTCCAGGTGTTCTTGGACTTCACTTACCAGAAGCCCAAGTTAGCACTGTTGGTGATCAGGGCTTCTGGGAATTGAAGTTCAAGAACATCTGGAGTGCCAAGGCTCACCATCACTGGATAGGAAAACCCAAGAACAAATTAATGAATGTGATATTTTGAGGTTTAATGCATAGGATACTAATGTTGATTACACATTCATCACCTTAAAACAAAATGCATGTATTTGAAACTCTTTCTGCCTGTTTTGTAAAACTGAGCTGAAAATCATTTTCTGAAAAATTGGATGAGAATTTTCTCCTCAGCTCCTCCTAAATTATTGGATAAGTTAGATATCATTAGATAAGGCAAGAAGTTTACAAACTGTTTAAATATCACTATTATCATTTTGTAATCTGTAGTCACCTAGCTAGCATTAGTTGTGGGAAGGTCAACTTGTTCTCTGAAGAATTGTGGGAGAAGCAATTGGTGGCATTGTCCACTCACAGTTGTCAAGCTATGAGTTCATTTCCAAACAAGAAGCTGGGGTTTGGGGTTGGGGTGTGCAGAACTAGTCATATGTTAGGTCACCAAGCCTTCCCAGACAGGTCTTTCTCCAGGTGACCTAAATGTAAGATCTGGATCTATGAGGGGGAACTCCCAGAAATTTCTGGGATTTGTAGTCCAAAATACATATATATCTGAATGACATATACCTCTCTTGCACATTCAGGACTTAATTCAATGGGTCATCACAAACAGTGAAGATTTTAATATATTTATTTATTTTTCAAATTTCTTTTGCTGCCCAACTCGACATCGACTCTGGGTAGCTAACAGCAATTAAAACAAACATTACCAACATGGCTAAAACCTTTTAAAAGCTTTACTGAATTTATGGGACTCTTGTCAGTACAGACTGATCAAAGCCTTGTTTGTTTAATTGGTTCTCTTTAGTTGGGTGTAGAAGTTGGATTAACCCTTAGTTTTGTTGTCCATACTTTTTTGATAGGAACCTGCCTGCTTACCTACCTACCTGTTTTATTCTGGTATTCTGTGGTAAATGTCATAGTTTTTCCTCCAATGAACCAGCTATCTTGTTTAGGTGGAACCGATTCATACAGCAAAGTAGGAGAGAAATTGCTTTGGCATTTCTAAATTTTGATTGCTGTTTTCAGCCTGTACCCCACTAGAGGCCACTGGTGTATTGTATTAGAAAGGTATGGTCTCCAGCTAGCTTCTCCCCTATAAATTACCTTATGCCAAAAGAGGAATCTATTCATCGGCAGGAATGGAAAGCTACAAACAGAGTCCTTTGTTAAATATAGAGGAAAACTGCTGATGTTGTTTTTTAAGGTCGACAACATTTCAACAATGATTTCACACAAATTCTCTTCTTGTTTTGTTACAGTAAGTAGCTAGAAAGACACTCTCCTCAGCAGAAAACCCTCAGTGACATCCACACTATGAGCTAAAGAATGAAAGTTAAAGGCAGTTTTCAGGAAATTAGTGTCTAGAAGTTGTATTGAGTGTTTTGCACAGAAATTGGAGGCTTAAGTGTATATATTAGGGACTTTAACATAGTCTTTAATCACAGGTATTAAAACACTATATTATTGGAATGGAGGGCATATAGCCCATTCTGGAATCTATTTTCATTGTAGAGGAATAAAAGATAAAAAGGTACAGTTTAAGCAAAATGGCATTCAGAGACTTTAGTTGAATGACCGCATGGGTATGAAAAGTACTTGTATACAGGCTGTTATATGTTGTCACAGTGCATCCAAATTAAAGCAATCCTTAAGGGGTTTTAAGGTATGTGAGACACTTAAGGAGTAGTTCCACCAATCCCCCACCCCAATTTATGACTTTTCATACCCAAGCAGGGGTTTGAACTCTAGTTTCCTATGTCCTAGTGAGTCTATCATTAACACACAGTTTAGCTAATGGAAGAACAAATCTTTGATGTAGCTGTGTTTCTATCTCCTCAATAATGCTGGAAACAAGACCCAATAGATAAGGGGTCTCCACAATCTACAAAGTTCGGGAGAAATTACTAAATGGAGAATAGGTGGGAAGTGGTGTAACTTTGCCAATGTTGCATGGAAAGAACCCTTTGTCATGAAATCTTGGGTATGAGCTTTCTGGGGAGGGGGATGGGAATCCTGTGAAGTCATGTTCCATAGTACTTTACTGCAATTTCCTATAGCTGGGTTAAGCATTTGGAAAGTTGCTGCAGGTTTTCTAGCTTGGGGATTGTCATCTAAACAGTTAACTACATGGTCCCCAAAGACACCACGGTTTGTATAAAAATATGATGAAAAGAGGAAGAAAAAGTCATGTTTCTGTAATATGAATCATTTGAGATCACTTTGGCCCGAGAGGTCTGATAGCCCCACCTGAGAAATTTCAATAGTTTTATCAAAGCTCTGTGGATTTATCTCCAAATTCTTTGGAATTTTTGCCTAAGTCACAGATTCTCAACCTGCAGTCCATGGACTGGATGTGTCCCATGGCACCATTTCATGTGGGTCCCCACCCCCTCCACCACATCAGGATGTGCCATGTGGTGGAGGAAGGGCAAAATGGCCGTCCGGTCCCTGAAGCTGTCTGAGGGAGCGTGACCCAGCCCCTGGCTTTAAAAGGTTGAGAACTCCTGGCCTAAGTAATAGTTCATCAATTATACAATAAGACTTTCAATACTCTCTCTCTCTCACACACACACACACAGATGCACACACAATTATGTTGGTTTCCCTCCAATATATATATTTCTCATCAGGAATGGACAGATGTACAGTACTTCAAATTTGTACTACAGTAATAATTTTGATGACAGCTCCAACAGAGCTTCACCTTTCAAGAACACTTTTCTCCTATGTGGGGATAAAAAATGTGTTATTGCAATGAAAGAAGAAGAGGATGATAGGTTACCCATTTCAAACAACGTAGTGACCCAGCAGTTTCAAAGAATCCAGGTCTTTATATCTGAATCTTTGAATTAAGTCTCCCTCTTTCAGTAGTTTCAATTGTGTGCAGGTCCTGCTCTGACACTAGCCAAAGTGCTTCCTTAAAAGTCAAGGTAAGCAGGAGCAGATAGTTACATGGAAGTGGTGGTGGTAGAGACACACATCTGTGCAACACAGGGGGCAGTGACACTTTGTTTTCCCACCTTGGATGGCAAGAGAGCTTGCATCACCATCAAGGATATGTCATGTATGTTCTTCAGAAGCGCAGCGTGCCTTGGCGGGGCCCCGTATAAAAATTTGTTTGGGGGCCCTTAGGAAGGGTAAAGATTTGTTTTGCTTACGCACATTGATACGGCAGATACGGCGGTAGCTACGCTCCTGATGTTCTTCCATGTCTAGGCCAGATGTGGAACTGCCAAAATGAAGGCACCTTTTAGAGAGTTCATTCTGCAGTTCCTTTCACCAGGCCTAGTGTGAGAAAGATTAGCTGGCAACACAAGGTTGCCATTACCAGGGTACACCCAATTGTGGTTCAAAAATACCACAATCTTTGAGGAGGCTCTTTCTGTGTACACCTTTGCTGTGTTTATAAATACAGTATATATATCAATATGTAATAATAATCATTGTCTTAGTATGTCCAAACCTACGAATACATCTAAAGTGGGTCTCAAGATCCTGGATTTGCATCTAAATTAGAGATTCCCAATCTAAGGCCATGGGCCAGATGTGGCCCATGGCACCATTGCATGTGGCCCCCTCCAAGGGCTTTGGAGAAACAAAATGGCCACCACTTTGAAGCTGTTGGGACAAAACGGCCACCCCCCATCATGTAGGCAGGGCAAAATGGCCATCCGGGCCGCGAAGGTGACTGAGAGAGCATGACCCCAGCCCTTGGCTTGAAAAGGTTGAGAACCCCTGATCTAAACAGTGGTCAAATAAGTGTTCCCCTCTCTTACTTTTCACAAAACTCTCTTCTTCATGTGAGGAAAGCATCATCTTTCAAACACATAATCCAAGAAGTCATGCTTATCTGAAACCCCTTGTGTGAAATGAAATCCATGCTGCTCCTTTTTAAAAACTTAAAAAGTAGACTCCACAGTCACTTTGTACACACAAGTTTCATGAAATCTCTTCTCCTCAGAAGAATGTTTCCAATTTCTCACTCTCTGTCCTTTTCTGCAGACTTTCCTGCACTCCCCCCTTTCCCAAAATACCCTAAGCAAAATATTTACCACAGAAATCATTCTAACCCTGCTGTTGTATTACATCACTTTAGAACTAATAGAGGTAGAAGTGCAAACACATATATTCTTCATGTAGGGCAAATGCCAGGGCCTGCCCCATCATTAAACAAAGTGAAGGGCCAATCTCAGATGGGAGAATTTGTCTGTCACGAAAGGAGGCCAAACTATAGGCTTTCATTCTTTTATTTTTACAATCAGTACAGGGGAAAAGCCTTCATGCAATTTTCTGTCTCGGAAAGCAAAAACATGAGGCTGGAGAGGAAAGAAAAAAAATCTTAAGAAACAACCAAAGCTTCCCAAACAATTTGAAGAGAAGTCATAGAAGCATTCTCAGAATTTAACACCCACCCCTCAAAAGAATACAACCTTTCTCAGAAATCCCAATTCCTTATTTTTCTTTATAACCTGGTACACATGTAACATTATGATACCATGTGATACACTGTTTAATAAGCCTATTCAGAAAGTGTGCATGTTTCATGATACAGTATTCTGAGTCATCAAACTTTTACAGGAGCCACTAACAGAAGACAAAGTTGACAAACCTGTCGCATGAATTTTCAGCCACAGGAAGGGTGTTATGAGATGGAATGTATTGCTTTACCAAGTAAAGCAATTGGCAAAGATAGTATGGGAGGGAGAAGGGTCTCACTTTAGCCTTTCCCCTGGCATCCTAGTTTTTTTATATCCAGGGCACCGAAGGAGGCTTCCATCCAGCAAGTCCCCACCTCCAGTCTAAAGTAGACTGATAACAAGTGTCAGCACACTGAGAGTGAAGGTTTAGGACAGGTGTGCCCAAACTTTTTGGGTCATGGGCCAGTCACGTAGTTCAGGGGGCTGGTCACTATAGCCTGAGGGCCAGATCTGGCGCTGACACCAATTCATCCAGCCCATGAAGCCCTCGTTGCTCCCTGAAGTGGAAGTAAAATGCATCTATACGGTGGACCAGATGAATTGGCATTGGGGCCAAATCCAGCCCCTGGGCCATAGTTTGGGCACCCCTGGTTTAGGACAATGATGGTGAACCTTGGCACTCCAGCTGTTCTTGAACTTCAATTCCTAGAGGCCCTGATCAGCAGGAGTGCTAACTTGGGTTTCTGGTAATTGAAGTCCAAGAACACCTGGAGTGCCAAGGTTTGCCATAATGGGTTTAGGAAATGTATCAGTGCACAGCTTCATTAGACCTTTCTCATGCAAAATGTGCTTGCAGGGGATTCTGAACACCCAGAAGGGGTATTTCTAGTCTATTCTATTCTATTTGAGAGTGGTGATGAATGGGAAATGTGGAGAGTAGGAACCACAATTTTATATTCTTGCCTCAGGGGTAAAATCATCTTGTTGCAGTTCTGTGCATTTTGAATGGCATTGGATACCACGGTCTATGGCAGAGGTCTGCAATGTTTTCCTGCCATGGACCAGTTCCCGCCACTGCACTCAGCTGTGCAGGCCTGAGGCATTTTGTTGCCCACTACTTATCTTTTTCTTGGTGGCATGGCATGGCAGCAGCGTCAATTGTGCCATTTTCACTGCTTCATGCACAGCCTCCGCCGCTTCCCAGGGTGGCAGGAGGCTTTTCAGAGCAAATTCGCTCCATTTTGGGAATTTCCCCCTGCTTCTCCACTGCATTTTAGCAACTAATCTGCAGTGCTTGGAGACTTCCTACTTCCATGCTGGGAACACAGGCGTGACATAAGCTCCACCTAGCACTGGAAGTCACCAACTGCTGTGGTTTAGGTGCCAAAATGCAGTGGAGAAATGGCAGAAAATTTCAAAAACAGAGCAAACATGCTCCAAAAAGCCTTCTGCCACCCTGGGAAGCAGCGGAGGCTGTACAAGAAGCCATGAAAATGGCATGGCTGCCACCGCCACCACTGTGGCAGTAAGTGACATTTTTGGACTTCTGGTGGTGGTGGGCAGTCCTAGAGGTGCCTGGTGGCCACTGTGGGCCACATTAATGAGATCCATGGGCCAGATTATGCCCACAGGCTGTAGGTTGTGTGCCCCTAGTCTATGGTATCTTTACTGGCTTGCTGAAAGAGGCATGGTAATGTGTGGGTTCTTTTCCTACCCCTTTAGAGCAAGTGGGCTGACCTATCCCCCACAGAGGTGTAACCTGGCAGGATTTTTCCTGCTAAAGGGTGGTAAAATAGGTTCTTTTATGTTGAAGTTATCAGGAGATTTGGCATGTAGAACCCCTCCTCTATTTCTCTGTGCTATTTTAATTGAATGAGGCCTTAAGGTTAGTGACAAACCTTCCTAATTTGGGGGTGAGGTGTCCCCTACTACCGAGCATAATTTAATTTAATTTAATTCAACATGATCTTGAAAGAGTTTAGATAATGAAGTATTGTCTGAATTCAATAATGGGCCTGATAAACTGAGATTGCACCTGAGCAGATAAAATCTTGGCAAATGTATTGGTCAGCCTATTCTAAGCTCAGACCTACTAGGCAGTAGCATAAGCCAAGTGAAGAGGAAGAGGAGACAAAGTCAACGTCAAATAATAATCCAGCAGAAAGACATGGAGAGTCCAAGAGACAAAGACAACTCAAAATTAACCAAGGCCCATATACCAACACGTATATCAAACAGCCCTCATGAGAACCATAATGAGCAGAAGCTGAACATCAGAGATGTTATTGTCTCCAACTGCCTTAAGACTAAAGCTAATATTCCTGAATTCCTGGGGCCCAACCCACAGATCAGCAGCAGGACTTGGGACAGCTGTTCTCCATGGAATGAATAGTTTTTCCAAAACTCTTCTCTTGAGACATTTCACTGCATTCAACAGAAATGTATTCTCTTCCCATGACAGCTGATGCTCTGAATCACCTCTGCTATTCTCAGAGTAAGCATGGGTGTGTCTATATGCATACACAGGGACTCCAAGAGAAATGAGTCCTGAATAGAGCCTACTAAAACAAGGGAATGCTAACACCAACACTAGAACTAACATTAACTTTGATAGCCAGCAGCTGTAAACATTGCCAGTAGACCTTTAGACTACTACAGCTTCAAACAATTCAGTTCTGCAAAACCTGGTTGCTTGCTTCAGTGTTTCTGTAGTATTAAAGTCAGTGTCTGGCTGCAAACGGAATGGAACCTATTTCACACAACAATGTTATTCTCTGAATTAATAGGTAAATACCAAAAGCATGTGAATGAGACCCAGGAATTTGTGCTAATTAAGATGTGATGAGTTACAATTTTAATGAAAACAGAACTTCAGTGAGTCGTTCCGTTAAACTCCTAGACCTAGATTTCCACATAAGCTTCAGCTTGTATTTGTTGACAAAGTTATCATTTATGGTCCATTTTTAATTGGCACTAATTAGTATTCATTTAATCCTTCCCAATTTCAGGATAGATAATCACAACGTGGATGGGGCAAATGTTAACACAGTACAGCTCTATTTATATTTATTACTGCAAATGATTAAAAACATAATCTTCCTAATGAACAAAAATAGACTTCTCAGTTTTTTGATGATAAAGTGAATTCTGTTATGGAGTTCAGGAACACCTCATACACTTGTGGTAATTAGGTAAATCATTTAAATGATATCCATTCTTTCACTTTACTTTGGGCAAATAGTATATCTTGGTAGTTCACAGCTTTTCAGAATCTTCATACCGTGCACAAATTATTTATTCATGCATTGAAAATATTTCTTATGGGCTACATTGTACAATACCAGCTTAGGATACAATTAATATGATATACACAAAGGGCTTTAGTAATAAAGTTTTTCCCAGCAATAAGAGGCATAAAGGGGATAAATACAGTGGTGGGCATCAGCAGGTTCACACCAGTTCGCCAGAACAGGTAGCAGAAATTCTGGCTGGCCCTACCCATCCAAATTTTGAAATAAAATAGTCCTAATTTGGGTGCAGCACAGGGCTTTCCCCCTGGCCATGCCCACCATGCCATGCCCAAAGTGTGGTAGTAAAAAATTTTTAGCCCACCACTGGATAAATATAATAGTTTTATATCAAGAAACGTTAAGTAAACCAGTTTTAAAGTAAACTAATGGATTTCATATGTGTTTGATTGATTGATTGATTTATAACTTGCCATGATTAGCATAAAACACTATTCTAGCAGATTCAAAATGGAGCAGAGCAACTCACAATACACATAAATAATATAATAATAACACAATATAACAAGAAACGAATCACCCCACTAAATGATACCAACCTTAAAGGCACTAGTATCATGAGAGTTAAATCTGAGTTTTAATTAATTCAGATTAATAAAAGTTCCCCAGAGTCATTATTCACTATAAAATTTATTTGGGAAATGTTTCCATAAATAAAAAGGTCTTCAGCATTTTACAGAAGACCAACAGAATAGGGGCTGTTCTGATCTCAAGGGGCAATGAATTACATAACTGAGGGGTTACAGCTGAAAAAGCTCTATTTCTAGTGGAAGATTTCCCCCCACCACCACTCTTTTTGGTGTATGCACCCATAATTTCATTATTGGTGTCCTCTGGGAAGAGTTTCCAAAGAAGAGGCACTCATGCGGCAGACATGACTAAACACCAGAGTGCACAGAATGCTGTTTACCTTTCCACTGAAGTCGTCCCTATTTATCTACTTGCAATTTCTTGCTTTCGAACTGCTAGGTTGGCAGGAGCTGGGAACCTAGCACAGAATGCCACAGGCAGCCAACATAGATCAGCCAAGACCAGAGTGATATGATTGAAACAATCTCCAAGATTGACTATTGTAATGGTCTCTACTTGGGTTGCCCTTGAGCCTGGTAGGCAATCATTAATACTTCCTTGCAGGAGGGCTATCTACTGAAGGGGACAATTATTTCTCCCATCCTAAAAAAACCAGGGTGGACAAGGATCTACTTGAAAGGTAGTGGCCCTGAATCTAGAAAGCACCCTGGAGATTTCCTTAGCTGTTACTGGTTGAAACTGATCCAACAAACATGGATCAGATGGTGCGCTGGATATCTCCATCCAACCTATTGCTTTAATAATAGAGTCCATGTCCCTCCAGATGTCATTGATTTTGTCCCTCAAGTGGGATACAATTTGATTGCAGATGTTATTAATACAAGGGAGTCCCCCAGCTGCTCAACTCCAAAAATATTCCTGGCAGCTTTATAGAGCTACCTTTGCTGGTTATTGGAGCTGGCAATACGACCTAAATTGTATTGCCTCCTATCCAGTTTCAGAACTTTCACATACTGTAGTTTCTAGAGCACTTTTTAAGGGCAGCCAGGTTGTCAACAGCTTTCTCCCACTTGCTCTCTAGTCTCCTCCTAAAATGCTTCAGAGCATTCAAGTTGTCATTAAACCACAGAGCAGGGTGTCGGCTTTAGGAGCAATAGTTTTAGCTTTTAGTCCTCCCTTGTCCTCAGAATAAAATCAGCACTGAAGACATTTCATGGAGGGTTCTTATCACCTGCAAAGCTATTCAGATTTCTGTCAGGGTCATTCTCATTTGCTGGCAAGAGTGTAAGAATAAAGGGACTCTTTTACACATCTGGGTGGATTGTCCCCAAGTGTCAGTTTTTTGGGATAGTATAAGAGGCATTTCTGAGATTACAACCAAGAATAAATAAACTTAATGCTTTATTCTATTGTCTACCCTTATTGAGAGCAACCAATAGTTACTGCATAAAGCTCTTGTCTCCCTGCTTGTTGCATCACCAAGACAGGAGATGGAAATCACTGGGTGTACAGAGCATTGATGCTTTGTTCAGTCAAGTTTAGCAAACCTTCCTCTTGGAGAACCTATTGTATCAACTCAGAAGGCAAAAAGGATTTAACAAAAGGATGCATTTATGACAATCTGGATTCCTTCTATTCCGTTCATACAAGTCATTACTCCACTGTAGGCACTATTAGCTACACCTTTGGAGTTTTGGAGAGCTGTTATCTAAACCAGAACAACAAAGTCTTTAAGTGATTTGGATCCTTTTGTTATACAGTACCACCCTTTTGTGCCTCCTCTTTTGTGTTCTGACTGTGTCTGTGTTTTGTTGCTACTTGTATCAGAGTATACATTTTCCCCCCTGAAAATTAGGAAAAATGTTACTGCCATGGATTTGGTTAAGGTGGATCCCAGCTTGCCATGAAGTGACCCACACACTGTGATCACAGAGCCATCTCCTGCGGCACATATGAAATGAGACATGCAGGATTTAACACCGGGACTGCAATGGACTGCCGCAGCTTTGAGGATATTAACAAGCTGCATCTTCACAGCCTGTCCATCTGGCATGGCCTCTTCAGCTCCATGACCATAGATATAGATATAGACAGAGGCGTAGCTACCGCCATATCTGCCGTATCAATTATACGGGGCCCCTTGGCCACGGGGGCCCCCAACGAGCGTAAGCAAAACAAATCTTTACCCTTCCTAAGGGCCCCCAAACAAATTTTTATACGGGGCCCCGCCAAGGCACGCTACTCTTCTGGATATAGATATAGATATAGATATAGATATAGATATAGATATAGATATAGATATAGATATAGATATAGATATAGATTAAAACCCTGGTTTACAACCACCTCAGTTTAAGTTTGCTGTGGTTTACAACAGCAAATCCTTTGGAATTGCTGTCCCACTTTACAAATCTTTAATGTATTTCTTTTTCCTGTTTACAACGACCAATTCAGGACCAGTTTTTTATTTTTCAATGCATCCCTATAGATGTTTTGGTTTACAATTTTTTCATGTTACAACAGAGGCTGTTGGAATGGACCTCTGTCAAAACCCAGGATTTTACTATACTGTATATAGATTCATGTGCTGTATCACAGATTGTTTTTGCAAGTCTTCAACATTTCAAGTGTTTTTTTTGCCATGTGACATAAATGGGAAGATGGGGATCTGCTGCAAAAGAAATATAAGCCCAAACCTAGAGATGGAAAAGTTACTTCTCTGACTATAGCTCACAGAATGCTCTAGACCAGGGGTTCCCAACCTTTTCAAGCTGGGGTCCAGGTCACGCTCTCTCAGTCAGCTTTGAGTGCCAGACAGCCATTTTGCACTGCCTGCATAATGGGGGCAACCATTTTATCCCAACAGCTTCAAAGGGGTGGCCATTTTGTTTCTCAAATGCCCTTTGAAATGGCACCATGGGCCAGATCTGGCTTGGGGGTCTTAGGTTGGGAACCCCTGCTCTAGACAGCTTATTCAGTAGCCATGGTGGCTGGAATATTCTTAGAACTGTAGATCAAAAAATAACTTCCCTCACCTTGTCTCATCCTGTTCTAGACACCCAAAACTAGTTACATTAGTCTTTTGAATCTGGCTCACATCTCCCTTTGTCTGCACATGGAATTGATACTTTTGGGTTTTTTTATTGAGAGAAAATAAATCTGCAGATCTGCAGAGGAAAGCAAAAGCAAGAAAACTTTGCTATCGAAAGACAGATTTCCACAGTGCATGTATCTTGAGATACTTGCTGGTTCATTTTTTTTAAAAAATGATAGTTATAGCCTCGTTAGTTACATTTCTTCAAAGTTCATAAATATTTCTGTCTTTCTCAAGACAGAGGGCATTTCACTTTCCATAAAAGCTCTACAATGTTCCTGTTATTTAAAAAAAGGGTGGAGAAGATTTATCACCAAGCCTAAGCTGTTCAGGCACGCAGTCGTTTTCTCCAATCCATTGAGTCAGTACATCTAAATGGCCTTTCATACTACCTGGTAGTTTAGATTAAATTGTTTATTAGGATTTTGTGCATTATTTTTTTAAAAGAAGGAAATTGTAGCCCTTTGTTTTAAAGATTGTAGCAATAAAAATTTAGATGATTCAAATTTATCAAGTGTATTGGATAAGGTAGTAACCACCTCTACTGTACAGTAATACCCCGCTTAGAGTCTATACTGCACAACACTAAAACTGGATAACAAAGGAGAATTTGGCAAACTTTTGCACTGCACAACATTAAGATAACATTGTGCAATTCAAAAGTTTGCCTCAAATACCCCAGTGTTGATCTCTGCCCCAAAGCCTGCAGGGCTGGAGACCAGCCCTGTGGACTTTGGGACAGAGATCTCCGCTTAGAGCGGCGGTTTGGTGGTGGTGGGAGAATGGGCATGTGCACCTTTCCTCCAACCAAACCACCACTCTGAGCATTGGAGCGGCGGTTTGGCTGTGAGGAGAATGGGTGCACACGCCTTCTCCCCAACCAAACTGCCACTCTGAGCATCATCCATTCTCCCCCAAACCAAACCAGCAATCAGATGCTCAGATCACTGGTTTGGTTGGGGAGGAGGACATGCGTGCCCATTCTCCTCCCAGCCAAACCGGCAATTGGACACTCAGATCGCTGTTTTGGTTGGGAAGGAAGGTGTGTGCACGCCCATTCTCCTCCCAGCCAAACCAGTGATATGAGCGTCAGCAGCAGGGGTGGTGGACACGCTGGACTCAGTTGCACAAATGGCAAAAGGACGTTTTTTAACAACATCCTCGTGGCCGTTTATGCTATTGTGTCCATGAAATCGTGGACAAAATGCACATCTAAAGCAATATAAAAATCTGTATCAGGTGATTGTTGCACATGCATGCTTGGGGACCACATTTGAAGAAGGATAGTGAGAAGCTGGAATATGTTCAAAGGAGGCTGGCCAGGGTTGAAAGAGATCTGGAAATCAAGTCCTATGGGAAAAGTGGAAGGAAATTGGCACATTTAGCCTGGTTTTGTGGGATTACACCTGCATATAAAAGGATCCAGGAGGCTGTCCCTGCTAGTTTTCTGCTAACTCTTTCTACCTACATTTGCCTGTAAGAAGGCATCAGCAGAAGACAGATCAGCAATTTTCCTTAAAAAAAGTCCTGTTATATAGAAAATACAACACATTTACTTAGAAATATAGCTAATGTTTAGAATTGCACTGGATCAGTTAGGTTGTTATGGCCCTGGACACCAGCCGAGCTGCCCAGCCAGCAGCTGCTGCACTAAAAGGTAAGAGAGGGAGACTACAGTCAGTTTACAAGGTTGAAGCAGGGAGATCATCAGGAGTCCAGGGTCAAAAGCCAGTCACGAGTAACTTAAGATTCAAGGGTTTTCTAGAGGCATAATCAAGGTCACATGCAGGGGTTCAGGGTTCCAAAGGTTCAGGTCCAGGCCTCACAGTCTTGGAGTCCAAGTAGGGAAATTGGTCTGACAAGAGCTTTGCCAGCACGTCCTAGCTTTAAGGAGACTCAGACCCCACAGCTGTATGTCAGTTCAAGAGGCATGTCTGGGCACTCCTTCACCTCAGCTGCAAGGTCTGTCTTAATGAGGCTGTACATGCTGGCTTGCTCTTGATCATCCTGAGTGCTGGCACCTGGCCTAGCTGTCAAACTCCGATTGCCTTGCCATCCTTGACATCCTGATCTGGACCAGCCATGGCCTGAGGGACTGGGAACAGGTCCTCCTCAGGCTCAGACTCCATGTCCGAGCTGGCAGTAGGCAACTGGGCCGGTTGACTCTTTTCCTCCTCCTCCTCGCACCCAGGACCCTAGGTCACAACATAGGTACTGTATAATAATTTCGTGTCAGAAATTATTCTGGGTTGAAAGAATTTTTGCTGGAGTAACTCCACTCAGGGGATACCCAAATGAGTCTCCTTTCAGGTCTCCAAGATCTTTTCCCATCAAAGTGGTCCCTGTTTATCTACTTGCAATTTCTTGCTTTCAAACTGCTAGGTTGGCTTGAGCTGGGACGGAGGCAGGCACTCAAACCATCATGCAGTACCTGGGTCTCGAACAGCTGACTTGCTGGCCTTCCAGCTAACAAAGCTGTTTGTCTTGCCAACCTTCTGGCTAAAAAGGTGAGCTTCTTAAACACTAAGCCACAGCAGCCCTCAGTTAGGTAAACAATTTTTTTAACAGGTGAAAGTAGAAGGGCTCTATCCGTCATCCATTTTAATGTCTCAACTCAGTACATACATCACAAGCCTGTCACCTCAGATAACACCACCCACAGATCCACTTGGGTGTGTTCTAACTGAACTCACAGGCTGCATGTGGGATGTTTGTGAGTTCTCCCTACCTGAATTTTTTGGGGGAGAATTGCAGCTAAAAATGCAACCCAAAAGAACATTTGACCCACAGCTCAAAGTGCAACTAAAAAGAGCACAGATGCTTAGAAAAAGATTGGATGGAATGCCCTAACGTAACTTTGTATGAACCCAATGACCCCCAACTACCAAACTATAGGCCCTGTCTGGACATGGTCTTAAACTGATTAAGGAAAGCAGTGGTTCCTGTAGCATCTCTTTATCTTGGGTAGCAGATCTGTCTGCAGCAGAGTTCGCTCTTCCAGTATGGAGCATATCAACACACGTGAAACAAGTTGACATTGCCTTTAATGAAACAATGCTCATAATCTTCTTCTTCTTCAATGTCTAGGCCAGAAGTGAAACTGCCAAAATGAAGGCAACTTGTGGTGAGTTCATTCTGCAGTACATTTTACATGACCTAGCATGAGAAAGATTAGCTGGCAACACAAGGTTGTTGTTACCAGGGTACGCCCAATTGTGATTCAAGAATACCACAATCTTTGAGGAGACTCTTTATGTGTACCCTAATGCTCTTAGTGACAAGATGCCACAAACCTACACCTGTTGAGAAAATATACCGTATAAGACGACCCCCCAACATTTCCACTCAAAATATAGAGTTTGTTATATACTCGCCGTATAAGACTACCCCCTCTTCCGCACACCTTCCACACACCAAATAAAACGTAAAAGAACATCAGATTTGATTTCAACATGTTAATTTATATTCAAATGCTTATGACATGCAGAAAAACTGTCACAAGGCTGTACAGTATGTTATCAGACATGTACAGTAAACATAAAACAGTGCAAGTTTATTAAACGTAATTCACCAAAGACCATTCACTAAAGCTGAATGGAACAATAAACCTATGGGAGCTGCCATGCTGTTTGTTTTCTAATCTGTTAACCAAACTGGAACTCTCAATGATAGAAGGAAGATAACCAATAGAGGGAGAGAGCAAGTGCCAGGCAAGTCTCTAGCAAGTTTGCTGGCATGACAGTTTCCCTTTAAAAGCCTTCAAACTCCTGTTCGTCATCTGATATTAAAAGTTGTTATCCAATCCATCCCATAGGACCTTAACATTATTCGATGCAATTCTCCTCCCCAGATTGTTTAACATTATGCGAGGTAAACGCTATCTGAGGTAAACATTATCCGAGGTAAACATCTGAGGTATTACTGTATTTTATTCAACTGAAGTGCACCCATCATACAAGACCCCCTCCCCACTTGGAGGCATGTTTTTCAGGGGTAAAAAGTCATCTTATACCCCAGCAAATATGGTACTCTTGTTGGTTGCTTGTTGTTGCTCCACCTAAGATCAGGAGAGAAGTAGCAGAAGATGCTGAGAGAACTAAGCAAGAGAATGACCCTTGACATCCTCTGAATGGATATGAGCCCAAAGGTTGCCAACTCAGATCCAGGAATAGCTTTATGGCAAGAAGAAACATTCTTGAGGATACGGAAGAGCAAAAGCAACCTATATCGATGAGGATCTAATTTTGGCCAATGACAAAGCCAAGAAGGTGGTTTCATTTTGGCAGTTTAAAGATTGATCTGGACATGAAAGATGAAGCATTCCTTCCTTTATCTTTTTTTTTTGTGAGAAAACTGAGGCAAAATAGGACTTCATCAGTTCTGCCTTCTCTCTGTCACCTCTTGGTAGTTCTCCATCTTCTCTGTGCAGCAGATGTACAGTTACCTTCTTCTTCCTTTTACTTTTTGATATATTTTTAAAAACTCGTTTGTGAACCTAAGCTCCTTTTCAGCTTTGAATCTGAGCTCCTTTTCAGCTTTGGGTTTTTCCTAACTTTCTGTCTACAAATATTGACTACTTCTTTGTGCCCTTCCTTGGCAATTTGCCCTTCCTTCCACTTCCTATACATGTCCTTTTAAAATTGTATTTCATCAGATTAACTCTTTATGCATCTACTCTGGTTTCTTTAGATATGTTCCACTTTTCTCCCTAATAGGAATTTTTTGTGATTGTGTTTTCAATATCTTACTCTTAAGAAACTTCCATCCATCACAGGCTTCTTCTTTGAGTATTTCTGACCAAACAGTCTATAACACTGCATGTTATGCTCATCCTTTCTCATTATAACAAATCTGAGGGAAAGTGTTTTAAATATACAGTATTTGGATGCTTTTATTACTTTGCAGTTTTATTCTTTTTAGGTTTTATTTGTTTTTACTGTGATCTAAGATTTTCAAAATGAGAATATAGAAGTACAGCACAATAAAATAAAAAAGTAAAATACAGTAGATAACTAAATACAGTAAAACCTCGCGTAAAGAGTGCCTCGCTTAGAGACTTAACTCACATAAAGAGCAGAATTTTCTCTGAATGGTCACCTCGCTTAACAACTAAAACCAACCAAAAACTCGCTTAACAACTAAATCAGGGTTTGCAATCCCCACCACCACCACCACCAGAAGTCACAATTGGTCACTTACAATGGTGTTTCAGTTAAAGAACAAACTTGCTTAAAGAGCAATCCTGTGGAACACATTATGCTCTTTAAGTGAGGTACCACCTTAAAGTAAGTGTAAATGTATCTCAAATTGTATTTTCATGATCTTCATTTTGCTATTGCTCTGAACTATATTGAACTGTATTTTCATGATCTTCACTTTTGCTATTGTTTTGAACTTTGTTTAACAATAAAGTTGTATATTCCCAAGAGCACCCCTGCTTGTTTGGTTTCCATACAGAATTTCAACTGGTATCAAAAAGGAATCCTGAATAAAAAGGTAAGAACACTAATATATGGTTTAAGGTTAAGACATATTGATTATGTCTCACACTTTGGGCAAAGCAGTGACATTTATTTATGAGATAGGCATTTCCCCCCAGTGGTAAGGTATAAATTCCAGAGATGTTCATGGAAAGCAAAACCAAAAAATAATCCCATGTGAATTATTGTGAAGGAAGGGGCCCTTTTCAATAGCCTGAAAGTATATCACATTGTTTGGTCACCCTGCAACAGGAAGCTTAGAGGAAAGGAGAAAAGGTCAGAGATGGCAAAGAAGCTGTTAAGGTGGTAAGTGCTTGTTATCTGTGGAAGAGCTTGTTAAAAATGAAATTGTAAGCGTCATTTCCCCCTAGCTGAAATACAGTACTGTAAGAAGAGGGGACACAATGGAAAGAATAAAAAAGACTTTGGTTTGTTTTCAGGAAATGTTAGAGGGGGAGGGGAGACAGACAACTCACACATACAGGTGTGTTGTGACTATCTTTAGGGAATCCCTGAAAACATGGAGCTTTCTTGTGACAATTGAGCACATCTGTCTCTCTTCATTCAAAAGACAGTGAGTTATGAAGGGCGGCTTAATAGGTCAGAAGTCATAGAATGGCAGCCTAAATCAGATCATCAGTCCATTTGGCTGAATCTTCACAACTCTGCTAGGTTGCAGCTTCTGAGAGCTCACCTAACCTTCTTAGCTGTGAATGTCCAATTGGAGATGCTGATCCAATTGTAACCAGGTAGTGGATATAGTCTCTAGTATGTTCACTGTGAACTTATGTGGTATGCCTTTCCAGTGGAGTACAGAACTGGGAATGCCCAAGTTCACATAAGTTTCTTCTTCTTCTTCTTCTTCTTCTTCTTCTTCTTCTTCTTCTTCTTCTTCTTCTTCTTCTTCTTCTTCTTCTTCTTCTTCTTCTTCTTCTGCCCTATCTGATTCCAAATATTGGTGATCATCATGGTGATCAGCCATGAAGACTGTCCTGCAAATATAATGCCATGGCCTATCATCTGGGTTCCCTAGACAAGCCTATCCTGCATTAGGTGTGATGGAGAATCCCTACATGTTGATGTTATTGAAGTAAGATTCAGCTGGCAGTCCAGTCAGTTTCAGTATGTTGATTAGTAGGGTGTACCATCTTGTCATTCACCTCAAGAATTATAATGTCCTGAACTGGTTCTGATACAAAGAATTGAACTTCAGACTTTTTGAATGCAATGTTGGTGCTTCACTTCTGAGTATCACATACATGTATCTTCTTCTTCTACCATATCTGAATCTGAATATAGGTGATCCTCATGGTGATCAGCCATGGAGACTATCCTGAGAATATAATGCAGTGGCCTTTCATCTGCCTTCTGCATTGAAGCATGACACCCGTACCACTGATCCAGTTTTGTGAGTCACTTTCTGGTCCTGAGTCCTTTTGGCACGCAAAGTCCTTATTGACCCCAGCTGCTGCCCTCTTGCAAGATGGATTCAAGTGGGATTTAATCCACTTGGGGACCATCACCCTTCCCTGTAGACTTCGCCACATCCAAGGCCTTTAGTTCTCAGGGTTGTCAGGTTAGTTAAGCACCTCCTGACACTTGATGTTGAGTCACTGGCAGTATGGTCTACTCTATTACCATAGCAGGATATCCTGTCCAGACACATGTATAACAGAAGCAGTGATATAGCATGGGAGGCTCCCCACCACGGGTGGCACTTTTTTGGGGTGGCAAAATTTCACAATAAATAGGACTTAGCTGCTGCCGTCAGACTTCCTAGCAGCCGGGGTGAAGAGGCTGGTGAGGGGACAGGTGCCAGGACCCTCCACCACTGCAGGCATCCTGGGCTCTCCCCAGGAGGTGGTGAATTTGGCCTATGCCCTGGGAGGCTGAAACCCACACTACACCACTGAGCAGAGGTAATTGTTGGTTTCTGTTTAAATCTGTGGTCTTTACATTTGCATTCTTGGAGGACTGGGAGGCATCGGTTAGTTTGGTTTTTGTCAGAGATGTAACCTGTAGCTCTGCAACTGGCACAAGTTCATGGGAAAGAAATGCTTCTACAAACTAGAGCAAAAGCCTGCTGCAAACGGGAAAGCCAAGATCACAGGTTATCCCATGGGATTCACACCATAGAACACAACAGTTCTTGTTCTTGATAACCCTTTTAAAGCTTGATAACAAATCCCTTGTAATTTTAGCAACAAAGAATGGTCTGTTCCCATAAGTCCAATTGAAAACAACAGAGCCAAAGAAAACCCCTCTGCCTCCCTCTCCACTCTGGCCACTTGTAAAAATTAAATAAAATAAAAATTAATGACTGCACATAGACTTTACACAACAGATGGCAGTAACTGCTATGAAAGGGATGTATTGACTTTATTGAATGGAGTTTCATTCCACATTCGGTTATTAAAGTAGTATCAGTCAGCACAGTTAAGTTATAGGCAATTTGTCCTGAATGTTAATTCTAAACAATTTTATTAGAAGAAGGCAACATTCAAGTAATTTGTCAAATATAGCACTATTTAGCTGTCATGTGGAAAGGCTGTTTAAAGAAACAAATATTAAATGGGCAGTAATTTTGAGTTAATTCATCTTATAGAATAACTCTAAAATACTTCAGTGTATTATTAGTTGGAAAATACCCATCTATCTTTAGAAAATTGATGCATTAATGTAACAAAACATGAACTGTAGACAACAGCAGCCATCCAGGTGTTTGGGCGGAATTGGACTAATTTGAGATGGTCCCTAAAGTGACATCTTCTATAACACAAAATGGTTTGGAAGTTTAGGTTGCATTCTTATATCCATTTTCCTGGTTATAAGCACTATCAAACTCATGGTGCTTACTGCAAGATAGCATATGACTGAACCATGAAGAAAATTAAAGTAAAATTTTGCAACAAACTTCTTTTTGGGGTTTTTTTTTTAATAGTAGCCGTGTTAGTCTGTGGTTCAGGCATCTCAGAAAACAAAACTGTTTTCTGAGATTCTTTTTGGTTAGTATTCTAAATAATAAACTGGAAATCAGGAAGATTCTGAGTAAAAGAGGAGAAATTATACAGATTGTACAGTATTCAGAAATTTTATCTGAGATTCAAAATGTTTGAATTGTTTTGAGAATTCCCTATGTGCTTTTCCTGTACAGATATGCAAATGTTTCCACATATTGAGCAAAACAATACACTTTACATTAGTCTAATGAATACATGCTTGCAAAATGCTAGTGATTACTGTGAGATATATGTAGCTGCCTAAAGTTGTAGTCAGATGACCTAGAGTTCTAGATTTGTTTATTTCAAGTTAATTGCTGTAGAAGATTCTTAGACTCAATCCATTTTAATTCGGGATGCGTACCATATATACTCGACTAAAAGTCATCCCAAATATAAGTTGAGGTACCTAATTTGGACCTCTAAAACAAGGAAAATAGATTGACCTGAGTATAAGTCAGGAGCGGGAAATGCAGCAGCTGCTAGTGAGTTTCAATAATTAAAATACATGAAAATATGGTAAAATTAATTATTTTAGACATTTGTGTGGGTATGTTTTGAGTGTTTATGTTGACTCAAGTATAAGTTGAGTCCCATTTTTGCACTTCATTTTGGGAACTATAAAACCTGACTTATATTCGAGTATATACGGCAGGTGTGCCCAAACTCTGGCCCACAGGCCTAATTGGCCCCCTGCATATAATTAATGTGGCCTGCGGTGAGCACCCATGCTTCACTGCAAACTGCCCCCACCCAATCCCACTATCTGATGTTAGTAGCGGTGGCGGCAGAGGCAGCAACTGTGCTTTTTCCAGGCTGCTCCAAGCAGCCTCTCACTTGACCCTTTCCCCTCAGCAGCCTGTGCTGAAGCTGATCGCTGCTTGGGGAAAAATTTTGGCTCCTCCTGCAAATCAAAATTCATGGTGCTAAGAGATTCCTCTCACGCTTGGGATGACGCACTTGGAATGACATCGTCGTGACCGCGCCAGGGGGCTCTCTTAGTGCTGTGAATTTTGACTTGCAGGAGGCTCCGAAAATTCCTCTGGAAGCAATCAGCTTCAGCACAGGCTGCTGAGGGGAAGGATCAAGTGAGAGGCTCCTCGGAGCAGCCAGGAAAAAGCACAGTCGCTGCCTCCATCGCCATCACTGCTTATGTCAAAACTATCAGCAGTGGGAGCAGCCCGCCTCCGGCCCCCACAGCTGTGTGTTGGGGGTGGGACTGGCCCACAAGAAAAAATTTTTTGGACACCAGTGATATATGGTAACACTTTTCTAAGAAATTTCATCCTTATTTGAATTATTGTTACTTCTCTTGAACCTTCTTTTTTCACACAAGTAGGAGTTTCAGAATCTTTTACAGATATTCATTCTTGGTGCATTTTTAGCCTCAGTCCAGGTTCTTCTCAACAAGATGCCTTCACTGGACTTCTCTGACTTCTTTGCTGGGTTATATTTCTCCTTGCTCCTGGTCATCCTCTCTTTCTTTCTCTGCCTCTAATTCCACCACTCCCATCCCCCACACCTCCCCCCTCACTTGTCACTGTGTGAACAGAGAATTAGGTGACAACTAGTCCTTCACTTTCTCCTTGCTGCCATTGGTGAAAACTGTGACAGAGAGGATGAATAAGCAAGCAGGTTTGAGGAACTTTTTTTTGCCTCCAAATGGTTTGGTCTACAGAATAGTCCCCCCACTCCCATATTTGATTGTTTGTTGACACTAAACAGCAAGGAGTGATTCCTTTTGTTACAAAACACATAATTAACAAAAAGCCATCATAAGAATATACTTGACAGTATACAGCTACTTGGCATATTTTTTTTGTTTGAACTTAGCTTCAGTACAAGACATTGAAGAGCTCCTTTGAAGCGCTATAAGGACCAACTGAAACAAACCATGAAGGTGTCAGGTACAGACTCAAAAACTTAGGAGACAATGGCCGAAGAGTGCTCACTTTGGTGCCAAACCATCTCTGCTGCTACCGATCACTTTGAAGAGGAACACCACAGACATGAAGAGGCTAAGCGACAAGTATGGAAGCTTCATCAAACCCAACACATCCTCCACCATCTGTTCAGTGTACTGTGTGTGGCCGTATGTTCTATGTCAGGATCAGTTCATTTAGTCACCAGAGACACAGCCACCAGCTGAGAAAATGACTCCAGGAAAAATGTGTGCTCAGATACGAGTAGCTGCTGCTGCCACTGCCGACAATGATGATGACGACAATACAGCTACTGCATTTATTAAAATATAAAATTAAGATTAAATGTGAACATTAGGGTGCATGGCCTATGGCCTGGCAGCAAATCTGACAAATTTGGTCCTCCCTGAGGTCACCATCTCTATTTATTGTATGTCAGAAAGATGGCTGTGCCTTGACATCTGAATCATGGTAACCAACCTGAGATAATATATGTTATGTATGTGATATGCTGAATGGTTTCCCCCTTTTCATGCTGATTCTCTTTCTATAAGAGAAAAGGCCATCAAGAATAACTGCGTTATCATGAATCCATGGTACTTCACTGATTTCCATTAAGATTACATTAGTCGTAATTGTTGCAGGAAAGAGTTCTACATCTTTAAAATGCCCAGTGAACAGTGTGGTAGTCCTTGTATTGCCAGTTCATTTCAGGATAAGAATTCCTTGAATGTGTATCTAAAGCTCTGGTGGTCCTTTTTGTTCCACAACAAACAATGAATCTACAAGGAGGCTGACAATCCATTACAATAGACCCTGTGTTAATATCGGAAAAATTGGCACACATTAATTAATCGGTGAATAGATGACTTCACAATCCACTTGTAGACTCATTTGTTCTTTCCCTTGTGTTATGATATCATCTCAAGGCCAAGCAAATGCAGCTGATGCCAACACAATCTCTCTTTATTATGCATAGTAGTTACAAAGAAATAGAGTTGGTGAGAATTTAATCCAACAATCAATGTATTTTCCTCCTGCTTTCTGAAAGGGATATGCCCCGTGTTTTTCATTTTCTGCACCACCCTGTTAATTGCAAACACATGCACATGTGCGCATGCGTGTGCACACACTTTTCAATTGCCAGTGCAAAGGAAACCTTTGTGCAGCATTCCCTATCACTGGGTCCCTGTTTTATTTATTCAAAATAGGTTTGTACTGTTATGTATCTGAGGATTTCTAGACTGTTTTTTTAAAGTTCAAAACACGCAATATACACACAAATGCTAGATTACAAAACAGTTAAAAGTAAAAGAGATTAAAACGTTTTAAATGTTGTACTGCTTTTTTAAAACTGTTTGTCATGTCCAAAAGACAATAAAATTGTCTCTACACTAAATTTGCTTAATCTCTTAGGAAGTATTTTTTTAACTAGAGTATCAACATTACTACATGATTGTAAGCAGGGCTTAGAAAAGTGACTTTTATTTTCATTACTGCATTTTTCACAATTCCCTAGACAGCATGAGCACTTGTGGTCCAAGTAAAACAAACCTTATATTTTAAAAAAAAATGCTCTCCCCCACCCCACCCCAAACTCTAGTTCTGTCAATTCACACATACCTTTTACAGATGGTCTCCTTGATCCTAGGGCAGTGATGGCTAATATTGGCACTCCAGGTGTTCTTGAACCTCAATTCCCAGAAGCCCTGATTAGCAGGAGTGCTTACTTGGGCTCCTGGTAATTGAAGTGTAAGAACATCTGGAGTGCCAAGGTTCACCATCACTGTCCTAGGAACATCTCTACCTACTAAGTGATGCCACCAACATCTCCATGTATACTGTGGGATGAGAAAAACATAAAAATAGAGGGAAACTAAGAGTGATGATTACGAAGTGGCTTATTGTGCTTGGACACTAACAACATCACAGCCCTTAATATTTTTGAGCAAATTCTCCTGTCAGGGTGACCACAAGTTATTTTCAGTATGATGGCAACATAACAATAACAGTTGAAATTGCATGGCACCACATTGCTACTTATTAACACAATATTGGTTGTATATCTGGGCACGCACCAAGCCTTTTGATATGACTCTTACCCAGAAATACAACCAACTCCTTGTTAATTGGCAGCTATCACTCATACGAGCGTAAATTGCTGGTGCTGAGAGATTGATAAATTGGAGATAAATGGGATTTGGTGCCTGTCTGGAAATCCAAGATATGTAGTCATTGCTTAGGAATGGCTGGTTGAGGAAGGGGAGAAAGATCCACTAGTAATTGGAAGAGAGTGACATTGGCAACTTATCTTGGCTGGGAAAGAACTTCAAGGCCAAGTTGGTTTGTTTCCTGCTGTTGGGTTAATTGGGAAGATTACTTCAGCTGTGAAAGGAGAGATGGGTCGAAAATGCTCTTGTCTTGTGAAGGCTCAAAGGAACTCATGCCTGATTGGAAGAGTCCAGAAAACGAAACTTAAAATATGAAATTGGGTCAAAAGTTACTTTAGTGAGCTTAGTTATCTCTCAGGAGATGCCATGCCCGTTTGCTCTTGTGTTATGCCATGCTGTAAGGGATGTACCTTGTGTATGCTTTGAAGCCATGCTAGTGTGTGTAAGGATAACAAAGCCTATTATCCCACTACCATAGGACTCATTCCACTTGACAAAGACCTGCACCCATCCAGAAAGCCAGCATAAAACCTTTTGTTGCTTCAGAGCACATGTGGTTCTGCTCCAGGCAAGAGCAATCTTTGATAGGTTTCACTCACTGGCTATTTATGCTTACAAACCAGCCAGATCAGGTAGAAAATAACAATGTAAACTAGGTAGCAAAATGTAGCATAACCGCATAACGTTAAGCAATCTGGAAAAAAAACTGCATCGTGTAATGTTAAAATCTTATCGGATGCATCAGATAACGTTCACTAAAGACTGTGCCAGTTACAATGTATCTCTATGGAGTCTTAATGTTGTTTGATGCATCCCATAGGGTTTTAATGTTATCCGATGCATGCATCAGATAACATTAAAAATCGGATAATACTAAGACTTGTGGAACCAAGTTTTAGTGTTATCCGAGGTTTTACTGTAGTGTGTAAGTATGGTATAGTTTAGTTTAGTTAGCTTTCTTGTGTGCTTGCTCTTTATTGCCCCTGCCTCAGACTTTATTTGCTACAGAATAACTTTCATGTCTTTTGTAACTGTTTTTGAAACTTCTCTTAACTGTTTTAATGAAATATAACCTTTTCTCAATTCAGTTGTTAACACTATAGAACAAGATAATCTGTGTTACTTAAAACCAGGCCTTGTCTTGACCACCCTATCAGACACTGTATGTTACCTTCAACCGATACTACAAAATTCGTTTTCTCCTTTGCTATATTCTATTGCATCATTTAGTGCAGGAATTCACAACCTATAGCCTGTGGGCCGGCCCCAACCCATGGCACAATTTCATGTGGCCCACATCACCACCACCGCAACAGGAAGTGGAAGCAGATGTGTTTATGACAGCCATAAATGCCCCCACGGCTGTCATAAATGCATAAATGCTGCAGTAAAACAGATCTGTGGCTGTCATAAGTGCAGGGGGAACCACAATTCTGGCCCACCCAGGTGTCTGAGGGAGCGTGCAAAAAGGTTGAGAACCCCTGTTTAGTATCTATATTTTAAAAAGTTTCCCCTCATGTTTACCTCTGTTTAGGAGTCTATTTAAGGATTTCAAAAGAAGAATGTTTTCCTCTATATAGTTACAATATAATATATTATCATTATTGTCTTATAATAAACTACAGAAATCTTGTTTGTACATTTGGAGAATTCATTCAGTAACCCCTCCACTTAAAGTCTGAAGATGTAGAGCAGAACTGTTCTCAACCTATGGTCCGTGGCTGGCCCCAGCCTGCAGCACCATTTCATGTGGCCTGTGCGGCCACCACCAGCACCAGAAGTGGAAGTGGATTCATTTATGACAACCATAAATGTGCCCATGCCTGTCACAAATGCATTAATGACAGCTGCAAATGCACTTTATGACATTGTTTACAGTGCAAGTAAACCGCCAATCTGACCCGCTCAGCTGTCTGGGTGTGTGAAAACGGCTTGAAAACATTGAGAACCTCTGGTGTAGAGTCTAGGGAATGCTCTATCACTTGATTCACTGATTTTTAAAACCTGCTCTCAGGACTAAAGCTACAAAGTTGATGTTTATATGGCGCATGACAGGAAGATAGTACAGAGACTTAAAAAGGATACTGTTCCCTCACTAAGGTCTAATGTGTGGCTGGTTTCATGTTAAGGAAAAAGAAAAGAAACACAATGAATTTTATCTACTCCACAGCACAACTAGCACTCCAGCTAATATATGGTTGCAGAGCAGCAATTCTCAATGTTTTCAGGCCATGGCCTTGACAACACCTTCTGGGCAACTGATGGGGCCAGTCACATGGTTCCTCCCACCCGGAAGCAAAAGTAAAATGCACACCGTGCATGCACAGAATGCGTTTAGCAGTATTCTGTGCATGCATGTTGTGCAGTTTTTCCCACTTCCCGGTTTGGGGAGGGTGTCATGGATCTGATGAAATTGCTTTTGGGGGGCGGGTCTGGCCTGCAAGCCATTGGTTGAGAATGCCTGTTGTAGAGTAAGAAGCATGATGTAGAGAATGGTGCCAGCATATAAGTCAACACACACAAACAGAATATTTAAAATAAAATTTACCAAGTAGTGCTAACAGTTGATGTCTTCCAGTTGGCAACTACAGGCTGTTGCTATTTTAATGGCACACTTCTTCTTCTTCTTCTTCCATGTGGAGAAAGTGACATAAATGAAGGAAATTCCTAAACAGGGCTTGCATTAATGCTGCAATTCTGTAATCTGTTGGACAGCATGCAAATAGTGGGATCTTCACTGTAAGAGCCAGTCTGAATGTCACTAATTTGTGCTTTCCAGCTTCTTGCTCAGCACTGTTTTTGTTGTTGTTTAGTTGCACGGTCGATTCCAACCCTCTGCGAACCCATGGACCATTGTCCGCCAGGCACTCCTGTCCTCCACCATCCCCCTCAACTCGCTCAGCTCTGTGCCCATTGTCTCTACAATACCATCTAGCCATCTCATCTTGGGCTGTCCCCTTCTTCTTTTGCCCTCAACCCTTCCAAGCATCAAGGCTTTCTCAAATGAATCCTCTCTTCTCATTTGATGTCCAAAGTACTTTAGCTTCATCTTTATTATTTGACCTTCTAAGGAGCAGTCAGGGTTGATTTCTTCTAAGACTGACCTATTTGTTCTCCTCGCTGTCCAGGGGACTCTCAAAACTCTCCTCCAACACCACATCTCATAGGCGTCTATTCTTCTGTGCTCAGCTTTCCTAATGGTCCATCTCTCACAACCATACATTGCCACAGGGAATACCATTGCTTTGACTATGCGAATTTTTGTTTACAATGTGATGTCTCTACTTTCCACTATGCTCCCCAGGTTTCTCATCGCTGGTAATTCTCTCTCCACATACTGTTGCAGTCTATCCTGTATTATCTTGAGCATCACCTTGATAGCGTGAGGGATGAGCACAATTGTTCAATAATTTGAACATTCTTTGGCATTACCCTTTTTGGGGAGTTTTCCAATCCTGTGGCCATTGTTGTGTTTTCCAAATCTGCTGGCATATAGAATTCAATAATTTGATTCCATCATCTTTTAGGGCTTTGAAAAGTTCAACTTGGATACCATCAACTCCACTGGCTTTGTTGTTTGCAGTGTTTTTTAGGGGCTTTCTGACTTCACTCTCTAGAATGTCTGGCTCATGTTCAATGTTCTCATCATTGTGATTATCAGGGGTGTTGAGGTCCTTTTTGTAGAGTTCCTCTGTGTACTCTTTCCATCTTTTCTTAATCTCTTCTGCATCTGCTAACTCCTTGCCATCTTTGTCTTTTATCATGGTCATTTTTGCTTTAAATGTTCCCTTGAGTTCCCCAATTTTTTTTTGAAATTATTTCTATGTAATTAGTTTCTGATCCTTTGCTCCTGTGCTTATTAATGATCTGCTCTTTAGGGTAATTTGTGATGGTTGTTCAGTAGGCAAAACATATCAGAAAGGAAGGTGAGGCATAATGGCTGCTGTAATTATAAAATCTACAGAGTTGCCTTCTAAGAAGGGAGGAAGCCACACTATTTCCTTATCCACTTTTTTTTTTTGGGGGGGGGGGAATAAATGACTGCCTTTCCAAGAACAAAGTTATAGGTTCTTCTGTTATAGACCATTAATGATTTTCTTCCCTATATATTTTTTAAAAATGATATTTTTCTCACCTGCACTATCAAAGTGGTTAAGACAGTAATAGAAGTCAAGCCTGTAGACATTTGTATATTCATTTCACATATTTTTCAATAGTGTCCCCACTCAGTGAGAGATAAAGGCAAATCAGAAATGTTTTTTTAAAGGTACATGAAGTAATTGCAGCCAGTGCTGTTTGAAAAAATAAACACCCAGCATTCTAAAATTGCACTTAAAATTTTCCTCTGCCCATGATTTAAATGGCGTGTTCTGATAAACAAATCCAGGGTTTTGGTCCTAGAAAATTCCCAGCCTACCCTAACAGAGCCTAAACATGCCTTGCGATGCAGTTGAGTTGACACAGCCTTCAGCAACACATCATTCATCACCGCATCAATTGCTGCAGGTCACCTGACTCCATTCTGGGTCAGTTAGGATATATTTTCCTGAAAACAGTAAGCTCACTATAGCAGGTCCTTGCACTGACTCCTGTTTTCTTCCACTGATCTGGGAGACCCCAGATTATCAACACCATTCCTCATGCAAACAGTGCCAGTTGGAGTGTTAATTAGTTTGCAACATATCTGGAATGGAGGAAGATTTAAAACTTGATCATATTTGTATTATATGTTGGATAACTTTCAATAACCCAGTAAACAATTACAGAGAAATATATATATGTTCCCTAAGAAAGATGTAGGGAAACAAGACAGATTTTAATTAGAGCTGTAGTAAGTATCTCAAAACAATTCGCTGTAATGTGCAAGCAATTGCTGTTTTACTCTGATGGATTTATTTCTGATCTTCAAATTATGGTGCCAGACACTTTTAAAAAGAGCCAGCCAAAAACAGCATGCAAATGGCCCTTCAGTATGTAGAATATGTTATATGATGTATATGATTCATGTAATTATTGGAAATCTTAGCTTAAAGAAAGCATGAAGAAAGGATTATGTCAGAATTGTTTCTTAATTTTTTGATCCAAAAATCCTTTTTCCTTCAGCATCCTTGGACTGTCTTGTTGGTTACTAAACGTTCTTTGTCCATGGTTTCCCATCCTCTCATAATGTCATGAGAAAGGGGGAATGGCCAATTGAGGGGTCCCTGAGTGCTGAGTTACAACTCAGAAAAAAGATGAGTATGCTTCTAGGGCTGGATGCTTGTTTTAAGAGGAAGACACGTCAATTCCCCTCGCATGACAATCATGTTGATTGGAAATAATGAGAGAGATCTTAGCTGAATGTTTTAGGTATCTGTTCTGACTGTAAAGCCAGAAGTTGGGACTTCTCTGCTTTGCCTCCTTGATAGGGACTAGACATGATGATCCATAGCGTCCCTTCCAGCCAGTAGTGTAGCATTGATTTCAGCCGCTTGGGGCATAAGCCAAATTTGATGCCCCCTGGTGGATGCTGGTACCCACTCCCTCTAGGGCTTCTGGGAATTGTAGTCAAAGAATACCCATAGCCCAAAATGTGGTGCCCCCCCATACCTCCCATCCAATGCCACTGCTTCCAGCTCTGCAGTTCTATGATGATGGTGATCAAAAGTGTACACAGTCCACCAGATGTTCAGGCCAGAGTTTTGGGACCCCACTGTTTGAGTCTTAGTCCTGAACTTAATATTTACTGAGGTATCGCCTGATAACGTAGCTCATACCTGGTATTACTATGCTTTGCAACTACTCTATTGACACTCAGATGTTTTTCAACCCTTTTGCGATTGATGCAAGTGCTCCTATCACTACTTGTATCACTGTTGCTCTTTTCTCCCAGAGATGCTGTACTTTAATGTTCAAATCCTGATATCTCACGATCCTTTCAATTTCTTTTTTTTCCACCTGACAGTCACTTGGGATCACCACATCAATTAGTTTAACCAAAAATTTCCCAACCACAGAAACATCTGGAGTATTGTGTTCATGCTTCCTGTTGGTTTGGACATTAATGTCCCAATAGTAAAATATTGTTGCTGCTGCAGTTGCTGCTGCTGTTGTCATCATCATCATCTGCTGGCTCAAAAATCACTCAGTAAGCATCATGGCTAAAACATGCAAATGAATGTAAGGATTCCTAGTCCAAGCCCAAGAAGCTATTACCGAACTATTTACTTCAATCCACATTAAGTATTTAGGAAATCTGGCATCCTATAAACCAATTCCTATAGGTCAATTGATCCAAGATATGTATGCTAGAACGGGGTGGCCAACCTTTTTATGCCATGAGCCTGACTACAGCCCCGGACAGCTGAGCAGGCTGGACCACATACCCTGGAAGTGGAAGCGGGCACATTTGCAGCTATCATAAATGCTCCCACTTTTGTGTTTATGACAGCCTGGGGCATGTTTGCACATGCGTGGACACATTTTATGGCTGATGTAAATGTGTCCACTTCCATTTCTGTGTGCAGCAGAGGGAGCAATGGGCTAGTTGGAATGGCATCATAGGCCGGGGCCAGCCTACAGGCCATAGGTTGGGAACTCCTGTGCTAGAGCTTAGTTGCAGTAGAATATGGAGAAGACGAGGACTTGTCCGAAAGTTTTAAAAGATGAATTTTGAGGAAGAATGAAGAAAGTAAGAGAGCAGGTGTTACATTTAAATGCCCAGCAAGGTCAGCAAAGGAAAAAAAGAGCAGAGCTATTATATGGACAGACCATTGGATACTGGAGCTGCACAAGGAAACATCATAAATCTTTGCATGGGCCAAAATATGGAAATGAGGAAGCACAGTGAAGGCACATAGGCCTTGAAGGGAAGAGTGAAATAATTATACAGAATTTGGGAGTGGGAGAGAAGCAATTGAAATGATTTAAGGAAGAGCTTCATATGGTCAGAGTGAATGTTTGGTTTTGTTGTTCAGTCGCACAGTCGATTCCGACCCTCTGCGACCCCATGGACCACTGACCGCCAGGCACTCCTGTCCTCCACCATCCCCCTCAACTCGCTCAGCTCTGTGCCCATTGTCTCCACGATACCATCTAGCCATCTCATCTTGGGCCGTCCCCTTCTTCTTTTGCCCTCGACCCTTCCAAGCATCAAAGCTTTCTCAAGTGAATCCTCTCTTCTCATTTGATGTCCAAAGTACTTTAGCCTCATCTTTATTATTTGACCTTCTAAGGAACAGTCAGGGATGATTTCTTCTAAGATTGACCTATTTGTTCTCCTCGCTGTCCATGGGACTCTCAAAACTCTCCTCCAACACCACATCTCAAAGGCGTCTATTCTTCTCCGTTCAGCTTTCCTAATGGTCCAACTCTCGCAACCATACATTGCAACAGGGAATACCATTGCCTTGACTATGCGAATTTTTGTTTTCAATGTGATGTCTCTACTTTTCACTATGCTCCCCAGGTTTCTCATCGCTTGCCTCCCAAGAATCAGTCGCCTTTTTATTTCATGGCTGCAATCACCATCTGCAGTGAGCTTAGATCCTAAGAAAGTAAAATCTGTCACTGCTTCTACTTCTTCCCCATCTATTTTCCAGGGACTGATAGGGCCTGTTGCCATTATCTTGGTTTTCTTGATATTGAGTCTCAAGCCAGCTTTTGGTAGGGACATAAAAATACTTGCTAACTTCTTCATTCACACTAGCCTTGTGATGCACTCAATAATGAACTTTCCAAGCCTAGAAGAATCCTCACTTCCCCACGCAGGCAAAAAGTGCTATTATTTCTTGGAAAGGTCTTTATAACCTTTACAAACTTTCTTCTCAAAACTAACATTGTTTTCCTTCTACAAGCTTAACATTTACATGCATGACAAGCATGGAACACCAGCCTGTTATTACAAGAGACACAGTCATCCCCTCAAATCTGTTTCATTCTTCAATCTGCATGCATTAAAGCAGCAATCATTATCTTTCTGTGCAACCTATGTTTTTTGTATTAAATTCTTAGCTGCATTAAAGCATCATTTTGCAGAATTTTGCTTAATTTGTGCAAAGAAATTATTTTCACTGTTTGGAAATTATGAAAATAAAATAATTTGTTCTCTCTCAGGCATTATTCTGTTTTTTTTGGTTTTTTTTTTTTTTTGCTATTTCTCTTCATTTACAAACTTGGAAACCAAATGAAAATATCATTTAGCAAGTGATATACCATGATGGGTTTTGTTGTTGCATGATTAAAGTAAGCTGTGGCCAAGTTGGAATTGATAAGCAAGTTCTCTGAAAATTTCCTCCCAGCTTAAGAGCCAATGTGATGATCACTCAGCCAAGAATTAAGATAAAAATAAGAATTGTTATACAGTAAAACATCGGATAATGATTGGATTGGATAACGCTAAAATCGCATAACGTTAAGTAATCGGGGGGGGGAGAGAATTGGATCGAATAACCTTAAGGTCCTACAGGATTGATCGGATAACAACCGCTAAAGCCTGTGCAGTTACAATGTATCTCTATGGAGCTTTAATGTTATTCGATCCATCCCATAGGATTTTAACATGGATCGGATAACACTAAAAATTGGATAACACCAAGACTTGTGGAACCAAGTTTTAGTGTTATCCGATGTTTTACTGTACTTATAATGTGGTAGAGACTTAATATGAATGGCATCAGGTTATTAGTAGAGGGAGTTTGTTGTTGTTCAGTCGCATAGTCGATTCTGACCCTTTGTGACCCCATGGACCACTGTCCACCAGGCACTTCTGTCCTCCACCATCCTCCTCAACTCACTCAGTTCTGTGCCCATTGTCTCTACAATACCATCTAGCCATAATAAAAGGATAAAAATTATTTTCCCTTTCAGCCATGTGGGAGATGGAGAGATTCTCAGTGGAGAACCCATGCTGGTGAAAAAGGTAACAAAACAACTGATCAGGACAAAAGTGTCACAAGAGATGGTAATTGAAGGCAAAGCAACCAAACAGCGGGAAGACAGAGACTTTTCTAACTGGCTGGCTAAAGACAAATAAATAAAATAGACAAATAAATAAATGAATTAGTTTGATATGGTTTTTCCCTTCTGTCACATGACCAATTCTGTTAGTATTCAGTGTATGCTGGGTTGCATCATATATCTAACATGCCACACCACCACTGTTTTATTTGCACTTGTCAACTGAAACCCTCTAGTCATTCTGAGGTTTTCCTACTCTAATTATACATAAGCCAAAGGACACATTAAATGATAATCTTTCAACAAGAAAGATAACAGAGCTTGACATGGTTAAAAACCTTGGAGACTACTGAAAAGACTCAACAATGATCCAATCAAATGAATACTGTATGCAAATATTACCCCAAACCAAAATAGCACAACAGTTGCTCCATGCAGGGAAGATCAACCAACACATAATAAAGCTAAACTATCAAAGGAATATTCAGAGCAAATCCAATAAACTTTATACTTTCTTCAGTAGAAAAGGGAAGGCATAATATTTATTTATTTATAATTCACACTTATATAGCTGCCCACTTGCCACATCGTGGCAACTCAGGGCAGCTTACAAAGTTAATACAGTGTTACAAAATAGCAAAACAGAAACAACAGGAGGGGAAAGGTCACAAAAGTTTGAATGTTTGGGCAGAGGCATCCTCAGCTGCCCGCATGGCCAGGGTGGTGCAAACAGCCACCCAGCCGGGGCGGTGTCTTCGGCTATGGCTCCTGCCAGCAGCCCTCTTATTCCCCCCCCCCTGGCAGGAGGAGCAAATCCAGGGGGAGGGGGCAGAGGCGTCCTCAGCCACCCACATGGCCATAAGATGTAGGAATAGCAGAGCGGTGGGACTCAATGATATATGGATGAAACAAACTAAACATTTTGGGCAAAACACAAAATAATGACTTCATTAAATATTTAATGATTGTTTAACAAGCAAACAATTCCCCCCCCAAAAAAAAATTGGCAGAAGATGAAAATAATAGCCATATAATGGCCCATATTGGAATTGGGCAAAGAACCATCAGATCCCAAAAGTTACTGGCTAATCTTCCTACTATGCCACTTATATAAAGTGTTTGAATGAATTACATTATATTGCCTAGGCCCTATAACTGAACCACTTCTAATTGCAGAACAGGCAGGCTTTAGACCTGGCATGAGTTAAGCAACAAAAAATTGAAATCTAACTCAGCATAGAGAAGACAGTTTTGAAACACATAAAATAACTGAAGCATTTGTTAATTTTACAGTAAATGCCTGAGATGCTATTGAAACAGCCTGCTTCTTATAAAAAATAGTTTGTCTTATATTGTTTTAAATTTCACCTATATTTCATATGTCTATATTTTTATATTGTGCATCAGTTTGATATACATTTTAAAAAGGACAAGGAAATCAGCAGTGAAATTTCTCAATCAGGTAACTGGTTCCAAAAACATGCAATAAATAACAAATTGTGAAAAGTGCACTTGATATCACTATCTCTGAGGCATCCATGAAAAGAACCACATGAGGACTAAATTATGGAGGTTTAGGGAGGGGGAGTGCAAGGTGCACCAGTGATCAGTTGCATGAAAGATATCAGGAAGGTAAAACAGGCCAGAGATTAAAGAGATATGCTTGGATTCTAGCAATGAGTCAATAATTGCTGAATTGGGTGAGGGTAATGTCCATTGTTTGGCTGGAAGTGCATAAATGAACAGGAGAAATAAAATAAAATCAAGACAGTGAGTGTAAGCATGAGTTTGGCAAAAAGCAAGAGAAAGGAAATTAGGTGGGAGCAGAATCACCCGAGAGGTCTCTTTGTTTAAAAGAACAGGATAAACAATGGTGTGTTTGAATGTAATGAAGAACAAGGCAAGACTCAGGTTGAATATGTGCTAGCCTCAGCAAGGGATAACAGTCAGGGACTGGCAACCAGGATCTGGGAAGGGATAGATTCAAAGGACAGGATAATATTGTAGACAAAGGCTGGCTGTGCTGTTAAACTGAACAATAAGGCAGTTGTCCCAACTGGTGGTCTGCTGGGAGCAGCATATTCCTCTGCTACCACTACCTCCCACTTCCTTGCAACTCCCACGTTTGCTCCTATTCAAGTAGGAACAGCTTTGTCTTACGTTAGCTCGCCATCACTTATTATGGCTTACAATAGCTTTTTATGCATCATAACCATCACCGCTGCTCTGCAATGCTCTTTATAGTCTGCCCCACTCCTTCTTTCTGCCATCCTGTCTCCAGCTGATGCCTCTGTAGAAAGGGTAAGAGCCCTGGTGGTGCAGTAGTTAAACAGCTGTAAGGTAAAGGTCACCCATTCTCAAAGGCTAGTCGTATCCAACTCTAAGGTACAGTTCTCATCTCTGTTTATAGCCAAAGAACCAGTGCTGTGTCTACAGATGTTTCCATGGACATGTGGCAGGCATGACTAGAAGCAGAATGCTGTTTACCTTCCCACCGAAGTGGTCCCTATTTACCTACTTGCAATTTCTTGCTTTCAAACTGCTAGGTTGGCAGGAGCTGAGACAGAGACGGAAGCTCATTCCATCATGCAGTGCTTGGGCCTTGGACTACTGACCTGCCAACCTTCCAGTCAGCACATTCAGTGTCTTAACCACTAAGCCATCGCAGTCCCTTAAGCAGCTGTACTGCAGTCCAAAAATAGTGAGTTGGATCCTGCCTTAGATCAAGGCTGACTCAGCCTTCCATTCTTCTGAGGTCGGTAAAATGGTTAGCCAGCATGTTGGTGGAAAAATGCTAAATAACTTGTGAACTGCCCATAGAGAGAACTAAGCGCTTTGGGATGGTATATAAGTGCAATTGTTATTGCCAATTGCTCTGCAGCCACAAACGGGAGAATGTATAAGTTGTGGGTGATGGTAACCTTGTTTTTCTATTTCAGGTGCATGAGAGCTTAGACAAATTAACACACCAATTAGACTCAGGAGAAAGGGGAAAAGGTTGAGGAGAGGTATAGGAAGAAGCAGACCTGAAAAAAGAGCAAAAGGGAGGAGGCAGAGCCTATGGTTTAAAAGCTTTAAATGAAGGCAGAGAGCTAGGGCAACAGAATAGTGACCCAGCCTTAGGAGGACCGATAGGGCTCATTCAGGGGAGTTCTATTTTTTGGTGCAGGTAGTACGCTGACTGAAAGGTGGGAGGTCAGCAGTACAATTCCCAATTATCATAGGATGGAATGAGCTCCCATCTTTGTCCCAGCTCCTGCCAACCTAGCAGTTTGAAAGCAAGAAATTACAAGTAGATAAATAGGGGCCATTTCAGTGGGAAGGTAAACAGTGTTCCATTTGCTCCGGTGTCTACTCATGCCAACCCCAGCAAAGTGTGGGGGGAGAGGACAGCCTGCTGGAACTCACAGACCCAAAAGCAAGATAGATGCAGGACACTCACACACCACAGCAGTTTGTGTTGTGGCCCTCACTGGTGCAGGGGAGCACTCCAGCCTAGATTGCAAAAGTGTGACCAATGTCTTCACAGATGCGTTTCCCTTCTGAGACCATGGATTCATAACATCTCAATCACAAAGACTGAGCTGGCTTAGATTGATCTTCATTTATTGCTACTACTGAGATAAACAGACACCAGCAGGTTCATCTCCCTGTGAAGAAGCATGGCATGGGCGAGGGGTGCGCCCAGGGTTCTCCGCCTGTTTCAGAGGGAACCTCTTGCAAGGAAGCAACTCCCACCCGAGCAGGGAGTTCAGGGATGTCCACAACATCCCCGCGAGACTCCCGTGTTATGCGCAATAACTATAACCATCTACTAAACTAGGCAGACCTTCAAGCAAGCCCTGTTTTGCTCCTCGGAATCGGGGAGAGAGAAGGTAAACATTTGAAGCAGGGCTCTTCGCTTGGATCTGGTACTCAGACTTGGTCGCGTCCGTTCCGCCGGCAGAACCCTGAAAGGATCGGCCCTTGACTTTCTTCGGGGGCGGGACGCCAGCCCCACTTCGAGACAACCTCGGGCCCCAGCCTCCCCCTTCGGGGCTGCTCCCCCTCCGCGAGAAAGTTCGGCTAGCTGGGGCGGCGCTTCCTTCGCGCCCCCCCTCTCGGTCCGCGCTTTCTCTGTTCCCGTTTGGCAGGACGGAGGCGGCGAGAAAGACGGGGGGGGGGGTTGCCAACACACACACACACGGCGCCCATCTGAAGTGCCAGGGCCGGGTGGGCTAGGGCGGCCTCACCGGGCCAGGTGGGTGGGTGAGGGCGAGAGCCTTGGCAGGGCTCTCGCCTCGGGGTGTGTGTGTGTGTGTGTGTGTGTGTGTGTGTCACGTGTGGCCCCGCTCCCTCTGTCTGTCTCCCCGGTTAGCCAAAGACGGCCGGGAGTGGGGGAGTCGCCCGCCGTCCTTTCTCAGGGAGCCGACCCAGGCCGGCTCCGTCGGCGCCCTTCGGGTCCCGCCGCGGGTTCCTGGCGGCCCTCCCAAGCGGCGTAGCAAGACCGACGCTGCCACCGGTATTGCGAATCGCCCTGGGTCCCGTCGGGCAGGAGGGCGGCGATAAACAAATATAAATAAATAAATAAATAAATAAAATATAGGATGCGCGCCTTTCGCGAGCCCCCCCCCCCAAGCCCGTTGACTGAACCGAAGGAACGGGGGGAAGGGAAGGAAGCCTTTTCCCTTCAAAGCCTGGCTCTCTCTCCCCCCCCCCCCCCCAACACACACACATACTGCCCTCCTTGCCGGCATTTGGGGAACCGGCGGAATAAAACCGCGCCAAATAAAAAAGGGGGGGCGCGCGGAACGCCGACGCTTGCGTCACGACTCCTAAAGCTGTGAGGTAAAACAAAACACGAGACCGCTCGCCTCCCGCCACTCCAAAGGCACATTGGGGTAAAGCGGCTGCCTGCCTCCCCCCCCCCCCAGCCCCGCTCCATGGCAACCTGCCGCCCGCCCGCCCGCCCTTCTCCAGTGACAGGTGTTTCCCGAGTACTGTATTTTGGTGGCGGAGGGAGGGGAGGAGGAGGAGGAGGAGGGCGAAGAGAAGCGGCTGATCCAAGCGCGCCGGCAGGGAAGGGGAGGGGAAGGGAGGGGGTGGTCGGTGGGCGTGGCCTGTTCCCCTAACGCGGCCACAAGGAGGCGGGGCCCACCCCAAGTTGTTCCAACCTATCGTGTCCTACTCCCCCCCCCTTCTCCGTTTCTCTGTTTGGTTTTTTTTTTTTTTTTGGAAAGCGGGGAGCGCGAGCGGTGGGGGGCGGGGGCTGAGGGAGGAGGAAGCTTTTGGTCCGTTCCTTCCTCTGTGTGGCAGCCGGAGCCAGGAGAGTCCGCGGGACTGGCGCTCTGGCGGGGTTGTCTTGCTGCCGCCGCCGCCTCAGGACCGAGAAGGGGAAGCGTCGAGAGAAAGCGGGAGGCAGTTTAATAAACTCGAAAGCAAACAAGCCCAAGGAGCTCACTGGTGGTCTCTCTCTCTCTCTCTCTCAGTCTCTCTTCCCGCCCCCACCAACAATCCCCCCCCTCAAAAACAACAACAAACCACCCCACAACAACACTCAAGGAATCCAACGGGGAGAAGAAGCGAAGGAGAAACGCTGAGGGAAGGCGGGCGGGAAGGAAGGAAGAGGGGGCTTGGCACGGAGGCGCCGGCGGCGCAGCTGACGACTCTGGGGGTGTGTGAGGGATAGGAGGGTCTGGAGTGCCTTTCCCCCCCTTTCGGGTTCCTTCCTGAGGAGGCGCGTGTGTTTTAACCGTGGCGGCAACTTTCGGGAGTTCTCGGCCGGCGACGTGTGGGAAGTTGCCCGGACCCTGAGGAGCCGGTCCCGGAGCGCTCGGGAGGAGGAAGGCGCCCTTCGGCCCCTGCGAGGGGTGTGCGCGCGTGTCCTTCGGTGGAAGAAGGCAGGCGCTTCCCCAGGAGCCGGACAGGCAAACACCTCTTCGCCCACCACACGCCTTGGGGCGGAGAAGAGAGAGCCCGGCACTGAGACGACGCTTCGCTGCCAGCCGGCGCTTGCCCGGGCGACGGGAGAGACCCGGGCCGCTTGGACCATGTAATAATAATAGTATTTATTTTTTTTTGAGACGAAGAGGAAAAGCTTCCTTCGCTTCCTCCGAGCCTTCTCCTCTCTCTCTCTTGCCGCCGCCGCCGCCGCATCAGAAAATGAAGCTGGCACAGAGAGCCTTCGCCTGGCTGAGCTTCCTGACGGTCGCCGGGACCTTCGGCCTCAGCGCGGCGCAGTCAGGTGCGGTCCCGTTTTCGGAGCTGGTGGTGGTGGGGAGACAAGAAATGGGGGGGGGAAGAGAAGGGGCGCCCTGTTGGGTTGACCATTCATTCAACGAGGTTCGCTTCCTTTCTCCGGGCGCCCTCCAAAGAAGGGAAACCTCCCTCTGGTTGCTGCTTCATCCTGTCAGCTCTTGAGTCTTTCTAAGGCGGGGACCTTGCCGGGACAGAGTTTGGAAAGTAGCCGGTTGGTACCGTCAGTGGAGCAAGCTGGCTCGCTTGGCATGCCCGGGGACCCCCTTGGTCCGCTGAGGGGAACACTTTGTGGGGTGTGTGTGTGTAGTCTGGTTTTCTTGGGACTGAAAATGGGGGGGGGGGGAGATATTGGGTCTCGTCGTTTTTGGGCTTCGTCTCATCAACCCCAGGACGCGGGGTTTGGGGAAGGGGAGCCTCGCCTGGGACGTCACCGAGGAGGCCCACCCGCTCCAAGCCCGGCTCTTTTGCACATCCCCGGCGGAGGGGGAAGGAGAGAGAGGGAAAACGTCTCCAAGGTGGCGTTTCGTTTCCTGAGGATGCTTTTCGCGGCCCCGCTGTCTGCACCTGTGGCCCCACCAGGGAAAGACGGGCTTGGGTGCGAGGCAGGCCAGCTGTGGCCCCTTTATTTTATTTCGTCCCACCCCACCCCGAAAGAGGCAAAGCGACTGCCGGGTCCTCGTTGCGCTCAGAGCGAGACCTGTTGCCCCCCAACCCACTACTCCGCTCCCCATCAATTTGCGGCTGTGTGGTGTTTTTTTTTTCCTGACGGTTTCGTGCGATCCGAGGAGACAGGGAAAGGAGGCGGCTTGCCTGGACGAGAAACAAAAAACCCAGCTCTCCATCCACCTCGGTGGAAAGCTCTCCGCGCCTGTTTCTCGGGGTTCCGGCGCGAGAGTGAAGGCAACCCCCTGTCTCTTAAGTCTTCTGTGTATGCCAATAAAGGTTATCTATCTATCTATCTATCTATCTATCTATCTATCTATCTATCTATCTATCTATCTATCTATCTATCTATCTCAGGGGTGCCAAAACTACGACCTGGCCCCCGACACCAATTCATCTGGCCCATGAAGCCCTTGTTGCTCCCGGAAGTAGAAGTAAAATGCGCCCGTATGGGAGCAACAAGGGCTTCGTGGACCAGATGAATTGGCGTTGGGGCCAGCTTCAGCCCCTGGATCATACAGGCACATTTTACTTCTGCTTTTGGGAGCAGGGAGGGATACGAGTAGGGATGAATTGGTGTCAGGGGCCGGATCTGGCCCCCCAGGCTGTAGTGACAGGCCTCCTGAACCATTTGACCAGCCCATGGTCCGAAAAGTTTGGGCACCCCTGATCTCTCTAAAGTCTTCTGCCGTTGACGTTCATGTGGACTAGTCTCTTGAGAAGGCTTATCTTTGGGTGGCTGGGCTTCATATAAGGATCTTCGGGAAAGAACCCATGGAGGGGGAGGGGGAGAAGCGGGGAAAGCCCTCATTTATTGAACGCAAATCGGGAGATTCGGGTTTCCTAGCGCACTTCGTACTATTCTGTTCCCCGCCTGGGTGGCCTGGGTATTGGGGCGATCCGGCCCTTCCTTCCCTCCCTTGAATGCCTCGGCGCTGGGTAAGAGAAGAGGCGCAGGCTGGGGCTCCTCACGCCGACCCTGAATCGAACCCGAGTCTCCATCGGGACGGAAACTTCTCCGGCTACAGCCTCTCGAAGGCGGACCTGCCTCCCCCTTTTTGTTGGAAGGGGACCCCTGGGCGCCTTGGATCTCACCTGGCTGGGAGCGGCGGAGGCGCCAGGATGCGCTCGCTGGAGGCGGCCGCCTCTCCCCATGTCTTAGCCCACTTTCCTTTGGAGGGAAGCTGGGGCTGCAAGGGGTTTCGTCCGGATTTCCTTCCGAAGAGAGATGGGGTGGTCGGCTGCCATTAGTTTCGGGCCCCCCAGCAGGAATATTTATTGGATTTAAGGGTTCCCAGAGATAGGTGAGCCAACACGTCGCCCGATCCGCCCGCAGCGTCGGCCCTCCTTGCTCATGTTAGGTGGTGGTGGTGGGGGTCGGGCAGCGGTCTGGGGGCTTTAGGTGAGGAGACTCGGCTCCAGGGCAGTGGCTGAAAAGGCAAGCCAGGGCAGATCTGTAGCCTGCTTCTCCACTCCATTACGTTATTTATTTATTATTTATTAGTTCCAATTTATATTGCCGCCCACTGCCGTAGCGACTTTGACTCTCTTTCTTTCTATACACCCCTTCCAGACCTGGGGAGACATTAAGAGGGTTTTCACTCTGCAGCCCACCCCATCCATCTCCACCACCCTTGGCCCATGCAACACACAGTGGGCCTTTCCCCAGGACAGGCTGCTGATCTTGTTCACTCTGGTGGTTGTCACTGGAGTGTTTGGACCCAAACCGTTGGATCAGGCCATTTGGGTACCAGTGGTTTCTGGAGGTTGACAAATCAGGATTTGAGATGGGGGAGAGATTTAAATGACATTTGACTGAGGTCTTCTCTCCAAAGACACTGGTTTTCACAGTACGGTCATAACATAACCAGTGGTGAAAATTTCTGTTTCTTTTCAGTGCTCCTGATGCTCAGGTTGCAAAAAGGAGGTACAGTATCAAATTTGCAGAACAGGCTGAAAGGTGCTCACATTTGTGAACTACAATCACTGCTTAGTTAAGGGAAGGCAAGTATGTATGAGAGATAGGCAAGAAATAATTTGTTTTGCTTTACTAGACCAATGAGTTCTAGTGATGCAACAGTAATCTACCATCATTATTACTCTTCTGTTGTACTGGAAATAGTGAAAGTTCAACTATATCAAGAGCACTTTAGTGTCATGTGTGCAAAATTTGTGCTGGAACAATCCTGTTGGCTGAAAAATAATTCTGCATTGTTCAAAAAGTTGTCTGTGTTTTTATCATCAAGACCAATAAAATGCAAACTTGGGGTCTCCTGTAGCAGGTTGAAGTTCTCCTCCAGTACCAGCTATGCTCTGAAAGTATCTCCCTGATACAGTCTTCCATTCATTTCAGTAAAGCTTTAGGATGGATTAGCCTTTCTTGCCTAGGGCCCACACAGCAATAGCTGCCCATATCAAGCTGTATGTGTTCTCTTAAGTATAACAAGCCTTCTCCTGGTAAATTTACTCAGTGAAATGTTTTTCTTTCCTCCGCTCATCCTTTTCCTTCAGCCACTGGCAGTTTCGAGGAGTTTGTTTTGGTCCAAATGAGAAATTAAGTGTGGATAAGTAAACTGAGCTGCCAGAGGGCGACAAGATGTTGAGAGAATTGCTTTTAGATGAAACAAATTAAGGAAACGAGGTGAGACAATCTGCTTCTTGTGTTATTAGACATGGCTTTGAGTGGGGAGGGGGGAGTGGCATATTTTTGAAATGCTAATTTCCTACGAAGTCAAAAGAATTCACCTTATTTACTGCTCTATGTGAACAGCATGGAAAACTAGGCTTCTTTTGTTTTTGTTTGTACAGTAAGGGAAAAATCTGTCAAAAAGCAAATTTGTTCCTCTGGGGGGAAAGAGAATAAATTCTTGCTATTTTTTTTTGGTTTGGTTTGTCACTTGACATATGCACAAACAACTCCAACAGCTTTCAGTTTGGTCCTGAGGGGAGAATCTTCCTTGGATGTTTCCTTATTATTATCCTGATTCAGAAAATATTTAAGCTGGATTACTTAAATGTGGACATTTGCTGATATGTCTGGCCCCAGAAGATTAGATAAGCAAAATCAGAGAAGACATCTTTTACTGGGCCAGTGCCTGCAAGTGTCAGAATCTTTGCTGGTTCCTACTTTAGTGGGGGATGAGCCCAGTAAAAGATGTAAATATGCCTAGTTCCTGAATTATAAGTAGTTTTATTTGAGTTAATAGGGGTAATCCTAAAAGAATGAAATTTATACAGCATATTAATTTACAAAACAGCTTTTGATTCAGTCTCCATGTCTGCATAAATATTTTTGGTTTAGCTGAACTGGTATGTGGAATCACACGACACACATTGTTTACTTTTCAAATTTCACCGCTGAATCTTTTATGCAGCACTTTCCTTTTAAATTAGCTCCTTGAATTCTTAGGAACATGATTGTTCTGTGTGCTGGTTAGACCTGATGAATAATTCTGGTATACACACATTTTGTTACATTGTTTAACCTGGATCTCTGCCTCAGGCATACAGAGAACCTATGTTCTCCTTAAATTTTAAGGTGCCTTCAATCTGTTGAGTAAACCTAGAAAAAACTGGAAGCCTGTTTGCACAGTGAAAGCCAAAAATCTGATAAAGATATTGAACTGAGAATGGGAAACCTAGCCTGAAGAAAATAATTATTTACCTTTAAGGCAGCTAATATTGCCAATAAGGGATTGTATTGTTTTGATTTCATTTTTAAAGGAATCCTCATCTTATATATGCTTGTGATGCTTATGAGCTTTGATTATATTTGGTTCATTATGCAGAACAGGGGTATTTATCTTTATTGCAATGAATTACATTTCCCAAGTGGACCAATCATAGTTAAAAACCTGGCTTAGTTAAACACTTGGAAGATAAATATGAGAACCATAATAAATCTGAACAAGGAATGTTGTTAAAAAGTTCTGCAAAAGCTAGATTTTTAATTTCCAGGTAATGTGGCATTTGGCTATGTTTTTATAGCAACAGGCTTCCTGGTATACCAAGAAAGAGAGTGTTCTCTTTCATAAAACCATTGCTTTAGATAAACTCTTCCAGGCTTGTACTGTTCTCTTTAAAATTCCATGGATTGTTCCCTCAATCCTTGAATGTTATTGTAGCCCTTTGTCTATTTTTAAAATTACTGTTTCTCTTGTATTTTTTTCTGTTACATTTGTCCTTTGGTAATTCCGGGATATTAATAATTCTACTTATTTTTACACAAGCCTTTCTTCTCTGTTAGCCATAGCTGAAATATCATTTCTTATTCCCTCTGTTACCCTCTTTGTTCTCTTCTTGCCAGCAAGCCTTCCTCCCTTATTGACTCAATATTTCTTTTTAAAAAATTCTTCTTTGCCTTCTTATTTCATATTATTTCTTTTCTAGGTATTTATTTAAAAACTATTGCTAGAGTTAATTACCGCATTCCAGAGATCAAATAATTTAGAACACTTTGATTTGAACAGTGCAGCCCTAGGCATATTTACACAGAAGTAAATACCTTTATGTTTGGCCAGGCTTCCTCACCAAATGGGTAGCATGACCAAGCTGCTATCACTATCTTAAAAGCCTTTGACCACTTTTTCCCAAGCCACTTAATCTGGAATAGACCACAAAGCAGCCACTAATGGCAAACTGCCTTTAGGTTTCTAGTGGTAGTCACACACTTTACTTCATCTCAGCTCCAAGCTCTACAGTTTTAACATGATTGTGAATTACTGCCTGAGACATAGGGCTGCAGTGCTCAGTGGTTAAGAAGCCCACCTTGTTACCTGGAAGGCTGGTAAATCAGCAGTTCGAGATCTGGCTACTGCATGACAGATTGAGCACCCGTATCTGTCCCAGCTCTTGGGGACATGAAAGGAGCCTCATTTGGGCATTCCCTGAGCTGAGTTTCTTCCGCAAAAATCCTTTCAACCCAGAATAATTTCTGACACTAAATTATTATTATACTGCCTGAGACTCTTTCTTTTTGCCCTGCTACAATCAATCTGCCACGGCTGACTGAGTGGACAATCAGGAAGCTATTCTGTTGCCCAGATTTATTCCTGCAGGAAAAGAAAATGACATTGATCCAGGGTCAGCCGCTCTTTTGAAGCACTGACTCCCAAAGCTGGATTGGTCCTTCATGCAATGTTTATGCATCTCTTGGGTGCTATCTCATGTAGTCCCTGCTGAATTAGAAAGGAAAATGACACTTTATTTTTAGAGAAAGAGAACTGCTTTAATTGTAAACATTTACTGATCCATTGTTGACCTGTTATCTTGTGATGGATGTATTCCCTGAGGAACTGCCTATACAACTAAAGCCCACTACCTGCCTTGTTCTTTCTTGACTCCTTATATATCACAGTGAGAATTAAGTACAATGGTTCAAAGTGGGTGGCTCATCGCTGGGGGAGGGATTGATCCAAAACAGTGAAATAAATGGCATACATACATTGCCTGCACGTTTCAGATAATCATGTGCAGGAGATATTTATGATGGAATCTGGTCTGTGTCTTTTGGCTTACACTGGGTTAAACAGGAATGTGGTTGTGGTTGTGGGGTTGTTGTTGTTTTTGGCTTTTCTGGGCAGTGTAAGGTATGTGACTCTGATCTATAGTCAAATCTGAATTTCAGTTAAGTACAGCTAGAATTACCAGTCTACCTATCCATACTGTACTGACATACTACAGCCTGGAAAAGCTGCCTTTTGTTCTTATTTCTGCCCTATTGGTTACTGGATATCATCCCAACTAACCTTCCCTTGGATGTGGCAGTTATAAAATGACATTGTGCTGCATCCAAATAAATATCCCATATTATTAAGCCATGAAGTATTTCTTCTTCCCGCATTTCTTTTTCTATTTATTTTACCTAGAATGATCAGCTATAACAATCAGCACTTTGTTTCTCATTAAATGACTAAAATATTCTAATATTCTGCAGTGTGTGTGTGCGTGCATGTGTATGTGTGTATCTCTCTCTGTGAGTGAGTGAGTGAGTGAGTGATATGTTTTAGTTGTTTACTCTTTGACTTGTTTGTCACCCTCCCAAGCCAAGCAATTTTTAACGCCATGTGATAAATCGGTATTTTGGATGCTTGATTTGTTTATTAATAGACTTTGTTAAGATCCATGATGCCTCGCCAAGCAAAAGAACTATGAATATTTAGTTCTATACAATGCACCCTTTTCAAAGACAATTGTAGGTTTTTATTATGTATTATATTCTTGATCTCAAAGAAACTGCTCTGGGCAGTGCTGGGACATCAGAATCTTATCAGACAGTGTTGGCTTATCCTTTCTGTGAGCAATAGTCCAAAAAAATAAAATAAAGGAAAGCTTTTCCAGGCTCTCACCACAGGGAAGTCTGAATAATAGTCTGGACAGCTACTAACCTAGAAGGAACTGTCACTTGCCCAGGACTGACTGACTGACTAGAAGGCTGCATGAAAGTACTGTACAGTTGTACCTCACTTAAAGAGCATAATGCGTTCCACTGGATTGCTCTTTAAGCGAGTTTGCTCTTTAAGTGAAACACCATTGTAAGTGACCCATTTGGGGGGGGGGGATTGTGAACCCTGATTTATTTGTTAAGCGAGTTTTTGGTTGGTTTTATTTGTTAAGCAAAGCGAACATTCAGAGAAAATTCTGCTCTTTAAGTGAGTTACTCTTTAAGCATGGTGCTCTTTATGCGAGGTTTGACTGTACTTTACTTGTAGACAGAGGAGGTCACCTTGAACATTTGCAATCTGTGAAATGGGTGTTGTGAGGAAGAATCAGATACCAAGAGTTTGTGAAGCTCTTTGAACACTATCCAGTCGAGTTGAATCCATCTGAATTTCCTAAGCCTTAGAGCAGATTGCTTTGTGCAGGTTCCACCAGGAAAGTGACCTGTGCAGAACACATTGAAATAAATGGGAGCACTGTAAGAACATAGAACACAGCAGTAGCAAAGATTGCAAACTTAACCAGGGGGTGGGGTGGGGGAGAGAAGTGGCTTGGCTTGTTCTTTTGTCTTTGATATGTAGAAATCCAGGAATGAAACTTTCAAAAGCTTGGAGACAAATATTATATAATGTTTGCATAAGAATAAACATCACCAAATGTTTCTCATATTCTGTAACCAACAGTAAATTGCTGTATAGGGGATTTGGTAGCTTAGTGTAATAGCTGGATGGAGGATTTCAGAGATCCAGTTTTTTGTCCCCACTAGGTCACGAGATTCATGCGACACTATGAGACCCTGCATAGTGTTGTGAGGACTTGATGATTTGCCTTCAGATCATTACAAAAAAGGTGACATATACATTTATTTGTGTGTTTGTTTGAAGTGCCATCTTTCTCCCCATAGGATACCCAAAGTGACTCACAATAGTTACAACTTTACCATACAGCAGGTTTTAAGTGCTACACAAATTACACATATTCAAAACAATTAAACATTACTCAAGATTAAAACCAACTTTAAAAATAAATCTAAAAGCATTTAAAAATATATATTTTTAAATCTACGTTTAATAAATGTGGCATTCCTTAGATCCCCCCCCCCCCGCCCATCCATCCATCGTTTAAAAACCTATATGAAAATGAAAGTTTTGCCTGATAGGAGAAGGAAAAGGTGTGGTGGTGACAACCTGGCTTCTTGAGGCAGTGCATTACTTAGGAGCAACAACTGAGAAGACCCTCTCTTGTGTCCTCACCCAAAGAGTTTGGGAAAATCTGAAAGAAGGACCTCCCCAGAATCTCCTAAAAGCCAAGAAGGCTCATATGAGGTGATATGATTCTTCAAATAGCCTAGACCCAAACCCTATAGGGTTTATAGGTAATAGATGTAACAATTAACAGTCACACTTACATACTACCCTAGGAAGCATACTAGGAAGCACTTAGTGTGCTCACTGGGTGTTTCACAAGGTAATTAGCAATTTTGCCCAAAACATGCTGGGTACTCATTTTACCAACCCGGGAAGGATGGAAAGCTGAGTCAACCTTGATCCCCATCAGGATCAAACTCACAACATCAGCAGAGTTTTGGGTGCTATGCTGTACAGTAGTTTAACCACTGCACTATCAGGGTTCTTTAACAAATAAATGGGGGTGGGGAGAGAAAAACTTTTAACCATGTCTTTAAGTCAGGCATTAGCTAAAGGGACAGCTATAGTGGCCACTTGAAATGTTGGCACACTGTGTATGGGAGGGGTCCCCGGGTGGATTCTAGCATCTGTTTGGTTCTGCATGATGCATTAGAAGAATGATTAGTTTATTTTACCATTGCAGGTGTAGGGATGGTCCCAGAGCGCTCTTCATCTTGTGGCATTCTAAATTACCTGGATGTGCCTCCAAAACAACATTGATGCATTAACAATTCATTCTGTTTCATTTATTGCCAGATTTTGTACAGTGTTCTGCATGCACAATATATAGGTTTCAGCTTCTTTGTGCTCTATCCTCTGTCTGCATTGATTACCAATCTGTGAGTTCACATTGATGCAGTCATGAATAAAATGTTTTTATTTTGTTTGCAATTGCATCAAGATTCTTATGGTGCAGTATACACAGTACAATGTGCAGCAAACTATTTGAGTAGACATGTGATGGCACCAAGGTTCCTTTTGTGTGCTGTTTTACTAAAACATTATAGTGCACTGCTGTATTTGTAAGATACTGCGAAAGTAATTTTGATGAAATTATAAATATGGTTACAACAATTTTGTTTTATTGCAGTATTTTATTAATGTATCTACGGTCACACAGACAGAAGGTAGAAAGGTGCAACTGAATAGAAGGAAGTGAAAGCTGAAATTCCAGAAATTAGTATAGCGGTACCCCGCTTAAAGAACATAATGTGTTCCACGGGATTGCTCTTTAAGCGAGTTTGCTCTTTAAGTGAAACACCTTTGTAAGTGACCAATTGTGACTTCTGGTGGTGGTGGGGATTTGTTAAGTGAATTTTTGATTGGTTTTAGTTGTTAAGTGAAGAGAAAATTCTGCTTTTTAAGCGAGGTGCTCTTTATACGAGGTTTGGTTATACATGAATTGTTCTTGGTAAACTTGAATTAAGGAGACAAGGTTAAGCAAAGGAACAATAAAAATGAAATGCAAAGGGGGAGATTGTGTGTGTGTATGCGTGCATGTGCTTGTACATGTGTGCATGCATGCATACACACATGTATATTTTTTCACCCCAGTGCATGAGAAATTAAGTTTTAATAGTGCTGGATAATTAAAAGAAGGCAATTATGTGGATTCTGAACACTTCTTCTGCCACTGATGGGTAATTTGTTGAACCGATCTGGTGGCATTAATCAAATGTTTTTCTTTAGCCTGCTCACCTTTCCATTAACTGATTAGCTAAACAATTAGCAACTTTTTTGGTTCTGTATTTTTTAAAACTATTTCTTCTTTGGAAAAGAAGCAGAGTGTCATCATTGTAAGCATGATGAAATCACAAAGGAATTTGTGCTGTAAACACTGCCATAATAACTAGGAAAGTAAGAAAGCAACTCCTCAATTTTTAATTTCGAAGGGGGCCATTTTGTTTCCAAAGTGATAGGCATTTAACTACTATCCCTTAAAAGATGTGATCAGTACAAACCACTTTTGTATTAACCTTTATACTGTTTGTATTCCAAGGTGTTTTGAGTGATGCAGTCATAAATTTAAACACAAAGAGTAAATATTAAAAACTTTTTATTTTGCAAAGTATTAAATTTCTGGATAAGCAAAGTTGTTTTGCTTTCTGCAGAAAGGCTGGAACTAGAGGAGGTACTTTAGGGAAGCTGATGGATTCATTTGCTGTCTTGGAGGTCTTGGGGGCAGTATTCTGTTTGACTCAGCCTCCCATCCTCCCAAGGTCAATAAAATGAGTACCCAGGGTGTTGAGGGTATAAACACTAATTAACTTGTGAAATGCCTACAGAGTGCACTAGGTATAATTGATATTGCTATTTGAGAGTGTGAGAAGGCTTGAATGCCATAGTATTCTGTGGTCACCTTTTGCAGTCCCTTTCATATGATAGTTTTATGTATCTATTTAAGACTGGTACAGTGATCTCAGGGACTGCAGTGGCTCAAGTGGCTAAGATGCTGACTGGAAGGTGGAAGGTCAGCAGTTTGATTCTCGAGGATGGGATGAGCTCCTGTCTTTGCCCCAGCTCCTGCCAACCTAACAGTTCAAAAGAAAGAAATTGCAAGTAGATAAATAGGGACCACTTCAGTGGGAAGGTAAATAGCATTCCATGTGCTCCTGCATCTAGTCATGCCTGCCACATGATCACAGAAACATTTGCAGGAGAAGCAGACAGCCCTGGGTCTTCGGCTTTGAAACAAAGATGAGCACTGAACCCTAGAGTCAGATTGACAGGCTTTCGAACAAGGGAAACCTTTACCTTTACAGTGATCTTGTTTATAAGTTCAAAAAGGCTTATAATGAATATGTAATATTAATTCATAAGAGTCTGTGGTGGTTTCATGGTTAAAGACACTGAAGATGACTGGAAGGTTTGAAGATCAGCAGTTCGAGACCTGAGTACTGCTCAACAGAGTAAGCTCCCATCTCTGCCCCAGCTCCTGCCAACCTAGCAGTTGAAAAGCAAGAAATTGCAAGTAGATAAATAGGTACCACTTCGGTGGAAAGGTAAACAGTGTTCTGTGCACTCCAGTGTCTAGTCATGCCTGCCACATGTTCACAGAAATGTCTGCAAACACAGACAGTGCTGCCGCTTTGGTCATAAATAGAAATGAGCACTGAATCCTAGAGTCGGATACAACTGGCTTTCTAGCAAGGGCACCATTTAACTTTACCTAATATTAATTCTGTTTAAAAAAGGGAACTTCAACCTTGGGGAGGTGGTGGGGAAGAAGAATAAAAGCATGTACCACTCAATAAATAGAAAAGAACAACCGAGAAATAACAATGTGCATTGACTTCCAGTTCAGTTCATAGCCAGCCCCCAAAGCAATGGTAAAAAATATCGCCAGCATCTTTTCTAAAGTCTGGCAATAGCTGCAGTGGGAACATACTTTTTATGTACATCAAGTTCATGTAATTTGAAGGCTTTGTGTCGATTACAGACTGTAAAATTTTTGGCACAATATTATTTTATTGCACTTTGCTTTATGTTGCAGGCTAAATCTTACCCTCATAAAATATGTACACACTTCCCAGGGAAATATTTGCTTGATCGTTTTGTGAACAGTGATTGATCTTTGTTTATTCCTTGTATTTTAATTTTTTTTAAAAAAAACCCACATAAGATAGGCATCTAATAACTGAATGCTCTATGATATGACTGTAGTTTGATAAAGATTTAACTGTCCAGCAGAAAGGCCTTTGTTGCCTAGGGACCGGTATCCACACAGACAGCTTATATTTGCTTTATGCGAACAGAATATGGCATTAGCTATTAACTTGTTTTAGTGTACCTTGCGTTGACTACCATAAGTGGGAGCAAGAATTCAGGAGGTAGACATTTTTACATAAGGGACTTACTAAAGAAAGTTTGGGTATTTCTTATTAAACAAGTGACCAATTGTTACACTTATTGCAATTGAGTTTGCAGTTAGTAGCAGATAACAGAAAACAATTTAAACTGAAAAAAATTAGTTCTGTAGAAGATATAGTATGTGCCAGGCCAAATTTAATTCAAGTGTGCTGGAGAGGTTAGATTGTACCCAGTATGAGAAATGATGATAAAGAACTGTGCAGCCCAATCTTCTGAAAGCTTTCTCAGAAGTAAGTCTTATATAATTAAGTGAGACTTTGTCTCTTGCATCTTTGTATAATTTTGCAGCCTGTAGCTGGCAGGTTAGTTGCGGTGCCATCCAGCAGCTGGAATTTGAAGCGACTCTTATTTGGAATAGAAATGACAGCTAGTAATTGGGATAAATTTGAATTTGTGGTGCTTTAGTGGGGAAATCTCTCAATTGCAAATGGGTCCCAGTCTCCTCAAAACCAGGTTCTTGCTGTGGTCATTTCATAGATTGAGATTGGGTCCCTTTCACCCTAAATTTTAGCCCCCAGTCCCAGGCATGAGCTGTCACTGTTCAAACTCATAATGTAATTTGTTCCTATCTCTTCCTTCCTTCCTTCCTTCCTCCTTCCTTCCTTCCTTCCTTCCTAGCATTTGTCCAGTAAATATCAACAAGGGAAAAGAAATGCTTGCTCTCCAGTTACTAATGAAGAATTGGTTAAAATAAAAGCTTTTCTTATGTTGTATTGGGGAAAATTATAGAAGTCACCCATAATCAGAACTAATTTTATATATGTGCACAGAGATACATACACATTTTCTATTATAAATCTTCTGGGAGATAAATGACAAGAATTTTTTTTTTTTTTGCAAAAAAGGATTTCCCTTTCTGGAGAAGGCTTTCAGTGAGCAAGCAATCAGGTATGTCTAGGAATAGGGTTCTCTGTCTGGAAACTTAGAAGTTGTTATGGGCTAAATGAGTATTGAGTGGGGTGTGTGCTGAATCTGTCCAGAATACATCTGGTAAGGACATGTGTTTGTGGAATACTCTCACTGCTTTATAGGTCCATTAATATGCATAAAAGCAGAGCTGTTGACAAGCCAACCGTAATGGTTTGTTTGGATTTTTTTCCATAGTGGCCACTGAGTAAATATGTTTAAAGCTGGATAAACAGATATTAAAGTTTGAAGTAGTTTAGCATTGTTTAACTGCTCAACTAGCTACAAATCTGGAAGGGCAATACCTCTTCAATGGAGTGTGTATTTGTCTTACATGTGGACTTAAATTGGCTTGGGCGGCATCAGCTGATGTAATGCATGAATTTTATTTATTTATTTATTTATTTTGCAGAATTTAAAATGTATTGGCAGCTTAGCACATCCAGATTGTTTCATAACTCTTCCTTGGGTATAATTGCTCTTGTTAAACTAGCATTCTTTGATATCTGCATAGTACCTCAGAAATAATCTGGAACATGAGTGGACCCACAAAATGCAAAAAGTTAAACTGAAAGGGCCTGGAATTTGCTACCACACTGTGGGCAGAGCCTACGTCATGCCTGCCATATGGCCATGTATGGATCTGCAAACACAGGCAGCACTGCCTCTTTGACTGTAAATGGAGATGAGCACTGCACCCTGGAGTCAGATATGACTGGCTTTTGAGCAAGGGAGACCTTGAACCACTTGCAGGGACAAAACCTGATGGGGCTGGGTAGGGAGGTGGGCGTGGCCACCCAATTTTGCTACACCCCTGCCAGAAGGCTACCCAATTTTCCTCCCCCCTCCTGGGGGTGCGAACCTGTTGCTACCCAATACTGGGCTGGATGCAGTGGTGGGATGTCAAAATTTTTACTATCCCACCGTGATGTCATCACAGTATGGGCGGAGCTAACATCATGATTTCATGATGTCATGGGTGGGGCCAAAGAAAAAATAATTAAAAATAAATAAATAAATAAATAAATAAAAATAAAATAAAAATAAGCACACACACCTCAACCCAAACCCAAACCCAAACCCATTAATTAATTAATTAATTAATTAAATAAAAGAAAAATTACATTAAAATACACCCACCCACCCACCCCGAACACAAATCAACCCCCCCAAACACAAACCCGTCACTTACCTGTTAGTATAAGTGCCTGGGCAGCACCATGTTGCAAGATGGATATGGTCATCGTACCAGTTCTCTAGGACAGTGTTTCCCAACCTTTGGTTTTTGGACTTCAATTCCCAGATACCTAAGTCATTTCCACAAAGCACTGATCAGCCAGTGTACTGACTGAAACTTCTGGGGATTGAAGTCCCCCTGCAGAGCGCAGGCCCCATGTTGGGAAACACTGCTTTAGGATAATATGCCTTAATGTAAATGTAAAACAGCTGTACCTCCTTAAGGGTTCTCCAATTGGAACAGCAATTGGAACAGCACAGGTGTAACTTATTGATGAGGTAACTCCAAGATTTTGCTAAAAAACCCCAAGCCAGGCTGCCAGGACTGTGGTAGTACATCAATATAGGTAAAGGTATTAAATACACATTAAAATACACACAGACACACCACATCCAAAAGTGAGTCACTTACCCTGGAGAGCAGGCTATAGGGAGCTTCAGGCTAGCAGCTTCTCTTCCTCCTCCCCACTTGGGAAGACAGCAAGGAGGCCGTGCATACGTGCCAAGCACTGTAGGCGTGCATGCACATTGTGTGCTTGGCACGTATGTGCAGTGAGGGAACCAGTGAAAAGGTAAGGTGGTTCCCCCAAAAGCTGTTACTGGTTTTCCAGGACACTGGGGAAAAGTTGCTACCGGTTCTGGCGAACTGGCGTGAACCTTTGCATCCCATCACTGGCTGGATGTCTGCTACCGGGTTTGGTTATGTGTGTGTGTTAGGTAATTTATTGGGAGCCTATTGTTTTTCAAAACCCCGAATCATTGTACTTGGAAACTTCCAGGAGTAGTTTACTTTTGTGGTAAAAAAGAGAGGCATTTAGGGGGGAGTTAGTTATAAGAAAAATGGTAGGGTACTATCTGCAGCCCTAGGGTTTCACTTTGCCTTCCCCTGCTTTAATTGGAAAGAGAGAGAGCACAAGAAGGTTAGCCTGCTGCTTTTGCTGATCTCTCCCTTTGAATAGGCCATTGGTCTAATCCAGGGATTCTCAACCTGCGGCCCGTGGCACCATTTCATGTGGCCCACCACTACTCCACAACACCAGGAAGTGCCATCTGGTGGAGGAAGGGCAAAATGGCTGTCCAGCCCCCAAAGCTATCTGAAGGAGCATGACCCGGCCCCTGGCTTTAAAAGGTTGAGAACTCCTGGTCTAATCCTAAGAGCTTGGCCAGTGCAATAATGTAAACTTGAACCTCCTAAACACAAGTTAGAGCTCAACACGCAAAAAAATCTGGTTTACCTTCATAGACATAAATTTTATTTTCTTATGGCCTAGCAACTCTTCAGCCCCCTCTCCTGAAGGTCTAGATTGAACCAGATAGCACATCTGTATTTACCAATTTATAAGTTGTATGAAACTGTTCCGCTCTCAGATCATGAGCATCCATTGGCTGGGCTGGACTTAAGGAGAGGTCAACCAGACTGGTGCATTTTCTGGACATGACATTGTCCAGGACTTGGTCTGAGTATCTTTAGCATACTTTTTATAGTGCCCCATTTCTCCTCTTGTCCCTCAAAATATGAAATTTCCCCAGGTTTCTCTAAGGTGTCACATAATTTTACTATAATTCAAACTAGAATGGGTGACATATTTTAAAAAACATAATAAACTCAATAAAGATACCAAATGGCTGACCTCATTTGGATCAGATGAATGTGTTTTTTAAAATTAACTATCCAAGTAATGAAAGAAGATGATCTGAGATTCTGAGCAAATGATTGTCAAATGAGGTGTGTGTGTGTGTGTGTGTGTCTAATTTAATGCAAAGATGTCCACAGGCATTTTTATGGCAAGCTGTGGTTTATTGTGCAGCTTGCTGTTTTGCAACAGTACAGGTAATATGTTCTAGAACTGTGATGGTGAATCTTGGCACTCCAGATGTTCTTGGACTTCAATTCCCAGAAGCCCAAGCCCCCTGTGAATCCACATGAATGGGTTTACTGCTATTCATCCAGCCTGCGCTGCCCTCATCGCTCCCAGAAGCAGAAGTAAAACACACCCATACACATTTTACTTCCTGGTGTGGTGGAGGTGTGGTTTGCACTTCCTGGTGTGGTGGAGGTGGTGGTGGGCTACATGAAAGGGTGCTGCAGGCTGCAGCCAGCCCACAGGCCTCAGGTTGAGAATCCCTGCTATCAAGATTCTCTGCTTTCCTCAGCGATTGCCTTATGATTTAGATACTCTCTGGCTAAGGTAAAGGTAGTTTCCCTTACTCGAAAGCCAGTCATATCTGACTCTAGGGGTCAGTGCTCATCTCTGTTTCTAAGCCGAAGAGCCAGCGCTGTCTGCTTCTGCAGACGTTTTCATGGTCATGTGGCAGGCATGACTAGACACTGGAATGCACGGAACGCTGTTTCCTTCCCACCGAAGTGGTCCCTATTTACCTACTTGCAATTTCTTGCTTTCGAACTGCTAGGTTGGCAGGAGCTGGGACAGAGACCGGGAGCTCATTCCGTCCTGCAGTACTTGGGAATCGAACTGCTGACCTTCCGCCTCCCAGTCAGCATCTTAGTGACTTGAGCCACTGCGTCTTAGTGACTTGAGCCACTGCAGTCCCTCTGGCTAAGAGACCATCAAAAACACATCCCTCCTGTTACTTTTAAGGAGGGCAGAGAGACCATAGATGGATTAAAATGTGATGATCCCCTGGTCTGTATAAGCCTTTAAGAGGTCTCATGCCATTATTATTAGGCGTGTGCATTATTCCAACAGTTTTGCAAAACTTGAAATTTAGCTGCTGCTGCTTCTTTGTATTTACAGGTTCCTCATGATTGGAAACCTTAAACTGTAGGCCATGTAGGTTGTATGTCAATATGGTACCAAACAGAGCCAGCATTGAAAACAAAGAGCAGGCTGCACCATCCAGCAGAAATAGTAGCAGGGTTCATTTGGCATTTGGCCTTTAGCAGGACATGAGCCCAGCTGGTGACCATCCCCGCTAATCTCTGATAGTGGGCTCTGAATTGCAGCTGTCAAGAGCTTCTGAACAATTCAAGAGCTCTCTGCCTCTATGAAGTTGGCAACTGCTGCAGTGGAACTGGCCTACCTTTGGAGCAGGGGTGCCCAAACTTTTTGGCTGAGGGCCGGTCATGTGGTTCCTCCCAACGGAAGTGGAAGTGAAACATGCCTTGCCATCTGTTTTGTAACAGATGTTTTACAACAAGATAAGATACATTTTAGGCTGCCATTTTGTCAGCTTAAACCGGAGGTGCCCAAACTATGGCCCATGGTCTGGATCCGAACCTCAATGATAATTCTTCTGGCCCACACCATCCTGGTACAGGTACATTCTACTTTCACTTCCAGGAGCGAGGAGGGCAGTGTGGGCTGGATGAATTGGCATCAGGAGCCCGATCCGGCCCATGGGCCATAGTTTGGGAACCCCTGCTTTGGAGGATTAGGACTTGATCTTTCTTATTTCTCCCTTCCTCACCTTGTGCAGCTTGTGAGAGAAAGTGGGGTGAGGGGTGGCAAGAACTTAGTCTCTTGTTTGGGTCATCCAGAAACCTGGAGCTGACCCTGGGGCAGACATCTGTTACACGAAATCTTGTGAAGAGCTATGCACTCTGATTTTACTATAAAAGACTGTTATAATCAATAGCTGGATATTGCAAGAGTTTCTCCAGGCAAATGATTTCATTGTAATCTATCTTCTTCAGACTCAGTGAACTCGGGGCAGATGTTCCTAAGGGAAGTTTGCCATTTATGATTCACCACACAAAATTAAATAGTAGAAGGTTCTGCTCATTGCTTTTGACAGAAAATAATAAACATATAATCTGGAAAATAAAGATTGCTGTGCAAAGAGAATTTGTGATAATTCTGAGAGTACCATTCTTATTATGCCTTTTATAATTTGGGAGAAAGAAATTTCTGCATCTCTTACTTATAGAAGATGAAATAAAAGGTTTTTTAAAGTTTGGGAGAGAAATTTCCACAGTATTCAAATATTAATAAATAAATATTAATAATTTTCCATTGCTAACTCCCCCTTTTAACTACTGTTGCCCTTAGTGATGTATTTAATGTTGTAGAGGAGTATTTGAAATTTACTCTGTGGTACAAATTATTGGTTGGTAGATGCAGTTCTTGAGTTGTTACTAGCAAAGTGCAGAGGATGGCGAGGAAACATCTCACAAATCCCTGCAGCTGCACAGGATGACAAAATAACATATGTGACTGCTTAACTTCTTGAAAGATACATTTTATTATTCTTCCCGCACATACTGTAAATTACTGTTGCCTGAATTAGCACTCTATGAGCAAGAGAAATTGATACACAAACAGGCTGGCATGCAGCTAATTTGTTTAGCAAATTGAGAGCTGATACCTGCTATTTCACGCCCACTGCAAGCAGAGTCAGTCGCTTGTTGCAGGCGGTATATGCGTGAAATACCGATGGGATAACTTCTGGCAACCTGAAGCACGATCAGTGGAATTAGCAGCCATAAGAGGGTCAGCGTTCCCTCTGTAGGTAGAGTTGATTCCCTCCCTAGGTAGGGTTGATTTTTATGCACGAAGGCAGTTAATATATTCACAATGCATTCTAACACTTGTCTTTTGTCCAAAAAGAAATAGGCCTTTTGAGCTTATGAGCCATGTTCATTTCAGAGTTTTTTGTGCTGTAATGTGGACACACTGAAAGCTTGCCACAGCCAGGAGGATGCAGCGTGGTCATGAGGAGGTTCTGAACCAGCTCGTAAATTTAATCCATCCTATCAGAGTTTAAAGGGACTGTGGTGGGTTAGTAGCTAAAATGCTGAACTTGACAACTGGAAGGTTGGCAGGTCAGCAGGTTGAGACCCTAGTGCTGTGTTATGGAGTGAGTTCCCATCTATCCAGGCTCCTGCCAACCTAGCAGTTCAAAACCAAGAAATTGAAAGTAGATAAATAGGTACTGCTTCGATGGGAAGGTAGCAGCATTCCATGCACTGGTTTCTAGTCATGGCTGCCACATGACCATGGAAACATTTGCAGCTGCAGACAGTGCTGGCTCTTTGACTGTAAATGGAGATAAGCACTGTCTCCTAGAGTTGGATACAGCTGGCTTTTGAGCACGGGAGACCTTTACCTTACCAGAGCTTAGAATGCAGGCTACTATGCTCTCTTTGCCTGGGTTGCTTTTTTGCTATTACATCTTCTACAGACACAGGCTCATGAGGAAAACATGCACTGAGGTTTGGTAGATGATGTCTTTGTTTCGCATTTGTCCATGCCTACTTTAACACAGTCATTGGTTTTGCCTGCTGTTGCCCCAGAGGCTTCACTTACAATGGAACTGGACCTGTAGATTGGTTATCCCTTGATCAACAGTAATATCCATCATCGCTGTTGTCCATTTGAACTTGTGTGACTTCTGGACTTGAAGACACTTTATTTCCTCTGAACCTTTGGCCTTTTCTTTTTGCGCATACATCCTTCTTTATTTGGAAATAACTTTCTGAATGGATAAGAAGGGATGTTGCTCTCATGATGGGTTGATTAGATTTCAAAATGTTTGAGCACCACAAAAATCAAAAGCCCATTTTCATAATTAAGATCTCACAATTATGCAATAAGGTAATAGTGCATATAATTGCATGCACAGCCAGTCGTTTAGCTTTCTAACCATCCTTTTGCATGCAGTATTACCCTGCTTTGCAAAGCAGGGTTTAAAATATTGTGCACAATAATTTCTCTTGAGAGAGACAGCATATGAGAAGATGACTGAAGTTGTTGAAGACAGAATCCAGATAGAATATAGCAGGTTTCAACATTTTGGAATCTGCTTTGATCCTTTTGAAATATATCTTGCTTCTCCTGACTTGGGAGAAATTAAACATTTCCCACATCAGATTACAGTTTTGTGATGATTCCACAGCAAGGGTCAACCTAAATGTTACAGAGAGTGCATTTTTATAAGATGAAATCATGTGAGAGTTCTAGAGACATAATTCGGGGGGACCTTCATGTCTGAGCAATCATAGTTGGAGAGAAAGCCTGTCTTTCCATCATAATGACTTGGCATAAAACAAAGCAAGCTGTGTGGAATGTGAAGATATGTTTCAGAATTAAAAGAATCTCTTATGGTAATAGTATGATAGTCGTAGTGTCTAGTTTGGAGTAGCCTCATTGAAATCAATGGAACTTAAATCTAGTTTTTGTCTTCATTTTAGTGGGTCTTTTCCAAGTGTGATAAAGTCTGAACCTACACCTAGCTGGTAATAGCAGTCCCACTATGCTTTCCTGCAGGATCTCACCTCTCACCATGAGTCTGCCTGAGATGAAACAGTAACCTTAAAGTGGCTTTCCAAAAATCTTCCTTGAGACATAAACATTTATTTATGTGTCAGGGGCTTCCAGATGCACCTGCCTAGCCATTGTGTTACCAGAATGCTGGAGTATGAAAACACTACAGTCCAATGAAGCTTGAAGAATTATATATTCTTACTCAGAAAAGAATCCTACTATCCACAGATGATGCTGAAGCTCTTGATCTATACCATGTGTAAATAATTTATTAATTTGATGATTTATTGGCATAGGACCTGTTTGCATTTTATTTTTAAATGAGTTAGTTGGAGCAGCAAACACAGGATTTCACAGGAGAAAGGTAAAGCAGACAACCACTTGCCAATAGATGTGTGAGGTTGACACTACTTATATAATCTTGTTCTTCAAAGGCTTTATTTCAAGGAGTTGGAGAAGAGAGATGTGGTTCACAGATGATGTTGTAACTTCTAACATTACTCTTGAACCTTTTAACATAGGTTGTTTTAACACAGGTTGTGACTCTGAGGAGTGAATTTGTATCTAGATGTCACAGTAATAAAAGCAACACCCATTAAATCTACACTCTGTATCAGGCAGCAAGCCCACATTCTCAAAAGTTATTAAATATTTGCATGGATAAACATGTGGTGATTTGAACTTTTGAGTTAAATATAAACTGCCTTTCAGTTTCTTAAAGTTTATTTCATTGCAATAGTAAGAGCTAATCTAATAATAAAAGCCTTGTTTCATTTCCAAAGTTTTATTTTTCTAAATAAACTGAATGTTAAAATATAGGGTTTTTTTTTCTTATTTGCAAAGCTGAAATCAGATGAACAGTGGAGCATGTTGTACTAGACACTACCTTGAATCAGGCTTTCAGATTAGTTTATAGTAACTCTGAGCTGGTTGGTCTTGAGGCTCATAAAGCTGGGTAGAATAATATGAGCTGCTCCTAGAATTTAGCAATAATGGATTACCTGTAATGCATTACTTTTGGGGATTACAAGTGCATAACAATATTATTTTTGTGAGATAACATAAAAATAACATGGTTACTTTTTTATCTGTAATGACTAATATTTACAGGTTTCTTTTAAACAACATTTACAGTTATTTTGGGGATTTGGGGCCATTTTTTCATTTTATGTGTATTTTATGAAACAAAAAATATAGCGGCACAAATCCTTTGGGAGAGGCTGCACAAGCCCAATTGCACAAGCAATTTCCACCTGTGGTTTGCCATCTGTCATACTGCCAAGTGCATGACCAGACACACAATTGTTTATGCAACTAGTGAATGCAGGGGAGCGTGACAGACAGCAGAATGCAGACCTTCTTGTGTAATTTGCCTTGCATGACTGTGTAGGGCAATAGCATATTGGCCAGTGTTGGTAATATGTTATTGATGCATTACTCTTAGAGTAACAACTCAAGGGTAACATGTTGCTCTGCAAAATATTGCATCCTGCCTCATGTTGTACTTTAAAGATTAATGGTGCTAAATTCTGATTGCTCCTTGGGACTTCTCTACATTTCATTTTGTGCATGCATATATTTTCTGATTTTGTTCACTGTGCCATACTATACAGTATCTGGTTACTTATATTGCTCCCTGTCTATGTTCAGTCAGGTTGGATTCTGACTCATGACAACTCTTTCCAGGATTTTATCGGTTGTCAGAGCTACATCAACAGGATTTCAGCCTTTGCATGCTACATTAAGATAGCTCCAATGTACCTGGATCAGGTATCATTAGTTATCATCTTCAGTTGGTCAACAAACTTTCCTGAACTGAATAAGCTCTCAATAAATTTTGTTCTTACTGGATTTCCCTAAATGTATAAATGTATTCAATTTGGCAACTGCCAGGCAAACATTTCACCTGAAAATGAATAATATAATCCTCTATTATATGTTTTTGTTCCATTCCTAATAAATTTATTAATATTTTTAAAAAGATGTCATACTGTAAAAAGGGAATATGCATATGTGTGAAAAAGGGGTCTTTTATTGAAAGTATAAAGCAGACAAAACAACAAAATGACATGAAGTTATAGTACTGTGTACTAAAATTTAGTCCAACAGTTTGATTTATTGTGAAAGATCATTGGTCAGGAGTCATGACCATGGAATTAACCTTTTGCTTCAAGATTTATGATTCACCATTGGCTCCAAAACAAAAATGTTTCCGTATGTTAAATGGTGACAAAAATTTTAGTATTTATATAATCACATAGTATAATTATGAGCAATCGCAGAAGTCACACTTTATAGGCCAAGATTAATGATATGAGTTACAGTCTATAGAGGAGGAATTGGCTGGTAGGAGGTGGGGAGAGAGGTGTGCGTGTATTTTCGTATCAGAGGTTACTCTGGGTTGAAAGGATTTTTTTTTTTGCAGAGGATGCCCAAATGAGGCTCCTTTCATGTCCCTCATTGTGCAGCTCTTTGGGAATCAAAACCTGTGCTTCTGGTCTTCAAGCTCAGTGTGAATGGGATGAGAAAACACAAGTCTATCTCTGGCTAGCTAGTAGTCAGGCAAACCCAGATCACGTTAACTGAAGTTCCACTGTACATGATCTGGGTTTGCCTGGCTACTAGCTAGCCAGAGATAGGCTTGTGTTTTTTCATCCCATTCACACTAAGGTTAGTGCTGAAATATTGTATTAATATATCAGAATAGTGCTAACCAGTTCTACATTAAGAAAAAATGAGGAAGGTAAGGTGAAACAAACCTGCTCTTCTGTCCCTACTTTTCTCTCCTTTTTGTCTCAGCTCTGTTTCCCCTATTAATGCAGACCTGGCTGACAATGAAACAGTAATACTATGTATCAATGCTAGCCTTGTTTATTTTTTTTTCTTTAAAAAATCAGAGATACTCAGGGGTGATTGTGGAAAAGGGTTTCCCTGTATTCCTTAAACATCATGCCCAATTGCCTATGTCACCACACCACCACCCACAGTCATGCTCCTGTTCTTCTATACATCAAAACAATTGCTTCCACAACAGAAATTTCAATTGAACCCTTTCTGCTTGAAAAAAGTAGAAGCCCTCAGCAGTAAATGAAAAAAATACTGCTTTGGAAGGATGGATTGAATTCAGTCTATGTCTCATGTGGGCAGTAAACAAAGGTCAAATTAATCTGTTGTATAAGAGGAGCAAATTTGTGATGGATTTGACCATGTAGTCTAGTGCAAAGGCAGAAAGAGAACTTTGCAGGAGGAGTTTTCAGAAGGAAGGTGAGTGAGTAGCCAACATGGTCAGGACCACAAAACAAGAGAGAGATTGAGAGAAACACCCTCCTAAACCTGGGATCAGCTGAGAATTCCATTGAGCTCAAATAAGAAATCCTGTTCCTAATCATTTAAGTCTCATTGAAATTTCTTAAGAGTATGCAGAGCTGCAAGCTTTGAAGTCATGTTTTCTCAGCTCAGATTTTTAAAAGTATGCTACCTTTCAATATTTTATCTAATGTTGTTTGACCTGCCATCCATCATGGTATTCCAGAGTGATAAATTAATGCAATATTAATGTTGCATGTAACAATGGAAATTAAATATGTCAACAAAAATTCATAGCTACCTCTTTAAGCCACAGTCTGAAAGACTTTAGTTACTTTGGTAATACAGTAATCCATTGACCAGAAGATTGACGTAGACAGACCCATAAGAGGCAAAATGTTTTCCATACTCATATTCTTGCAGTTCATCATAACATATATTGAATGTTTTGATGAGATAATAAAATTTAAGTCTTGAATCATGCGCATTCCTTGGCTGTCTTTATTTCCTGACTGTTGGTGTAAATCAGATGTTCCCAACCTTTTCAAGCATGGGGCCGGGTCACACTCTCTCAGTCAGCTTTGAGGGCTGGATGGCCATTTTGCCCTGTCTGCACAATGTGAGAGGCCATTTTGTCCCAACAGCTTCAAAGGGGTGGCCATTTTGTTTCTTGAATGCCCTTGGAAGAGTGGGGGCACATGAAACTGTGCCATGGACCAGATGTAGGAAGGTCTCAAACCGTTTAGGGCTTTAAAAGTCAGAATTAACACCTTGAACCTGAAACGGAATGGAACTGGCAACTAGTGCGCTCTGCCAGTGCTGGTGAGATATGTTCGAATTTCCTCACCCCACTGATTAGTCTGGGTGCTGCATTTTATACCCATTGAAGTTTCCATGCCAGGGTCAGGGGAAGCCCCACGTAGAAAGCATTGCAGTAATCTATGCAAGAGATTACCAGCAAGATAACCAGTGTCATAAGGGACACTGACTTATTTGATATAGATGGGAAAAAAGCGACTTTGCAAACTGCCATAATGTGTGCTTTGAGGGTCAGATGGTGATCAAAAATGACCCCCAAGTTGTGTACCTGTTTACTGGGTGACAATACTATCCTAGACATCATCAGGTTACTGAATCCCAGTTGGACAGACGGTCCCTCCACCACCACCAGAACCTCCATCTTACTCTATCTTACAACACTTGCTCTGTGTTTAATTGCTGTTGTAGTCTACTTATGATGGCTCCAGTGACCTGCTAAGCTTTAGTGAACTGGGTTCAAGATTTAAGGATACTGGACTGCATTTAGGCAGCTGCTCACCACATAGGGCCACTCCATGCAGACCCAAAGGTCACTATTTATTTACTTATTTATGGCATTTGTATGTTTTCCAGTAGCACACATCTTCCTGGCAGCTTCTATAAGGTTGCATAAAGCAGGCACTACATAGAGTTATTAACTTGGGGGGTGGGGGTGGGTTTCTCTATTAATTTCAATATACTGTATCAGCAAATTCCCAGTGGGCAAACAGCTTCTCTCTCTCTAATAAAATAATAACAAGTTGCATGTGTGGAAAATGTATGTCTGCCTATTGGGATTACTGGTATATAGAATCCTGAAATGAGGCAATGCAAAAAAATATATTCTTTTTTTTAAAGTGAAAATTCACATGAAACTGTTATATTAAAATAACTATCTGCTATCAAGTCATTTCTTACTTATGATGAACCTTTGCAAGATTTTATATAGATAGAAAGTACTCAGAAGTGTTTTACCATCCCCTTCTTCTGGGAATGCCTGAAAGATTACCCATAAGTACACAGGCTGGCTCTTCTCCTGGGAGGTACAGTGAGGAATCAAACTCCCAACCTCCACAGCAGATTACCTAAACAACTGAGTTTAACCATCCAGCTATGACTGTTGAACTCATTTTTGAAACAGTCCTAAGCAGTTTTATGATTGTACATTGTTTCAGAAATGTGGCAAAGATAGGTGATAAAACATTGTCGAAACTTTAAGAAAAAAATACATTAAAAAGCTCAGGTAAGGTAAACTCATTATGCAAACAGGCATGTAATCAGAAAAACGCTTGGGCAGACACTGAAGGTTTTCAATTAATCATGGAAGCAACCAAACCTGAATGACTGTTCCCCAGGATAAATGGTGAGAGTTGGAGTTGGTAGCGTAAGTACTACTTCTGATAGCACTGGCACTGTTTCTGCAGTTCATTATTGGGTTTGTATTTCATGTTTATTTCAAACCCTTGTTCATATTTTATATTATAATGTGAGGTTAGTTTTCTTGTATAAGCTTTGATAATTTTAATAGTTTTATTGTTTAAATTATTCTCAGTAGCACCTGTTAGTTAACTTGAACACTAATTTTGTAGTAGAAACGTAGAATAAAAATGTAATGGAAATTACATTTCCAAGAATTAAAGAATTGCAGTGTAAAAAATAGATCCCATGAGGATTATTCCAAATATTTTTGTGTTTGAGCCTAAGCTGCAGTGACAAGCATGTCTGGGATATATGGTGCTATATAGGCATGTAAAGCAATAAAGGACATAAACTGGTGTCAATGGATTACTTAACACTTTGGGGTAAATCATGCTAAAATTTAAGTGTTGATTTGTGCTTCTGATAATTAAAGTCCAAAAACAGGTGGAGTCGCAAGGTTCACCATCACTGATATAAGGGTTCTGAAACCACAAAATTTATCTCCATGGGTTGTACTCTGTCAAGTACATTGATGGTATTTGGAACAAACAAACGAATAATTACAGACAGTAAATAAATAAGGAAATGTATGTGGGATACTAGGATCAGTGTGGACTTTATGAACATCATTTCATGAAGAAATTGTAAAAGTTACTTTTTTTAAATACGGCGATTCAAACTCCAGAGCTAGCATGGCTGTGAGATTCTGGAAATTATACTTTAAAAAGGAAATTATCCCCATCTTAGGTCTGAAGGTATTGTAGAGCAGTTTGACCAACTGGTATTTCACTGTCCCACCATCTCTCATACACAAATCTGGGGTTCTGACTGACTGTGAGAATGGAAGCTGTACAATATGAGTGTTAAGATCTTCAGAGGAGGCCTTTCTTTCCATCCCACCACCCTCAAAGATGTGTTTGGTGGAGACATGGGAGAGGACCTTTTCTATCACTCTGTTCCCACATGCTGGATCTCCTTCACGCAAGAGGCCTCCATGTCCACATGATGCATAGAAATGGTACCTTTTTTTTTGCATTACAGTCATGCTTGCTATGGGATTCTGGGAACTCTAGTCCAAAAAGTAACTTTTTGAAGTTTTGGTCTTATATTCATTTTGTTTTTACTAATCTCTGTTGTATGACTTCTTAAAGACACAGAGATACCCAGCTGACATAGTGTTGACTAAGCTAAGTACAGTACAGTAAAACCTCGCATAAAGAGCACCTCGCTTAGAGACAAACTCGCTTAAAGAGCAGAATTTTCTCTGAATGGTTGCCTCACTAAACAACTAAAACCAACCAAAACCTCACTTAACAACTAAATCGGGGTTCACACCAGAAGTCACAATTGGTTACTTACAGTGGTGTTTCACTTAAAGAGCAAACTCGCTTAAAGAGCAATCCCGTGGAATGCATTATGCTCTTTAAGCAAGGTACCACTGTAATTCATAATGAGGAAGAAAACAGCTCATCTGCTTTCTGATACATAGCATAGCTACCTACTTGAGATGGCCTGTAGTGCAGGTTTGTTGCTAGGAATGTGTTCTAAAATGACTAAAATGGTACAGTTTGGCTGTCCGAAACATATTTTAAAAGTGCATTTCATATCAGGGAGAAGAGGCTAGAGAACCTTTTCAGGGGAGCATTGCTGTAGTGATGTGTAATAAATAGTGCTGCAATGAGAAGTGACAGCCTCATTCACCTTGCATCCATGCAGAAATAACTAAGCTCTTTCCTTGTGCCTTGAGAGGGAAGAAAAAGACATCTGAAGAAAAGAATTGACCTTGACTTGGAGTTGCACACTTGCAAATACATCTGCCACCAAGAGACTGAAGTTTTCACCTGCTTTGTGCCATAATACACAGATTACTCCAACACATTCAACACAAGATATATGAAGGCACACCTTCCTCCTCATTCATAAGAGTCTTGGGAGTGAAAAATCATTTGTTTTCAGCCAGCAAAAAGTGTAGGGCTTCAACTGAACAAAAGGGTTATTCCCTCTTTATGCAAAATGAGAATGCTGGGCAAAAACCAGTGTGGATGCTAATGTTCATTATTTCTCACAGAAGCTGGGCTCAAAATCTCTTGTAGGTAAGACTTCCTATCACTCATAGTTGTAATATTACATTTGATGCACACTATCACTGTGTAAATGGGGATGGTTTGTGCAATATATGTACAGTTTCCCTATCACCAACTCTGATGGTGTAGTAGAGTTACACACCGAGCTCCCTGTGGAACCCAAATAGTAGCGAAGTAGGTAGAATCAAATTATTTTGAATCCAATGTCATTTATTTATTTACATACTTATGTTGTTACTGGTGGAGGAATCTAGATCCTGTATCCTCTTTTGTATTTCCCTATGAACAGAGCATGTCCAAAATGTCTGCTGTGCAAAATTTTACCAATAATTGGGCTGCTGTGTGAAGAGAATGATGGACAAAAAAGAATTTTTTGACTGCTCTGGCTAGATTCTTCTTATGTTCTTACACATCTTAACAGAAAATACATGGTAGCAGTACATTTCCTAGAAAGATCCCTGAACTTCAGCCATGCAAAACTTATTGCCTTGATTTTTCCTACCCTTTTCATCAGGATGTTGGTGGTTTCTCACTCCACATCTCAGAATGGTCTCTCCTAGTGGATTCAAAGAGATATTAAATAATATAGGAGATAAACTGGATCTCTGAAAAATGCCACAGCCCAAAGTCCTTGGTGCCAAACAGTGCTTCCCCTGCACCATCTTTTGTGTTCAACCTGGCAGTGGATTTGAAATCACTGAAAATATTAGGGTGGTGGTGGTGATGTGAGAAATACTACAGGTTTGGGGCAGGTTGATTCCCCCCCTCCATTGATCACATGATGCAATGGGACATGCAAATCATCCAGAGTCCCCCACCACAATCCACACTTTTCTTTCCTAATCAGACAGCCTTCTGCTTCTTAAAAATTTGAATCTTATCACAAGACATGAGTATTTGAACTGATGCAGCAATGGAAGGTGAGTACAACCATGCTCACATGTGCACACATGCATGAATGTGCATGCATGCATGCACGTGCACACACACATGTGTGCGCACACACACACACACTCACACACTCTCTCACACACACATGCAGAGAGAGATTGAGAGAGAGAAAGAAAGAAAGAAAGAGAGAGGTGCTTTGCCAAAGCACTTTCTCCCTTACCTCATGCATCATGATGGAGGACAAGGTGGATGCACACATATGCACACAGACACAGTGCAGCACTTTTAACAAAGCCTCTGTCCTAAGACACTTCTTCTTTATAGCTTCCCCTCTGTGGGCAAAGTTCCTGGTTTCTTGTTTTTGTTTATTTGATTGATTACTTACGCTTTAATGAGCTCTCCTGGTGGGCAAGATAAGATGTAGAAATAGGTAAATTGAAGAAGTAACAGCCGTCTTAAGGGACATTGCTTACAGGTACCCGTACTTCAATAGAACTGCAGCAACAAATTGTTTTTTTGTCTCTCTATGTGGCTACTTACATTAAAGAGACACTGTGTCATTTTACAGCAAGAGAATGCAAGTGAAATCACCTTTCTCTATTTTTAAAAAATGTTTTAAGAAAAATACAAACAAAATACTTTTTTGCTTATTACTGAGCAATCTTAGCATGAATGCTGAATTCTCCCAGAACGATATGTCCAAGGCATTCCAATACTGTATTAGAGATTGCCCCAGATAGTTCAGAAAAAGAGAGAGACTGTTAGGCCACAGAGTTAATGGTGCACCAACAGAATCCCAATGCTGTCCTAACTGCAACAACAAACATTCAACATTGGCCAACTTCTGAAGACCCATTTAGTTATTGAAACGCATCACTTTTCCCCCTCCTAACTGGCTGTGCCACAGAATAATTTGGTGGACAGAGGGGTCATCTATATGCCAACATCATAGTTAGAAGATGGTAAAATGTTGTCTCTCCCAAGATTTTTATTCTTGGAACTTCCATGTCTGCACAGTCAACTTGCAATTGAGTCCCATGCTTAATGAATCGCTGAACACAAAGCAAGCTGATCTGTAGGAAGAGCAAGCATTCTTTAACACTTAAGGGAGCTTGTTATCTTGTTTGGTTTTGCTTCCAGACACAAGTGTGTAGGTTTGGAAGCAATACTTGTCACTGCTTCTACCCTTGATGCATTTGCTGTAGGCAACACTACTGTTTCTGGCAAGAGCTGGAATATGTAATACTGCTGTTAGTAAATTGTGAGCCAGAATTCAAGTCTTACTGCAGAATTTAAGTAGCTTTAATGGATAATATGTATGCTTTCTCTAAAGCTTTAAACCACACTATTTTTCTCTGGAACAGTATTAAAAAAGTGTATCTGCAGGTCTTCCAGTCGTTAACAAAAATTAATTCTTCAGGCAATAAAATGATTGTTTTATTGAGTAAAGAGATTTTATATCAGATGAGATACTAATTAACTGAAAATTTTTAATGCTTCTTTATAGTAATAATTTTTCCTTTATTAAGTGGTTTTAAGTAAATGAGCATTGATATTTTCTCCCTCGACTATTTCAACATGGGTGCTGTAATTCTGTCCTTCTGTTGCTCTGTAAAACTAGATTTATGTGGCTTAACACTGGCAATTACCTGTGTTGATTTTTAGTGTGAATTTTACTACCTATTTTGTCTTGCTAGACAAGATCTAGATACTGGTGAACTTTCCTATATAGTATTCCTGATTCCTTCAACAGAAACAGAGTGCCAGATTGTGTCTTTTAGCCTCAGCTAGCACTGAGTGTCCTAGCAGTGGAATACAAATAAGGAAATGTGCTTCCATTATTAAGGCGTTGAGTTTGTTGGAGCTGACCTAGTGCAACCCAGTTTACACTGAAGATGTGTGTCTGAGCATGAGGAGGCATAGAGTAAGAGAAAAAGTTTGCCTCAGGTTTCTGAGACTGTCCTGTGCCAGCTCTGGCTTTTGCTGACTTTTAGAATAAGTTCACTGGTCGAGGTAATTGTCAGAAATTAAAGCTTTCCCTCAACCCCATCCACTGGTTCCCAGTGACTTCTCTTGATTAAATGAACTTGATGGATGGAAGGTTGGCATGTCAGCATTTGAAGACCTGAGTACTGCATGATGGAGTGAGCTTCCATCTGTGCCCCAGCTCCTGTCAACCTAGCAGTTCTAAAGCAAGAAATTGCAAGTAGATAAATAGATACTACTTCAATGGGGAGGTAAATAGCATTCCATGCACCCTGGTGTCTAGTCATGCCTGCCACATGACCATGGAAACGTCTGCAGATGCAGACAGCACTGGCTCTTTGGCTATAAACAGAGATGAGCACTGAACCATAGAGTCGGATATGACTGGATTTCAAGAAAGGGCAACCTTTACCTTTACTAAGAGAACCTCAGAACTTTTGTGTGTGTGTGTGCATGTGTGTGCACATGTGTGTGTGCATGCGTGTGCATTTGTATATGTGCATGTGTGTTGGGGGTGTTCAGAAATTTTATTTTTTAAAACAAAAATCATACCTGCTAATGACATCATCAGCCTTACACAGCAGATTATAGCAACAGTATTGGAACAGCTAATTCAGTATTTTTATAATAATTAATGGCATCTCTGTATCATTTAATAGAAATTGTAGAGAAATTTCTGTTTGGTGAAAGAAAGTCTCCTAAAGTCTTCCTTGGTTCCAGCTGAAAACTTTGAAATGTATAACACACACACACCCAGGAAAACAATGAGATAATTGCCTATGTTTGATAAATGGATTCAATAATTTATCTTAACATGCAAATATGTTGTATCTTTTGCAAACACACATGCTCTTTTTAATTTGTTTGTATTATTCCTCTGTGAATTTCAGTTGCCTGTTCCTTCTAACTTAATTTTGAGGTGTTATATTTCGTGTTTCACATTCTTCACTCACCTCCTGGAGGTTTGGTTCTGCTTTTCATAATATTTACTAGTAGCTGTAAATATTCCAATAATAGACCAGCATTTGCTACAGTATCTGTTGGGTCACAATGACTAAACACTGTCATTGGTTTTGGCTGAGAAAGACAAATGCCAGCTGTCATACTGTTTTAGCATCAGGTTACATTGTAATGTAGCACTTGGTTTATTTTTAGTGGTAAGTTATGTGCGTAGATTTCGCTTGGTGTAGGTTTTGTCTGCCTTGAAGTATACTGTGATTGTATTTTAAAATCTCAGCATTACTGCTGCGAGATTCAAAATTCAGCATTTAAACAAAACCAAAACGGGGGGGTGGGGGGGAAAAGAGAAACCAAAACTTTAACACCATCTTTAAGATTATGAGATTTGTTCCAATATAAATTTTTATGAATTACAATCCATATAAGACCAAGGTGAAATAAATCTGCTAGTCTTAGAAGTGCTTCTCTTTTTGTTTTGGGGTTCATAATTTATGATGAAAGGGACTAACATAGCTACAGTTCTGCATATTGAGGAAGTTTTTTAAATATGCAAAACATAAGGGTTAAAAATAGAATTTTCTGCAAAAAGAAAAAGAACAATTATATGAATTGTTTGTTTTTAAAAAAAGCTAAACAAATTCCTGTGGGAAAAGTACACAAAATTTTATCCATTGAGAAGGATTTTTAGATTGCTTTTCTCATGTGTGAGAATAAAATAAACAGACATCTACTGTACTAAACGATAGATAGGCTAACCTGTGGCAATACAAAAATTAGGTAAAGATAAAAGTCTCCCTTGCTCAAAAGCCAGTCATGTCTGACTGTAGAGGGTAGTGCTCATCTCTCTTTATAGCCAAAGAGCCACACTGTCTAAATCTGTAGATATTTTTCTGGTCACTGTCAGGCATGACTAGACACCAAAGTGCATAGAACATTGTTACCTTTCTCACTGAAGCAGTGGTCTATCCTTGAGTTATGGAATGATGCATCCTTTTGAACAAGACTAATTTATGAGGACTCTAGGGGGAGGTGGGTAGGAAATAATTTAATTATCTGGCAACACAGAATAGTCACTATTTGTATTCACACAGTACTTATACATTCCTATAAATAAATAATTGGAAACATTCTATTTGTTGCTGTTTGTCTTGACCAAACTGAGTTACTGTAGTTAGAGATGGCTTGTGACCATGGTGTACTCTCCCTTCCCTCATGTTTTGTGGTGAACTATTACCCATCCTTGCCCATGGACTGCTCAGGACTGTAATGCTTTTGAATTTTATAAAACTCTGCTGGTTTTGTTTGCTGAACAATATACAGTCCATGCGTCTTCAGTCCACTTACCCTCTTTTCATTAAAATAAATGTGTTTCTCTTGTACTGTATTTCATTATTTAAATATAAAATCCATTTGGGATGGGGAATAATTCTGGAAAAAGAATAGAATGGGCCTGCCCCATCTCTTCTATGCCACTCAGAAAAAAAGGAAAAAAAGTTCCTTCTCCAGTTTTCAAAAGCATATCCTGCATAACCTGAACCAGGAAATGACACCCTTTGCATCAATTCCAGGTAAGAATAGGCTTGTAGGCTCCTCTCTTGCAGTACTGGACATTTCTACATTTCTCCTCTTATGCATGTGAAGTGGTTGGAGCTGGCAGAGGAGAATTCACATAATTCACATCACATTTGAGCTGCCCCAATTTGGAAAGGATGTGTGTGTCTCTAAACAGAAGTATTGTGGTCAACATGTTCCTATGTCAAGAGCAAAGAACATGACTGTGCTGATGCCACGTTTCCTGGCCATTTTCATAACTCTTAAATGACACCATGTAAAATGCCCATTATTCTAGTTCTATGCAATTACCTCTGTGTATGCCATGGCAGTGAAAAATATCAGAGATGATGAATTGGCATTGGGTGTTGAGTGGATCATTTCTCATATAAAGAGGATTAGATATGATATTGGGCCGAAAACATGATATTTGAAAGTGAGCCTTCTATGTAAGGAAGCCATCACTGCATTGCCAAAATGGAGGTCAGATGTCACCAAACAGACGGATGTGAAAGACAAGGCTTGCCAAAAAAAGAGGACATTTCTTACGACAAAGAAAGATATTTTCATTAAACTTGTATGTACAAATTTCAGCTATTATATGTAAATATAACCATAGCCAGAGGATTATTACTATAATTTAAGTATAAATATTACACAATTTACCGTAGTTCATAAGATTGTGACTATATGACTGCCTTAGCTCCCAGTGTTGGGAGAAAGATAGGAAATAAAACAAATAAAGAAGCTATGGTGTTTAATACATGTTGCTATATGTTTTATTTTCTGCAGCTTAGTTAATATGCTAGAAAAGAAAGAACATTGTCTTTGTAATTTCATTAAGATAAATCTACTGATCATTAAACCATACATTTCTGCAGGTGCTCCTAGAAATTAATTATTGTCTTGAAAGAGTAATTCATTTTAAAATATGAAATAGTGTTTATTTCTCAAATTAAATTTTGTAATACAGTATATACTACTGGATCTCATCTCACTCCCTTGTAGCATGGAAAATACAAGATCTCAGGAATTAGTTTCCAAGAGGAGGGTGAGAAAGAGTATGTAACTCTGAAAATAAGGCTGAAGGATAACAGCTTTCAGAGAAATGAGAGGGAATAAGAAGAAAAGAGAAAGCATGTTTCCTATGTCTGTTTCACTCCAGGGCTCAGGTTCCATTTGCTGCAACAGGCACAGGATGAGGCTGGGGGGTGGGGGTGGATCTGGAGGTGGAAGGAGATGACCTCTTTGGTCCCCAATCCCAAATAGCATGCAAACAAGGAGGGGAGGTTGAATGTTTGCATGACTTTCACTGGTCTGAATCTTTCCCCAAATTCAGCCACACTCTGGGATGAAATGCAGAGGACAGGGAGGAAAAAGGAGGAGGGAAAGATTCTCAAAACAGCCTTTCCTCACCTGCCTCATTCACTAGTAGAGTGATCACAATGTTCCTGTTCCTTTAGGCAGTGGCGTAGCGTGGGGGGGGCGGGGGGGGCGGATGCCCCGGGCAGCGCCTTTCAGGGGGCGGCAAAATGTCCCCTCCCCACCCTTTTGCTGGCGAGCGCCCCACGTGCGCTTCGCCGCTTGCCACACACCTCCGTCCGCTCACACCTCCGTCCGCTCGCCCGCCCGGCTGGCCGTCGGGGGCTCTCCGCCGCCTGTTGCCCCTGGCAGCGGCTTTCAGGGGGAGGCAAAATGTCCCCTCCCCACCCTTTTGCTGGCGAGGAAGAGAAAAAGGGGTTTTTTTTAGGCGGACAATTCAAGGAGGCTCCTTGAATTGTCCGCCTAAAAAAACCCCCTTTTTCTCCTCCTCGCCAGCAAAAGGGTGGGGAGGGAAGGAGGGGCACGCCCAGTCGCCCGCCCAGCTGGCCGTCGGGGGCTCTCCTGGCGGGCGGCCCGCATGCGCGCGGACGCTGCTCGCCTCCGCCCGCCCAGCCACCCACCCAACTTGCCGTGAGACGGGGCGCTCGTCGGGGGTGGGTGGCGCCGTGGCGGGGAGCCCCTGGGGGCTGGCTGGGCAGGAGGAGGTGGGCAGGAGGAGGTGGGCAGGAGAGCCCCCGACCGACAGCCAGCCCGGCGGGCGGGCCCCTCCTTGAATTGTCCGCCTAAAAAAAAACACTTTTTCTCCTCCTCGCCAGCAAAAGGGTGGGGAGGGGACATTTTGCCGCCCCCTGAAAGCCGCTGCCAGGGGCAACAGGCGGCGGAGAGCCCCCGACAGCCAGCCGGGCGGGCAAGCGGACGGAGGTGTGAGCGGACGGAGGTGTGTGGCGGGCAAGCGGACGGAGGTGTGTGGCGCGCATGCGCGCGCGCGTGCGCGCGCGCACGCCGCTAGTCACCAGGGGGCCGGCTTCTACCTGGGTCAGGGGGAGGGGGCGGCGGCAGCGGCGTCCTGGGGGGGGGGCGGCGAGTTTGTTCTTCGCCCCAGGCGGCTGAAGACTGCGCGACGCCACTGCCTTTAGGAGCTCCTCCACTGTTCTTGATTTCTCCTTCTGTGGTGACCAAGATGGGTTCAGTCAACAAGCCTCTCTCTGTTCTGCTTGTTGCCAGGCACTGGGGCTGTGGGAGGCTTGCCTCAAGGGACCAACACTTAGAGGGCACCGAATTTTTGGTGCAACTTTATTGGTAGGTGTCAGGAGAAGAAATGGCAGCACCTCCTACTCTTATTCCATTCCTAGTTTTCTGTAAGCATACACTTTCCCTTGATTTGGGGTGTGTGTGTGGTTATCTCATTCTCATACTCCTTTTTCATAAGGGTGGGGAAGGATTCTCATGCTCATATCATGTGGTGGAGCAGATGGGAAAGAGTGCCCCTTGCTCTAAGTGCCAAAATGGCTAGTTTTGGTTTTGCCAGCCATCACACAGGACAAGCTGAAGAGATGGGGAGAGCAGGGGTGTGGTGTGGTGGTCAGTTACAGGCATTGCCTAATGCCAGGGTTGCAGTACCATGGAAGCTTGTGTGAAAGCGGAGGGGCTCAGGCAAGGGGATTCATGCAGCTACTGACAATGTGGACCCCCAAAGAGAAAGGGAAGGACCAGTGTTTTTTTTCATCTTGTTCTGAACCAGATATGACAGTGATGTGCAGAAAATTGTAGCAATAGAAATTGCACTTATATACCACCTCATAGCACTTAGTTCATTCTCTAGGTGGTTTAGTAAAGGTAAAGGTCACCCTTGCTTGAAAGCCATTCGTATCCAACTTCAAAGTTCAGCCAAAGAGCCAGGGCTGTCTGCGTCTGAGGACATTTCAATGGTAGGCATGGCTCAACACTGGAGTGCATGGAATGCTGTTTACCTTCCCACCTATTTTTCTACTTGCAATTTCTTGCTTTCGAACTGCTAGGTTGGAAGAGCTGAGACAGAGATGGGAGCTCACTCTGTCATGCAGAATCAAACTCTGACCTTCTAGTCAGTGAGTTCAGTATCTTAACCACTTGAGCCACTGCAGTCCCATCTGGGTGGTTTACAGGTAATTTAATTTACAGATAATTTAATTGCCTGGGTGGTTTACAGGTAATTAAATGTAGAATAGAAAAATGAGGAAAGTGGGAGGGAAAGAAAGAGGATAGTAACTAGCACCCCCCCTTTTTTTTTTGACATGTTGTGAACACATAGCTGTCTAGTTTGCACAATGCAGAACCTAGACCAAAAAGTGGTCAGAGTTCTAAAAGAAGAACCATCAGAAGATGCTGGACAGCTAGCCACTTTCTCTCTGCATTGTGTGTCAGCAGAGTACGCTGTCCTCAAGTGTAGTATAAAGGGTCTTAGCACCTTTCAGTAGCCCTCATGAAAGCTGATTATATACTGTTTTGGATAATATTTAGAAGATAAAAAGCTCACTTTTTGTTGTCTTTGTTTAAAAACAGTGAAGGATGAACATGGGGAGTATAAAAAGAAATCTTGATTGATAGTTCAGTTAGAGTTATAAGCCAGTGGGCACCTAACTTGGAATAAACCCATTGAATATGAGCCCTGTTGGTGTACTGCAGTCAAAATATTGTGAGTTCAGTCTTGATGGGAAATCCAGGTTGACTCAGCCTTCCCTCCTTCTGAGGTCAGTAAAATGAGTACCCAACATGTTGGAGAGCAAAATGTTAATTAACTTGTGAACTGTCCGGAGAGTCCACTAAGTACTATGGGGCGGCATATAAGTCTGAGTATTTTGATTTGATTTCTGATAACCTTACACCAGTGGTTCTCAATGTGGGGCCCAGGCCCCACAGGGGGTCTTCAATTCCCAGAAGCCTAAGTCAGTACATTGATTGATCAGTGCTTTGGGGAATTGACTTGGGCTTCTGGGAATTGACTTGGGCTTTTGAAGTCCAAAAGCCAAAAGTTGGGAAACACTAGACTAGAATGTGACTTCTGCCTTAAACTGCAAGCCCCATGAAAATGCTCCTTGGGTTTGACAAATAACTGAACCACCCAGAGATAGCACTAAGGTCTGTGGGGCAGTGTATAAGTGTTGCTATGAATATGGTGTTCCTTAATTACATGAAATTGTGTACATTTGTGCTGCTGTGACAGGAAGCAGCCATTTCTCCTTCCTATTTTTCTCCCTCCTTTCTATAGATAAATGTATATAAATCTGTGTTTAAATATAGAGGAGGCTAATATTAGCCACAGAAGAAGAAACTTTGTGGAGTCTTACTCCCCTGCAGAGCTGGGAAGGTTTGAGAGTTTTGTTCCAAATGCACACACACACACAAATTACTCCTACTAGTTTTGCACAGACAGTTTTTTAAAATGCCATTTTCCTTAGTTCAGGTCTCACTTCATCATCTAACATTCCTTTCCTTTCCCCACAGTAGGGGTTCTGCCAAGATGTTTTCGGCACCCCAGTTCCCATTGATCAGTAGGAGACAGACCTGTTTTAAAAGAGCTGGCTGGGGACATTCCAAACTCAACTAGACTTCCATATTTAAAGTTAGTCCTTAACATGTTGCTACCACATTTAGGAGCAGAAGGTGTGAAAGGAAGCCATGTAAGACCAAAGGGATAAAGCTCACTGCTACAAAAAGGGATCTTACTGTAAAATAACTAGCCTCATGTTGTCTTGACTTTTTAGTTGTTGCTGTTTCTTTCACTAAAGAAGGGAAAGTTTGCAGCTATATCATTATTATGTTTTACTCTCTTTCTAGCAGACACTGCAGTGGCTCAAGTGGCTAAGACGCTGACTGGGAGGTGGAAGGTCAGCAGTTCAATTCCCGAGTACTGCAGGACGGAATGAGCTCCCGTCTTTGTCCCAGCTCCTGCCAACCTAGCAGTTTGAAAGCAAGAAATTGCAGGTAGATAAATAGGGATCACTTCGGCGAGAAGGTAACAGCGTTCCGTGCGCTCTGGTGTCTAGTCATGCCTGCCACATGACCACGGAAACATCTGCAGAAGCAGACAATGCTGGCTCTTCGGATTTGAAACAGAGATGAGCACTGACCCCTAGAGTCAGATACGACTGGCTTTCGAGCAAGGGAAAACTTTACCTTTACTAGCAGACACTTGCTATGTACTGTATTAGTGTCATTATAGGAATTTGATAGGGATAAACTTCTGAGATTCTTCACTGCAGTTTAGCATCTGCCATTGGCGATGTTTGCCTTAGGGGCAAGCTACTCATTACAGATTCCCCATGATCAAAAGCTGAAATCCATTAATGTTCCACCAATATGATCCAGACAGACTTTTTTTGTGACTGAGCGATTGTATTGGGAAATTAACTTGTGCTTATATATCACGATGATCAGTCTCAAAATAAAGCAAGCAAATTTGCAAACTGTGAAAAGTGTTAATGGAACTTGCTATGACAATTAGACCTTTTTAGCACTTTAGTTTTTCCCTTTTCTGATTGTGGCCTACCAGGTAAGCATAACTTGATCATTACATGAAAGGAGCCTCATTCGGGTGTCCCCTGCAAAAATCCTTTCAACCCAGAGTAATCTCTGACATGAAAACACACACAGCTACTTCCCAAATGGGCTACTATGGCATGTCCCACTGAATTCTGTAATACATAGAGCTTGTCTACAGTGGCCCTTCTGTGTGGCTTTTTAAAAGCCACTTAAGGACTGGGGAGATAATCATTGGAGAGCCAACACAGCCAGCAGCAGGAACCCCTCCCCATCTTTTTTTCGTCTGACCTGATTTTCAGTTTATTGGCCCTTATCTGTCGAAGCTAATGATTTATGGAAAGTGAAACCTTACACAAGACCTGTTCTTGTTGCTCAAAAGGATATTTATTTATATGATACAGGGGGTTTGTTTCTGCCCAGACCCTTAACTAAATTTTCAGTGTTCAGTAGTTCAGTCTTGTGTGTTAATTAATACTCAACTAGTGTTTCAACAGGATTATAATGAAACAGTGGAAGTGTTTCAGAAAGCCACACATGAATTCATTACGGCTGCAGCAGCTATGATGAATACCAAACAAATGCAGAATGATGTGATGTGACACTTGCAATCCAAATATTTTCAGTGTCATTAACCATTACAAACCCAATACTCAATATATTTGGAAGATTGCACCATTTAACACCTGAAAATGGACTTTATCCTCAAGTGAATATTTCTCTTTTTACACTGACAGTTTGTACAAGTGAAAATAGCTTAATTGCCTATCTGTCTCTTTCACACTAATGAGATGAACAAGTAAGAAGCAGTTGTACAACTGATGTAAATATAAATGGTTCATAATGGAAATTCTTCAACTGGGTTGTCTTATGAAAGTGACAAGTAATTAATAAGGAAGGGCTCTAAATTAATGCCTGTAACACAGGATGACAATAAAGAAAAAGGAAATAACTGGTGTATCAATATAATGCTCACACTTATTCAGAGTTCAAGTACCAAACAGAAATCAAATGAAAAAGTGATGCCACACAAAAGTCAATGATAGTTTTAATCTTTCTGTACAATTTTAGGCATGTTTTCAATTGAAATGAATTCACAAGACTTATTTGTAATTACTCCGGTTTACAGCATAGCTTTTTTCCATTCCCAGCTATTGCTAGGGGTAGTTAGGTTACCTAGAAATAAATTCCAGCTGGTAGTGTAAACTAATTTCCCAGCTAGTTAAGCTCAGATGCATATTTGCTCCTAACTATGGTGATGTTGTATCTCAGAAAAATAATATGAGTAGAAACTGATATGGAAACCTCAGAGTCCAGAATGTGACAGCCAGATTGACTGTGGGTATAAGCAGATTTGAACAATTGCCTTGTCTATAATGGCTACCTGTCTGTTTTCATGTGAGGCTAAAGTTTTGGTACTTATCTTAAAGCTCTGAATCGGGATCCCCAACATTTTTGCACCATGGGCTGGATCATGCCCCCAGGACAGCTGAGTGGGTTGGTCACATGGTTCCTCCTGCTGTAAATGCTGCCGTAAAATGTGTCTGCAGCTTTGGCAAATACGTTTATGACAGCTGCGGGTTCATTTACAACAGCATTTATGGTAGTTGTGGGCATGTTTACACATGCATTGGTATATTTTATGGCTGTCATAAATGTGTCCACTTCTACTTCCAGTAGCAGCGAGGGCAGCAGCAGGCCACATGAAATGGTGCCACAGGCTGGGGCGGGCCATAGGTTGGTCACCCCTGCTCTAAATAATTGGGTACCATTTGAGTACATTTCAGAGTTCCTCCTTCTAAGATCTTCTTGCTCATCCTACCCAAATACTCATATAATCTACGGTTGTGGGTGTGTACATCAAAGGAGGCCAGGAAGCCTGCACCCCTCATTATGGAATACACTCCCCCATGGAATTTGTGAGGCTTCTTTACTTACTATCTTTAAGAAGCAACATAAAACCTATCTATTTAGGGAACCTTTCACGGAGATCCTCTCTGATAGGAGGATGTGAAAAGTGCTGTATTTGTTTGTATTGTTAATACTGTTTATTTTTTTAAATTATATGTTACTTTCACTTTTGATTATATTATCTATCTGTTTCAAAATTGTTGTACACCACACAGAGTAACAATATGGTGATGTAAAAGTATAAAAAATAAATAAATAGAATAACTAGCAAGTTGGCTTTCCCTGTGCTGTACAATGACTGGCCAGTTCGTCCAGGGTTATGTCAGATCATTCTGTGCAAGTTGGTAGGAGGGATGTATCCTCACATGTATTTTATTAGGAGACAAGATTACAAAATTTTCATTATTGATGAAGCTGGCAATGCATTACATGGTAAACTTGATAGAGCTTTTGCACTGGTAAAAATGATTCGTTCCAAATTGCCCATTTTGCACAGAATTGTCAAATTTTACTCAAAATAATGCAATTTGGTGGCTGCAGCGGCTGTGGCTGCTACTCGTATCGGAGTATAAATTTTTCCTGGAAGTCATTTTCTAAGTTGTTGGATGTGTCTCTGATGACTCAATAAACCAATCCGGGGATGAAACATGCAGCCACACACATTACACTGAATAGATAGTTGAGTTTGATGAAGCTTTCGTGCTTGTTGCTTAGCCTCTTCATGTCTGCAGTGTTCTCCTTCAAAGTGATTAGTAGCAGCAGAGATGGTTAGGTACCAAAGTAAGCGATCAATGCAATTTGTGCTATTGCAATTTGTGGATCCAGCCTGCAGCACCTAATAATCCAACTTGCACAACCCGCACCACTCCTGGAAGCAGAAGTTAAATGCACCCATGCATGCACAAAACACTACTGTAAAGCATCCACAGCTGTTGTAAACACATTTGCAACAGCTGTGGGTGCATTTACGACAGCATTTTGCACATGTGTGGGTGCATTTAATTTCCATTTCTGACTGACCCACACAACCACATGACTGGCCCACTCAACTGTGTGACCGGCCCGCTCAATCACGTGACCGGCCCACTCAACCACGTGAAAGCCCGTGGCCTGCAATAAAGGTTTGTACCTATCATGTTACGAGTATGATTGGGATACTGCTTTCACTTCTACATATCCCCAAAAATATACTCAGAAACTGATAATAGATTTTTCCCCACCAAAAAAATTAATCTTTTCTACAAGTCAGTTTTTTTCTTCATAATTCACAGTTCCTAAAATTACAAAGAAAGGAAGCAACTTTTGTTTTATTTCTTGCACCTGTAATGGTACAAATGTAGACTGGAGTCCATGAAGGACCTTCACAGTTTTTCAATTGATAAAGAACATTTGTTCACAAAATATCATTAGTTACTTTCCCTCTCTCTACTCACTGAGGGAATTCAGGTGGACTCTTTGTCAGTCTCTGCTTTCTTGTATAGCAGAACATTATGAATGGGCGAACATTATCTATATGACAAATGGCTTGTCCTGGGGTTCTCAACCTTAATTTGCAGGAAAATCAGCAATGCACAATAAAGTAGTAAGATTGATAAGAGAGGGATCAATCCCCATTGATAGCCTGTCTCTGCAAAAAATAAATCCCATGCAGATGAAATATATGGAGGTCACAGGCAGGACACAAAGCATTGTCTTTTACTTTGTTCCACAGCTACCTGGATGCCCGAAGAAACTGTTGGTATTTTCTCCTCTGGGACACTGAGAATCCACATTCTGCTCTTCCTTACAGTGGCTCTGCAAGCTGGACAAACAGCTAAATTTATTTAGTGATAATTGACTGTGGGTTAAGCAATAGATGTGAATCGTGCATTAGAAAACAACACAGCAAAAATGGAACACATTCAGTCTGTAATCATATGCCCATGTCTTGAAGAGTATGAGACTGTTTAAAGGTAAAGGTTTCCCTTGCTCGAAAGCTAGTCGTATCTGACTCTAGGGTTCAGTGTTTCTGATTCAAAGCCAAAGAGCAAGCGCTGTCTGCTTCTGCAGATGTTTCCGTGGTCATGTGGCAGGCATGACTAGACACCGGAGAGCATGGAATGCTGTTAACTTCCCACTGAAGTGGTCCCTATTTATCTACTTGCAATTTCTTGCTTTCAAACTGCTAGGTTGGCAGGAGCTGGGACAAAGACTGGAGCTCATTCCGTCCTACAGTACTCGGGAATTGAACTTTTACATGGGCATATAACCTGCTCTTTGGGGCAGGTTGGTTTCATCATGTGTACCTGATGATTGTGTCATTATAATCCTGCTGAAACACTAGATGAGTATTTATTAACGTGAATCATTGAACTACTGAACACTGAAATTTTAGTTACCAGTCTGGACAAAGACTGCAACATATCAATAAATATCCTTTCGAACTACAAGAGCAGATCTTATGTAAGGTTATTGCACTTCCCATAAATCATTAGCTTTGACAGATTAGGGCCAATAAACTGAAAATCAGGTCACACAAGAGAGGGGTCCAGTTGGTGACTAGGTTGGCTCCTCAATGATTTTTAATTTTAAAAAGCCACCCAGGAGGACTATTGTAGACAATCTGTATGTATCACATAATTCAGTGGGGCTTTAATGTATGTGGACATGGATAGGAACATTCTGTTCTCTTATAACAGTGATGGCGAACTTTTGGAGACTACGTGCTCAAGGAGGAGGAGATAGCATGCAGGCAAGCACTATGAATGCCCAGATACCCATGTGATGTCGCCGGTGTGCCTCCGGCAAAGTCACGTGGGTGCATGCATATACATGCCACTTGAGGCATGCCAGTGATACCACATGTGTGCCTGTCCCCTGTGTGATTTCCTCCCCCCTCCATCAATTGCATCCCCCGGGTCCTCCCCCTCCCTCCATGATTGCTCCCCACCCACCATGAGTGCTACCCACCTTACCTCACGCAGCCACAGCCTCCCAGCCTGGATTTCAGCCTCCCCTCTCATCTCTCCTTTGGCAGAAGGAGAAGGGTGGTGGGGAAGCACTGGCACCAGGCTGTGTGGATTGGGGCTTCTCCTTGATCATCTACATGCTAGAAGAAAGGCCTCTGCATGCCACTCCTGGCACACGTGCCATAGGTTCATCACCAGGGTCTTATAAGATGGTCGCCTACAAATGTCAGGGTATGTCATTGGGGTGGACATGAAAAATGTCCTTCTGAAGGCCTCTTATTGTAGCTTAAAGCACTGATGGTCAGGTAGGAAAGGTGGATTTAGAACAGAGAGTTGGACAGCTCAATTGCCAATTAGGGCAGAGTGAAACAAAAAGATGCAGCCACTAATTGAAAACTTCTGGTCAAGCAAGGCGAACCTTCATATTTTCCTGAGACATAGAGGAAGATAAGAATGCTTTCTAAAATACTAATGAAAACAAATAGCCTTACTAGAATGAATGGGCTTGTAGGGAACAGTTTAGTAGTTGACATCCTGTGTTGAGTTCATGTTCATGTTTTGAATTAACAGACTTGTTAGAAAATACATGCTGTGCCTTGAACAAGTAACTGTCAAGCTTCATTCCTCATCACGAGTTTTAAAAAATAAATTACAATTTCTGCTCTATAGACTGCCTTCATTTTCATTTATTCTCAGCCCTTGGGAATAGGTGAATTTTAAAAGCCTTGTAAATATCAAATAGAATCTGTACTGGCTTTAAGTGTTACACACTACCAACAATATAATATCCAAGTTATTGAATTAAAATACATAATAAAATAAATAGAGTACAAAGTATAGTCACCCCAGCTGTGTCAGGTTACTACCTTCCCATCTAGCGAGAGAGTGTAAAAGCATTGCACACATTTTAAAAATATCACTTATATAAAGTTGGCAAAATAATATTATTCCAGAGGGGCTTGTCCTATTAGCCTCTTGTAACAGAGACTCTTGGGGTGTCACCTTGAAAATGTAGTCATTATTGTGCTATAACCCTTTGTTGGTCAGGCTCCATTTTGTCAGAGCCTGAAACATTTACTCAGTGAATAGATATACTGTAAAATATTTAAAATTTTAATATAGATAGAAGGTAAGAACTGTGACAGTATGAGAAGAAAAAAAAGCAAGAAATATCTTTATAGATGCAGATGAAGACAACATTGGCTGGAATCCTTAGCTTAGCACTGTAAGTCACACTAGAGTAGACCCTATAAATCAGTGGTGATTTGGTGAGTTAACTCCTCCATGAATTCCACAAAGTTAATGGGCTTATTGTAACTGTGATTTATTATGCTATAGAAAGTCACAGTTAGAGTAGACCCATATCAGTCAACAGCTCTGATGAAGTTGGTTTACCAAACCCCCACTGATTCAGTGGGCCCACCATTGTGCCAGAAAATTGTAATATTCAATGAGAGATGTTTCCACTATAACCTGGTGGTAAGTGAAGCACCATTACTTTCTGTGACAAGTAGTCAGTGGCAGCTCTATTACGCCCAAGTTTGGTAGCGTAAATTTGTAAATTAAATGACTTTGTACAGCTGGGTGATCCCGTGAGATTTAATAATTCTGCGGAAAGGTACAGTAGCCTGTGGAAGATAATATGTAACAGCTGTTCATTTGCTGGTGAGACATGAAATTCTTCTTTGTGTCATGGTGGCAGCCTGCTCTTATGTATACTTCATCTTGGACTGACGTATGAATTATTTTGTAATACTCAAAACATTTCTTTGGGATACTTTCATTGGCTGGCTCATACAGGAATAATTATTTTGGGAGAAAGACAGGCTTCTTTTATTAAAAGCAAGAATCACATTTCAGTCAATATGATCAGCATCTATCCTGTGAAATTTCACCCTAATTTGTTTTACTTTATAATGATATTCAGTCAATTATTTCTAGGAAAAATGCAGTTTCTTTAAATGTAGACATTATCTTGTTACTTCAGCTCCTTCTGGTTTTTATAAGTTTAAATGGCCATTAAATACTGATCTGGTCAGTATTTTAAGTGTATGTTAATCCTCACTCTCATCAGGAATACTTCTGATTAATGAAGTGTTCTGGAAGTACTTGAAGTTTGACTATCACTATTTAATAGGAGCGTTAATGAAATTCTACCCACTCCCTAGAGTTAGCGCTGTTTATTTTAGGTGTTAACCCAATTGACCCTGTTTTCAGATAACAGAGAACCAAAGATATCTCTATTAACCAGATTCCCACTCAGATATAAACAGGTTGGCACCTGGCTGTTTTAAATAAATTGCCACCCCAACAAAGCAATTAGAGGAAAGGAGTATAAGTTTCACTGCAAATAATGATAATTATTATTTCTGAAGTAACACTTGCTGATAATTGATGTAACTTCAAGTGCATAGCCATGCTATTTCAATTTACATTTTACTTTATACACCCAATCAGTCTTGAAAGAGATCCTTGACAAAACCAATAACTGTTTGCACATTATTCATTACATTTTCAAGGATGGGAATCCTCACTTGCCTTATTCTTGCAGGCAAGAAATAAAAACTGCCAAATTATTATAATCCCATGATCCAGTGCTACAACTGTCAACTAGGAGAGGGTGGGGGAATTACAATTTCCTTGCCCCTTTGCAGAGAAGCAGGGAAAATATTTAGTCCATACATTGCATTACACATGCAGTTATATCCTAAACATCAGAAAAGATGTGATGGACATTCCCCCCCCCCCTTAAGCAATTAATGCAAATAATACAATGTGGTGATCGTTGTTGCTTTCTTTCAAGGAATCTTAAGGATTAGAAGCATCAGAGAAGATGCTTTGTCTCTTCTGACAATTAGCCATAGTTCTGTGGTTGCAATGTATCTGCTATGTATGCCTGTGCTTTGCCTTTAAAGGGGAAAAGAAAAAACTTTGAAACAAGTTTACACAATAAATGGAGCTTCTGATACAAAAAAATTAGCACTTCTTATTTTACGTAACTAGCCCATCAACCATCACCTTCGTAGGCAGTCATGTCGCTCAACACTATTGTTGCACTCTTTCCCCAATTAAGGTAAAAGTAAAGGTCACCGTTCCTTGAAAGCCAGTCATTTCCGACTCTAGGGTTCAGTGCTCATCTCTGTTTCATAGCCGAAGAGCCAGCACTGTCTCTTTCTGCATACATTTCTGTGGTCATGTGGCAGGCATGACTAGACACTGGAGCGCACAGAATACTGTTTACCTTCCCACCGAAGTGGACCCTATTTATCTACTTGCAATTTTATGCTTCAAACTGCTAGGTTGGCAGGAGCTGGGACAGAGACGGGAACTCATTCCGTTCTGCAGTATTCGGGTATCAAACTGCTGACCTTTCACCTTCCAGTCAGCATCTTAGCCACATGAGCCACTGCAGTCCAGAGGAGGAAATTCTGAGTCATCTGGCCATCCTTTTCAAACACAATTATTGTCATCTGGAATGTGACTGCCAAAAACCTGAAGTTATACTTGTTGGAAAGCAAGACCCCCCTCCCCCTCCCCAGGTTTTGAAAAATGTTGAAACAACAATAAAGGTCACAGAGCGCTTCATGTTTTCTACAATCTGACACCATATGGCAGAACCAAGTATTTATCTTACTGTTCTGTCAGTTTTGTTCTAGGAGTTGTGAGATGATGAAATACTACAGAATATGTCTGCCATTTGTTTTCATGAGGGACTTGTGCTGATTTTGTCATTGGCACGGTGCAAATATTTCCTTTGTTATCACTGTAGAAATGTCAGCTGTGGAAAAAATACCTAAGAGAAGGATTATGTAAAAACTACTGAATTCCCACCCCCACCCACCCTTTCCTCGTCTATCCATACATACACAAAGGGAAGATTTGTATATTACAATGGACTGCATTTCTTCATGCTGCCACCTGGGTGTGCATTTGCAATTGAACTGCCAGAATGTGTGATAACCTGGAACAGCATCCTCTCAATCACATAAATGAATTTTGACTCCTAGTGGGGTCAGTTTAGCTGTTAATTATCTTGGTGAGTCAGACACATAAGGCCATGCATGGAACTGCATAGCTTCTCTTCAAATATTTTTTTCATGTTATATTCTGATATCTGTGCCAAAGTAATCCTGCTTCACAGAAAAGAAAAAATACCTGATTGAGCTATAGGATATTTTTATATACCATTGATGCCTTGAAATTTTGGCAAGGAACATGTTAGAGCAATGGGAAAGTTTGTGGATCATTCAGATTTAATCCTGAGCAAACTAATTTTAAAAGTGAATTTTAGATTCCTTTCCACTGTTACAAAATGGATATTCTTTATCTTAATGCACTCTAGTGTGATGACAATTATTGTTTATATAAACAAACCTGCTATTAGCAATATCTAAACATATTTATTGCTTGTGAGATGCACTGCAATAGATTTTAATGGAAGCTAGGTTTGTTCAGGCTTAGACTAAAGAAAATAGGAAAAACAATTAGGCCAGACAGATATGACCTAGACAACATTCCTTGGGAATACACAGTGGAGGTGTGGAACAGATTTAATGACTTGGACCAGATAGACAGAGTGCCAGAAGAATTATGGACAGAGATGCGGAAAATCATGCAGGAGGCAGCAAGGAAAACCATACCAAAAGAAAAGTAGCGTAAGAAAGCGAAGTGGTTGTCCGATGAGGCTCTTAAAATAGCAGAGGACAGAAGGAATGCAAAATGCCAAGGAGAAAGGAAAAAATACAGTCACTTGAATACAGAATTTCAAAGAAAAGCAAGGAGAGATAAGGAAACCTACCTGAATGAACAGTGCAAAGAAATAGAGGAAAACAATATCAGGGGTAGGACTAGAGATCTTTTCAAAAAAAATATGGGGAACTCAAGGGAACATTTAAAGCAAAAATGACCATGATTGTTAGGATAATTAGTGCAGAGTGTAGGAGGCAGTTGCTAACGCCACACCCTGAGCCCTTAGAGTGTTTGTATAAACAGAAGACAAACAGAGTATGGCTTGGTTTCTGGAATCTATTTACAGTATTTACACAGATCATACACAGAGTGCAGTCAAACACTTAGCTTTACTTCAGCAAGTGTTGGTGCTTGTCTTAAGAGTCTATGTGAGCATTCCAGCTCATATCTTCACAAAGCATTTAAAGACTAAACCTTATCTTGGACAGATTGTCTTTTGTAGAGTTCCAAAACAGCAGCTTGTTCAAAACGCAGCAACAAGCAGCAGGCAGATGAACGAGTGGAAATAAGGTCCATTCACAAAAACAGTTCACCAACAGTCATAGAGCAGTCTTACCATGATGTGGCAGAGTGAGTAGAATATCTTGCAAGGAACAGCGAGCGATTCAATCCAGGTATCCTCAGTCGCGGGAGCAGGCAAACAGGAATGTGAGCTCAGCAACATGCAGGCAAAAGTGCAGGCTGGCTAAAGCAGAGCTGAGAGCTGCTCCATTTATCCTACAAACACAGCCAGAGATTCATTGCACCTGGCTGATGCTGACTGATGCTACTCACGGCGGCCAACCGTCCCGCATTCTGCGCGGCAATTCCATTTAGGGAGGGGGAATTTTGACTTACCCTTGTTTTGAAAATGGTACCGGACCTCCCCCGTTGCGTCACGGAAGCACTGGTTTCCACTCCGACCGGCAGGCAGTTAAAGAGAAACGGAGCCGAAAAGGCTGCAATAAACTGCGCCTGCGCAGAGACCCAATCTGGCGCCAAACTGGGTTTCTGCGCAGGCGCAGTTTATTGGAGCCTTTTCGGCTCCGTTTCTCTTTAACTGCCTGCCGGTCGGAGTGGAAACCGGTGCTTCCGTGACGCAACGGGGGAGGTCCGGTACCATTTTCGAAACAAGGGTAAGTTGAAATTCCCCCTCCCTAAATGGGATTGCTGCGCAGAATGCGGGATGGTTGGCCGCCCAGATGCTACTGGAACACCTTAAAGTGGTAGTCCTCAGTTTGCTCTCGTTGCAAACCAGTGCCACGCCCTAGGCACATATTCTAACAATGATAAAAGACAAAGATGGCAAGGAGTTAGCAGATGCAGAAGAGATTAAGAAAAGATGGAAAGAGTACACAGAGGAACTCTACAAAAAGGACCTCAACACCCCTGATAATCACAATGATGAGAACATTGAACATGAGCCAGACATTCTAGACAGTGAAGTCAGAAAGGCCCTAAAAAAACACTGCAAACAACAAAGCCAGTGGAGTTGATGGTATCCAAGTTGAACTTTTCAAAGCCCTAAAAGATGATGGAATCAAATTATTGCATTCTATATGCCAGCAGATTTGGAAAACACAACAATGGCCACAGGATTGGAAAAGATTGGTATACGTTCCACTCCCCAAAAAGGGTAATGCCAAAGAATGTTCAAATTATCGAACAATTGCGCTCATCCCACACGCTAGCAAGGTTATGCTCAAGATAATACAGGATAGACTGCAGCTGCACATTGAGAGAGAACAACCAGAAGTGCAGGTGGGGTTCAGAAGAGTCAGGGGAACCAGAGACCACATTGTCAACATATGTTGGATCATGGAGAAAACAAAGGAATATCAGAAACAAGTCTACTTCTGTTTCATTAACTACACCAAGGCCTTTGACTGTGTGGACCACAACAAAATGTAGCAAGTAATTAAAGAGATGGGAATACCAGAACACCTTATAGGCCTCATGAGAAATCTGTACATGAATCAAGAGGCAACAGTTAGGACAGAAAATGGAATGACGGAGTGGTTTGGAATAGGAAAAGGAATAAGACAATGCTGCATTTTGTCACCCTGCTTATTCAACTTATACACAGAACACATAATGCGCAATGCAGTGATGGAGGAATCACAATTTGGGATCAAAATTGCTGGAAGAAACATCAACAATTTGAGATATGCAGATGATACCACGCTAATGGCAGAAAGTGAGGAGGACCTCAAGAAGCTCCTGATTAGGTTGAAAGAAGAAAGTGCAAAAGCTGGCTTGAGACTCAATATCAAGAAAACCAAGATAATGGCAACAGCCCCTATCAGTCCCTGGAAAATAGATGGGGAAGAAGTAGAAGCAGTGACAGATTTTACTTTCCTAGGATCAAAGCTCACTGCAGATGGGGATAGCAGCCATGAAATAAAAAGGCGACTGATTCTTGGGAGGCAAGCAATGAGAAACCTGGGGAGCATAGTGAAAAGTAGAGACATCACATTGCAAACAAAAATTTGCATAGTCAAAGCAATGGTATTCCCTGTGGCAATGTATGGTTGTAAGAGCTGGACCATTAGGAAAGCTGAGTGCAGAAGAATAGATGCCTTTGAGATGTGGTGTTGGAGGAGAGTTTTGAGAGTCCCCTTGACAGCGAGGAGAACAAATAGGTCAATGTTAGAAGAAATCAACCCTGACTGCTCCTTAGAATGTCAAATAGTGAAGATGAAGCTAAAGTACTTTGGACATCAAATGAGAAGAGATGATTCACTTGAGAAAGCCTTGATGCTTGGAAGGGTCGAGGGCAAGAGAAGAAGGGGATGGCCTAAGATGAGATGGCTAGATGGTATTGTGGAGGCAGTGGGCACAGAGCTGAGCGAGTTGAGGTGGATGGTGGAGGACAGGAGTGCCTGGCAGACAGTGGTCCTTGGGGTCGCAGAGGGTCGGAATCGACTGTGCGACTGAACAACAACAAAAAGGTTTGTTAGGTTTCAAGGCACCTTGTGAATGCTGCAGAGAACTGCTATATTTCCAAAGGTTTCCAATAAAAGAGACAAATTTAGGAGATATTTGGATTTAAAGCCCAGGGGACTGTGGTGTTCTAGTGGTTAAGATGCTGAACTTGATGACCGGAAGGTTGGCAGTACAGCAGTTTGAGACCCGAGTACTGCACAGCAGAGTGAGCTTCCATCTCTGTCCCAGCTCCTGCCAACTTAGCAGTTGCAAGACTTGTATGTAAATATTTTTCCTTCTGCTAAAACTGTGCCTAGCATTTGTAAAATAAGGACTTAGAAGAAAGAAAAGGAGAACTGACAAAGGCTTGCATTTCAAACATTCATCCTTACTCCTTTGGGATATGCTAGCTGTATGCTTTGCAAAAATTATTCAACAAAGACAACATTTCTATGCATTTTGGTTCTGTAAAAAACACTGGCTGGATGACTAAGTGGTTTAAGTATCTGGCTGCAGAGCCAGAAGATGAGAGTTTGATTCCCTGCTGTCCCTTCTGAGAGAAGGCATAGCCTGTGTAGCCATGAGTAAGCTGTACAGTCCCAGGGTTCCACAAGAAGGGCAACTCCCTCTGTGGCTTAGTGTATAAGGTGCTGAGCTGGAGACTGGAAGGTTGGGTTTCGATACCTGAGAGCTGCACTTGGGGACATGAAAGGAGCCTCATTTGGGCATCCATAAAAATCCTTTCAACCCAGAGTAATCTTTGACACAAAATTATTATTTTTAAAAGGGGGAATTTCAAACTACTGTACCTCTGTTTGTTCTCCACCTAGAAAATCCTGAAAAGAGTTGTTCTTAGTCAGAATTGACTTGACAACACTCAGTTATGACTATTAATGAAAAATAGTTCAAAAGGTTGCAAGTTTTTCTTCATTCAGCACATCTATCCCTGTTCAGACCTGCCTATTATTGCTAGACTGCATATCCTTGCATAATTCAAAATTCAGCAAAGCTGACATATAGCAGGATCAAGGAAGGAAGTTGATTTAATCTCTAGGGCTCCTATCATTTTCTGCTTATCCTTTCCATTCCATTAAATAATACACAGTTGGCTTGTTTATTTGAATGCACATTGCTTTGTTACTGCACTTGTATACTTTTGGTTGCATGCTACTGAGCATGAATGTCGATTCAGAGTTTCCAGTCACAAACTAACTCAGCGTCAAGATTCAGCTAAAATGCTGTGGCAGGTAGAAAATTAAAATTAAAATATGGAGCCTTTATGACCATTGTGAAACAGCCAGAACATAATAAAACATACTTGTTCCTTGAAGTTGTTTTGTTTGTTGCTCTTGCAAAGATGTAAATGGCAAATATATGACATATTTTAATGTTGTTTTGTTTTACAACTGTCATTACAATTTTAATTAGCCAAATTAGATGGCTTGCTTAAACACCAAGCTTGCTTTAATTTAGTGTTGCATGTTTTAACTCAGTCATTTTAATGCATGCACTTTTAAGCATGGGAGTATTCTTGTTTTGGCTGGGGGTTGCTGGAGGAAATGTCTTTTCCCTTTCTCAGTGTTGAAGAAAAGCTCCAGCAATTAATATTTGTGACAGAACATTGTTAGCCAGGAAGAAATAAATACTTTAGCAGCTTTTCAGCTGAAGTGCTTAAGACCTCAAGAAGTTCTCATGAGAGAAGAATGCTTGTTGGATTTGGTACTCCACCTGAGCTTCTTGAGTCCTAATGAGTTCAAAAACTGGGATAGGAATACAGAACTTTTTGGGAAGGAGGGTCAAATATATATAATAGTGTTAGTAGTAATAAGCTAATCATAAATTGAAGTTATAGTGTCCCATGGGTGGTGGGAAGCACATATATAATCTTTTTTTGTTAATATTAATTTATATATACATATCATTTGTTATTGGAGTAGCTATTAATGGAGTATTGTAATGTTGTTTTTATATTTTTGTTTGTGTGTGTGTTGTTTTGGTTTAATAAAAAATAATTAGAAAATAATGTCCCAGTTCCATAGAATTAAAAGGATAGCTATTGTGGAAAACCAAATTTAGTATGTGCTTGTTAGACCAAATGGCACTGTTTTTCTTCTAAACAGCCTAGTGGATTCTAAAAGTTTAGGAAAGACACCCAGCAAAAAGGCTTCCCCGTGTTATCTGAATAGCTATTGGGTGATTGTATTTGTGATCTTATCTGGTAAAGTTGAATTTAGTAATCTTTTAACAAATAGCAGATAAGTTTTCATTGTTTTCAGATTTCTCAAAAGTGAATACAGTACCTGTAAAAAATTTGACGACTTGCTGGTTATGTGAGTTGTTGTTTTTTAAACCACTTTCATATGATTTTATTTTATGGGAAATACTACAGCTAAAGTACTGCAGTGGCTCAAGTGGTTAAGACTCTGACTGGGAGGTGGAAGGTCAGCAGTTCAAACCCATGATGGAATGAGTGCCTGTCTCTGTCCCAGTTCCTGCCAACCTAGCAGTTCAAAAACAAAAAATTGCAATAAGATAAATAGGGACCACTTTGGTGGGAAGTAAACAGTGTTCCATGCACTGCGGTGTCTAGGCATCTCTGCCACATGTCCACAGAAACATCTGCAAAACACAGACAACCCTGGCTCTTCACCTATAAACAGAGATGAGCACTGAACCCTAGAGTCGAATACGACTGGTTTTCGAGCAAGGGTGATCTTTACCTTTACTATAGCTAAACTATTTTTAAAGTTGAAAGTTACCTTTCTAATAAGTAAGTTAAGAAATAATGGTAAATTGTGACACAACAAGGTAGTTCCTATGGGGTACACAGAAAAAGCCTCCTGGAAGAGTGTGGCATTTTTGAACCACAATTGATTGTACCCTGGGGGCAGGGGCGTAGCTACCGCCGTATCTGCCGTATCAATTATACGGGGGCCCCGGGGCACGGGGGCCCCCAACGTGCGTAAGCAAAACAAATCTTTACCCTTCCTAAGGGCACCCAAACAAATTTTTATATGGGGCTCCACCAAGGCACGCTACGCTTCTGCCTGGGGGACAACAACCTTGTTGTGCTGGCTAATCTTTCCCACTTTAGGTCAGGCAAAAGGAACTATGGAATCAATTCACCTAAAGGTGGCTTTGTTTAGGCAGTTTAAAGTCTGACCTAGACATGAAATAAGATGTTACTTCTTATCATAGTCGATACATTTAGTTCAGTGATGGGATGTCAAAAATTCTACTACCACGCCATGACGTCACGGACGTCATGGGCGTGGCCAATGTCATGACATCATGACGTCATGGGCGGAGCCAACGTCATGACGTCATGACGTTGTGGGCAAGGCCAAAAATAAAAAATAAATAAATAAACATGCACACAGACCCGTATATAACTTAAAGAAATAAAATAAATAAATAAATAAAATAAAATTTAAATTAAAGTACAACCACCCACCGAAAACACAAATAAATCACCCACCCACCCTAAATATAAAAGCCTCACTTACCTTCCTTGGCACTGACGAACCTTCATGTGGCCCGGGGCCACCCGGCAAGGCACGCTGCCCCTGACTGCCACGGCCGCCACAGCCGCCTGCAGCCCCTGCCTGGCCACCGAACTCCCACGGGCACGTTGGTGCCTGCCCGCGCCGTCCGCCCACGCTGCGCCGTCCTAGGGACTTGGGCCGGACAAACCCCCATGCCCTGGGTAAGCGCGGCGGGGCTCGCCACCGCCGCATCATCTTCCGCCGGCCGCCGGCAGCTTCCTCGGGCATGGGGGTTTCTCGGGCCCAAGTCCCTAGGACGGCGCGGGCGGGCGGCGTGGCGCAGGCGGACGGCACGGGCGGCGCGGCGCAGGCGGACGGCACGGGCGGCGTGGCGCAGGCGGACGGCACGGGCGACGCGGCGCAGGCGGACGGCACGGGCGGCGCGGCGCAGGCGGACGGCGCGGCCAGGCACCAACGTCCCCGTGGGAGCTCGGTGACCGGCTAGGGGAGGTGCCCTTCTCTTAGGGCTGCCGCCGCTGCTGCCGGAGCCACTCTAAAAAGAGGCGGCTCCAGCTTCGGAAGATTTTTTTTTTTTTAAATTGGATCCATTTGGCTCCAATTGACTGCGCATGTCCAGAAACTCAATTTGACGCATGCGCAATGCGTCAGATTGAGTTTCTGCGCATGCGCAGTCAATTGGAGCCATTTTATCTCTGATTTTAATTTTTTTTTTCCTTTCGGTCAGGCGTCCGGAACCGGACGCCCCAAAAGTGGACTTCCCCTCACGGAGAACCCTCCGGGATTCATCTTACCGGTTCCAGAGATCCGTCTAGAACCGGTGACATCCCATCACTGATTTAGTTGCATGCAAAGAGTTAAAATATTTATATATTTAAGTGTTCATCTATTACGTTGGTGGATTAGGGTTCCCAAAAGCAATGCACGACAGCCAGATTAAACTGTTAAATGTTTAAAAACAGACCAAATGAAAACAGCTTAAAACATTCTTGGAAATAATATTTTTGAAATTAATTTTAGAACCAGGGGCTCTTTGGAATAATATAGCTTCAACAGAAGCAGTATAGCTTCCAGGGTGGGGGAGGTATTCTCCAAAATGCCTAAAAATTTCATTTTCCCGACTTCTCAGTCTAAATTGCTGGTTTCTTCATGTTTGCTATGTGACCTGCATGAATAATCTACATATCCTCTGAGAATTGTCTTTTCAACATACAGTATATGCGTGAATATTTCAGGCTGGCTAAATTAACAAACAGATTGCTGACCACATTGGTATATGTGGTTAGGGCTTTCTCTAGGCCAAATGATTGTCCTATTTTCAATTTTCTAGGCATGTCAATTATCCAGAGTAGTTTTGCTAATTACACAGACATCAGAACAGCTAGGTAACCAGCCTGGAGGGAGGAGAGCTACCACTGTTTGGGCAAATCATTATTTTTACTGAAACAAATAAAGACACATCAAGAACAAAGAGCCAAACATAAGAATAAAAAATGAATGCCTTTGGAATGCTAGATTGGCAGTCTGCATTGAGAACATTCATGAATCCCTTAAGAAAATATACGATATCTAAAATGAATTCTGTTTTGGCAGCCACTAGGCTGCCAGCACCATATTCAGTTACAAGTTGACTGATTTCAAGAGCTTTAAAAGAAACTGTTATAGGTCCTCTGTTCAAATTCAAGATAGAAGAGATAGATAAAGCATTTTCGATTTCTTGATTTTGTTATGCTGGTGTGTGAGCATGTGACCTTTTGAATTTTGCAGAGAGGAAAGACATTGGAATATAAGGCCATAACAGCTGTGCTCTGTGGAATGAAGACGTTATCTGCTCCAAAAGCACTGTGGTGGCTTAGTGGTTAAGACGTTGAGTTTGAAGACTGGAAGGTTAGGGTTCGATACCCAAGTGCTGCATGACACATCTTGGGGACATGAAAGGCGTCTCCTGAGGGGAGTTTCTCCAGCAAAAATCCTTTCAACCCAGAGCAATATCTGACATGAAATTTATTTATTCATCTGCTCCAATAATCTGCTTTATCAGGGTTCCCTAAAACATGAAACACAATAACCTCCAATACAGCTTCCCCTTAAGACTTGCTGGTAAACAAGGAAAGGGCATAAGATGCATCACTGTGCATTGCCCCATAACGTTCCATAGATACAAGTTATAGGGTCACCATAGGTCGGGGGGGCAGCTTAATCACATTAGGTACCTGCACAGGAGTTATGTAAATTAAAAAAGCTGAAGAATAGACTGCTGCTTTGCTTTGACAAATGCAGAAGACCCTGGAAAAATAATGCAGAAGAAAAAGATAGTTGATTGTGGGCAGGATTTCTGAGTGACATCTGGCCCACATCTGAAGGAGTCTCTCTCCATGGCAACCAAACAAAGTTCTGTTTAAGAGCCAAATCTGACAAATTGAGACTGTCTTACTATGGCTCGTCAAGAAGACAAGGCTTGCTGAAGCCCAACACATACACTCAGCAGTGGATTCAAAAAATTTTTTACTACCACACTGTGGGCGTGGTATGGTGGGCATGGCCCTGCTGTGCATCCAAATTAGGACTACTTTATTTCAAAACTTGGATGGGTTGGGCAGGCCAGAATTTCTGCTACTGGTTCTGGTGAACTGGTGCAAACCTGCTGATGCCCACCACTGCATACTCTCAGTAATACGAGGACAAGCTGAATGTAACAGGAAAGGAAGAAAAAATAATCAGATGAATTGACCCAATAACATTAACCACATTCTTGATATTGCAAGAGCTTCTGTGCTGAGCTGAGCTGTTAATCACAGGACAGTTTGGAGAGCTTTCATTTATAGCAGGAGTTCTCAACCTTTTTAAGCCGTGGGCCGGGTCATGTTCCCTCAGGCAGCTTCAGGGGCTGGATGGCCATTTCCCCCTCCTCCACCACATGGCACTTCTTGGTGTGATGGAGGTGGGGGGCATGAAATGGCACCATGGGCCACATTCAGCCTGTGGGTTGCAAATTGAGAATCCCTGGTTTATAGGATCACCTTAGTTTGGGGGCAACAATCACAACATTAGCTACCCTCAGTAATAATAATCAGTTGAGTTTTATGAAAAAACTTCTTTCTTATACTTAGCCAACATGCCAATAGTGAGCGGATTAACCTATCTTTTTCACAAGTGTTTTAGCTTTTCTTAAAACCATCAATAATAATGGCTCTCACTGATTTCATTTGTTAAAGAGATTCATAAATGGGAAAAAAAATTAAGCCCCTTACATTTCTGTTCAGAAATCAAAACCATTGCGTTCAGGTAAGATTTGTAGCCAATTTTGCATGAAGTGAAGCAGTTGTCTTCTATGTTATAATACATGCATCAAATATGCAACTACTCAGAGATCATAAACTTTAATGTTCCTCATAAATGGGTTTCAACTTAACTGGCATCATGATGTATAACATGCTAGGTTACAGCACAATGTGACCAACCAAAAGAACTCTCACAGCAGAAGAGCCATGAATTCTCCGTTTCTAGAAGTAGAGCTTTGCCAGTCACCATTTACATATGTAAATAAATGGTCTGCTGCTAGTGAGAGCCTAATCTCCATTTACAAATTGTGGTCAACCAACCAACCAAACCAACCAACCAACCAACCAACCAACCTGAATTTCTCTCACATCCCTAGAAGATGGGAAATCTTTTCACTATTTCCTACATTTAAATTCTGGCAAATACTTAAATAAAACACTGAACTAAACCAGAATCTCCATATGTTTCTAGGCTCTGTTATTAGGACGTTATCTTGTTCTCCTTGGCCTCAAAAGCTTTTCTCTCAAGGAATGCTTGGCACTCGTTTACTTATTAAGTGCCAGCATAACACCAGACAGACTTGATTTTGAAGGCAGTTTGGTTCTGCCATGCCAAGAAGGTAACCAATGGTTCCTAAGGAATTTTTCCATTCAATCTCTTTCTGCCAAAAAAAGGGAGGGAAAACATTCTGAAGCTTTCTTTATAGCTTTGAATAAGTGTTAACTAACTGATCAAATTCCTCAAAGGCAAAACAAAACTAAAAATTTGGGTATTTATCACTTTCACTTCCCCTTATTTTATTTTAAATATCAAGAGCTGTAAATAAACTGCTGAGAGCAATTATTGACTGAATGATAACTGTAACCAGTAAATAAAGCATACTGTATGATCTTGCTCATTTTCAGCCATCTGGCTCTAGGTCTCCCTAATTGACTTAGAACATGACTACAATGTCAGCATCCGCAGCATGCATTGTTCCGCTTGATTGCAATTCCCAGGCAACTAATATCATGCATAAAATATGAGTCTTCCAACATAATCATGTCCACTGGGTAGATGAGACAGATTGCCCCAAATGCTGGTATGGCATGCTCAGGTGCAAACTTGTAAGCATTGCCCTTTGGTCTCTGTACATAGTATTACCACTCATTCAGGTAATGTTCCTCATTCAAGTAATGTTCCTTGCACTATTATTTCTTAAGAAAACAAAGATACTGTAGTGTGAAAGCAATAAAAGTACATAGTACTACTATTCCATTAAAAATCTGGGTTAAAATTCCTTGACTATGTATATTTCTGATACACACAGCATAATGTCACAATAATCAGTTCAGAAATCAATTTAAATGTACAGTACTTATGTTTTTCTGTCTCCCTGAGAAATACTTATTTTGCTCTATGATGAACCTTCTTAAACTCAAATAGAGCTATCAGGTCAAATAATATAGATCTATAAATACTGTAGATCATGCATACCTTGTAAATGTTGATATAGATCTCATTCTATAGCTTGTTTTATCAGAACATAATAACATATGTTAGTGCTGAGCCACAAAAAATGTTCTTTTAAAGAACATTTCATCCTTTCCAAAACAATCGTTTTATCAGAAATGTTCACATCCCTTTGCGTTAGCATATGCAAATAGTCATTGGAGTTGTGGGGTGGGTGGTGAATAAGTACATAAAGTCTCAGACAAAGATTTAATGCATTTCAAGTGCTGAGGCAACTGTATCAGCTCTCTCCACCCTACTGGAATATATATTCAAAATGCCTGCCTGAAAAGGAAGGTTTTTGCCTAACAATGGAAGGAGAAGAGAGCTTTCCAGTGCAGTGCATTCCAAAGCCTGGGAACAGCCACTGAGAACACCTTCCCTTGTGTCCTCACTAAATGAGCTTGGGAAGGTATTGAAACTAAGAGAAGGGCCTTCTCAGAAGATTTTAAAAGCCTAGTAGATTCATGTGATGGACTTGTCCCAAAAGGGTTAAATCAAGTATTAAAGGAGCTAAAGAAGTGACCAGAAATCTTGTAGTGGGCTGGGAAAGCTGGAAGGAGACCTTATTTCCTTCCATCCCATGAAGCAGCTTTGGTGTGAATTCCCAAGCTGGGAATAGATTAATGGTGAATACCTGCCTAGGTCTGAACTAATCATTGGAAGGTCTTTATCTGGGAAAGAATATTCTGTGACCCTAGTACCCCAATTCCCCATTGGCTAAGAGATGGAACGAGGAATATATCAGTCTCCTTGGAACAGCATGGAGATTGGTTAGAGCAGGGGTTGGTAAACTACGGCCTGTGGGTCTGATCTGGCCCATGGCACCATTCCATCCAGCCCTCATTGCCCTCACCGCTCTCAGAAGTGGAAGTAAAATGTGCCCACGCATGCACAAAATGCTGTGTGCTCTAAACTTGGAGTGGAAGACCAGAGAGTTTCCCCTTAGCTGGAGTATGAGGGCAGCCCAACACAATTGTAGTTGCCTGGGAGCGGTGCTGCCAAGGGCGACCCCTGGAATCTATCTCTTTATAGCCCATGTGGGATAATACGATCATTCAAACATCTTGGACCCAAGCCATATAGGGATTTATAGGTAATCACCAGCGCATTGAATTGGACCCAGAAATGGACTGGCAGCCAGTGAAGCTGCTATAATAAGGGAGTTACAGCTCTCTGTAACCAGTGTGTCAGTCAGTCAGTCTACAGCATTTTTAACCAGTTGAGGTTTATGAACATCATTCATAAGCACCCCCTCATAGAGTGCATTGCAGTAGTCTCTAGACAATATGTAACTAAGGCCAGATCAGACATCTTTAACTGTGCAAAGGCATACCTAGTCACCGTTTGAAATGTTTGCATCCAAGTTTAAGGATGAATCCAAGATTACACCCAAGCTGCGAACCTTACTTTTCAGGGGGGAGTGTAACCTCATCCAGAACTGACTGAATCTTTATCTCCTGATTTGCCTTGTGCCTGACCAGGAGCATGTCTATCTTGGCTGGATTAAGTTTCAGCTTCTTAGCCTTCATCTCATTCATCACTGACAACATGCACTGGTCTAGGCACAGAACAGCTTCCTTAGAATCAGATGGAAAATAGAGATAGAGTTTGATGTCATCAGCATATTGATAGTATCAACTCTCAAAACTATGGACAGCTTCTCCCAATGATTTCATGTAGATTTTAAATAAAGTGGGAGGCAGGACTGAGTCCTAAGAGACACCACAGACCAATGGCTAGATGTTGAACAGGATTTCCCCAACACCAGCTCCTGAGTTTGTTCGTCCAGGAAGAACCAGAATGGCTGATAGACACTACCTCGAAGACCCATATCAAGAAGGAAACCAAAGCGATCTCTCTTCCATAATCCAATTTAAAGCCAGGCTGAAATGGATCTAGATAATCTGCTTTATCCAGGAATCTCAGGATCAGAGACATTCCAAAACTTTGTCCAAAAACTGAATATTTGAGACTGGCCACTATCTATTTAACCCAGGTAGATAAAGCATTTTTGATTTCTTGATTTTATTATGCTGGTGTGTGAGCATGTGACCTTTTGAATTTTGCAGAGAGGAAAGACATTGGAATATAAGGCCATAACAGCTGTGCTCTGCGAAATGAAGACATTATCTGCTCCAAAAGCACTGTGGTGGCTTAAATCCCAGTGGGATTTAAGGAGGGCTTTTTAAATAGAGGTCTCACTACTGGGACCATGCAACTTGCCAAAGGCTACATAGGGTGGTTTTCTCCCAAGTAGGTACAGTGGGAATTGAACTCCCAGTCTCTGGCTCTGCAGACAGGTAACTAAACCACTGAGCTATCCCAGCCAGTTTTAAATAGAAACAGACAAACACTTTATAATGACAAAACATTATTTAAAAAGCATTATTTCAGAACACAGCAATAATATATTACATATATCATTGAATTATATACAGTATTAGCCTCCTGTAAACAGATATTTCTAGCAAATTTTGAAAGCACTCCTCATGTCAGTTATTCCCCCAAAGAGAATCCCAAAATTGAGTGCATTCTGCTGATTCGTTTCAGCAAACTGGCTCTAGCAGTTTTCATCTAACTTTTTGCAAAGGTCTTAATTGCACATTCACAATACACCTTAAAATAATTTGCACTGCAAGAGAGAAATGCTCACAGTATATTCAACCAGGAAGATTTATTCCTCCATCTGCAGCTACTTTGAATATTGGAACTAAACTTCTAAGGAACAAGTAAATTTAAATGGACTAGCATATGATGTCACCTTCCCTGCTAATCTAAAAAATCTCAGCACATCAATCCTGTTGCCTGAAAACTCTTTAAATCAGGGATTCTCCACCTGCAACCTGTGGACCAGATGTGGCCCGTGGTGCCATTTCATGTGGGCCCCCCCCCCGCCTTCACCACACCAAGAAGTGCCATGTGGTGGAGGAAGGGCAAAATGGCTGTCTCGGACCCCAAATCTCTCTGAGGGAGTGAGACCAAGCCCCAGGCTTAAAAGGGTTGATAACTCCTGTTTTAAATATTTATTAATGGAACCAATTCATTGGTACTGTATTCTGTAACAAGAAGCTTGCTGTTGTTACATTATCCAACAAAGCTGAAAGAACTAAAGAGATACGTTTTTATATCCCTTTGACACTCTGCACTCCAGCAAGGCACTAAAACTGCCAAGCCAAGTACAGTAGTTGGGGTAGTTTTAATACTAATAAATCTTCATTGAACAAGTTAGTTTGCTTAGTACGGATCAACAGAGGAAAGGCATCACCTGCCTTTCCATGCTAGTCATCCAGGCCCCCTTAAGGTCACTCTACTGCCATGTCAGGCTTGAACCTACAACAGGGAGAATTTCCACAGCTGGAACCTTATTTCATTCACTTGGACTGTGGAGCCCTTGCCTCATAAATCTTCTTTTTGGTTGAATCTTGGCCATTTTTGAACCAAACTCCAAGATTTGTGCACAGTCTTACTTGAACTGGTGCCCTCTTACCTAACTAATCTAGCTGGCACTGAAATGACACTCTACCCTCCACGCTCCATTCCTGCTGGTCTCTGCTTTCTTCTTGCTGGACTGTGATGAGAAGAATTAAGAGAGAAGGCAAAGGAGAGAAAGTAGGAAAGCATAAGCACAACCACAAAGCAGTATCACTGGGATCTTTTGGTCTCTAGCTGTAGCCTGATTTATAAGCATACTCATGAAAATGTCTATCTTCATTTCTTTCAGTCTCTCTTTCTGATATGCCTAATGGCTGTAGTTGTATTACACTGAGAAGTGTAACAGAGAGAGAGAATGAGAGGGATGTAGGAATGGAGCCAACTGAGTCACAGGGCATGGGAGAAAGAAAGACTTTACAAGATAGATGTGGCCGGCAGTCCAGCAGTTTTTTTCTTTGCTTTAGACACGGGGTGCCCAAACTATGGCCTGGGGGCCATATCCAGCCCCCGATGCCAATTCATCTGGCCCACAAAACCTTTGTCGCTCCTGGAAGCTGAAGTTAAATGCACATTTTACTTCCACTTATGGGAGCGATGAGGGCTTCGTGGGCCAGATGAATTGGCATTGGGGCCAAATCTGGCCCCTAGGCCATAGTGACCAGCCCCCTGAACCACATGACTGACCCGTGGCCCAAAAAGTTTGGGCACCCCTGCTTTAGAGCAAACAGCAGAAGTGTGAAAGTTCATGAACCTTAAGGGAGTTATATAAAACATACTTAGTTTTTAGAGGTTCTCTGCTGCAAATTAAGAGATTCCCTGATAACTACTGAATTACTAATGAAACAGTTTTGCACTGGCTGAATAGACTGAGACATGCTTTATAAACTGGCATCATTCAAGGATAATGAACAATTAGAGGCCAGCGACAGCTACACATTTGGAGTAAAATCTCTTCTGAACTTTACACCCTGTTGATGTGTTACTAAAGGAGGGATCATCATTCACATGTTATCAGTGGGTGTTACCAGCATTCAGCAGCTGTGGTTGCTTAACTCTCCCTTCAACATAGCATAGCATGGAGTGCCAGCTGTCCTTCTTTATACTACGTAAGACACATAGACTTTGTATATACTGTGCAATGCATGCAGACATCAAGCCCAGCACTGCCTTCACCCCTTCTTTAAAATACAGATTCCAAAAATAACTTTTCTATATTTTCTGCCCTCTCTATTTCCAGAATCATTAGGCTTAGAAACTGCTTTTATATTTGGGATTATATTTTATATTTGGGATTAAAGTAAAGTATTCAGATCCTCTAGATTCCATGGGCAGCTAACAGATTCAGTTTACAGTGGTTAATGCTTAGTGGTGTTTTTGCAGTCATGGAAGTTTTTCTGTTCCCTCTTTATGGCATGAAGCAAAGGCAAATACAGTATAAAATCAGCATTTTAAAACATACATATACTGTGGCAGGTTCAGTAAAACTCCATTACATTCACACTTTCCAACTTATCTCTTATCCAAACTTATCACTTTGGAGAAACAGAGGGAGACATGAATGCACATGTCTTTTCCTAAAGTACTGTACTTCACTCCTGTCCTTAAAGGGAACTCATTTTATAGAAGAGTTTATTTAATGAGGCAAATAGCTTGGCTTGCCAATTTCTCGAGTCCACATTTTCTGTTTAGTTTATTAAATTTGATTATGCTGTTTGGATAGGGTGATCTGCCCATACATTAGGTTTATGTACAGATGGCTTTTAGAGTATAAAAGACACCAATTAAAAGTTAACTATCCACAAGAGGAAGGGGGTAGCTCTTGGCTTGCATACTGCCAGAAGTATGATTACGTTCCTCAGAGAGGTTTAGATTTATTAAACAAAAATAATTTACAGGATTCCTTCATCTTGTGTTCTGCTCTTGTGACAGAAAGCATGTAGTCCTACTTTCTCTACAGCCCTCTATTTCATCTCCTATTCAATTGTAATGCATTCCCCCCCCCCAACCATCTGGGGTGGACATGATACTAGGTAAACCACCACTAGCACTTTTCTGTTCCTTTTGGAGGAAGCTGAAGCCTAAACTTTTCCTCCTCTATTGTCCTTCACTGAGAAAGAAAGAGCTTTTACTTTAGATATGCCTTTGGCATTGATTGCTGAGTTGCTGCTTTCAGGATCAACTGCTTGGGAGCAATTAGTCATAGTTTTTGCTGTGTTTTAATCTGATTTTATGTTTTATTTTGGGAGAGCAGTGGCTCAAGTGGCTAAGACGCTGACTGGAAGGATGCAGGTCAGCAGTTTGATACCCGAATACTGCAGGACAGAATGAGCTCCCGTCTTTGTCCCAGCTCCTGCCAATCTAGCAGTTAGAAAGGAAGAAAGTGAAAGTAAATAAATAGGGACCACTTTGGTAGGAAGGTAAACAGTGTTCTGTGCACTCTGGTGTCTAGTCATGCCTGCCACATGACCACGGAAATGCCTGCAAATGCAGACAGCGCTAGCTCTTCAGCTATGAAACAGATGTGCACTGAAGCCTAGAGTTGGCTTTCGAGCAAAGGGTGACCATTACCTTTACCTAGAGTGGATAGAGTAATGAACTAGTATTCAGGAAGCCTGGGACTGAATACCTGCTCATCCTAACTCAACAGTGATCATCTAGGAGCATGGTTTGGGGGAATCCACATATAGGTGAACCCATGCAGACCAAACCCACACTATTCAATGGTCCACTATATATAGCAAAACATGTAGTTACTATTTGAGCCAATTGTTTTAGAAGAATAAATAAGATTTTCTGTGTGATTAATAAACGAGTTAAGCCATACCCAGTTTAAATGAAAGTCTAATGGCTACATGCAACTGTGATGAACAGAATTGGCAAAAACGGGTAGGAGGAGGAAAAGATACATTATTAGAAGAATTCATGTAATTTCTGCTTACAGTAGTAGTCTTTCTGTAAACCTGTACCATGAAGACTGGCCATTAGTCCTCAAGGTGGTTGGGTTAGTTAACCGCTGCCTGGCACTCAGTGTGGAGTCACGTCACCATAGCACAGTGGTGGGCAGCAAACTGTTTTGCTGCCACACCATGGGCAGAGCCTAAATCATGGGCAGAGCCTATGTCATGGGCAGAACCTACATCATGGGTGGAGCCTAAGTCATAGGCGGAGCCTATGTTGTGGGCGATCTAGTCATGCGTGCCATATGGCCATGTATAAATCTGCAAACACAGGCAGCACTGGCTTTTTGGCTGCAAATGGAGATGATCACTGCACCCTAGAATTGGATATGACTGGATTTTGAGCAAGGGAGACCTTGAACCACTTGCAGGGACAAAACCTGATGGAACAGACCACCCAATTTCACTACCCCCCCCCCGCCCGAAGGCCACCCAATTTCACCACCACCCTGCCCAGAGACCACCCAATTTTGCTACCCCCCCCCTCCTGGGGGGTTAGAACCTGTTGCTGCCCACCACTGCCATAGCAAGAAAACCTGGCCAGACTGACCATAGTTTACTAAAATGGATCCCACAACTTAATAAATGTGTGCAGAAAAACAGTATATCCATATATTAGGAAATAGATTGGCAATTTTATTTTCATCCATGACAAGTTCCAGAAAACTGTTTTGCCTGAGGGATTCTGAGGAATTTTCTACCTCCGCTGCAAATCTCATCTCTACTATAGAAGTAAACCAAATTAGTAGCTAATGGGTGGTGGTTTAGGAAGATTGTTTGCAAAATTTGATTGATTGTGTATGCTTGTGCATGTATAGTAAAATATGGCAAAGAAAGTTAGCTATAACAGTTTCTACTTGTAATAAAGTACTTGATATGTGCCTGTGAAATAAATCACACATTGGCTAAAGTCGTACTGCACAGAACAGCAGTTGTAAATGATGATCATGTCATCAGCTGCAGATGTTAATCTGTAATTTAAGTTTCTTATCCCCCTTACACAGGTTACAAGACTTTGGAAGCCTCAGGACAGGGAAGGGGGAGAACATTTAGTAAAAAGAAAATCATCGCTGCCAGTCCTACCTCACAACCAGTTGGTAATTTTGGGTTATTTTCCAAAAGGATTTTTTTCTGTATCCCTAGGGGGGATCAGAACACAAAATTCACACAGATAGGAAACTTTAAAATAACAGGTGAATGCTGAAGTCTTCTAAGCAGTTAGATTTCACTAACAGATACTCTAAATTAATGGTTGGTAGCTGCTTTTGTTTTGAATCATTCCTTGTTTGACAGTATCTTGGATTTTAATATTTAATATAATTCTTCTCAGAGAGTCAAATAAACACTACATGCCAGTTTATTAATGCCTCCAGCAGTGAAACTCTTACTTGTTAAAATGGATTTTAAAGCCTTTGTTTATCTCACATGTTACAAAAGGTATAATTTTTGGTGATGATGGAAATGTCCAGCTCAGTTGTATTAAGAATGCAGGAACCTGCTGAATATTAAGAACATCACAGGTGTACCATGGGATCTTCTAGGGAAAATAAATGTTTTTCTTTTCTATTTCCTCCTACTAGTCAGGTCTCTGCCTCCAAGGGTGCACCAACTGTGCAGTAAAATCCCGACTTATATATGCCTCGAGTTACATAAAATTCGACTTACATAATGATTTTGTGCTAATATCATGTCCCGATTTACATGATTTCCTATGGGTTTGCTTTGAGTTACATAAAGATTATTTTTCCTATGGGTTTGCTTTGAGTTACACAAAAATTCATTTCCCACAAGCTCTTCTTTGATGCAGATTCCACTGTGTTGTTGGTGGGAATGAGCAAAGCCCTTTCCTTTCTAAGTTACCATTTTATTTTGTAGCTAGCTATAAAGCCATACTACAGTAAGCACTAGGCTAAAGCAGCTTTATTTCACAGGCCAGTGAATCAATGCCCTTCTTTGCCCATCCTATACCTTCCCCTAATAAAATATATTGTACCATGCAGTATTGGGTATGACAGCAAATCTCTCTTTATCCTTAGCTTTTCTTTGCTGGTTGGCTTTCAATGCTGCATTCAGTTGACATTTTATATTTTTCAAACAACTCCAGTAGATATCAGTTTCTGTGTAATCTCTTTGGTGTTCTTGGATATTCTGTTCCTGCTTAGTTGTTGAAAACGGAAATCTCTTCATGCTGAATGGCTGTAATGTCGTGTGTGGATGACAGAACTCTACAGTTCTGCAAAATCAGAAATCAAATCATGTGGCAAATTTAATCTGATTGGGGGAATGGGGGGAACAAAATAAAGAATGTTGATTATTGCAAAGTATCATTGCCCAAAAGAAGACTGAAATCAAACCATTTGGTCCATCTTGCCATTATTTTCTGCATTGGCAGATGCTATCAGGTAAACATGTGTAAAACAGTCTTGCCTGGATTTTTTTCTTTGCACCCCACCCTCAAAAGCCTTAATTGGGGACTATATCTTTTGATTTGTGTATTTTCCAACCCGAGCCCAAATCCACTTCCTAGTCAAAACAAGAGTAGACTTATTGAATCAGTTGCTGCTGCAGTTAATGCAGCTCCAACTGTTTCACTGGGACTTTTCTAGCTGGCATTACCAACTGAATTCAGGCATATATTTTCTAGATGCCTGATCAGGTTTGCCTATTATCACAGTTAAAACGTATGGTTAATTGATATTTATTACCATTGGATATGTAAAAAATAAAGCTTAAGAAGCAAAATAGTATCTCTGCATCAGAATAATATGGAAAAGAATATCACCCAGAGGGTTAAGGGTAATGAAGGAGCAGCTAGCTGCAGGTTAGAATCTCCAATATGAAACATGGAAGATGCTGAATAGGTTGAGAACTGATGTGACATGATGCAAAACAAACCTAAAGAGTTGGGACTAAATTGACAACGGTGAACAAAATGAATGTATTGAGAAGCAAGACTTTGAACATCTGTTGATCTGCAGCAACTTACCTGAAAAGTATGATATTCAGGATTTGTTTGAAGCAATTGACAGGGCTATTCCAACTGCTGAACACTGGAAATGTAGAGTGTAAATATGTAGTTTATGTACGCACACATTTTAGATGAAGGCTGCGGTATATCGCAGTAATCTTCCATTATTTCCAAAAATTCATTTGATCTAGTGCTGGCCTTATACCTTCACCTCTAGTCAATGTAGATTCCACAAATGGTTGCCAAATTTCCCAAAATCTTTTTTCATTAATTATACCTTTTTTAATATTCAATTCCCATGTTAACTTGTCATTCAAGGAAATTTCCCACATTTCTTTATACCAATCTTGAATTTTTAAAACAACATCATTTTTCCAATTTCTTGCAATATATTGTCTATCTGAATGTCAACATTATAGATAATAACTCTTTTTTATCCTCATCTATATTTATATTATCCATGTCTGTCAACAAAACTGTACTCGACCCTAGCTTAAGTCTTGTCCCCATAATTCTTGAAGTTTCTTCCTCAGTTTCCCCCCAGAAATCTTTTACCACATTACAATTCCACCAGATATGCTCATATGTTCCCAGTGTATTCTTACATCTCCAACACATTTTTGTTTTTATTTTTGTTCATCTGATGCAACCTAACTGGGGTCAAGTTCCAACTCCACAACATTTTGTAATTATGTTCCTTTACTCTAACAGATATGGTTCTCATAATTCTTTTCTCCCACTTTCCCCCCAAGCTATTTCTGTAATTTTAACATTCAAATCTTGTTCCCAGATTTTTCTCAATGTTTCTTGTGGTCTACCTCCTCTATTTAAGATCTTATAAATCTTGCTCAACAGACACTTAATTCCCATTTCTCCCTTTCTTATCTTTAATACCAATTCCTCAAATTCTGTCTTGCCCCTTTCCAAACTGGTTTCCCCTAAATATTTACTATTCTACTTGTTTACTAATGCAATCTGAAACCAGTTCAACCTCATCTGTATATAAATCTCTAACTTTTTCTCTCTATCTTTACAAACCCTGAGCTTCTGCTGTTGGATGGTGAAGTCTTTTGAGCTCAGTGATAGCCTTACAGTCTTAATCTCTTTCCCAGTTTCTAAGCAAATAACAATTGCAGACCATTCTGAAGCTTCCTACCTTCCCATCCTACCTGTTTGCCTCACCTAAGCTGGCTTGACAGAGACTGTTTCAATAGTTTCTGACTTCTGAGCACATGAGGTCGGTCCAGTGTTTGTGCACTGGAGCCTTCACAAGTACAGCTTCATCCCAAAGAGCTTAGTAGTGTCCTTAGTTCACTTGGCAGAGAAGCAGTGACAAGAGACTCTTGAAGTTCTCAGAAAGGCAAACACTCTGGCAGTCCTTGTACAGCCTGGTTGTTTAGCTTGATCATCTCTAGACATTTTGTCTAGAATAGCAGTGGGCAACCTCTGCAGGTTCAGAAGCCAGATCCCATCACCAAGGAGCCCACGGAATCAACTTTGTTGCCACCTATGAATTGTGGCGTTATAGAGAATTTTTTTTTAAAAAAAAGGTTATTTCTTTTGGAAAACAGGCACTTTGAAACTCATACCTTGCTTTAAAGCAGAATTGTGCTTCCATGTTTCTTCCTGGAACTTTATTCTGTTTTTCAGACCAGGTGTGTTCTGTTCAAACCTCTTGTTTTTAAACAAAATCTGGGAGCATAGCAGCAAATTGGTAGTGTTGGGTGAGGTGGCAGGAGCTGCAAAAATGAATGACAGTCTCATGGAGATAAAGCTTAGAAGGGGAGGAGGGGGAAAGGGAGGAGGTACAGATTAAGGGCAGAGATAAACACTGTAGAAAGCCTATCTTTCCGGCCTCATTGTGTGTGTCACAGGAGCATGATGTCTAAAGCAGGAATATATTCTTGATTTACTTACATCTCCCCAGTTTAAGGTGCTTTCAGCTTTAGTAAAGGTAAAGGTTTCCCTTGCTCGAAAGCCAGTCATATCTGACTCTAGAGTTCAGTGCTCATCTCTGTTTCAAAGCCAAAGAGTCAGCATTGTCTGCTTCTGCAGACATTTCCATGGTCATGTGGCAGGCATGACTAGAAACAAGAGTGCATGGAACACTGCTTATCTTCCCACCAAAGTGGTCCCTATTTATCTACTTGCAATTTCTTGCTTTCAAACTGCTAGGTTGGCAGGAGCTGGGACAAAGACGGGAGCTCATTCCATCCTGCAGTACTTGTGAATCGAACTGCTAACCTCCAGCCTTCCAGTCAGCGTCTTAGCCACTTGAGCCACTGGAGTCCCATGCTTTCAGCTTTAATGATGTGTTATATGTTCTGTGTTCACCATCCTGTGCAACCTTCTGACCACAAACTACAAACATATTTGTTTTTGCTCTGAGATTCTGAGTCCTGAAGTGGTTGGCTCTTTCTGAGCTTGCTAGAGAACACCTATGCAACTGGTTTATTCTCATCCTCCATCCTGTTAAGTAGAGAGTGTCTTTGAGAGGAGAGCTGGGGGGGGGGAGGGGAGAGACACACAATACCTCAACCCAATCACTTGTGTAGAGACTGAATCATGTAATGGATTCTACTTCTTCTCCTCTGATGGTGTCAGTCAGCCCTAATGGCAGTTTGTTGCCTTCATCCTGTGGTGGCTTATGTCAGTAAGAATCCTCTGCAGAACAGTAATGATTCCACTTTATGTATTTGGTATAAAAATGCATATTTATTAGAGGCAGAACAAATGATGGTATGGGTTGGTGAAAGTGCATGTGGAATTTCTGTTAGAAACAAGCAGGCAAATATCTGGGTGCTTGACGTTCTTTTCTTTTCAATCACCTTCTCCTCTTGAGTCACAAAATGGCAAAGAAAGGAAAACCATCATCTGTTTCCTGTCCTCCGAACAGAACCTGCACATTGAGTTGCTGAGTGGCAAGCAATCTGGCTTATCCATATGACCATGTTGTTTTCCTCCCCTAATTAGCCTGGTCCTCACTGTGCTGATGAGGAAACAGATGCGTCAAGCAGCAAATTACCTTCAGCTTGCCTCTGAACAAAAAAGATACAGCACTTAATTGACTCATTTGATCTCCAGCAATTCAGAGCAAGTAAAGTGGAAATATTTAAAAGTGGCACTTCATTTCGGGAGTGTGGGGGAAAAAAACTTTCATTTATGTAACATCTGATGGCAGAGATGTGTCTATGAAGAGCTGTGCTGATATCTACTGTCCAATTTAATGCTACAGAATAAGGTTTATTTCACGTGCTTTGGGGATCTCTTCAGGGGAAATTGTAGCATCACTGTTGCTGGTGGCTGTAGCATATGAGTTTTGAGGACTAACAAGGCTTTAGTCAATTAGCAAGGAGAGACAGGACATAGTTCCACTTTACAGTTGCTGCCCCTCATTACTTTATCTTCTATTTCACCTCCTTAGGTTCCCACTGCTTTCATTTCATTTCACTTCATTTCAATTTATTTATTTATTTAGATTTGTATGGCTGCCCAATCACCAAAGTGACTCTGGATGGCTCACAATCCCATTGCACACAACCTTGGATAAAAAGACCCAATATATCATTAAAAACCGTACATAAAACACATTGTTAAAATCTTCATAACAAATAAACTAAACAGATAGACTAAAAACCCGGATGGCGATTAGCATGTTCATATCAGCCAACGGGGGTAGCTGTTCCTCTCTCTGTTCCCCACATTTGCTGGCCAGCCATGTCTTCAGCCCTTTCCTAAAAACTGACAATTCTGGCTGAAGATGAAAGTCCATCAGTAGGAGGTTCCAAAGGGCTGGAGCAGATACCAAAAAGGCCCTCTTTCTCGTACTAGAGAGACGAGCCTCTCCGACGGATGGTACCTTTAGAGAGCCCCTCCAGTCCGCTCTCATGGGACAGGAGGAAACCTCAAGGTGATCTCTCAGGTAACCTGGTCAACTACCATGTAAGGCTTTAAAGGTGATAACTAGCACCTTGAATTGCATCCAGCAGAATACCGGTAACCAGTGCAGCTCCTGCAACAAAGGTGAGGTGCAGGCATACTGTCCACACCCCATCACCGTGCAGGCGGCTGCATTCTGGACCAGCTGCAGGCTCCGAATGGTCATTAAGGGCAGCTCCATGTAGAGCATATTACAATAGTCCAACCAGGAGGTGACCAGTGTGTGAGTGACCATGAGCAAGGAGTCCCGATCCAGGAACGGGTGCAACTGGCAAATCACATGAACCTGCATGGAAGCCGTCCTAGCCATGGCTGGCACCTGCTCCTGGAGCAGGAGTTGTGAGTCCAGGAGGACCCCCAGATTACGCACCAGGTCTGTCTGGGGCAAAAGAGCCCCATCCAGTACCAAAGGTGGTTTCCATTAGAAAACAGCATTAGCTAAGATGGCAACCCAAAATGCAACTCAGTTACAGTGGAACATCCTTTTCAAACAAGTTTTTCAAAGAATGCCCTTGTTCAATCTTCGAAATACAAGGAGAAGTAGAACAAGTTCCATTTGTGTAACATTAAAAAGGAACTGCAAACGTGGGTGTGAAAGTTTCAGCCATAATGATTGGGCTTCATGCTTTGACCTTAATGTTTGTTTGTGCCTCAGAGGTACCTCCAGTTTCCACCTTGAGAGCCATTTTGTGCACATCACAAACTCAAGGAGACTAGTAAGCAGGGCTGGAGCTTCAATTTTGAGGAAAGCCTGGTGAAGCACTATCTTTTCAGGGGTCCCTTAGCATGTTGATTCCATGACCTCACTGTGGGCATACTGTGGTGGGGCATCCATGTAAAAATTCTCTACGGTGCCTGATGGTGCTTTATACAGCAGAACCTAGAGCAGTGGTGTGTAACTTGAAGGATTCAGAGACCATACTTATGGATTTTATCTTTCCTTTCCCAAACTCTTTTTAAAAAAAGCTGTTGCATAAACAGAGAATTGTGATCACACATTATATGGGACAACACAGTTTGCCCTTGAAATGCAATGTTGACCCTCAAAGTAAGCATGCCTTTGGACTTTGGCAAGTTAGAGTACTAGAAAGGTTAGGCAGCGTTTCCCAATCTTTGGTTTTGGGGCTTCGATTCCCAGAAGCCTTAAGTCAATTCCCCAAAGCACTGATCAGCCAATGTATTGACTTAGGCTTCTGGGAATCAAAGTCCAAAAAGCAAAGGTTGGGAAACAGTGGAACTGTCAGGGGTTGCAATTAGGGCCTGGAGCACCACGTATGGCTCACAGACGGTCCTTTGTGTTTCAAAAAGGCAAAGATCTCCCTTACTAGAAAGACGATCATGTCCAACTCTAGGGGGAAGTGCTCATCTCTGTTTACACCCACTGTGGTCATGTGGCAGGCATGACTAGATGCAGAAGTGTGCAGGACACTGTTATCTTTTCCACCAAAGCAGTACCTATTTTCTGTCGTTGTTCAGTCGCACAGTCGTTCCGACCCTTTGCAGCTCTATGGACCATTGCCCGCCAGACACCTCTGTCCCACATCATCTTCTCAACCCACCCAGCTCTGTGCCCATTGCACCAACAATGCCATCTAGGGATCTCATTCTCTGCCGCCCCCTTCTTCTTTTGCCCTTGACCTTTCCCAGCATCAAAGCTATCTCAAGTGAATCCTCTCTTCTCATTTGATGTCCAAAGTACCTATATATCTACCTGCAATGTCTTGCTGTCAAACTGCTAAGTTGGTAGGAGATGGGGCAGACAATGGGACTTCACTCTGTTGCACAGTACTCAGGTCTTGATCTGCTGCCCTGCCAACCTTCTGGTTGTCAAGCTCGGCATCTCAACCATGAAGCCACTGTGGTCCTGCAGAGCATCTACATTAGTTCTGTTAGTAGCTTCTAGTACTCAGTGATACTGTCATGTGAGACACTCTGTCTATATCAAGAAATGATCATGCCTTTTCTTCTTCTTCTAAAATTGTACTGTCCTCAAAATGCATACAGTAAAACCTCAGATAACACTAAAACCTGGTTCCACAAGTCTTGGTGTTATACGATTTTTAGTGTTATCTGATGCATGTTAAAATCCTATGGGATCCATAGAGATACATTGTAACCACACAGGCTTTAGCGGTTGTTATCTGATGCATCCCATAGGATCTTAATGCTATCCGATGCAATTCTTCCCCCCAGATTGCTTAATGTTATGCGATTTTAGTGTTATTCGATACTAATGTTATCTGAGGTATTACTGTACTTCTTTAATGTCCCATTCTGTATAGAATACATAAAAGAATGAAAAAGGGGAAAAAATCCCTACCTGTCTGACAAATTGAAAACTATATTCACACAATCATGGGATGTTTATAACATTGAAAGGTTTCTTGAAATGTGATAAAATGTTTTGGATTATTCATTAATTTCTTTACATTTTCTATAGAAATATATTCAGCCAATATGTAGTTTTTCATCTGTCTCATCTGTCTCCTCAGGCTCTCCCAAGAAGTATTTGTGTGTATTATGCACCCCTATTTCAAATGTCTCTGTGCTTTTGATTTTGATTTTCTCCACACTCATAAGAGCTGTCTCTGAGTTTGTTCCTATTTCTATCTCTGCTTTTCTTCAATTTATTTAAGAAACCCTTAGAAGCAAAAGGTTCAAAATATATCTATAAATAGTCATAAAAAGGGAATGTTTATCCCATCATCCCAAGTTTCAGTGGTGCTATAGCTGTTTTTATTACAGCTAAATTCCTGGGGCATTTTAAATTTCTTGAAAGGTGTGCAAGTTGTCAATTTATCTGTGCATTGGTTTTTTCCCCATAACCTCTCCTCTGAGGAGCTCAGGCTTGATGACAGACTCTCTCATAGAATTATTCAGAACAACCCTACAGTGTAGATTAATTTGATGGTAAGTGGCTGGTCTAATGCTCCTCTTTGCATTGGGGTTGACTTGAACTCATTGCTTGCAAATCAGAGTGCAACTTTCTGTGTTGTACTAAACTAGTCTTCTTCTCCTTTCCTCTTCCTTCTCCTCTTCCTCCATGTCTAGGTCAGGCTTTAAACTGCCCAAACGAAGTCATGTTTGGTGAATTCATTCTGCAGTTCCTTTTGCCTAACCTAGTGTGAGAAAGATTAGCTGGCACAACACACTTGCCGTTGCCCAGGGTGTGCCTGATTGTGGTTCAAAAATACCACAAACTTTGAGGAGGTTTTTGTGTGTCTACCCCTACCAGTTTACTGATTGAGTTTAGATAATTTTAGCCATATTTACTGGCAATCTACATGTGTTCTGCTGTTGTGCATCCCATTCATATCAGTCTTTTTTCAAAGGCATATCAGAAAAAAAGAGTACTGCAGCACTTTAAAGACTAACTGCTATATTTTTAATGTGAGCTTCTGTGGAATTAAAAATATAGCAGTTGGTCTTTAAAGTGCTGCAGGTTTTTTGTTTTTGTTTTCTGATATGCCTGAACCACAAACTAACATGACTATTATAGCAAAAAATTCTTTTTTTTAAGATTTTGAAGCATTCCATTTTATTAGGAGGAACATTTTTCAGTATGCTTCTAACATTTTCTCCCATTCTGTTCTGACTTTGCTTGGATTTTTTTAAAAAAAATTGAAAATAATCTATATGTGTGCTTGGGTACACTGTTTCAAGTGATAATTAGTGGATGCATCCCTCTAATTCAGGGGTGCCCAAACTATGGCCCGTGGGCCCAATTAAGCCAGTGCATATCATTAATGCTGCCCACGGTGAGTACCCGGGCGCAATGCAGACCTCCCCTCCATCTGTCCCCACCACCTGACATCAGCAGTGGATGTGGCAATTGTGCTTTGTTCCGGCTGCTGCGAGCAGCCTCTGGCTCGGTCCCATCTCCTGTGCAGCCTTTGCCAAAGCCAATCACCATATCCGTGGCACTGGGAGAGACCCCTGGCACACCTGGGATGATGTCACTGCAGTGCACCAGGTTTACCCTTCCAGCGCAGCGGATTTTGAAATAGAGGAGGCTCCAAAAATTTCCCCAACGTGGTGATCAGCTTTGGCAAAGGCTGCAGAGGGGATGGGACTGAGCCAGAGGCTGCTCAGAGCAGCCTGGACAAAGTGCGAGTACCGCTACTGCCGCTGCCACTGCTGCCACCACTGCTGATGTCAAAACTGTCAGCAGCAGGAGCAGCCCGCCTCTGGTCCCTGCAGTTGTGTGTTGGGGCAGGACCGACCTGTGAAAAAGAAAAATTTGGGCACCACTGTTCTAATTGATTAAAACATATTGGTGCATATTTTAAAAATACACATAGGGAGTATCCTCCCCCCCCTTTTGCTTTGTTTTATTGGTTTTCCAAATGTGTGAATGTTGTTGTGAGGAAGGAACTTTTTATTTTGTGAAACAAATTACTGGGAAATGTGCAGCTATGTGGCCACAAACCCTATCCAATCCAAAAGAAAATGAATCTCAGAAATCCCTGATCTGCATTTATTATTTGATTGTGGTCTCTCCAATAACCATTTGCAAGATAAGGTGAGTGTTAGTCTCGTTGTCTCTGTGTTCCATAAGGCTGGCATATTTATGATAGCCAGGATTTGAACTAGGGATAACCTGAGACATTGGCTTGGCTTCTTTGCTATATGGCAGATGAACTCTTGCCAGTGATACACCTCACCCTTGTTGAAGTTTTACTTGAGTAGAAACTCTCAGATTCACTTTATTTTACAAGATATTTCAATATCAACTCTTATTTGTATTATACGTCTAGTGTCGCTGCCAATACATCACAAGAGTCCAAACATTTGTAGGGCTATTCTGACTGTAACATGAATTGTACATAATGAATCTGACATGTTAAGAAGATTGCTATAGTGAGGGAGAATGCATGCTAATGATTTTATATACATATTGGTTGCTGTTTGTTCACATACAATGATTGAGCTGCATTATTTTCAAGTGCAATGGCATTTCTCTAAGAAGAAGAATAAAATTTCTTTCTTCAGCTTTGAACTAGTGACTTCCAAATGCATATACTGTTATCAAGCAGTAACCTGTGGCCAGCCAATTGCTGTCTATTCCAAGCATTATGTCATTTTGTAACTTTATGCCTGTGACTCCCATTCATGGGGTTTATCTTTACAAAGTGATTATTGCTACACAGAGCAATTGTGTTTCTCCCAGTCCTGACTACTTTCAGTAAATATTCTCTCTGGATTTCTGAGACTAGGTCTCTGACACAAGTTTTCAAAGGGGAACTCAGCTCCTGGTCAGGGGCAATCTGAAACGTTAACCCTGTCAGTCAGGAATACAGTACTCATCTGACTCTTAGCTAGCCTTTTAACTACTTCCTGGCCAAACATAGATTCGTGCTTGGAAAAAGATTTGATGTCTAGTTATAATGATACTTTAAAATAGGGGTTCCCAACTTAAGGCCTGTGGGCCAGGGCCAGTTCCCGACATCATCCAATTTGGCCCATCACTGCCTCAGCTGCACCCGGAAATGGCACATCAGCTATAAAATGTTCCCATGCATGCACAAACACACCCATGACTTTCATAAATGTGCCCACTTCTGGTTTGGGGTGTGTGTGGTCTGGCCCATTCATCTTCCCAGGAGTGTGGTCAGGTCCTCAATTGAAAAAGGTTGGCCATCCTCTAGACCAAATATTAAGTTGCTCACATTTTTAAGCCGTAAAAACAAAACAAAAAAGAAATATCCTACCAATAAGTTAAGGGAATCAAAGGGGCCTTCATTTAACTGTGCCTCTGAATAACCCTGCAGTTCATGGTAGTCAAAACAGCCAAGATTTTCCATAAAATTTCTGTGGATACCCAGAGTGTGTGTTGCAAATGAAAAAAAAAACTGCCCAGAAATAAATGGACAGGGTTTCTATGTCTCTATTTCCAATGTTGGTATGGGTCCCTAAAGAAAAAAGTGGCTACCTTCCTCCATTGGAGCTTCTTGAGTGACAGGAGTCAGGGTCTTTGAGTGATCAACACAGGTGTGTTATAAAGTTGCCGAGGGCTGTTGATTGCTCAGTGCCCTCTCTGGTATCTCAGCTGTAACTGAAGCTCCTGTTATGCATGAAGCTCACCATGCACACGTCAAAATGACATAGAACACTGCCTCACAGTTTGCATACAAAGCAATGTGAGCATTTTGCATGGGCAAGATGATGGCAACCTTGCAACTGATGACTATGCAACTCTGACACAGATTGTGTCAGCTATGTGTGTTGATTAGACACAGTTGAGCTCTTGGGCCACAGTCACACTCAGCACTGCTATCGTTACAGGACATCTTGTGCCAGGATGCTCAGCTTTAAGATACACAATTACTTTTTGCTACTTCTTTGCCTCTGTGCTGATATAGCAAGCAAGCAGCAGAGAAGGAAGTTGCAGAAAAAGTTGAAATAGTTATGCTGAACTAGAATAAAGCTTTTGATATCTATTCTGCTGATTCATATTTTTGGACTGCGACTCTCAAGATTACTCAAGCAGCATAGTAAAAAAACACACATCTGGACACTGAAAACAAAAAAAGCAATCACACTTATATACCACCCCGTAGCATTTAGTGCACTCTCTGGCCAGTTTAAAAGTTAATTAGCATTTCTCCCCCCTCAACATGCTGGGTACTCATTTTACTGACCTTGGAAGGATGAAAGGCGGAGTCAACCTTGAGTCCTGGTGAGGATCAATTTCACATCCTTTTGGTTGCAGGACAGCAGTTTAACCACTTCACCACCAGGACTCTTTGCTGTTGAGGAGATTTCACTTAACAACAGTACAATTCAGAATTCACATTTCAGATCTTTACATTGGATAGGTCAGCATCTGCTTTAAAAATATGTATCTAATTCGTTATCAGTGTAAGCATGCATACATTTATCCAGGAATGCCAAAATCATAGTGAACATGTTTCTAATATGATCTCATTTACCATGTTCTATAAATATTGCATACCAAAGAAAGACCAAAGATCCTGCCAGCTAACTACTTGTGCTGGGAATTGAATTTAGTTTGATTTTCTTTCACTCAGAATTATGATGAAAGCAAAGCCTATTGGAGACTCCAGTGGTTGCACAGAAAGAGTTTCAAGGGCGAAAGGAGAAGAAAGGATAGCACTTACTAAGCACTAAAATGGAGCTGGTGTGCCTGAAAGAGCAGCCTGTTTAGCAATAGTATCTGCAAAAGCATTCCTATCTGAAATATAATCATTTCCCGAAGTATGAGCAGCACAGTGAGTTACAGAAATAGCAGAAGGAAGGATTGCTTCTAGCAGTGTAGTGACAATAGGAGCATGTGAGATAAATTTAATAAAGTTTTATTGCTTTATTACTGAGATTCACTTTGTGTTCTGTGTGCAACCGCCAGTCAGTGAACTTAAGCCAAGCCGAAGGGTAATCTCTTCCCTCTCAGCCCCCTTGGTTTTGGCCTGTAAGACAATTTCTCTGACATCTGGTTTCCATCGTAAAGTGATAAGCATGTGATGAGCATTTGCAAAATTTCTTGTTTCCATCCTCTGAGTCTTGTTATATTGAGAATTCCTACCAAGACTTCACTGGTGATCATTGAGCTTTCTGAGACTACGAGATCATACCTCCACCTTTTTCCACCTTTGAATTAAAACTGCAAATTTTGGTACAGTTTAATGTCCTCTTCAATGAATCCTGGGCAGAGAAGGTGCCATTCAACAGAGGAATTATGACAATCCTCTGTACCTTGATATGTCCCCCCTCCCCTTCCATTTGAAGGTGAATTGTGCATTGCAAAGAAGCCATTCTGCAGAAGAATTTTAACAACCTTGCACAGTTTGACATTTTTTTCCAGGTGGGAAAAGAATGCCAGATCACTTCTGAGAAATTCCATGTGATTTTCCTTAAAACTTCCAAAGAGGAAAGAAAAATCAAACACAGAGAAATCTCACTAAAAGGACAAAAGAATTATTCCATCCCCAGTTTTTCTCCAAGAGTGAAAGGCTACAAAAATAACCACCTTAGTTTGGGCTATACCAGGGGTTACCAAATTATGTCCCATGGGCCACATATGGCCTCAAGGCTGAATTCTGGCCCCTGGGCTGATTGCCATCAATGCTGGAAGTGCCCTGACGTCACTGGAAGTCCCCAAATCACAGCATTTTTGCACCAAAACACAGCGAAAACCTGGCAAAACCATTCAAAAATGGTACAAAAATGTTCCTCCCTTGCTCCCTTCTCCAAGGGGAGTGGCAGAAGTGGGAAATTGCCTAGAAATGTGGCACAAATGCATGCAACACTGACACTACCATTGGGAGAAACCACGTGACCTGCCCCCTCAGCTGACTCAGAGTGTGTGGTCAGGACCCTGGCAGGAAAAGTTTAGGACTATACAGTGTCATATCAAGTGGAGAAAAAGCAAGCCTTAGATACTTCTCCCTATGATGCCAGTTTCTGGTATGGAGTGAGCATCACTGTTAGGCCCTCATTTAAAGTGCTAGAATTTCAGGTGGCCATTGAAAGCTGCAGTACACCAGTCAGACCAATGGCAAGTTCAGTCCAGAGGGTCTGTTCTATCTGCCAAGAAATCCCTCAGGTTTGAGGCTTAAATGTTTCTTAGTCTTGCAACCAACAGTCCAGGGATTCTCAACCTGTGGTCCACGGGCTGGATGTTACCCATGGCACCATTTCACATGGCCCAACACCACCTCCACCACGCCAGGAAGTGCCATGTGGTGGAGGAAGGGCAAAATGGCAGTCCGGCCCCCAAAGCTGTCTGAGGGAGCATAACACGGCCCCTGGCTTTAAAAGGTTGAGAACCCCTGCTACAGTCCTTCTAAGAAGACATGCAGAGGACTGGCGCCTTTAGTGTTCTCAGTCACTGAGTTGTGGCATGCCTTTTCTGCTTTTGAAACTGAGGCATTTGTAGAAAGTCCTGCTGGGAATTCCAATATGTTAGGTTCCAATTTCAGATTTATTTCTAATTTACTTCTCGGTATCAGGTTCTTTGGTCATTTGTGCCTGTTTTTCTGTTGAGGAACTATCATAGATAACAAAACTGCCTAGCAACGTGATTCATTGTTAAGCCCTGGTATTCATTTCAAAGGCGCATTTTTTTTCTCTTTTCATACCTTCTCTCTGCAAATGGTTAAAAAGAAAAGGCCTCATCAGGGTAGCATGTTTTATTCCAAAGCATCCCAAAGAACATTTTTCCCAATCAGTATGTATAAACAAAAGAAGGTTAAGTAGCTGCTTAATAATGTAACAAAATCACAGAGAGGGGGAAAAAAGGCTGTAAAAAGCGATTAGTCTGAATATAATAATTAAACATTTCAAAACATTGCTAAGAGGATTGGATTTGAGGAACAAGGGCTGAATGGTTATTAGTTTCAGACTTCAAGGGGTTCCTGATAGTACTTCATGCATACCTAATCCTTTGAGCAGTTAGACTGAGGAGTTGTTTCAGTATTCTGCCGCCTGAGGTGTTGACGGCTGATAGACAAGTATTTATGTGCATGCTACACCACTGGGTCGTAGCAAAGTCAGAAATTAATTGTTTTTTCCTCAGATGAGTTTTGAATGCCAATTGCCTTCAATTGCTCTCAATTCCCTCCCTTTTCCTTTCCTCAATATTTAGTCAAGGCAATTGAGCTTAAATTTAAAAAATCACTGTGTCTTCATGTGCAATCATTGACAGGACTGCAATTTTGTAATAGAGAAAAGGCCTCAATTAATCACCTTTGAACTGAGCAGTGCAGCTAATTGAACCAAACTTGTTGGGGAACGCCACAAAAATAATTAGTTTTCATTTCCTAAGTTGTCAGCATACTGGAATTGTAATAGGTTTTTATTTCAGGACATTTTGTTACACGATATTCCATAGTGGAAATAATAATTAGCATGGAAAACCTACATCAAGGCAGCCATAATTTACTCACTTACCTAGGATTAAGCCCCACTGAACTCTGAGAAGACATAGATTGAATTTTACTGTTATATTCCATTGTATACATGGTTAATGTGCCAATAGTTCTTATTTTGGAGAAGTGTTGATGCAAAAATAGTGGATAAATATGAGATGGATGTACTGTATTCCTGTCCTGATTTTTAAATGGTAGCATGTTTTCAAAGTGGAGTTCTGATGTCACAAGATTATAGGTTTTCTGTTATGATGGTGTGTATTGTATTTCTATTATTATAAATATTTCTAAATTCTCTTCTGCACATTTAAAAATAATGCAATTTCTTATTGGCAATAAATTTTCTTCCCTTCCCCACCAAATTAAGTAGGTACCTAGCCCTATCTTCACACATGGGTTCTCTTCAGAAATTTAAGGTTTGATTAATAGCAAGAAACAAAGTTCTGAAGAATATAACTGTGAAATGTAGAAGGCAGCTACTAAGCCTATAGGGGTGGGGAATGTTTAATACTGTACCATTATAGCTAAACTCAGCATTAGAGATGAATATAGGAAAAGGAAACAATTACATTTCATAGTATTTTTGGTACCTATGACAGCAGTAATTGTTTAAGATAGATTCCTAACTATTATATAGGGTGAAAAGCAATGGTAAGCTTAGTAGATGTCTGAATTCAGTAATTTTGTTACGTCCATGTCTTTGGTATGCCTTATCAGTGTGATGCCTGATTTGATGGCTTTAGTTGAACAGGAATACAATGTCAGCCACCAAATTCTTTGCAGTATCATTAGTGATCTTTGGCAACTAATTTGTAAGAGAGAACACAAGGGACAAAATAAAAATCCGTATCTGTCTCACAGAATAATAATAAGATAGACATCTTCTTTTCTTAGCATGGGATCTGTCCATGCCCAGACCCATTGAGCAGGGGTTCTATTGTTATCAGCAGAAAGATGCATTGACATCAGCTTTGGACTGGATCCAGAATGCGCACAGATTCAGTCATTGTTCATGAATGTGGCCAGATTCAGACTCTATGAGCCTGTTCAAAGCTTTGCATGCATTGTGATATGAACACAGACCTCTAAGCTGCACAGACTTCCCCATTTACAACGATGCCAGACAGCACTGCTATAGGAGACTTAAATCATGTAGGATTTCTGTGTGCCCTTTCTTGTTGGCAATCCTGTTTGCACAGTTAGCTTATGGGGCAGGACAAATAATTCTAGTGTATATAAGAGCAACAAAGATGCCTAAAGCACCATCAGTACTAACCAGTTTTACTTGGTATTTGTGTAGCTATAATTTATACTCTAATTACTTTAGTATTGAAACTTAAGGTGGTTCCATAGTGCTTGCTGGGGGATGGAAGAAATTTCTTTGCTCTTGTTGATTCAGGCTGCCTTGACACAACAAGGCAATTCAGTCAGGAATTTAAAAACCTGGCAAAGCCAGCTGAAAATAAGCCAAAGAGGTCCCTTTTCTCTCTTTGAAGAATGCTGTAATTTGTGTAAGAATTCTTCAGTGTCATTTGGGCAGTCATTTGGATTTGATGGCCTCATAGGTCCCTTCCAATTCAATTATTCAGCAAGTTTGGGATTGGATGATTGTCAGGAAAGATGAGAACAACCCAATAAGCACTTCACATTCTGAAATAAAGCAGGAATAATCCTGGTTTGGGACACTTTGTTCAGTTAATGGAATTTGACAAATCTGCTAATCTTGCATAGAAAAGAACAAGACAAGACAAAAAAGCAGTTTTGCACAAAGGATTTTTGGGGCTTTTCAGGAATTGTATCAACTGCTCTTCCATCCTTGTTAATGAGTAGAAGTACTGTATCTTACAATGCTTCATCCTTCTATGTAAGGGTAATACAAGTGTATTCATTGGATGAAATCCTATTGCTTAGCATAGTAAATTGCATTTCTTCTTCTTCCATGTGTAAGCCAGATGTGAAACTACAAAAATGAAACCTCCTTTTGGTGAATACATTCCATAGTTTATTTTATTTATTTGTTTGTTTGTTCATATTTATATTTATATTTATATTGCTGCCCACTCGCCGAGGCGACTCAGGGCGGCTTACAGTCAAAACAGCAACAGTACACGTAACAATCATAAAATACAACCTCACAAAACAAACAAAGCAGAACACTGACTAACTCCCCTCTGGCCATTGATGGGGGCCTGGAGGTGGGGGTGAGGTCCTCAGCCACCTGCCAGGCCATGGCGTCTTTTCCCTCAGGCCATTGGTGTGGGCCCAGAGGAGAGGGCCTAGTGCAAGGTTTTTTTTTTTTTTTGCCTAGTACAAGAGTTTCCAACCTACAGCCCATGGCCTAATCCGGCCCATAGAGCTCATTCATATGACCCACAGTGGCCACCCAGGCACCTCCAGAACCTACCACCACCACCAGAAGTTGCAACACATCACTTACTGTGGCAATAGTGTCAATCACACTGTTTTTGTAGTTTCTTGCACAGCCTCTACCACTTCCCAGGGTGGCAGGAGGCTTTTTGGAGCATTTTCGCTCTATTTGGGGATTTTTTTGCCACTTCTCCACTCCATATCGGCATCTAAAATGTGGCAGTTGGGGACTTCCAGTGCTGGGTGGGGCTTACATCAACACCTGGGTTCCCAGCGCAGAACTAGGTAGTTCCAAATCACCGTGGTTTGGCTACCAAAACACAGTAGAGAAACAGCAAAAAATAAATAAATCCCAAAATGGAGCAAAATGCTCCAAAAAGCCTCCCACCACCCAGGGAAACCACAAGAATGCAGTGATTGTCGCCACTGCCGACAATGAAAATGTAAACAGTGGACGCAGCCATCTCTCTGACCCACACAGCTGAGCATCAGTGGCCCCAGTGAGAAAACATTGGGAATGCCTGGCATTGTGTAAGAAATATTAGCCAACACAACAAGGTTGCCGTTGCTCATGGTACACCCGATTTTGGTTCAAAATTACCACAATCTTTGTCGAGGCTCTATTTGTGTACCTCATTAGTTCCATTGATTCAAATGGCTCTTTCTTTGACTACAATTGACTTATCATTGTAAATTGCAGCTAGAGTAAACCCATCTGAATAAATGAAAATTACAGAGGAGTTGATTAACCAAATTGCCATTAGTTTTGTAGGTCTACTCAAATGGGTAGATTTTGGCTATAAAATGTACTATTGGAACTATTCCTCACTGGGCTTTATTTTTGCAGATCCAGTCCAGTATTTTTGTGATGAGGGCCATGTAATCTGGACATTTCAACTTCAGATATCTAGTAAAGAATAAAAGAATCCAGTGATTAAATGTTTTTTCCTATTTGTCTTTTAAGCTGTGGAGATAAACTCCAAGACCACCATCTTGGTTCCTGGGTTTGTGGGGGTGTGGTGGGATTGTTTGGAATTTTTTATTTTGATTTGTAATTATGATTGGGGATTTTTGATATGTTTTTGATTGAATTATTTGAAGTGTGGCTGAAATGTTTTAATAATGTCTTGATTTGTAATTGTGATGGGTTGTGTGTGTGTGTGTGTGTGTGTGTGTGTGTGTGTGTGTGTGTGTGTGTGTGTGTGTGTGTGATGTGACACTTTGATATGTGATACTTAATATGTTTTGTCATGTGATACTGTGATACTGTATTGTATCATTTATGTTGTTAGCCACTCTGAGTCGCTTCGGCGAATAGAGCGGCATACAAATCCAAAATACAAAAATACAAATACATATATAAGATAACCTATGGTTTTTTTAATCAGTTGCTGAAAGTAGCTATGTTTGGGCTTGGAGCTTCACAGTAACATGGTACAATATATTTTTCTGTTTATGAACCACAGGAGAAGCAAATCCCTTCTGTCACCAAAACAATCACACACTCAGTTGTGGAAGGCCCAGAGCTAACTAAGGAGAGCTATCTTGTTATAGAACTTCTGTTTTCTTCCCATCATAGCTGAAGAAGACCTTTCCCAACTCTGTCTGATCTCTCTTTTCAGTACAAGAAAAGTTGTATATTATACAGTACTGGTATATTCAATCCATACACTGTTACAATATAAGAAAAGTGTTAATGGATAAAGTTTTCCATCTAGGCTAGTGTTTCCCAACCTTTGGTTGTTGGACTTCAATTCCCAGAAGTCTAAGTCAATTCCCCAAAGCACTGATCAGCCAATGTACTGACTTTGGTTTCTGGGAATTGAGGTCCCCCTGTGGAGCCTAGGCCCCATTTTGGGAACCACTGATCTAGGCTCACAGTGGGTGAGCTCCATGGCCTAATGGCTTTATTGTGGCTATATTGTGGGCTGCACTACACCTGGAAATAGCATTTTAAAAGTAACACATGTTTTAGGCAGTGGGTGTTTTGGAAGATCTCAGAGACCCATAAGCTGAAAACTGCTGTTCTTTCAGGAGCACGTTTTTTCAATTTTGTTTAATGTTTTCATGAAAAAACTCTGTTGTGGTGTTGGGAGGCTACCGAAATGACCAATATTGTTGCTAAATGCTAACCTGAGTGGTACTTGCACCAAACACTGGTTAGATGTTGAGGGCAAGTTGTAATCTATTTGTCCATTACATTGTCCTTCATTTTTCATTTCTCTCCACCCACTGTTAATAAAAGGCATCTATGTGCATACTAATAACTCCCAGGCAACAAGAATTGTTTCCTCTTTTCCAATTGTGGTCACTCTAAGGTCTCTTTAACCTTCAGTTTAACATCATTTAGGCTTTTCTTACAAAGCCATGTGTATTGGCCTAGAAAAACTGTGTGCTACATGAATAGTTGAGGTAAAAATAATAAAATTAAATGCTACTATGTCTTCCTTGCCTGAATTACTTTCTTGTTTCTTATAGTGTAATTAACACAGCTCTATGGATGAAATCAGCAGGCAGAATTGCTGCTAATATCTTTCTGCAGTCATATGCGACAGAGCTTCTTATTGAGAATATCAAGTGAAAAATCAAAATGAATTGTTACAGGCAACATAATAGTTTATTCCATATTCAATTTGTTTGATGGGTATCTGTTTCTAAGTTTGTTATTTAGATCATATGAAAATCATTTTTTACCTCAGTGAAAGATTAATATGTATAGTAAGGGTAATGTGAAGCCCAAATGGAGTCTATCAATTAACTGCATAACAAAAACAGAAAAAAAGAGAAATAAATAAAAGGAAAAATATTGTGACACTTGAAGACTAATCAATTTATTTCAGTGTGAGCTTTCTTTGGTTGCAACACACCTCCTCAGACACATTGAATGAAACACTTAACCAAAGGTCTTATGAAGATGTATTTGAGAACTGACACTGAATGAATGTTGACTAAGAGATTGTGGAAATTGGAATTTGTAAAAGGAACTTTTCAAAGCTCAAAAAACCTATAGATTTTCCCTGCATTTCCTGCTTTGGCAGAGAGTGGACTCAACAACTCTTGGGCTCTGAGATATAAGTCTGAGGTACACAGAAAGCGTCTCCCCTAAGTTTGTGGTCTTTTTGAATCATAATTGGGTGTACCCTGGTAATGGCAACCTTATGGTGCCAGCTAATCTTTCCCACACTAGGTCAGGTGAAAGGAACTGCAGAATGAACTCATGAAAAGGTCTGAGATTCTTCTGACTCCTCAGAAACTTCAAGTTCCATTTTATCTTCCAAAGGCTTCTGAGAATTTAGCTGGGCTTTTAGCTAAGTGCTGCCCTAAGGAAAGAAAAAAACAGGAGAGAAGGAGATGACATTTATTTTTTAGAAGCTTGGTGTGCTATTGCTATTATTGAATATATGATTGCTGTAAATTTTAAATGTCTGAAAAGTGATTTCAAATAAGGATAGGAGAAATAAAATGTCCTTTTTCAAAAACCAGTTCTACCCATATCATGGTACAGCTGTTTAAACCCCTTATTCAGATATACTGTATATTCTCCTATATTCCAGTAAGCGAGATGGCAAGAAAGGATCACATTTTATTGTGTTTTGATTGCCCTTACAGCAACCTTTCCATGTCTAGAGGAATCACTCCAGCCATGCTGCAAAAAAAGAATAGCCCTGATACAACTTAAGTGTGGAACAGGGTTGGTCTGGTTCACAAATCTCCTGTATATTGTCTGATTAACAGGAAATAGCTTGCACAGGGCTGTGCTACAGACAAGCCAAAACATGAGCTACAGTAATACCTCAGATAACAATTGCATTGGATAATGATTGCATCGGATAATGATGCAATTTTTTTTAAAAAAAATTGCATCTGATAACGATCTGTTAGTGTTATCTGATACAATTGTTCGTAGCAGCAGGGGGGCTGGAAAGCTGATGGGGAGCTCCCCCGTCGGCTTCTCTAGCCACCCCGCAGCTGCGGAGGAAGGGGCGGGGTGGCTGGAAAGCTGGCGGGGGGCTCCCCACCACCCCTACCACCTCTGGGGAGGTTGGAGCCCCAATCCGCACTGTTCCCAACATCCTCCGACCTCCCCGGTTACTGCAGTAAGCCAAAACACCAGGATTACTGCAGTGACCGGGGAGGTCAGAGGATGCTGGGAACAGCACGGATCGGGTCACCCAACCTCCCCATAGCTGGCAGGCATGCCAGAGAGCCCAAAATGGGTGGGAAAAATGAAAGGTTTTTTTTTTTTGCCCATTTTGGGCTCTTCGGCACCCCTGCCACCTCTGGGGAGGTCGGGTGACTCGATCTGCACTGTTCCTGACCTACCCTGGTGCTGCGATTGCAACATGCGATTGGTGCTTAGGTTGGGGGTTGAACGGTGCACCTCCGTTCCAAACCCCAACCCAAGCAGCTGATCCCATTTCAGAAAGGAAACAGGGCTTTTTTTAAAATGTTGTATGATCAATGCATCCCACAATGTTAAAAACTGGATAACGACAAGACTTGTGGAACCAAGTCTCATCATTATCTGAGGTACTAGTTATTTCTACCGGTATATCTAATCACAGCTCAAGTATACATAGGACATTGATGTAAGCAGTACTTATCAAGGAACAGAGATGGCACCATTATTTTCATAGACTACACCTCCCCAAAACAGAATCACTGTTCTGATTTCCAACCATCATGGAGGTGGAAGAGGCCATGCCAGCTGGACTGGCTGTGAAGAAGCTTTTTTTTAACTTTTAACTTTTAACTTTTCTGAGATTGGTTTTATCATATTGATAGGTTTTTATTGATGTACTGTGTTATTGCTGCTTTAAGGTCATGTTAGCCACCCTGGGTCACTTCTGACGAGGACGTTGGATAAATTTGACAAAAATATAAATAAAATAAATAAAAGCCATGTGATCCATATGTAAAATCAAACAAAAGTAGGAGGAAGGAGATATCTTTTATAGGATCACTTAAAAATAATCAAAATTTGCAAGCTTTCGTGATTCAAAGATCACTTCATCAGACTGACTTCATGGCATGTTGTTTAAGCCAGGCTGGTAAGCTTAGATGTTCCATGAGGAGATAAACAGTAGACTATATATTTTTACAATCCAGGAACAGGAAGCCAGGTACAGTATTTGCATATTACCTTCCCCAAATGGCTCTCCTTGAAGCTAAAGAGCTTTCTTTGTGGCCAGGGGAGGTGCAATTCAAACACAGTTACATCCAGAATTGGGCAACAAATTTACTTTACCCACTAGGCATGCCAATTGTGGCCAATGGCTGTGAAGACACACTTTGTCAAAATCCTCAAGGCTGCAGCAGTACATTGCAGTCCCGGTATCATGCCACAGGAGATGGATCTGTGATCATAGTGTGTGGGTCACTTCATGGTAAACTGGGATCCACCTTAAACAAATTCACACCAGTGGCATTTTTTCTGTATCGAGGTGGTGGTGGGATGTATACTTGGATGCAAGTAGCAGCCAACAACAACAACCCCCAGTATCCAGCTAACATGGTCAATTACTATCTGGCTGAGGAATTCTGGATGGTGTTATGCAAAAAACTTTCCAAGCTGTGCTAATAATCTCATTCCCTGTAATAATAGGTGCATAGCAGTGAAACGAAATAGGAGCTAGTGGAAAGGACTGCTAGGAAGAATTTGTATTAAAAGGTGACAGTAGAATATGGGAGGTTTCACATAAGATTGGTACTTGCTCTAGATGTGTGTGTGTGTGTGTGTGTGTGTGTGTGTGTGTGTGTGTGAGAGAGAGAGAGAGAGAGAGAGAGAGAGAGAGAGAGTGAGAAAAACAATACAGAAAAAATCTAAGGCAGGATTATTTCAAAGTACAGTTGTACCTCGCTTAAAGAGCATAATGTGTTCCACAGGACTGGAGCAAGTTTGCTCTTTAAGCGAAACATCATTGTAAATGACCGATTATGGGGGGATTGTGAACCCTAATTTATTTATTTATTTAAATAATTTTTATTAAACTTTCAAATAAAAATACAAACACAACACTACAAAAAATAACCACATTATTTTTCACATTTAAAAAGAACCCCAATTTATTTGTTAAACGAGTTTTTGGTTGGTTTTATTTGTTAAGCGAAGTGAACATTCAGAGATAATTCTGCTCTTTAAGTGAGTTACTCTTTAAGTGAGGTGCTCTTTATGCGAGGTTTGACTATATAATAAAATATCCCATCTGTATCTTTAAAGAAAAATAAACTATTTTCTCCTTTGACTCTATAGATTACCTTTGCCCCTATATTTTTTTCCTGCAAATTAGGTGTAAGTCTGTCACTTGTGAGGGATTCCTTTTCCTATTCTTATGGATCTGGGTGAAGACGCGGAGCGAGTCCGATCAAACACTGGTTAGAGCTGCTATTAAAGACTACCTAGTGGCGATGGGGGCGGTGAAACGCCAATATTTCACCGCCCTCATTGCCTCTGCAGATAACCACCCAGCGGCCCTGTTCCGGGTGACCAGGTCCCTCCTTGGCAAAGAGGGGCCGGGCCCTGGCTGGCAGGGATCTGCTGATGCTTTTGCGGATTATCTAGCGGGGAAAGTCGCTCAGATCCGCTCGAAGTTTAATCCCGGCGTGGAAGGTACCGAACTGGGGTTGACCAAGGCACAGTCTAGCCATGTTATCTGGGATCAGTTCGAGCCAGTTGGCCCTGAGGAAGTGGACAGGCTCCTTGTATCTGTTCGCGCCACGACCTGTGCACTGGACCCATGCCCTGCCTGGTTAGTTAAAGCTGCCAAGACTGTGGCAGGTGGCTGGGTCGAGGCGATTATTAATGCTTCATTAAAAGAGGGGCATTTCCCAGCACCATTTAAACACGCTTTGGTGCTCCCCCTCTTAAAAAAGCCGTCCCTCGACCCTATGGTAATTTCCAACTACCGTCCAGTGTCCAACCTACCTTTTTTAGGTAAGGTCCTGGAGAAAGCTGTGGCGCAGCAGTTACGGGATGTCCTGGATGAAGCGGATTATCTGGACCCGTTTCAGTCAGGATTCAGGCCCGGATATGGTACCGAAACTGCACTAGTCGCACTGGTGGATGATCTCTGGAGAGAGCGGGACGGAGGGGAACCGTCTGTCCTTGCTCTCCTCGACCTCTCAGCGGCTTTTGACACTGTCGATCATGGCATCCTTCTGGGAAGGCTCCGGGGCTTGGGGATCCAGGGCACAGTGTTGTCCTGGTTTTCCTCATTCCTGAGGGACAGGACCCAGTCGGTGTGCCTGGAGAAGGAGATGTCCAGCCCTAGGCCCCTGCAATACGGGGTGCCTCAGGGCTCGGTACTTTCTCCTCTCCTATTTAACATCTATATGAAGCCGCTGGGTGAGATCATCCGTTCCCACGGGGTAAGGTATCATCAGTATGCTGATGATACCCAGTTGTACATCTCAGCCCGTGGGGACCCAGGTGGTGCAGTGGAAGTCCTTTCCAAGTGCCTGGAGGCTGTTAAGGTCTGGATGGGGGAAAACGGGCTACAGCTGAATCCCGGCAAGACTGAGTGGCTATGGGTAAGGGGCCCTGCGCTAACACTGGAGTTACCAGCTTTGGTTCTGGATGGGGCAGTTTTGCCCCAAACAGACCCGGTGCGTAATCTGGGGGTCCTCCTGGACTCACGGCTACTGTTCAATGAGCAGGTGGCAGCCGTGGCTAGGAGGGCTTTTGCACAACTTCGTGTAATACGCCAGTTACGCCCGCTCCTAGACCGGGACGCCTTGCTTATGGTCATGCACGCTTTGGTCACCTCCAGACTTGATTACTGTAATGCGCTCTACATGGGGCTGCCCTTGGTGACCATTCGGAGACTGCAGCTGGTCCAAAATGCGGCAGCCCGGGTAGTGATGGGACGCGGGCGTTATGCTCGGGCCTCACCACTGCTTCGGGAGCTGCACTGGTTGCCAGTTTGTCTCCGGGTGCAATTCAAGGTGCTGGTCATTACCTTTAAAGCCCTATATGGTAGTGGACCAGGATACCTAAGAGACCGCGTCACCCTAAGAACATCTGTCCGTCCCACCAGGGCGGATCGGAGGGGCTCTCTTGTTGTTCCATCGGCTAGGGAGGCTCGCCTCGCTAGCACCAGGAAGAGGGCCTTCTCCGTGTTTGCCCCGGCCCTCTGGAACCTCCTTCCAACTGAGCTGCGCATGCAGACAGAGCTCCTGTCCTTCCGGAAGAACTTAAAGACCTGGTTGGCAGGACAAGTGTGGGGTTCCAGGGATGGGGGATCCCATGTGGGGTGGTTAGTCTAGGGATACTACCCTTGACGACGCCCCCAGATACTGTTTTTAGTTTATGAATTTTAAATTTTTTTATATTGATGTGTTTTATTCTGTGCTGTAAGCCGCCCAGAGTCGGGCTTGCCCGATTGGGGCGGGTTAGCAAGTGTGAGAAATAAATAAAATAAAATAAATAAATCTTTAGGTTGGAAGTATTGTTGTTGCTGTTTTGCCATCTCAAACTGAACAAAACATTTTTTTTAAAAAAAATACAGCCATTTTAGAATAATATCAACAGATATTGGCAGAAAGCCATTGCTTTTCTATGTATGTATGTATGTATGTATGTATGTATGTATGTATGTATGTATGTATGTATCTGCATAGCAAAGTGCATGATGACTTTATGTGGCTCCCTCCTCTGATTCCCCCCTCCTTCAAAAAACCTTGTAATGTAAGTTTGGCAGAGGGCTCTTAATTGGCCCAAGGATACCAAGTGAACTGTGTGACTAAGCAAGGATTTGAACCAGCACTCTGACCTTTACAATGATACAGGCTGTCCCAGATCATTGGTCACTAATTAAATGAGTCCAAGGCTGAAACAAATTGGTAGAGAAAATTACAACCTTCAGCAATAATTGCAAATTTATACTGGTTCAGAAATAAATGAAAATCATAGAATTGGTAGAGAAGATTACAACCTTCAACAATAGTTTCAAATTTATACCAGTTTAGAAATAAATGAATATCATAGAACTTAGGTGGCTATTGTATCATTTTGCTATAGATAGTGAATGACTACCTCATCCAGATCCCATGTAATCAGATGGCAAGGAATCAATTAAAGGGACTGTTCACAATTACTGAAAAGTCTCTCCTGGTGACACCATCAATTTTTGCAGACATAATTATGCCAACAAGGTTTTAGCCATAAATGAATTAAGTGCTCAGTCTTGCATTTTAAGTTCTAATGTTTACAGAAAATAATTTGCATTACAAATTTTGGTAAAAAAAAATTAAACTCTGAACAAACACATTCTACCACTTATCAAATTGCCTTTGTGTAAGAATGAGTTATATCTGTTGTTATCAGTCTAATAAAGGTTTTATGGCTTCCTGAAGGTCCATTTTCATCCTCACATAGATTTTTGTATTGTTCGTACAAAAATTGTACAAATATTTTCCAAGCTCATTGTGACTTCTTCACCTTGTTGCTACTTGTGTAGCTCATTTATTAACTTACAACATTTAGGAGAACCACCCCAGCTTTTGTACTTCTGCTGCTAACATCATGTTGGGCACAATCAATTAAGTCTAATTGAGCTGACTGATAGTGTGGGAATTTTAAAAAGTACTGTATGTTCTACTAATGTTTGGGCAAGGGAAGAGACTGTTTAGAAAGTGCCCAGGGAGGCTTTCCAATCAATGAATAGCTCCAGGGACATTTATTGTGCTGATCTGGTATGGAGCCATGTTCCATTATTGTAGCAATAAGGATCCTATTGCTGTAGTACTGGTGAGAGTAAAAAGAAATGAACAAAAATAATAATCCTGCTATAATCATGCCTAAATGTAAATGTTATTTCTCACCACAAGACAGTTATGGCAGCCTTGCAGCAGAAAAATGGATAGAAGGGAAGTGAATTCTTATTTCTCCCACCTAGAGTATTTCTGGATTCTACCAGTAGTACATGTACTACCAGGTGAGAACTATTGGCACAGAGAATACAGGTGCAAAGTGCTGTGTTACAAGTGCTTTCATTATGATACAAAAATGCATCCCTTTTTATTTTATTTTTAAACTGTACACACAATATTTTTTAAAAGAGATTCAAACTGACATGCATAAAAACAATGGACTTTCACAGTCTTTATAATTATTGTATTAAGAATTTCTGGTCAGGATTCCACTGTGGCATATTGTAGCATTTCTTTGCAAGGGTATTTCTTACCCTAGTATTTTTACCCAGTCCCAAACCCTGGGCCCCTATCATTCGGTTATATAAGATTAAATCCAGTTTTTTTCTAGTGTTTGTTGTGCAATCAGACATACATCAGTGAATCAATGGATTTAATCCTTTATAACTGAAGTCATGGGCTCAGAGTGTGGGAGTATGTAGAAATATTGCAAGGAAATGCCAGTGCAAGCCTTTGATTATTCCCTTCTCACTCCCTATGGAACACAAGCTCAGATTCAAAATTAAACATTAAGGGAAATGTGTATTCCTTACAGCAAGCCTGCTTTCCGTCCCCAAGCAGATTTCTCTGCAGATTTGTTTCTCCACAATCAGATTTGCAAATTAAGCCTATGTTTACCCTCCAACGATCAATCAGAAACCAAAGCACACTAAATGCAAGATACATAGGTAAGGCAAGTCATGTGCTATGATGAACTTTTACCACTTGAGAAGCATTTCTAAAACCATAATAAATGCTCTAGTAGTTTGACCATGGATGAGAGTTTTTAGTTTAAGTAAAATATTCCTTGTTTCTTCAACAGGAGAAGCTGTTCTTTTGTAACTCTGATTAACATTTTTGTGGGTGAGTTTTCACCTACATATGCCCTGAAAAGTTTCAACAAACAAATGATGTATGTAAGAGCACTGGTGATGCAGTGGTTAAACTGCTTTACTGCAGACAAAGTGTTGTGAAGTCATTCATGATGGGGATCAAGGTAGACCCAGCCTTTCATCCTTCTGAACTTGGTAAAATGAGTACCCAGCACATTGGGGGCAAAATGCTAATTAACTTGTGGTTCGCCCAGAGAATGCACTAAATGCTACGGGGCAGTATGTGAGTATAATTGCCATTGCTATTGATGTAGTGATACCTGAATTTTCCCACCCAATCCTTGCACTTATGGCTCTGTTTATTCTAGAGAGATTCCTGTTTTTTTATTTTGCATACCTTGCAAATTCAGGTGTACGTGTGGACTGAATCTTTCAACACAGATCCTAGGGCTGACTCTAGGCCCAGTCCAATGTTGACAGGAAGTTTTGGGGCTTTACATGACCCTTCTCTACTAAAGGAAAGTAACCAAATCAGCATGAAGAGTTGTTAAATGAGGCATGGTAGTAGGGCGGCTACTCATTAGAATCAGTAGAGGCTCTCTCTATAGATCCTTGTGGGTAGTGACACTATGCTTCCCATGGAGTATAGTCAGTGGTGGGATGTCAAAAATTTTACTACCCCACCGTGACATCATCAAAGTTTGGGCGGAACTAACGTCATGATGTCATGGGTGGGGCCAAAGAAAAATAATAATAATAAAATAAAATAAAAATAAGCACATACCCACACAAACCTGTTAGTATAAGTGCCTGAGTAGCACCATGTTGCAAGATGGATATGGTCATCATACCAGTTCTCTAAGATAATATGTCTTAATGTAAATGTAAAACAGCTGTACCTCCTTAAGAGTTCTCCAATTGGAACAGCAATTGGAACAGCACAGGTGTAGCTTATTGATGAGGTAACTCCAAGACTTTGCTTAAAAACCGCAAGCCAGGCCGCCAGGCCTGCCAGCCGCCAGGCCTTTTTAGGAACTGTGGTAGTACGTCAATATAGGTAAAGGTATTAAATACACATTAAAATACACACAGGCACACCACATCCAAAGGTGAGTCACTTACACTGGGGAGCAGGGTATAGGGAGCTTCAGGCTAGCAGCTTCTTTCTCCTCCCTGCTTAGGAGGACCACAAGGAGGCCGTGATACTTGCCAAGCACTGTAGGTGTGCATGCACCCCAAGTGCTTAGCGCGCATGTGCAGTGGAGGAACCAGTGAAAAAGTAACCCCCGAAGGTGGTTCCCCCCAAAAGCTTCTACCAGTTCCCCGGGACACTGGGAAAAGTTACTACCGGTTCTGGCGAACTGGTGCGAACCTGCTACAGCCCATCACTGAGTATAGTGGTGACTCCCAGTGAGCACTGGGACTTCCATGGAATGAAACATATACTCTGTCTTCTTAGAGATACTTATCTTTTACCCTTTGTGTTTGCTCTTCCAGAGTTTTGCCTGGGGTGTGGGGAATCCTTAAATCCAAAAGGCCTATCCTTAGCAGGCAACCAGGTACCTCTGGCTTCTTTGGTCTGCAGCTCCTACAAATGACCAGGCAAAATCATTATTTGGAGATCATGGGAATGGTTTCAAGTACAGTGGTACCTCACTTAAAGAGCATAATGCGTTCCACAGGATTGCTCTTTAAGCGAGTTTGCTCTTTAAGCGAAACACCATTGTAAATTACCAATTGTGACTTCTGGTGGGGGGATTGAGAACCCCAATTTAGTTGTTAAGTGAGTTTTTGGTTGGTTTTAATTGTTAAAACGAGGCGACCATTCAGAGAAAATTCTGCTCTTTAAGCGAGTTAGTCTCTAAGCGTGGTGCTCTTTATGCGAGGTTTCACTGTACATACCTGGTATTTGTTTTTCTGATGATCTCCAATAATGAGACTGGGGGAAGGCTTTGCATACTGCAGTATTCTCTGTTGTTGCTGGTATAAACATCAAACTACTTTATGAGGCTTTTTGATAAAACTACTGCTATTAAATCTTTTATTTCATCTGGTATTTTTTTGGTTAAGGTTATTTTATATTCCAGTTATGTAAACCATGCTTGGAAATTCGTTGACGTACTGTGTATAAAAGCTTCAGGTAAATATATGAAACAGATTATAGGCAGTACTAGTTGGATGAATCCATAGTGGGTCAAGAAAAAAGGGACTTTTTAGGAACACATACTGTATTACAAAAGTTGTACAGTAATTGGGAAAAAAATTCTAGAAACTTATTTGTGGCTGGAGAGTGACAGAAACTCAATTCTTTTAATGAATGTCCTCTACCATTTTGTAGCTTTGTAGCTTCCCTTTTCTTTTATTGCCTTTTGACAATTCTATCCCCCATGCCCTTCTCCTTAAATAAGCCCAATGTTAATAAAGCATAATGAGATTTATATATAGTAAGATGTTTTTCCTGTCCCATAATGTACCTGGAGAACAATAATCAGGCGAAGGAATAATTTAGTGTTAAATTAATCAATGACAGATGAGTGTTATTCTTCCTACGTTGGCACTAATTTAGTAAAGGTAAAGGTTGCCCTTGCTCAAAAGTCAGTCGTATCCAGCTCTAGGGTTCAGTCCTCATCTCTGTTTACAGCCAAAGAGTCAGCGCTGTCTGCATCTGCAGACATTTCTGTGGACATGTGGCAGGCATGCATGGAACACTGTTTACCTTCCCACCAAAGTGGTGCCTATTTATCTGCGTGCAATTTCTTACTTTCAAGCTGCTCAGTTGGCAGGAACTGGGACAGAGACGGGAGCTCATTCCATTGTGCAGTACTCGGTTCTCAAACTGCTGATCTGCCAGCCTTCTAGTCAGTATCTTAACCACTTGAGCCACTGCAGTTGCCCCCACTAATTTAGGTGATCCTTTTTCTTTGTAATATTCATTGAGAGAGGGGGCTTTGGTGAGTACCTTTGAAAGGTAAATGATGAGGAGGGGGGCATGACATGCAGATTTCTAATTAGTCGGTAAGCACCAGTCAGGACTGTGTAAAACATCAGGAAAGGGGCAGGAAAGCGACATGGGAATTTTTCTTCTTCATCTTTTTTCCTGTGATTTGAGATGTTCTGCAATGGAGAGAGTTGTACTGGTCACCCCTTGGAAGGCATGGGTGGAGTGCAGTATGCTTCACAAAACTGTTGCTTCTTGATATCACATGAAGTGACTCTTTATCAAACCAAAAAAAGAAAGAAAGCATTAAACCTTCTTCATGTGAATTTTAAACATTCATGACAATGACTGGAAAGGACTGCATGATTTCTACAAACCAGGACCTTTATGTTCAATTGTAGCCTTCTTTAAAAAGTAAAAGAAAACAAGCATGTGAACAAGCATATACTTCCCTTCAGCAGTATGTCAAGTGTCAGAAATCTGAAATGAAAAAGGAGAGCTGATCAGACAGAGTGATTAATTTGCAAGCCTGCAAGAAGTTGGATTATTCTAGCAATTATCATATTTGATGTATTAAAGACCACACTAGGATATCAGGTACCTTGGGAGTTTATTTACAGTTTCTGATCTGCCAAAGACAATGAATCCATGTCATGGTGCCTGTGGTAAAATGCTCCACTAAACTTGTCACATTAAAATGCAACCCAGAAATGCTTATTTTGTCTTGTCTGTCTTATTCTGCAACTAGATTTTGCAAACCTGCCTGTCATTCTTACTCAGTCTTAACAGTCTCACTCAAATCACTCAAGGTTCGCAAGAAAAATACCAGTAACTCATTCTTTGCCATAAACTAAAATGTAGCAGTTTGAGTGAGATTAACACCTTTGTTTTCTAACTACATGTTGTAATGTTGGATGAAGACATTCTGGAAAGAATAAATGCAACCAGATTCCTTCAACTTGAATCAGTTTCCAAATATACTTACATCAGCTGTGACAGTCTAAAGCAGGGGTGCCCAAACTTTTCAGGCCACAGGCCGCGGGCTAGTCACGTGGTTGAGCATGCCAGCCACGTGGTTCCTCCCTCCTGGAAGCAGAAGTAAAATGTGCATGTGCGGGCACAGAACACACCTGAACATGCACAGAATGCTGCTGTAAATGACCCATGGCTGTTGTAAATGATTTTACAACAGTCATGGGTCATTTACAGCAGCATTTTGCACATGCACAGGCACATTCTGCCCCCACGCTTGCATGTTTTATTTCTGCCTCTGGGAGAGGAGAGGCCGACAGGGCCCAGATGGAATAGCGTTGCAAGCCGAATCCAGCCAACGGGCTGTAGTTTGGGAACCCCTGCATTAGGGAGCTTAACTTTTTTAGCAAGCACATGTATTTTGCAAGTTCATGGTTCATGAAGGCATGGTCATCAACACTCCCAACAGCATCTTGTCTTTCTATCTGATCTCTCTCTCTGTGTGTCTCTGACAACTCTTTTTATTAGTCTTAGTTAACATCATACACCTGAGTCTTAATTAACATCAATCACCTGGGAGGTTATACATTATACTTAAAGTAAGAGACATAGTCATAAGTCACCCAGGATGGTACAGGATACATGCAAGAGTAAAAAGCAACAGAAGCTCAACAGAAAGTGCTACAGCTGACAGAGAGAAAGAGAGAAAGAGAGAAAGAGAAAGGAAGATGAGGGGCCTGTCATGTGGTGTCAATCCAAGAGGATTTATTCTCACTGGGGCAAAGGGTACACACTAGATTCCTACAAGAAACAGTATAGACCTTCTCCCAGCTTAGTGTTCTGTCTTTTTCTCTCTGTTCTCTTCATCGTCCCATCCCCCTGTATTTCTTCCCATCCACCAGACACCCATAGTTAGATAACCACACCTTCTGCATGAACATCATGGAGGTGGGGGCAGCTAACCAATACAGTAATACCTCGGATAACGCTAAGACTTGGTTCCACAAGTCTTGGTGTTATCCGATTTTTAGTGTTATCCGATGCATGTTAAAATCCTATGGGATGGATCAGATAACGTTAAAGCTCCATAGAGATACATTGTAACCGCACAGGCTTTAGCGGTTGTTACCTGATACATCCCATAGGACCTTAAGGTTATTCGATCCAATTCTCCTCCCCAGATTACTTAACGTTATGCGATTTTAGCATTATCCGAGGTAAACGTTATCCGAGGTATTACTGTATATAGGACAGGATATGGCTAATCTTGGCACTCCAGGGGGTCTTGGACATCAATTCCCAGAAGCTCTGATCAGCAGGAGGGCTAACTTGAGTTTCTGGTAATTGAAGTCCAGGAACACCTGGAGTGCAAAGTTTAGCCATCACAGATATAGGACTTAAATAGTGACACGTTCTCCTACCTCTTCTGCTTTTGGAACCCTCTCCACCTAAAGTGATTTGGGTAGCCATCTTAAGTGTACAGTTGTGTGCAGTACAGGTAACAGTTGCAACCACTCCCCTGTCTGATGAAGTGGACTTAATCCACAAAAGCTAACATTAAAATATAACAGTTAGTCTTCAAAGTGCTACAGCATTTTTGATTTTGTTTTTTATTCTCTGATATGCTTGAAACACAGACTAACATGGCTACTATTCCAAAAAATTCAGCCATTTCCCTATACTGTATTTCTTTCTCATTAGTCTTCTTCTCCTTTCATCTCTTCAGTGGTTTACTCTTTCTTTTCCCCCACCCTTCTCTCTAAAGCTTACTGAGCAATAAGACACTCACTGCCCCCCCCAATGTTTGGAGAGTTTAGAGATCCTACAGAGTGCTGTGTCATGTGGCAACACGTACTGGTCTCAACAAAAGATATAAACAAAAGATGTAAACAACAACAAAAGATGTAAACAATCTCTCTGATGTTCCTGATCTTTAAAAGTCCCCTGCACCAAAGTGGCAGACATCCCCATTTTGTGATATCTGCACACAACAGCCTCATTTGCATAATTTATACACAATTTGAAAAAAAAAGAGCTCATTCTCCTATACTCTTGTCGTGGTTTCCCCAATTAATTACTTTATTACAAGGCAAAAAGAGGATAATTTTCCAGTTCATTATTCTTGCCTGTAAGGATGAGATAAGTGAGGATTTACATTGCTACTTGTAGATACACCTACAAACATAAACATTCTCTTTTGTTACCGATTAGTAATGAGTGAGTGCACATTCTCAGAAATCATGTTGCCTGTAAAGTCTCAATTTCCTTAACCAGTTCTCAGGGGAAAAAAATCCCTCCTTCTGAGATCTCATGTGTGCATTAAAGGTAAAGGTCACCATTGCTCGAAAGCCAGTCGTATCCAACTCTAGGGTTGCGTGCTCATCTCTGATAATAGCCGAAGAGCCAGTGCTGTCCGCATCTGCAGATGTTTCCATGGACATGTGGTAGGCATGCCTAGGCACTGAACACAACTGCATCCTGGGATCAAGAATTTCATGATAACTGCAGTATTTGATGCTGAATAGTCCATTCAATTTCCAAGGTCCATCTTGAGCTTGTAACTAATCAGTAGAACTCCAAGCCATGATCATGATCTAATTTTTGGACTGTTGTGTTTCTTTCTCTACTACTTTTTCTATTATTCACTTTGATGAAGAATTCTGGAGAACCCTAAAGCTTGCAAAATCATATTACTTTCATAGGTCCTGGCAAAGGTACTACCTCACACTTTATTTTGGCATCTTTTTACCCTTCTGTACCAACAAAAATTGAGGATTAGAGATGAGTGCATGAAGCGATCAGACCGACCTTTTAAAAAGAGAACTATAGAAAGTGTGTGAAGCCTGAGTTACTACGAAAGTTAACACATCAGAATTCCCCAGAATTATTCTGGAAATTAGATATATGAGCAGATTTTCAATTTATAAAATGGCAGAGGAATCTAACCACTATTTTAAACCAAATTACAGAGGAGTGTCAGAGACAATTGTTTTTTTAAAATAGTAGAGACAATTGTTTATGTCCTTGAGGATGCCTATTTTACTCACACTCTTGTCTTTCCCAAATAGTCTTGTTCCTTTAAAAGTCAAGAGCATAAGTCAAGTTCTTTTGATTTACAAGAGCTTTGCTACTTCAGAAGATCTTATCCTTCAATTCATTCTTGGCATATCTCTCTGCTCTAGTAATGACCTCCACCTCAGAACTAAATATATTAATTGGCTCCAAATTAACTGGGGGTCAGGGTGGGGGTGGGGAGATGGAAAGGGCTTGAACAAGACTTTTGCAAAGTGGAAGGTAGCATCTGTGAAGAATCCTGCTCTTGTTCTTAGGGAATTATGTTTAACTTCTTGCCATTTGCTCTGTTCAGTCCATTTGCTCTTGCATATAAATCTGGCAGGTTTTCTTCATACCAATAGCATCATTCTATGGCATCTAGACAGAAATGAGTGGAATGTGATCTTGGAATAGCTTTATTCTTCAACAGGGCAGTTCACGCAACTATAGGCTTAAAGTCAATTGCCACATAAAAGATTTTGGGTTGTCACTTTGGTTACAGTCATCACAAACTGTGCAAAGCAATAATACAAAATCTATCATTATGTACAGGCTTGTATTTTTACTTTATAGTTACAAACCATGAGCCTTGCACCATGTCTAATTTCATCTCTTTTTATTATAACGTAGCTAGGCATTTCTAAACTGGGTACACCGTGTGTAACATTTCAGGAATTCTCACAATTCCAGTGTAGCTTTATAATCCTATAAAGAAGAAAGTTATAAGTAGGAAAAAGCCTTGCAACAAGATTTCTCTTTTGCATTTTTTGCAGTGGTTCACACTGAATTTGATCCCAACAGGGTCAAGGTTGGCTTAGCCTTCCATCCTTTCAAGGTTGATAAAATGAATATCCAGTTTGTTGGGGGCAAACTGTAGGGAACCCCCTAGGAGTGGCCAGCCATGGTGCACCAGCTGATTTTGGATTTGAGTTATCAGAAGCCCAAGTCAGTACACCTATGAATCAGTGCTTCTGGGAATTGAAGTCCAAGAACAGCTGGATCACCAAGCTTGGCCAAGCTTGACCTAGAGGGTGCTTAGCAATATGAGGTGGCATATAAGTGGAAACAACAACAATAATAAACAAAATACAGAAATCTGGCCATAGAAATAACTTAATCATGGATGAAATACCTATAGTCATCAGGACACTAGGAACAATGCTGAGGAATTTCATAAAATATTATAAGTAGCTGCAAATTACTGAAGTAATATTATCAGAGCTGCTGAAGTCAGCATTATTGGGAACAACGTATAAATTACACAGCCATTTAACAGATACCTTAGTGGTAATACTGGGCTGTTTAGAAAATGTTGTAAACAATTTGATGGACTTTGCTAAGTGGTCCCAAAATTTAAAAGCAGTAGTTGTTCTAGGACTACAGCACCTAAACATTCAAGCCACCACCACCAAAGGTTGGGATTTCTTGGTGGTTATAGGCAAAGAGCATCTAAGCCAGGGGTTCTCAACCTTTTAAAGTCATGGGCTGGACCATGCCCCCTCAGCTGAGTGGGCCGGACTGGTGTCCCCCCCCCCCCTGTAAATGCTATGGTAAAATGTGCCTGCGGTTATCGTAAATGTGTTTACGACAGCTGTGGGCACATTTGTAGCTGTTCTAAACTCACCCACTTCTGCTTCTGGTGGTGGCAGTGATAATGACATGGGCCACGTGAAATGGTCCTATGGGCCAGGTCTGACCTGCGGACCATAGGTTGAGAATCCCTGATCTAAGCCTAAAGGTTGGAAGCCTCAAAGTTAGGTGTTGTGTATGCCTAGGAAAAGTGTAATAATAGCACTGATCTAATATGCAGCCCTCCAGATATGCTGAACTATGAAAGCGATAAGCCACACAAATATTTGTCAAGTCTGAATTTATAGTACATTCAACCCATGCTTTCCTTGGACTGACTGACCAGAAGGCTGGCCAAATATATTTTGCCCCATGTATTTCACCACTTAAGTATTTGAGATAATAAATCTGTTTAGAAGCTTGACAAGCAGACATATTATCAATATTTTCATGTGCAGTGAGGAGTAGGTATATATCGTTACTTGGTCATTTTCTTCTGAACACCTCAGAAATGTGCATTTTATATGAATCTCAGTTAAAAGCAACAGGAAAAGAAAAGACCAAATAAGAAATGGATTGATAGTAAAGCAATCTATGGCATTGAATTTGCAAGGGTTAATGACAGGACTTTCTGGAGGTCATTAATTAATATTTATTTATTTATTTTATTGTATTTCTTTTGCCACCCCCCTTGCCAAAGTCACTCACAATCACCATAAAAACATTCAAATATTAAACATCCCCACAACAATAAAATCACAAGAACATTTAATGTTTAAAAACCATTAAAATACCCTGCCAGTCACAATAAGTGAAAAAATTAATAGGGTCACACTAAATGGGAAGCAAGTTATTTATTTATTTATTCACATTTATACCCCGCCCTTTTGGTGCAAGAACAAATCAGGGTGGCTTACAATATATATATATATGAAAGTGTGTAACACCATGAATATGTATCTCCACCCTTCTCTACTATTAACTCTGTTTCTACCTTTTCTAGGTCTTCACTGTCTAATTCTAAGGCAAAAATTATAACCCAGACTAGAAAAAAAATATTTTGCACAGTGCAGCAAGAGGTGGGAGTCTCTTTGAAAGCCATGGATAGTCCGCTCTAAGCCTTAGAATGCTAGCCTTCCATTGCTCATTATTTTGTCTCTTTATTTCTCCAAGAAGGCAACACAGAAGGTACATGCTTGCTGTTTATGTACAAACCCAGGATGCTGCTACTGCTGCTGCCGTTGTGAGAGGGAAAAAAAATGAAAGTCAGAAAGTTAGTGTTTTTATATGGGTTATAAAGGAAAGCCAGGATTCATGTACTCCAGCATGACCTGTTATACACTGGAGAGACTGGCTAAAGATTACGTAAATAACCTTTTGCAGGCTTATTGCTTGTGCCAACTTCTCCGAATGTTTGGCTGCAACTTCTGAATGTATTTATATCTGTAGCCCAATTCCTTCCAGTTGGCTTTGAACTACCTTTGTTCTCTTATAGTAGGGGTTCTCAACCTGTGGCCCACAGGGCAGATGTGGCCCATGGCACCATTTCATGTGCCCCCTCTGCCTCCACCACACCAGGAAGTGCCATGTGGTGGAGGAAGGACAGAATGGCCGTCCAGCCCCCAAAGCTGTCTGAGGGAGCGTGACCTGGCCCCTGGCATAAAAAGGTTGAGAACTCCTGTCTCACAGTGTGGGAAGAAAGGAAAAGGGATAACTTTCATATGTCTTGCTTTAAGTTATATCAGAAAACAAAACAAAATAAACAAAACAAAATTAAATTAAAAAACACTGTAGCACTTTAAAGACTAACTGCTATATTTCTATTGTTAGCTTTTGTGGATCAAGTCCACTTCATCAGACAAAGAGTGAAACTTACAGGCATGTTCTTTATATACCAAATTCAGGGGCTCAAAGGGAGAAGTGGTGTGGTCAAGCAAGCTGACAGACAAGCAAGCACAAGAATGCAGTTTCACACAGCCATTAGCAGCAAGAGATTATTCAGATAAACTCTAAATGACTCCCTTTCAATCTCAAGGTTGCTGAGAAAGCCCATTATGGTCTCTGATCAACTTGTGACCTGCATGTCAGGGGAAAAAACAAACAAACACCTGTACCTGGTTTCTTTCTGTTTTACTAAAGAGAATTGGCAGGAAAGTTGTAATATAAAATCATATAGCAATCTGTGTATCAAATTTGATAATGTCCCAGAAAACCTTCACTAATATTTAGCCCCCTGTGATGGGTATCTAACAGATGGATGTATTTGATTTCTGCTGTCTCCCTTTCAATCCTAGTTTTGTAATTTCTCTGTTCCAGAATTGCAACTTTCAGGTCTTGGATAGAGTGTCCAATTAGATTGAAGTGGTTTGAGACAGTTTATCTGATTTGTGTCCATTAATTCTTTTGCGTAAAGAGTGTCCTGTTTGTCCGACATAAAGCACGGATGGACATTTTTGGCAAGAGATGGCATAAATCACATTGGCAGAAGGACAAGTAAAACTGCCTTTAATGTTGTGTGTGGTGCCATTGGGTCCAGTAATACTGTTTCCAGAGCTAATGTGGGGGCATAGTTGACATCTGGATTTTCAGCAGGGTCTAGTTCCCATATCTGCTCCACTTCTGTGTTGTCTGTTGTATGTCAATAGTTGTTTGAGATTGGGGGGTTGTCTATAAGCGAGTAGGGGTCTGTCACCAAGGGCTTTGGAAAGTGAGGCACTCTTATCCAAAATGGGTTGGAGAGCCATCATTATGCGTGTGAGGGGCTTAAGTTGAGGGCTGAAGGTGACAACCAGGGGTGTGTGATTGCTTTCCCTTCTGGGCTTGTAAGTTAGCTTTAAGTTAGCTTTCCTTCTTTTGTCCAGTGGTGTGAAGAATCAGTTATGGTTTCCTAATGCTGGTGATCATATGCAGTTTGAAAAACAACAGTGACTATTTTTTGAGTAGAAAATGTACTGGTGTTGAGGAGCTTATACCTTTAATGAGTGTGCACAGACTTTAAAGTTCCATACTTCATTTTGTAATCACAAGAACAAATCATTTTTATAGGCAATTTATCCAGCAGCTTATGGGCACAAGTAAGAAGAATAAATAAATAATAAACACTACTGTTTGGCTAGAATAGCTAGTCCTAGCTGATCAAATGGTACCTTATTGTATGTGGTGTCTCTTATATGACTTGAGTAAATATTTCCATCTGAAATGTTTGCTGTAAAAAGGGTTATAAAAAGCCTCCCAGTTATCTCTTTCACAATAGACAGAATCCCCCCCTGTCTACTTACTGGAGGATCCAGTTTGCTGCTTGGCAAGATGGGCACCTAAGATAACTGTTGTCTGGGTCCTTCTTCCCTAATGCCCCTTGTACCTGGGGAAAACTCTACTGTCCAGTCTAAGGCAGCCAATGGCACTGTGGGGAGGAGGCCCAGCTAAACTTGGTGGAGTTGAAAGACTCCTTCCCTTGGATCCACATGGATCCACCCATCCTCTCTGCTTTTATGATAAAGGACATAGCTCATTAAGATACGGGCTATTTGAATTGAGCTGTAGTTAGTAAAGGCAGTGGTTTTTTTGCTTACATTTTACTTGTCACTGCTCGATAGTGCAGCAAATGGAGTGGTTTCCACATAGAAGCAGGTCTGTGGTGAGGGATACAGGCTTGCTGCCCTATCCCAGGGAACAGAATCCCTTCTGTTCTTAGCCTAAGGGTAGTGGAGAAAGATTGGATGAAGAATTAAGTGTGGGCTTGTATGGCTCATGAGGGCTGCCAGAGGTTCACCACAAAAGAAGCTATGGGTTCTTCCCCCTCTAGTGGATTTGCATCTAGTGAGGGTGCATACTCTCGGATGGTTCAGGTCATATGGCCAACCCAGTGTTACTCCAGGACAGTGGAGATCAGGCAAGATCCAAACAGACACAACATCCAATCTAATGGTTTACTCCTTGTGCTGTATCAATACTATGCTACTGCAGCCAATCAAGGCAGTGATCTTTTTATATCCACTACCAAATTCTTCTAACCTCTTCCAGTAAAACTGTCAATGAATTCTGATATGTGTATCTCAGGATTTTAGGACAGTTGAGGGTCAGAGTGTAAAGCAGGGGTTTCCAACCTAAGGCCTGTAGACCAGATCCAGGGCCCAGTGCCATTTTATGTTGCCCCTCACCCCTCCAAGGACATTTGAGAAACAAAATGGCTTTCACTTTTACGCTGTTGGGACAAAATGGTCATCACCATCATGCAGGCAGGGCAAAATGGCCATCTGGCCCTTTAGGGCGGCCAACCGTCCCGCATTCTGCGTGGCAATCCCATTTAGGGAGGGGGAATTTCGACTTACCCTTGTTTCGAAAATGGTACCGGACCTCCCCCGATGCGTCACGGAAGCACCGGTTTCCTCTCCGACCGGCAGGCAGTTAAAGAGAAATGGAGCCGAAAAGGCTCCAATAAACTGCGCATGCGCAGAAACCCAATCTGGCACCAAATTTGCTGCCAGATCTATTCTCTGAACAGATACACACTGTGTACAATTGGTCTCTGTCATCCATCAGAAACTTGGTTTTGTGTCTTAGCTCCACTTGGGAATACTCAACCAGAGCTTGGAAAAGTTACATTTTTGGACTACAACTGCCCAGATCTAACATGGCAATGTCTAGGCCAATTATGGTATTCTGGGAGTTATGAGCAAAGAATATAACTTTCCTAAGCTTTAACTAAGGACTGCAGTGGCTCAAGTCACTAAGACGCTGTCTGGGAGGTGGAAGGTCAGCAGTTCGATTCCCGAGTACTGCAGGACGGAATGAACTCCAGTCTTTGTCCCAGGTGCTGCCAACCTAGCAGTTTGAAAGCAAGAAATTGCCAGTAGATAAACAGGGACCACTTCGGTGGGAAGGTAACAGCATTCCGTGCGCTCCGGTGTCTAGTCATGCCTGCCACATGACCATGGAAACGTCTGCAGAAGTAGACAGCACTGGCTCTTCGGCTTAGAAACAGAGATGAGCACTGACCCCTAGAGTCGGATACGACTGGCTTTCGAGCAAGGGAAACCTTTACCTTTACTTTAAGCTTTAACTTAAACCATATGGCCTAAGTCTAATTAATACTTCTAAATAGAGATCCAATGAAGCAATGAGAACTTGGTGAATCAATGCTAATACAGTGGAACCTTGGTTAACAAATTTAATAAATTTTCCGGGACCTTTTGTACTTTGAAAAATTTGTAAAGCGAATTTCCCATAGGAATGCATTGAAACCCAAAATTTGGTAATCAAAATGCAGTTTCCCATAGGGATGCATTGAAAAACAATCAATCCATGGGGGGGGGGATTGTTAACTGAGCCACTATTTTCTATGGATTTCCTTTTTGTGTTAACCGAGCCATTTGTTAAGTGAGTTTCCACGGTAATTAGTTGCTGAGATTTTCAAAATGCTGGGATTTCCAGTCCCAGACATCACCTAGAATCCCCTTGGCAGACTTATGAATTGGAACTGGAGAAACCAGAATGAAAAAGAGCTGTCTTTCTACTGCCATTGTCCGCTTCACTCCACATGCATTGGGTAAGAAGAAGGATACTCTTTTAGTCTCATGGCTTCCTGAGAACTGCCTCTGTACACCATGAGATACAGTATCACTACCCATTGAACTCTATAGGGGAGCCTATTAACATTGTCCTCCCTCTGGCACACATAAGGCAATTCTCAGGAAGCAGCAAGACTGAGGAGACACTTCTTCTCAGGAAATATATGAGATGAGAAGTGCAATACAGAGCTAAAAATACCTCTCTTTTGTCTTCTGGTTTTTATTTTCCCCATAGGTCTGCTGGGGAAAGGGGGTCCTTGGCAATTTCTGAGACTGGGAATCCTAGACTTCTAAAATATGTATCCTTTCTACCAAATATCTAGGACTAATGACTAATTTTGGCCTGTTTCTTGCTCTGATTGCAACAGACCTTGAAAACTCCCATATTTTAAAGCACATTAGCCTATAATGCTGGTGCACTGCAATGTTGGAAAAGTACATGTAGGATTAATTGCGCACATGTTACCATTTTTTTTAAAAAAAAATCCTTCTAGCAATTTTAACTAGTGAAGGATTTTCCAGAGGTAACTGGTATAACCCAAGCACCAGCAGTAGAAATGTTTTATTGGATTTTTTGTCCTATCAATGGTCTGGTGTTGTCTTCATAAAGTTCAATCCAGGGATTCTCAACTTGTGACCCATGGGCCAAATGCGGCCCGTGGCACCATTTCATGTGGCCCACCACTGCCTCCACCACACCTGGAAGTGCCATATGGTGGAGGAAGGGCAAAATGGCCATCCGGCCCCTCAAGCTGTCTGAGGGAGCATGACCCAGGCCCCAGTTTTAAAAAGTTGAGAACGCTGGGTTTAATCAGTGCTCTGCAACATATGAAGAAAATGCTGTTCCGTTAGCTTCACAGACTGCTGGGAGTTCATCCTGGCTGTTCTCACATTTTAGACTGTTCTCTCTGAATCATTCAGAAAGGAGTGAGGCAAAGTTGCCTGCTAAAATGAATGGTCCCTTGGTGAGCCAGACGCAAACAGTCTAAACACGGGTCTCTGGGAGGTCATTCTTTAGAGAAAAACATATTGACCATTTCTGCTTCCACGAGTGTTTAATGAACTCAGATGCACAGCATGAAAATAGAGCTCAATAATGTATAATGATGGCTTCTTTTAAAGGAGAGAGGGGAAAAAACGTAATTGGATTTTTATCAGGTAATCTCTCAATGAGACAGCATAGCTGCTAATTACTGTTATAGGTGACATTTGAATGTATTGATGTCTAGTACCTCCTTTGCTTTTTTTTTAAAAAAAGGATATTTGCCCCCAAAATGAAGGGGGGAAATATGTTATTTAACACTAAATGTGGTTGTTAGATAGTAATGCACTTATTAAAATTCTAGTGCCAGATTATGATTCACAGTCAGAGCATAGAAACAGCAAGATCCAAGCAGCAATTATTAATTAATAAAGTGTAAAAGGAGTGGGGATGGGGTGTGCAGACAAGTGGTAAGTACCAGAAAGGGACAAAACTGTTCAAGATTAAAATTGTGCAAACAGACTGTATTGTATTGAGACACCATTTTAGCATTTCACCCTGTTAGGTACTTGTTGTTGGCATACAGCTAATTTGTCCTGCTCATTGCTAATAAATCATAAAAGCAGTATATAGATTTTCAATGCATTCCTATAGGAAATTGCATTCAATGGATTCCTATGGGAAATTTGTTTTACAAATTTTCATAGTACAGAGAATGCATTAAATTTGTTAACCAAGGTTCCACTGTATTACGGTAGCACTAGATTTGGGGTCATTCAGGCTTTACCACTAATCCCTAATTTTTGTCTTACCACCATACAGGATCTGTACTAAATTATGAGAAGAACTTACTAGCCTTCAGAGACATTAGAAAATAAAATGAGCATCGTTAAGAGGATGTCAAAAGTCCTTTCTTCATTAGAACTTGTAACTTTAAATAACTGTAAAGTACTACAAAGAAACATTGTTGTTTTTTACTTATAAACATCCTAGATGTGACTAAAAGTCGATTAAAACAAACTGTACAAGTTTTGACAGCTTTAGAACTATAGCTGTGAAAAGGTACATGAACTTTTAAAAGTATTGTTTGTAATTGCTTTAGTAACTGAGAAGAATTATATGAAACACACTGGATTACAGTTATATAACCTTTGAGTTATTGCTGCTCTTCTTTTATTGCCTTGTTAAATTGAGTCACTTCCTGGTAGTTGTTCCTACAGTCTCCCTTGCTAGAAAGCAATTCATAGCTGACTCATCTCAATTTACATCCAAAGAGCCAGCACTGTCTGCATCTGCAGATGTTTCTGTGGTCATGTGGCAGGCATGACTACATGCTGAAGTGCACAGAACGCCATTACCTTTCCCACCAATGCAGTACCTATTTATCTAATTGAATTTTCTGGCTTCCAAACGGCTAGGTTGACAGGTGCTGGGGTAGACGATGGAAGCTCAGTCTGTCACGCAGCACTCGGGTCTTGAACTGTTTCTCTGCCGACCTTCCAGTCATCAAGCTCAGCATCTTAACTACCATACCACTGTGCCCTCTTTCCCTCATGTACACTTAGGTTATACACCAGTTGCTTCAGGGGTAATGCAACTAACTCAAGAGGGATAATTTACCTTTGTGATTGGAATCACTTATCCGAAGATCCTCCATCTTGTCTTCAGTATATTGGCCCTTCTTAAAACTAATTATAGTATCCAGGTCATCTGCATAGCTTCACCTGGTTCCAGTGGCAGAAAGAATTAGAAGGCACCCAGACCCCAAATTCCTTTTGAGCTTACCCAGTGGCTTCAAGATGGATGGTGAATGGCTTGTGGGATTCAGTGCAATCTGAAACACCCTACAGTTTAATAGCCATGGGGTGAAACACAAATTCCCCAATGCTGTTCTTTGTAACCAGTTGTATCTCCATGTCTTCCTGTGTACTGTATTACTTACTGCTAATAACATAGAGTAAAACAGTAGCTGGAATGCATTATTTATCATAGGAAACAATGCAACAAGTTTTTGTGTATTTTATTAAAAATGTTGTCACTGATGCATGTTTACACTTGTTCCTGCATAAAGCATAAACATTATTGCTAGATGGAGCATTATATATAATTTATATGTTTTATTAGTACAAACAGAAGTGACACAAATTTTTAAGGTAAATGCTATTTCCTATAACCATGTAAGTTGATGGGAGAAAGAAAATTTCCTGGAGGATGAATAGGCAGGATTTAGGACATTCTACTGGAGACCATGTCTGTGAGATGTCTTACAATATCTCATAGACAAATACTCATTTATGCCTAAGGGGACACTATATGCAGTCTTCATTGATTTTAAATCTGTTTTGATATGATCTCATGAGACTGGCTATGGCAGAAATTTGGAGACAACTAAAGTTGATAGGCTTCTGTTGATTCTGATCCATCACCTTTATGTGGGAATGTGCCTGAAAGTGAAACGCAGGCCATTTTACTAAGGCCATTCCAACATATGCCAGCATCAAGCAAGGCTGTGTGTTAGCTCCCACCTTGTTTAATATTTATATTAAATTAATAATTTGTGCTGTCTGACTCACTCAACACTCTTTAATTTGTCTGGCATAATTCTCCCACTATTTCATTTTTACTATTAAGAAGTAGACATCGAATGACCCTTAAAAGCCAAAATACTGTAAAGCCATGCGAAACATGTAAGTCCTCTGTGATGACCATTTTGTTCATAAAACATGGAGTACAAAAGAATTTCAGCCATTTCGTTCTGGATTCAAGCCTGGTTATGGGACTGTCTCAGCTTTGGTTGCCTTGGTGTACAATCTGTGCTATGAAACAGACAGGGGAATTGTTTCCTTATTAGTTCTGGTGGACCCCCACCCCCATCAGTTTCCCATGTCATCACCTATGGTATCCTTGTGGGACGCAATGAGGAAGGCTGACTCAGAGGCACTGTTTTCTAGTGGTCCCAGGCCTTCCTGAAAGAGAGAATTAAGAAGGTTGTGCTGGGGGACTTCTGCTTTAATACTCTGTTTTTGGTTTGAGGTGTCCTTCAGGGTTCTGATCTTTCTTCCCTTCCCCACTTATTCAATATTGCCAAAGAACTGTTGGATGAGATTGTTCAGACTTTCAGAGTTTAGTGTCTTCAGTATGCTCTCTCTGTCTTGGATCTCTAAACCCGTGCCTTATATCTATACATAATAAACTAGATAAGGGTAAAACCTAATCCAGATAAGACAGAGGTGGACTTCTGGATTTATCTCACCCCATATGCCCAGGTTTCAACTATGAATAAAAGTACAATTAAAGCTGGTATGTTAACTGTACCCAGTGGCGTAGCGTGGGGGGGGCGGGGGGGGGGGCGGATGCCCCGGGCAGCGGCTTTCAGGGGGCGGCAAAATGTCCTCACCACTTTGGCCTCCTCCCTCTGCCTGGGCTTAGGAAGGAAGCAGGACTTCCCAGGCGGAGGGCGGCCCTTTTGCTGGTGAGCGCTGCTCGCCTCCGTCCCATTGGCTTGGGTACTCATTTAACCGGCCTCGGTCGCCAGCAACCGAGGCCGGTTAAAGGAGTACCCTAGCCAATGGGACGGAGGCGAGCAGCGCTCGCCAGCAAAAGGCTCGCCCTCCACACACCTGGGAAGTCCTGCACGCGCGCGCGCGCGCTGCCCACCTCCTCCCCCCCAGCCACCCAGCCAGCAGCCAGGGGCTCCCCGCTATGGCGCCACCCCCCCCCCGACGAGCGCCCAGTCTGACGGCAAGCTGGCTGGGTGGGTGGGTCGGCACCCCCCCCTGCCAGCCCGCCGCCAGAAGTTCGAAAAAGGTAAAGATCGCGGCTCGACTGCGGGGGTTAGCTGGGATCCCGAGGGTTTTCCCCATCGTCGCCTAACCCCCGCAGAGCTGCCCACGCGCACGCCCGAGGATTCGAAAGGGTATTCCTACCCTTTTGAATCCTCGGGCGTGCACGCGGACGGCTCTGCGGGGATTAGGCGAGGATGGGGGGAACCCTCGGGATCCCAGCTAACCCCCGCAGTCGAGCCGCGATCTTTACCTTTTTCGAACTTCTGGCGGCGGGCTGGCAGGGGGGGGGTGCCCACTATTCAGCAGGGGAGGGAGCGCCTTCTGCCTGGGGGGGGGGCGAGCGGTGGGGGGGGGGGCAGCGAGCGGGGGGGGGGGGGCGGGCGGCGATTTTCTTCTTCGCCCCAGGCGGCTCAACGCTGCGCGACGCCACTGACTGTACCCATTTCTGAAAATGTCTAACTGAGCTACAATGGCACATGGCTCTAGTATATCCCATTTTCTGCTCTATGTGGATTACTGCATATAAAGATGGTTTAGATACTTTAGCTGGTTCAAAATGTTACCTCCATACTGTTCACTGGAGTCAGTTAGACAGATCATATAACTCCTTTGCTACAACAACTTCACTGGTCCATTTCTGAGCCCACTATTGGATGTCACCATATCATTCCCTCCCCCACCTGTCTCTGGGATTTTTAGGGGAGGGCATTCTTTGAGTTCCACTACTATTATAAGCATGTTTGATAAAGATTGAGAGAGGTCATTTTTGTGCCTGCTTCTAGTTTATGGAATCACCTTTCACACAAGACCTCCTTACAGTCATTCCTTTAGCAAGTGACAACATATTAAAATTGGCTTTTGATCTGTGAATGTCCTGGCAGGAGTGGAGATTTTAGCAGGTGATGCAGCATGACTTTTACCATGTGTTTTAACTTTGTTTCAATTTGTTTTAAAACTAGTGATGTTTTCAGAATTGTTCATGTTTAATTTTATTCTCATATAAATATCTTGTTTGGCTGTAATTTTAAACATTTGTATTATTTAGCTGTGGTGCACTGCCTTGAGTCTCTTAACTATGAGAAAGATGGGCTATAAATAAATTTGATTGTATTCAACATAATCAACACATGAATTTATGATTACTAACTCAATCCACAATGCTCATGACTTCAAAGTTCTATTTATGTTTAAATTGTCTCATTTTAAAAAGGATACAGTTCTCGTACTTTTCATAGTTTTCATAGTTGTGTAGAAACAAGATGTTCAGCAGGTATAGTTTATGACATACTACATTTGTTGTTGTTGTTGTTCAGTCGCACAGTTGATTCCGACCCTTTGCGACCCCATGGACCACTGTCTGCCAGGCATTTCTGTCCTCCACCATCCTCCTCAACTCGCTCAGCTTTGTGACAATTGTGTCTACATTACCATCTAGCCATCTCATTTTTGGCCGTCCCATTCTTTTTTTGCCCTCCACCCTTCCCAGCATCAAGGCTTTCTCAAGCGAATCCTCATTTGATATCCAAAGTACTTTAGCTTCATTTTTACTATTTGACCTTCTAAGGAGCAGTCAGGGTTAATTTCTTCTAATATTGACCTATTTGTTCCCCTCGCCGTGCAAGGTACAGTAAAACCTCAAATAACACTGGTTCAACAAGTCTTGGTGTTATATGATTTTTAGTGTTATCTGATGCATGTTAAAATCCTATGGGATCCATAGAGATACATTGTAACCACACAGGCTTTAGCGGTTGTTATCTGAAGCATCCCATAGGATCTTAATGTTATCTGATGCAATTCTTCCCCCCAGATTCCTTAATGTTATGTGAGTTTAGTGTTATTCGATACTAATGTTATATGAGGTATTACTTGTATTCTCAAAACTCTCCTGCAACCTCAAAATTTCAAAGGCATCTCTTCTGCACTCAGCTTTCCTAATGGTCCAGCTCTCACAACTATACATTGCCACCGGAAATACTATTGCTTTCACTATACGAATTTTTGTTTCCATTGTGATGTCTCTACTTTTCACTATGTTCCCCAGGTTTCTCATCGCTTGCCTCCCAAGAATCAGTTGCCTTTTTATTTCATGGCTGCAATCACCATCTGCAGTGAGCTTTGATCCTAAGAAAGTAAAATCTGTCACTGCTTCTACTTCTTCCAGGGACTGATAGGGCCTGTTGCCATTATCTTGGTTTTCTCGATGTCGAGTCTCAAGCCAGCTTTTGCACTTTCTTCTTTAACCTAATCAGGAGCTTTTTTAAATTCCTCCTCACTTTCTGCCATTAGGGTGGTATCATCTGCATATCTCAAATTGTTGATGTTTCTCCCAGCAATTTTGATCCCAAATTGTGATCCCTCCATCCCTGTATTATAAGTTGAATAAGCAGGGTGACAAAATGCAGTCTTGTCTTACTCCTTTTCCTATTCCAAACCACGCTGTCATTCTGTATTATTTACTGCCCATCTAATGTGGAAAATATTTCAGCAACACCTACTCTAATGCTTCCTTCTGCATAACTATTAAAGAGACTAGACCCCTATCCTCTTTTCTATATCACATCCTAGTTTTCAGAGACTCCACAAATCAAGTGCTCTCTGTATACACAAAGGTGACACTCTTTATCTTGTTGCAGTAATGCCCTTGCATCAGTACTCAAATCTTAGTCCTTTTAATAATGATGACCCAGACATGAGACCCAGACATTAGAAACCGAGTGCCCAAACAGATTGACAGAGTGAATTCTGTGCTGGGGGAAGGGAGGAAGCGCTCCCATTGGACTGCTGGGCAGAGGGGGTATGGTAAACTCTGTGCTTGGGGGGAGGCCTTCTATTGGGCTGCTTGGCAAAGGGAAAGGGAGAACTCTGTGCTGGGGTGACAGCATGTATGTACCAACAGAGAGGTCTGGGAGTGCCACATCTGACACACATGCCATAGGTTTGCCACCACTGGCATAAGGCATCTTCCAGTCATATTAAGGGCACATTCTTGATAGGCTTAGTGGCAACTGAAATACTTAACTCTTTTGGATTCTATTTCTTTAACATAACTCATGATCAAACTAGTAATCTTACCATATCTCCCATTTTATAATGGCATATGCTCTTCTGTGGCATTTATTCCAACGTATTTTGATGGCACAACCATCTGATGAAGTGGGTTATATTTTGTTAAATGTGTGCCATATTTGTACTCTTTTGGTGCTGTTAAGGTGGTCAGATGTAAAAGAGGAAGGAGGTTCCTGAGCCTTTAATAATCAACTAGAATTTCACAGTTTGAGAGTTACTGTTACATTTTATTTGTAACCTGTCATTTCTTTCTCCAACAATGGAGGCAGAATTATGTTACCCTACAACCTATTTGTAAAAAGAGAAGATAGGATGAGAAAGAAGCTTTTTTTTGCCAGAAGGCCTGACCTGTTAGAGAATGGGAAGAACAACTACAGCAATGCATTTGTACAATTAAAGTAGGGATGTCTTGCTTACTTTCATTCAAGACAATTCTGCAACCAAGGAAAGGAAGAAATGGGAGAGTCTCTCCCTGTTTAGAGGCTGACTTGTATACCCAAGTTTTCTTAGGTACATGTTAGGATGAGGAAACTGAAACTCAAGTACTGTACTGTATGTTAGGATGATGAAATACTCAGTCAACTGAGTGGTGTGTAATACAGTTTGGTTACATGCAGCTCATGTCAGTCCCCGGTAACAGCACCAGTGACTGTATTAATTCCTTCATTGCTTATTGACATGCACTATAACTTAGTCCTACAAATTTGTTGCAGCGTGAAGAACAACAAATTCTATTTTCAGTTTTGTTATGAATGGTATACTAAACCTTTTAGAAAGCAGAGTTCAGGTGTTAACAGTTTCAGAAGGTGTTGCTTGTAATGTAAGTGACATCTCCTAAGATTTGCTCTTCTGCAGAGCTGTTAAAGATACAGGAGTTGTGCCAGTTGGTCTTGGTTTTTACAGGTACAGGTTCTGTTGGTGAAACCACACCAGGTTCTCCCATAAGGTTGGTATAAATTGTTCAGCTTTTACTGAGACCTGATACTTTCTTTGATGGGTGTGTCATTTTTGTGTTCTGTGAAATTTTCACTTTGAGAGGTTGGCCAGAAATTAAGGGTGTGCAGAATTAAACAGTATAAAATGTTGGCCTCAGTATGAAAATTATGCTGTACTGAGTGTGTGTTTGTGTGTGTGTTAGTTGTGCATAGCAGATACACCAGTTCACTTTTCTGTGTGGGACACAAAACTGACAAAAGATCCTGAGATATGTTTGGAGGAAACAAGATGTAGGTGTTTGTAATTACTACATACAGTGGCCCCTTGCTTAACAAGCAGCTCGCGTAACACAAAATTCACATAACAAATGGAAATCCATAGAAAATAGTGGCTCAGTTAACATTTTTCCCCGGAATGGATTAATTGGTTTTCAATGCATTCCTATGGGAAACTGTGTTTCAGTTAACAAATTTTGGTTTGCAGTGCATTCCTATGAGAGAGCGACGAGGGCTTCGTACGCTGGATGAATTGTCATTGGGGGCCGAATCCACTCCCCAGGCCATAGTTTGGGCACCCCTGCTTTAGCCGCCCAGAGTCGGGTTCTCCCGAGTGGGGCGGGGTAATAAATTCAATAAATAATAATAATAATAATTTAGGGTATGAATGGCTTATTCTCCTTCCAATCTCCAAAACTGCTGTCATGGTTTCACAACAATTCAACAGTTTATACCACCAACCATAATAAAAATCTATATAACCTGGTCCATACATTTTATATCAAGATCTTTCTGTAAGCTGCCCTGAGTCGCCACGGCGAGTGGGCGGCAATATAAATTTGAATAAATAAATAAATAAATAAAAATTGCATTCAATGCATTTTGGGAAATTGACTTTACAGATTTTTCATAGTATAAAAGGTATCGGAGAGCACATTAAATTTGTTAAGTGAGGGTCCACTGTACTTATTTAACTTATTTGCTAAAATAAATTCAGTGATTAAACCTCCCCCCCCCAATGTACAATAAAATTATTAAAAGACAGTATGAAATCTCTTTTGAAAGTCTGTTTGAAGAATTAGTTTTAAAATTTTAATTGCATAGTAATTCCACTAACAGCAGTTTAGCAAGGATTGAACCTGCCTGATTTCACTGGGTGTTTTCTAATTTGTCAAAGTGCTGCCATATAAGAAGAATCTTCTTATATATAATTTGCTAACCTAGCTACTAACGTTGTTGAGATGTAATTTGGAATAGATGCAGGATCTCAAATTCTAGGCATGGTCCTTTTTAGATATTCCAAGCCACATTGGACTATTAAGGTTAAAGTCAGCGCCTTGAGTTTTTAAAGGCTTTACTAAAAAGATTTGTCTTCATATTTTAAATATTTTTTAAATTTCAGCCACCATGAAAAAAAAATTCCCTCTGGTATATGAGTGACAAGATTAGAGCTTTTAATCAACAGCAGTAGTAATATTAGTAAAGACAAAATAAAAATTTAAAAAATGGGGTTTTTGCACAGAACCCTTGTATTTCACAGAATGCACCTATATTTTGTGATAAACATGAGTTTTAAACAAAAAGCACTTCTATGGATTTTTTGCACACAAATATCCAGAAATGTTGAGAGGACAGAATTTTTTATCACCAACTGGAGGCAAAACTTTTGAAATTCTTCATTCTCATATGTGTTTAAAAGGTTTTAAATTGCTATCTTAGAACTGTTTTCAAGGAAGGGTTTACTTCTAAGGCAAAAAGTCCTGATGCTGCATTTGCAAAGAAGAATACAGATTGGGGTGGGGGCATTTGGAATAATGAAAGAAGGACCTTATTTGTCCTCAGTGATGTCACACACTAAGTCTGATTGAGCCTGGGGATAACAATATCATTTTGTTCCAAACAAGATCACTAATTGGATTCTTGCAGTGAGTTCGTTAAATTCATTTTGTGCAACGAAGGATCCCTTCAAAACAAGATTGTGCAAAAGAATTATTAAAAGTATTAATGTTTTTGCAAACCCCTCTTCCATATAGCAAATTTCATATTTAAAAATGAACTTCAAAGAATTCAGTGCAGTGCTAGCAAAGAATAAGTGTTTGCTGAGTAATTTGACTCAAATCTGGGAGTCTGTATTAGAGGACTCTTGTGAGAACAGGATGGAAGTACAGTACTGTAAATTCAGCCTGGAATCTTTGTTTGCTTATTTATGGAAGTGTTTGTTCTGTAAATGTTTATAGACATGTTTCATATTCAGCAATAATAAAGGCAACTAATAAATCATTTCTTGTTGTTGTTCAGTCACATAGTCAATTCCAACCCTTTGTGACCCCATGGACCACCACACGCCAGGCACCCCATCCTCCACCATCCTCCTCAGCCCGCCCAGCTTTGTGCCTGTTGCATCAACAATACCATATAGCCATCTCATTCTCTGTCACCCCTTCTTCTTTTGCCCTCCACCCTTCCCAGCATCAAGGCTTTCTCAAGTGAATCCTCTCTTCTCATTTGATGTCCAAAGTACTTTAGCTTCATCTTTACTATTTGCCCTTCTAAGGAGCAGTCAGGGTTGATTTCTTCTAAGATCAACTTATTTGTTCTCCTCACTGTCCAGGGTACTCTCAAAATTCTCCTCCAGCACCACATCTCAAAGGCGTCTATTCTTTTGCGCTCAGCTTTCCTTGTGGTTCATCTCTCACAACCATACATTTCCACCAGGAATACCATTGCTTTGATTATGCGGAGTTATGTTTGCAAAGTGATGTCTCTAGTTTTAACTATGTTGCTCAAATTTCTCATAGCTTCCTTCCCAAGAATCATATAGGTGCATGAAATAATCAGAAACAAGTCTACTTCTGCTTCATTGACTACTGCAAGATCTTTGGCTGTGTGGGCCACAACAAAATGTGGCAAATAATTAAAGAGATGGGAATACCAGAGCACCTTATATGCCTCATGAGAAATCTGTACATGAGTCAAGAAGAAACAGTTAGGGTAGAATATGGAATGACAGAGTGGTTTGGAATAGGAAAAGGAGTAAGACAAGGCAGTATTTTGTCACCCTGCTTATTCAACTTATACACAGAGCACATAATGTGCAATGCAGGGTTGGACAAATCACAATTTGGGATCAAAATTTCTGGGAGAAACCTCAACAACTTGAGATATGCAGATCATGCCACCCTAATGGCAGAAAGTGAGGAAGACCTAAAGAAAATCCTCCTTAGGTTGAAAGAGGAGAGTGCAAAAGCTGGCTTGAGACTCAACATCAAGAAAACCAAGATAATGGCAACAGGCCCTATCAGTCCCTAGAAAATAGATGGGGAAGAGGTAGAAACAGCAACAGACTTTACTTTCTTGGGATCCAAGACCACCACAGATGGTGATTGCAGCCATGAAATAAAAAAGCATCTAATTCTTGGGAGGCAAGCTATGAGAAACCTGGGGACTTAGTTAAAAGTACAGATATCGCCTTGCAAACAAAAATTCTCATAGTCAAAGCAATGGTATTTCTGGTTGTAATGTATAGTTTTGAGACCTGGATCATAAGGAAAGCTGAGTGCAGAAGAATAGATGCCTTTGAAATTTTGAGGTTGCAGGAGAGTTTTGAGAATACCCTGGACAGCGAGGAGAACAAATAGGTCAATCCTAGAAGAAATCAACCCTGAATGCTCCTTAGAAGGTCAAATAGTAAAGATGAAGCTAAAGTAATTTGGACATCAAATGAGAGAGAGAATTCACTTGAGAAAGCCTTGATGTTGGGAAAGGTGGAAGACAAAAGAAGAAGGGGGTGGCAGAGCATGAGATGGCTAGATCAGTGGTGGGATGTCAAAATTTTTACTACCCCACCATGATGTCATCCCAGTGTGGGCAGAGCTAACATCATAATGTCATGATGTCATGGGCAGGGCCAAAGGAAAAAAAAACATAATCATAATAATAATTAATAAAATAAGTGCACGCACGCACGCACACACACACACACACACAAACACAAACCTACCTCAACCCATCCACTCACCCACCCACAACACAAACCCATAAATAAACTAACTAACTAAATAAGGCCAGGAGGCTATGCATATGTGCCAAGCACTGTAGGCGTGCATGCACATCAAGTGGTTGGCGTGCATGCTCAGTGTGGGAACCAGTGAAAAGGTAAGCCCCCAAAGCTGCTACCAGTTCTCCGGGACATTGGGAAAAGTTACTACCGGTTCTGGAGAACTGGTGAGAACCTGTTACATCCCATCCCTGGGCTATATGGTATTGTAGATGAAGTCGGCACAAAGCTGGGCGGGTTGAGGAGGATGGTGGAGGACAGGGGTGCCAGGCGGGCAATGGTCCATGGGGTCACAAAGGGTCAAAATTGACTGTGTGACTGAACAAATTTTTTTTTTGATTCTGATGGGAAGTTTTTTATTTGGCGTTAAAAAAATATGAACATGGTAATTTTGTCTGGTTGATAATGACTCTTGTATGGGAATTGGGATTTTTTTTTACTGTATTATTATTAAGAGATTTCCAAAATTTACAATTTGTAGTGCATTTAGGCTGCTGTGAAAAGAGGAGGAATGTTACTAGAAATAACAAAGTTATTAACATATTCTTGCCCACAGGTATTACATTTATAGTCACTGAAAAGAAAATCCTTTCATAACAGAATGACATCCTTCTGTGTGGGAGTGTATTGTCTAACACACACCTTGATATTACATGTGGAGGATAAAAATACTAGTGATATGGTTAGCCATGAGGCAAAGCGTATCACATGCTAGTGTATATCATTCCTATGATTTTAGGCCTGTATTTTCTTATCTCTCATTCACCCTATCATTTACCTTCAAACAAGTGTCAAGTAGAGAAGAAACCAACACTCAACAAAGGTAAATAGCATTGCAACACCATTATTTCACACTCAGCATGCCTTGATAGAGTCACATCTGGATGTTGTTTTCTTTAGTTTGTTATGCTGCAAAAAATTGTATAAATGGAGTGCTAAATTTTAGTGACTTTCCTGTTTCATTTATATCTTGGCACATTTTAAGAATTGCTAAACAAATATAATTCAAGAGGCAGAGAGGAAACTCATTAATTTCATCTTGTTTTGTGGTATTGATTAAAAGGAGAATACATTAAAAGAAGAATACATAAAAGAAGCAAATCACAAAGATAGCAAAGGGCTCAGCTGCATGATTCACTCTTTTATTTTAAATCCTTGAGAAACCTGGTCACTTTTTTGAAAATTGGGGAGATTCTCTGTCCAGAATGTTTGCCCCTGAAGGTGTTTTATTTATTTATTTTATTTATTAGTTCAAATTTATATTGCTGCCCACTCGCCGTGGCGACTCAGGGTGGCTTACAGACAATACATTACATTGCAATACAATACAATATGTTGGGGTGGGCACAGGGGGAGGGGAGGCAAGGTCCTCATCCTGCCCTGGCTTCTTCCTCCCCTGGCAGTTGGTGTAGGCACAAGGGGAGGGGTGTTGTTTGTAGAAATTTGATCATTTATTCAGGAGTGAAAATATATTCGACACCTGTCAAGCATATTATTATATTTGGCAAATGGGTTTAAAGAGTATATTATTGACAGAAAGTGATGTTTCATTGAGAAATGGGAGCTATTAATAACTTACTGGAATGCTGATAAAAGACAACAAAACCTCCCTTTTCTCCTAAGACAAAATGTGATTATTAGCCTAAATGAAATGGTGTTATGTGAGAAACAAAAGATACATGGCAGCTGTCTGTGTTTGGAGAATATAAGCTTTGCCCTTACCAACAATGGATACAAGGCTGTCATAATAACTGTGTTGAGTAGGATTGGACAAAGCTGCAGCTGCCTCTTAACATAAGCACCCATCATATTCCTCTAGCTGATGGGCACTTTTGATGTAACACTGTATGTCTATAGTTCACATGTATATATATAATATTGCAGTATGAAGATGCATCTCTCTCATATAGAAGACATGAGCATGTGTGTGCATGTTTCATAATGTGTAAATGAAGCACATGTATGTGTCTGAACATGCAGCTTGTACATATAAATGGCAAGAGAGTTTCATACCTGTGCCTCAAATAACTTGTCTTTTCTGTCACCTCTGTGTATCTTCCCAGAGGAGGGTATTCCTACCCCATTCCTCTATCACCTGAAAAATAAAATGTAAAGAAAGATGGGACAAAAATGGATGGAGATGTCTGTCTATGGCACTCACACCTGTGTTGAATACACCAAAAACGTGTGTCTGCTAGCTGTGGCCGAAACATACACAAACACTGATACCTTGGAACACTATAGGAAAGTATATTTGTAGCAGTCCATTGCAGGATGGTTTGACTCATCTAGCATTGTTTACTCCAGGGGTTCCCAACCTACGGCCCACAGGCCTAATCTGGCCCATGGAGTTCATTAATACGGCCTTCAGTGCCCACCAAGGCACTACCAAAAGCTCCCACCACCATCGGAAGTCCAAAAACATCACTTACCACTTCTTGCACAGCCTCCACTGCTCCCCATGGTGGTGGGAGGGATTTCAGAGCATTTCCACTCTATTTTGGAATTTTTTTGCCACATATATGCTGCATTTCGGCAGCTACAATGTGACATTTGGGCACTTCTGGTGTGGGCAGAGCTTACAGCAGTGCCTGGGTTCCCAGCATGGAACCAGGAAGTGCCCAAACATTGTGTTTTATGTGCCATAATGCGGTGGATATGTGGAAAAAAATAAATAAATCCCAAAGCGGAGCGAAAGTGCTCTGAAAAGCCTCCCGCCACTGGGAGCAGTGGAGGCTGTGCAAGAAGCTGAAAAAAACAGAAGCACTGGAAGCAACCATGCCTCTGGCCCCCACAGCTGAGTGTCGGGGGCAGGAATGGGCCCTGGCGTGAAAACATTAGGAACTCCTGGCCTAATTTTTACCACTTTTCTTAGACTAACCATACCCTATAAATGAACTTTAAATAGGCAAACAAAGAGTACATAGATTGGATGCAACAGTGCAATGGACCTGTTAACTGATCATTCTTGCCTAATAAGCTGAGAACTTAAATTCTGTCTTATTCAGTATTCTTTGCAAGAACATCAGGAACTAGGAGCCACTAAGTGTGGATTGCCAAATACTTGTGGATCTTAAACCTTTTGCAAATAGTTGGTCCATTTTAAAGACTAAGAAATAAAGTGTAAGAAGGCTCATCTTTCTGAGATAAATTTCTGTTGACGAAGATCAGAGTGAGAAATCCATGAGCCACAGGCTATCCTGCCTAGACTTTTCCTGTGAGTCACCAAAGGATACCGTGTAACTGCAACCAACAAATTCTTCTTACCATTACTTGACATGCAGGCTTTGCTCCTGTTTCTACCTCACCACCACTATCTATTCTTTTTTAGCAGCAGATCAGTGTGATAACAATCAGTAACAGATGTGAAGTGTCCTGGCAGTCCAGAGTAAATGTTGTTAAGAGGATCAAATAAAGCCTAAACACAGGGTCAGTACTGCAACCAAGGTAAGAAGGGGCCCTAGTCAACACATGTGATCCTCTCATGAGGAGAAACAGCAGCCTTGGAATTACTGCATCTTCCACTAATCTGAGTTTAATTCTGAAGAATTTTAAATCTGGGCCTTCAGAGCCTGATCAGAAAACTGGTGGCTGTGAATGAAGCTAGAAGCAAGATGCTCAGAATAAAGGTTTCTAGCAAACAGCGGGCACCAGAGAGAGCTCTTACATTTGCACACTGAATGTGCGTGTAATGACATCTTGGTCTAAAAGCCAAATTGCCATGATTGAGTATGGTCCCAATCCCAACATTTGTGGTAATTCACCTTCAAGCATACATTGTTTGGGATTAGAAGGATCATTTTTCATTGTGCTTGTTAAATATAAATTAAGATCTTTGTTACTGCCCTAGTTTATACCAATGCTTTACATTATTTCCTCATAATTTTGAATTTATGTGAAAAGTAATTTCTGTTTACCCCTTTTTGGTGAGGAATTGGTGAGGCTCTATTATAGACCCTGTCCTTCCAAACCATCTCAATGTCAATCTGCTATTGTCAGGAGAGCAGGCCATTTTTAACATCTAGGGAGAGGGAAAAGTAAGTGTAGGTATGGTTGCTTTTGGGCCAGATAACCTTTAAATCTCAAATATCTGCAAAATTCCAATACCATCTACAAGCTTTTCTTTCTCAGAACACGTTCCTTTTGACATTATCTGGTGAGAATTACACAAGTTTCTTAATTTGGCTGTTAGTACAAACAATGCTATATTTTTCCTCCTGTAGGTTTATTTTCCCTACAGGGGAAGAAAATGTCTGATATAATCTTATCAGAACTACAGCAAGCAAAAGAAACTGAAGCAAATCCACCTTATCATTAGAAGTTCAGATTCAGTGAAGCTGGGAATGCCCGTGTATGGATTTTTATCTTCTCTATTAGCTGAAACTTGCAACTGCTGCAAAAAGAGCTTGCTTTCAATAGACTTTGGGTATTGGGTAATATCGGCATGTATTTCTATTGAAGATCACTAGAGATTAACCTGGGGTGTTATTCTGTTATCAATCCCACAGAGTTCAGCTCACAGTGAAAGGGAGATTGGCCAAGGTATCATTCTGGTCAATTTGGCAAAGTGGAAAATGATTCCTCTCTCCAGCCAGAGTGGCAGGGCAAAACAGGGCCACCACATTGTGCGGTACAGCCTGGTAATTTGTTTTCATGGCACAAAGGGCTCAGAGCTGTCTTGCAATTCTCATAGAAATTTTTAAATGCTTCTCTAAACATCCACGGAGAAAGGGATTCTAAAGCTTTACTGCTCATAGTTCCAATGATGAGGTGGCACAAGGACCATGTTGGCTGGGGATTCTGGGAGATGTTGTCCAGCAAAGTAACTTTTCTAAGCTTTGGGTCAGAATGGTTCAGAACATCTTTTAAAAGCCAACTGTGGAAAGGAGATTTAGTCTTTTAGTTCAGGCAACAACATTTGCCAGGTACTGTAGAGGAAAGATCAGGACATTTTTCTGAATGTCAAAGCATAGGGTGACTTAAAATTTTATCATTGTAAATGTGTACAAACATGTTGTGACAGCATTCAGAGCCATAGTAACACATATCTTGCCTGAAAATGCTCCTTTGTCTGAGCTTCATAGTTGTGAGTTGGATTTGTTGCGCTTGGTTTTGCTAAAGGACTCTTTATGTTCATAGAGTGATTTCTTTTTAAACTAATGGCAGTATTTGCCAAGTATGTTAATAGGAAAATCTCATTTTAATTGAAGTGTCATGGGTGCTACAGCCTCTTTTTACTAAAAGTTGCCAAAAAAGAAGCATAAGGCTCTATACCTTCTCCCTGGTCCTTTGTGGCAGAGAACTGAAGTTTGTTGTGTGAATAGTGCCTTACTGTGTAGCCTCTTCAAAGGCAGGAAATGGGGAGGACTGGGTGTATGCCTTAAACACCCATTCAACTGATCCCTCCATCAATCCCTACATTTCAACATGACAGATAAATAGGTATGAGTAGGCGGATGGGGCCTTGCTTAGGAAGGTAGCTGGATTTGTGGAAAGGAGGCTGGCAGGGTGTGAAGCTAAAGGGCTGTTCCCAGCATTCATGCTCTTGATCATGTTGCATTCATGTCAGCATGACAAATTCAGGCTCCTTCATAGTGAATTCCTGATGACTACATTGGGCAAAGGCAGCAACGGGTGGATGGCAAAGAATACAAAGGGAAATCTTATACAAGTGTGAGTTTGTGAAATATGTAGACTTTGGAATGAGAGCAGTAGGAGCTAGAAACAGTTACTTTGTAGTATTTGGGATATCATAGACAGATATGCTAATAAAATTATGAGAGGACTCCTCCTGGGAAATTTTTTAAAACTTTTGTGAGATTGTGGCTAAAGTGAAACTTTAAAGGACTTCAGGGTTCTTTATGTAGACGAGGCACCAGAGGGTGCATAGTTGTTGTGGCCATGTTGACAGATTTGTTGTAATGAGTGAGCTCAATAATATTTTTACTGAAAGTTGTCACAGTAGGTGGTATATACTAATTCATGAAGACATGAATGCAGGCCACTTATCTGTATTGCTAGTGTCCTGTCATATGTTTTGGTCACCCATGTGGTGGCTCTTCTTCTTCTTCTTCTTCTTCTTCTTCTTCTTCTTCTTCTTCTTCTTCTTCTTCTTCTTCTTCTTCTTCTTCTTCTTCTTCTTCTTCTCCTTCTCCTTCTCCTTCTCCTTCTCCTTCTCCTTCTCCTTCTCCTTCTCCTTCTCCTTCTCCTTCTCCTTCTCCTTCTCCTTCTCCTTCTCCTTCTTCTTCTCCTGCTCCTCCTCTTCCTTTGTCATGCCACACCATTCCACCATTCCCTCCCAAGAGGCATAAGATTGTTTACAGATTCTTTCCAAACATTTTAAGAGTACCACTTCAGGCATCATTTTTTAACCAAACAGTTCTGATGCAGCGAGTTCTCGCATTTCCAGCTTGCTGATAAAAATGCACTGTGTGAATTACTGGCACATGGATTTTATTTGCTGTCAAATATCTATGAACTCTGAGACAGATTCTATAGCTCCAGTGAATCTGACTGCAGAAGATAATTCGTGTCTGTTGGTCATTCGCACATTATGATTTTTAAAAGGTATGCTGAGGCACTGCTTTTGCTGCCTGAAAAGAATTTTTTTCCTCTCAGGAGGATCAGTATTTCAGGCGGCTGCCAGTTCATACTATATTATTCTGACAAATACCTTTTGGGGAAACTTTTGAAGCATGTTAATATTACCAGTAGTCCTCCTGATACAAGCTTCTTCAAAATGAATCTTCAAAGTTTGATTTAAAATGGGGAGGGTGAACACCCTGCAGCTGTCAAGAATCAGAATAAATGACATTTTGTGGTTCTTGTTTCCAAATATTCATCTGTAGATAATAACCTCATCAGACATCCATTACCTGACAGCACCACAAAAGTCTGGTTTTTGCATTTCAGATCGAGGAATGTTTCTGAAGTGAAATAAAACTCTGAATACAGTAGAACAAAGGTTTAATTTCAAGGCTGCACCAGGCAAATCCTCTGGGCTGGGCTCTAGTCCAGAATAATTTCTTCTACTCTTTCTGCCCATTCAAATGCTGAAGTTGGTGGAGTTCTTTATTTTATTAAGAGTACTGTACATGTCACACAATATCTGCAGTCTACTCTTTTATCTGTATTCCAAGTTTAACTCTTATTTTTTCACATGAAAAAAGGCAAGAAATACTGCTGTAATGTTTTATCAGGATAAACTATAGAATACTGTTTAGAGCAGGGATTCTTAACCTGCGACCCGCAGTGCTATTTCATGTGGAAGCGCCATGTGGTGGAGGAATGGCAAAATGGCTGTCTCCCCCTTAAACTGTCTGAAGGAGTGAGACCCGGCTTTAAAAGTTTGAGAACTTCTGGTTTAGAGTTCTTAGTGTATAGAATGTTCCTATCTAGTGGTTTGAGCTGAAGCCATACTCTATGATTCGAAGCAGAGCATATCTGGAGCATTAACGCATTCTTTAAGCAGCTTATTTTTTATGTATGGCAATGCCTAGAGAATGAAGCAGTATAATATCAGTTAATGTTATAGTAGTACTTCACAGCTTTAGGATACCTTTAAAGTTACAGACTGGACAAACTGCAGATGTTAAAATGTATTGCTGTTTTATTTCTTCAAATGGTAATGATGAGAGTAAAACGTTTTATACCCTTTTACTAATAGGACTATGAAACCATTATTTAGGAACAGTTAAACAATACCTATTTCAAAAGTTGCAGTCAAAACTAATGATACTGTACTTCATTCCCAAAAAAATAAAATAAAAATGTTTCTACTCTGTCATTCAATAGCTTTTGTAGATTTATGGGAACATTCTAGAGGGATTCTATACTCTCTCTTTTGTTTGTTTGTTTGTTTGAAAGCACTTTTGTCATTGTGGAGGCATACTCAAAACTACCTCATCTTTTTGATGCTTGAAGTTGGAATCCTCCCTCCTTGTTTTCCTCCTGAAAAGTATTGATGATGTCAAAGTAATAAATTGCAAAAACATAAAAATAAACCACAGTTTTCATAAGAGGGCTGTACAACATCAACTCGCACAATTTGAATCAGCAGTGATAGGCAGTAATAATTATTTTCCCCATGTCAAGGAGGTGAACCACATGAGGCAAGATTGAGTAACATATACACTACTTTAGGGACCAGGACACGTATTAGAAATCACATGGGCACTCCAAGTTAGAAGGGTGCACAATATCCCTTGTAGGGTTGATGGCTGCTGTACGGAGATATGCAAACGTGAAATTCTGCCTCAGAGTCCTGTCTTGCTAGTTAGAGTATCATTAATAGATTTATCAAAATTCTGCATAATTAATAGTACCAATGTACTATTCCTAATGATTTGAGAGTGTATCTCTCCCCTTTGTTCTTTGTGGAAATACTGCAGTTAAATTCAACCCTTGAGCAGGTTTTGTGACTTAAAAAGATTTGGTTAGATGAGTGGTCTTTGCTGAGAGATAGACAAAAAACTGATTTTCCTAGATCTGCCAGTGGCCTTCTGATTCTCTTCTGCTTGGCAGAGTCCTCACTCTTCTTTGCCTTGAAGATTCTAGAAGGTGGTACTAGAGAACAGTATTGCTCACCTCTAAAACAAATTAACCTTTAAGATCTTTGGCTTCATGATTTTTTCTCTCTGATGTTCAGGGTGAAATAGTGGCAGGTTGGGTGGAGAATTGTAATCTGTATACGTTCATGTCAATGTGTGACCATTGACTTACTCTGAAACTAGAGCTTGTAATTGGTTTGGTGAGGGTGAATAACCTGGAATGTGAGCCAAGATTGTATCATCCAATGGATGCTTCCTTGCACCTAAAAGGGGAAGAACAGTAGTTTTGGAGTTTCAAGCAGTCTTTAAGCCATAGTACAAACCCTATCATTTCTGTTGTGCTTAAATCAAGGCTGGGGAAGATGTGGCTTTTGAGGTAGCAATAGCAATTATGCTTGTATACCACATCATAGTGCTTAGTGCACTCTCTGGGCAGTTCACAAGGTAATTAGGATTTTGCCCTCAACATGCTGGGTACTCATTTTTCCAACTGTATGGGTGGAAGGCTGAGTCAACCTCCATCTCTGTCAGGATTGAACTCAGATCGTGAGCTTCAGTACAGCAGTTTAACCATTCCCCCAATGAGGTCTCTGAAACAACTTCCATCAGCTCTTTGCCAGCACATTCAGTGCACATTAGGAAAAAGTGATTCACATTTCTCTTTAAAAAGCATAGATTAGGAAAAGGTATGAACCACTGAAAGATACAAGTACATTATTATTATTATTGCTTTTGCATGAGGGGACAAATTCTGACACTTTATTTGTCCAGAGCATTAGGGAAATGTTAAGGGGAAATTAAACTAAATACTGTACAGTACTCTATTCATGCAGGGCAAACAACACTACCAGGTAACAGTGCTAGAAGGTTCATGCAGATCAAATAAAAGTTTTTAATGGAGATCCTAGGTCAGGCTCCCCCAGATATTCAGCCTTTAATAAAGTGTATCCTCCCCACACTCTTGATTCAGCTATGCTTAGAATCTGGATCAAGCACTTGTGGAATTTGGGCTGTAGTCTGAAGGGCATGGGCAAGTTGAGATGATGGTAAAGGTAAGAGTAAAGGTAAAGGTCACCCTTACTCAAAAGCCAGTCATATCCAACTCTAGGGTTCAGTGCTCATCTCTGTTTATAGTCGAAGAGCCAGCACTGTCTGTGTTTGCAGACGTTTCCGTGGACATGTGGCAGGCATGCCTAGACACTGGAGTCCACGGAATGCAGTTTACCTTCCCACCAAAGTGGTCCCTATTTATCTACTTGCAGTTTCTTGCTTTCAAACTGCCAGGTTGGCAGGAGCTGAGACAGAGATAGGAGCTCATTCCATCGTGCAGTACTCAGGTCTCAAACTGTTGACCTATCAAACAGTATACTTCATACTCAAATTTTTCATTTTAAATCCCACTCCCACCACCCCAAGAAGGTCTAAAATGAAGATTATAATTCTGAATCTTAGGTTGAAAGACTGTACAGGGTGGGGCGTACGTCCCTACTTGTCCATGTGTATTATGATTTTTTCTTTTTTCTCAGAGAAATATGGCTGATTTAAGCCCATTTACACCTGAAGAGGGTATTATGACAAGTAAGAGAAGATTCACTTGAGAAAGCCTTGATGCTTGGAAAGGCTGAGGGCAAAAGAAGAAGGGGGCAGCCAAAAATGAGATGGCTAGATGGTATTGTGGACGCAATGGGCACAGAGCTGAGCGAGTTGAGGAGGATGGTGGAGGACAGGAGTGCCTGGCAGACAGTGGTTCATGGGGTCGCACAGTCGGAATTGACTGTGCGACTGAACATAAAAAATGTGGGTACATGAGCACAAGAATACTGGTGACACCTTGGATACAATAAGTGGCAAATTTAGAGAAAGATTCAATAGGGAGTTGCAGGCGACTCTGAATGTTTCTTGCTTTAAAAAATACCAACCATTATGGATCTACTCATTAATAGGCAATTTGATAATATTTGTATGGCAAACAAAGAAGTCGATCTGAGACTTGGGAGATCTAGGTTCAAGTCTTCACTAAACAACCTTGGGAGACCCAGTCACCCTATCACAGTCTGAAACCTCTCTCAGGGTTCCTGTGAGGAAACAATTGGGATGGAGAAATCTTTGAATGTTGTTTTAAGCTCAGTGGCAAAAATGCATCATATAAGAGAGTGAGGTAAAACATAAATAGCAAAGTGTGTATCCTTACATGTGTTCCTCAGACTGTTGAGAAAAGAATAGCTACATAAATTCAAAGAGCTGCATCTCAAGCTTACATTTTCTGGAAGTTAAATGTGTAGACAACCAAATGTACCTTGAACCACTTGAAAAATTTGCTGCTTGAACTCAACTTACATAATTGCACTGTCTTAGCTGACTATAGCATCTGGAAGGGGGAAAGCTGAAAGCAAGAAGGTTCTTTCCAAGAGTATATTGTTGTTATGTGAGCCCTTTGAAAAGAATATGGTAGGGTAATAGCTTTCAGCTTGCCTTAGCTATCAGTTCTGAACACAAAAAGGTCCCCACCTTTTAACTGCCAAGCCTGAAAAATAATCCAATTGCTTGTTGCTTAGTAAACCTGCTGGCATGAGTGACATGCTCTCCCTGTGGGACCTTTGAAATCTCCTCTTCAGTTGCCATCAGTTGTATATACAGTATTACATATTTTGGAGATGGAGGGAATTGGCCTTAGAAGGCCTTAAATTATAAAAGGAGAGGCAAGAGAGTCAACCCTGCCAAATACAGAACAGTTATCCTACATCACTGGTTATGAAGTACAGTACAGTGCTACCTCATACAACGATTTTACTCCATTTCATGGACCTCATTATTGTACAAAACAATTACTATACAATGCATGCATCGTATAGCAATTTTCCCTATAGGGTCCATCGTACAACTATTTTTTTCGCTAAGTGGTTTTTCCCATTGAAAATTTGTTGTACGATTTTTTCCATGGGGAAAATTGTTATGCGGGACACCATTTTTTCCAAAAGCTAATGGTTAAGCGATTTTGTTGCTATAGGGTGCAATTGTTGTATGAGGTTCTACTGTACTATCTTTGATACAGAAATGTAGACATTTACCAATGCAAAAAAGAGAGAATAGTCTTATTTGTGCCCAGAGTTAGGCAAGATTTTCAAGAATATATGCTTTTTAGGAATGTATACTCTGAACTGACTTGTCCTGAATTGGTAAACAACAAGCTACCAAACAAACAATCACCCAACTATCTCTCCTCACTACAAGGCAATGAAGACAGTTATGTTGATCTTGGAAAAACACAGCACATTTGCAAGGCTTATTTTTCTTTTCTTTTGTGAAACATGGCATAATAGCATATTAGTACAGTATTTGGATAGATTTTTGTAGCTCTTTTGACCATGTGGGAAAGACATGAGGTTTGTGCTGCTCCCTTGTGTGTCAAATGCAAGGAATATGATGGGGGAAAGACCTATGTTTGTTTATCCAGTTTTTCATGAATGAACTTTTAGTAAGATTTGGAAAAATCTTTTAAAAGTCAGCATGACTTTTGGCTAGATATCTTCACATTATAAGTTTTTTATGCTCTGCATTGGGGCTGCAGTGCCTTAGTAGTTAAAATGATGAGCTTAACAACTGGAAGGTCAGCAGTTCAAGACCCAAGTGCTGTGCGATGCAGTGAGCTCCTGTTGTCTGTCCCAGCTCCTACCAACCTAGCAGTTAGAAAGCAAGGAAATACAAGTAGATAAATAGGTACTACTTTAGTGGAAAGCTGACAGCATTTTGTGCTCTCCAGTGTCTGGTCATACCTGTCACATGACTATGGAAACATCTGTAGACACAGACAACACCCTAAATGGAGATGAGCACCATGTCCTAGAGTTGGACATAACTGGCTTTTGAGCAAGGAAAACCTTTACCTATGCTAAATAAATGCCTTGCATTAATGAGTAATGTTTTAAAAATTGAATGCAATAATGTTTGGCCACTAAGAAAATTATACAATTTGTTAATGCATTAATCTGAATTTAAAAAACCAATTAAAATAGTTGGAACAGAAAAAAAACTGGTTGGCCAATCCCCAAGTTATCCTCCAAAAGAGATTTAACAATTAACACACACCATTGGTTATTACTCCAAATTTAATATTATTGGCATGTAATAGTTAAGAAAATGAATTTTTGAATAATTATTGAAAATGTTGATAAATTACTGTTAACTAATTTATTAAATTAACAAATTAATGTTAACATCACCTCAATTTTTTACATTATACCAAGTTTTTGTCTGCAGGCTGTAGTACAACTGGATGTGCTAGACTCAGAAAAATACATAATGAAGCCAAAAGGAGCTCATTTCAAATAATTTGTTCAGGGCTTAGCATAGTGGATGTAAGCAAGGCCACTGGATCTTGAATACTTTTTGCTTGTTCTTGTTTCTGATATTTCATTCTAAGAGCCCCAAAAGAAGCAGTAGCACATAGAAAGTCATTCTGCTCTGGCATTGGGCACCTGATGATCAGAAACCACACTACCAGATCTTAGTATATATACCATCAGGGTGATGAAAGCCTGCACAGTCTTCATGCCAAACGTGGGTGAGAACTAGTCCAGTTGTATTTTTTTCTCCATGAGAAAAATCAAGGGACACGACTGAGTGGCACATTAGGCTGCTAGTAAAGAAAACTAAGGATATTGTCAGCTCCCTAAAGCCTTCCTTGTAAAATTAATTTGAGAAGACCTACAGGGTAGCCCGTAAGTCCCTATCTGGCCTGTAAGTACCTACCCTGTAAGTCCCTACCTGCCCTGTAAGTCCCTACCCATCATGCGCCCTGCCCCTCTGCCTGGCAGCCCAATGGGACCATTTCCTCCCTCCCTCAGGAGAGCTCTGCTCTCCTTGTGGCTGGGTAGCGACTTACAGGCCACCCTGCACACTTAAGCATGCATTTAAAATGCTCACATAAATTGAGAAATGAACATTTATTTAACTTAACTTTTCTTATTTAGCTTTTCACAGTGGGCTTTTTGATGTACACACACAGATGTACATTTTAAACTGTGAAGTTTATTACTTGAAAGCTTTTGCCTCAGCACTATGTTACACATAATTTCTGTTTCAAATTTATATAAGCATGATAATAATCATTAGGTTTGACTCTGAGTAATTCAGACAATGAAGTGAATTAGCTGGACCATTTGAATCAATATCCAATATCCAAGTCTTGCCTCTTAATTTAGCATACAGTTGCTGCACTCACTAATTAATACTAAAGCAATATTTGTGTGTGTGTGTGTGTGTGTGTGTGTCACCTTTTGCTTTGCTATCGATAAATACTGCACTGTGGCCAATACTTGTCAAAGCATGACCTTTAGTTTGCAAGACATGAGCAGAGTTGATGTTGATGACAGGATCCTTTGGAGGCCACGTTGTTGTTGTTACTGCCGCTGTCGTCGTCGTCCTCCTCATTGTCGTCCTCGTCTTCTTCTTCCTCCTCATCTTCTTCTTCTTCCTCCTCCTCCTCCAGTCACACAGCTGAGTCTGACCTTTCACAATTTCATGGACAACATCACACCAGGCTTCTCTGTCATCTGCCATCCTTACTGCTGTACATACTGCTAAAGCCTAGCTGGTAGGATCTTGAGCATGACCTTGTTAGTGTGTGAAATGAGTGCAATTGTATGATAGTGTGAACATTCTTTGTGATTGTCCTTCCTTGGGATTAGAACATAGACCTTCTCCAATCCAGTGGCCACTGTTGTGATTTTCAAATTTGCTGGCATATTGAGTGCAGCATTTTAGGTCTTTAAATATCTCAAGTGGAAAACATCATATCCACTAGCTTTGTTGTTAGTGATGTTTCTACAGCCCACAACTTCATACTCCATGATGTCTGGCTTGTGGTCAGTGATCACACCATCATGGTTGTCAGAGACACAAAGGCCCTTCTTATATTCTTGTCACGTATGTCTATTCTCTTCTCTTTTGTTAGGTTCCTACCATTTTTGTTCTTTACCATGACTATCTTTGCTAGAAAGATTCCCTTGATTTCTCCAGTTTTCTTGAAGAGATCTCTAGTTCTCCTCCTCCTGTTGTTTTCCTCTATTACTTTGCACTGTTCATTTAAAAAGGCCTCTTTATCTCTTCTTGCTGTTCTCTGGAAATTTGCATTCAGTTGGGTGAATCTTTCTCTTTCACCTTTCCCTTTCCTTCTTCTCTCAGCTATTTGTAAAGCCTTATCAAACAACTTTCTTGCTTTCCTTTTCCTTTTTTTTTTTGGGGGGGGGAGGGAGGGATGGTTCTAAATTCTGCCTCTGGTATAATTTTACAAACCTCTGTCCATAATTTTTCAGGCACTCTGTCTTTCAAGTCTAATTCCTTAAATCTATACAGTAATACCTCGGATAACGTTTACCTCAGATAACGCTAAAATCGAATAACGTTAAGTAATCTGGGGAGGAGAATTGGATCGAATAACGTTAAGGTCCTATGGGATGGATCGGATAACAACCGCTAAAGCCTGTGTAGTTACAATGTATCTCTATGGAGCTTTAACCTTATCCGATACATCCCATAGGATTTTAACATGCATCGCATAACACTAAAAATCGGATAACACCAAGACTTGTGGAACCAAGTCTTAGCGTTATCCGAGGTATTACTGTACTTCACTTCTATTGTATATTCATAAGAAATGTGATCTATGTCATATCTGAATGTTCTAATGGATTCCCTACTTTCTTCATTTTAAGTCTGAATTTTGCACTAAGTAGCTCATGATCTTAGTCATAGTCAGCTCAAGGTCTCTTTTTTACTGACTATGTAGAGCAGGGGTTCTCAATCTACTACCCGCGGGCCAGCCCCAACCCCAGCCCACACCACTACTGGAAGTAGATGCAGGCATGTTTACAATAGCTATAAAATGCATCCATGCACGCACAAATATGCATGTGCCTGCCGTAAACACTGCCGTAAATGCACCCACGGCTGTCATAAACACATTTATGACAGCTGCAGACACATTTTACAGTAGTGTTTATGGTGGGAGGAACCATCTAATCACCTGTCTGGGGGGCATGGTCAGACCCACAGCACAAAAAGTTTGGGAACCCCTGGTATAGGGATTCTACAACTTGGCTACAAAGTACATAATCAATCTGATTTTGGTGTTGGCCATCTGCTGATGTCCACATGTAGAATCACCTCTTAGGTTCTTGGAAGAGGGTATTTGCTATGACCAGCACATTCTCTTGACAAAACTCTGATAATCTTTCCCCTGCTTTATTTTTTACTCCAAGCCAAACTTGCCTGTTATTCCAGTTATCTTTTGACTTCTTACTTTGGCATTTCAGTCCCCTATGATTATAAGGACATCTTTTTGTGTGTCAGTTCTAGCATTATGCTTTGGTAGTCCCTCATTCAAATCCTACTGCCTGCTTCCATGGACTCATTATTTGCATGCCCCCGGCCATAGCAAGCTGGAAGGGGCAGGCAGGTCCCTCTCTAACTCATGAGAGTGGAAGTGGTGGGGCTAAGGAGAGGAGGCGCTCATCATGAAGAGAGAGAGAGTTGGGTGCCTGGTGCAGGGCGAGGGCCAGCGCCTTCCACATCACAGCATGACACCCATAACACTGATCCAGTCCATGAGTCACTTTCTGGTCCTGAGCCCTTTTGGCACGCAAAAGTCCTCCTTAAAACATTCTTCTTCTCCTCCTCCCTCTCTCTTAATCTTCTCTTACTTTCTTCTTCTTCATTTTCTCCTCCTACTTTTTCTTTTTCTCCTTCTCCTTTTTTCGTCCTCCTAATTCTTCTTTCTTCTTCTTCACCTACTACTTCTTTTTTATTCTCCTCCTCCTCCTCCTTTTCCACCACCTACTCCTTACAGTTTTTCTTCTCTTCCTCCTCTTTTCTTCTTTTTCTTTTCATTATTCTTTTTCTTTTCTTCTTCTTTCCTCCTCTTCCTCCTTCTCTTTTCTTGTCCTCCTTCTCTTTCTCCTCCTCCTAAGCCTGCTAATTTTCCTCCTCCTCCTCTTTCTTCTTCTTCTTCTTTTTCCTTTTCCTTCTCCTCTTTCTCTTCCTCCTCCTTGAGCTATATCTAATTCCAAACATTGGCTCTCATCATGGCAATAGGCCCTTAAGATTGTCCTAGGGACAATATAATGCTGAACAATGTAATTCCATTATCCTTCTGCATCACAGCATAACACCTATAGTACCACTGATACACTCCATGAATCTTTTTCTAGTCCTGAGCCCTTTTGGCATGCAAAAGTCCTCCTTAAAACATTATATTGCAATTTTTTTTTGTTTTGAAATGCCCACTCAGTTACATGGCCACTTGACACACCCACCCAATCACATGCCCACCTGGCCATGCCCACACAGTCACCTGGTCCACAGAGTAGGTAGTAATTTTTTTAAATCCCACCACTGATATTTCGTCTTCTGAATGGGTGACTTCTCAATTTTGCCAGACAGTTGTAAGGATGATGAATTGCCACTATGAGCACCATACATGCTGTGTGATCTTGGATAATTATGATAACCAAGCAGATTGTGAGAATTAAGATCTTCAGTTTGTTTCCAGAGGCAGTCTGAAGAAACAGCCAGTAATCATGCATGCTCTCTGAGTGTGCTTAAAATGCTTATTCTTCATTCACATAGTGGCCACACAACAAGCATTAAAACTAGGATCTAGCCATTATCTAGAATTTATAGAACAACTTGTTCATGCATTCATATCCAGAAATCCATTTGAAATTAACCACTGATAGAGCAATTTATCCCGGTGAAGTAATATGGACAGTATCAGCAGCAAAAATTCTTGAATTCTTAATCAGAGAAACTGAGATCATATTCAGACTGGGGAATTGGTCTTGCTTTACTTTATCTCCATTGAGAAGCATCAAAGTGTTCCTAGCATTCACACTACAGATTTGTATTTTTCCCCCTCTGTACCAAGCCCATACATATTTATTTGGGCACTCTCTCCCCCCTCCCCCCTTGTTGGGTTAAGGACACTCCTCCCTCTGCTTCTGTGGTTGTATCTCATGGAGCATTGTAATGTGAGCTCAAACCACTAAGCATTGTAATGTGGTCTCAGACCACAAGGTGGTGGTAACTGCAGTGGCCCAGTGGTTAAGAAGCTCACCTTGTTAGCTGGAAGGCTGGCAAGTCGGCAGTTCAAAACTCTTGTAATGCATGACGGATTGATCACCCATCAGTGTCCCAGCTCTTGGGGACATGAAAGGAGCCTCATTTGGGCGTTACCTGACCAGGGTTTCTCCCTCAAAAAATCCTTTCAACCCAGAATAATTTATGATTCAAAATTATTATTACCACTAGGTGGTGTGCTTTGCTATCATATTCCTCTTATTTAAGGTTTCATCTTTTCACCATCCAGCCTTAAAGATATATCCACCACTCCAGAGGGGTCAGTAATGAGTATCCATTGTACATGAGGAAGGCTTTTGGGAGACGGAATGTATGTAATATTTATCTACAGCCATTACTATTTTGACCCTCAAGGCACCACCCCACCCCCCATCCCAATTTCTGGTCAGTAACATCTAACATTGACATTGATTAAATAATTTTAATTTTAAATACCTGTAGCAGGACTGTAACCTGATGTGTAAGCTCAATTTCTGTTAGGTGTGATATCTAAAATAAGAATATAGATATTTCCCCATTTCAAGACATAGTGGTGTTAGATTGATTTTTGTGGAAGATGTAGAATTTTGCTAATGTATAATTAATTGTGTGCCTTCAAGTCAATTCTGACTTTGGTGACTCATCCTAGAGTTTTCTTGCTAGAAAGTACTAGGACACAGTTTACCATTCCCTTCTTCTGTAGGAACCCTGGGACCACTGTGTAGCTTGACCACGACAACACAGCCTGGCTCTTCTCTTTGGAAGCACAATGAGGGAATAAATTCCCAACCTCTTGCTCTGCAGTCATATACCTAAACCATAGAGCTATTCAGCTTGCTAATATATAGCAGGCCCCAAAATCCTGACTAAAAGGATCATTTAAAATCCTTTAAAATATACATTCTCCAAATATTTATTGAAGTAACATTATTGAAGGCTAGTAGAAACAGAAGCAGTTTTTTATGCTGGTAATCTGTTAATAACATAATACTTTGTAGGAGAATTATCTGTTTAATGAGCCATCTTTGTGGGAAGCAGAAACTGACTTGCTTTGGAAAACCCTGGGAAGAATTCTATCTCCAAAAAATTATTTTAGTCTGTCACACATTGTTTTCAGACCAATTATTTCCAATGTCCCATGTTGGTGGACTGGGTCTGGAGAGTTCTTTAAATGCTTGGTAGGGCAGCTGTCCTTCCTTGCCCCTTTACTTTGCCATAACAGAAATATTTAGACCTGACAACCCCTTCATTCTGCAGGAAAACTCTTGTCCCTTAGTTATGTGGCTATCATCACCTCCTGCCATCTACAGAACAAAATAAAGGTGTAGGAGGGTACATTTTGCCACACTTTGGTTTTTAATCAAGTTAGAATATTCTATTTGAAGAGATGTGTGGCACATGACATATTTCACAACTTTGATTTCACACAGCCTTGTGACAGGCACTAATATTTCATTTAGTAGACAAAGAATGAAGTGAAAAGACAGTTGGGCATGCCTGTGGCCCAATAAAAATTTGAATCTCATAGATGCTTCCAAGGCTTTGATTTCAGCTGCTACTACCGCCTCATACCAGAAAGGAATACTGATCAGCTAATCATTCAGTCTGAGGGTTTTTCCATGCAACCCTGATATGTACTTTTGGACTGCAAATCTGTGCATGAGAAAGTTAGAATGTGTAGAGACAGTAGACATTTCTATTTAAAAAGTCCTCACATTTGTCAAGTAGTGAAAAGATCTCTCTCTCTCTTTTTAACAGTAAACACGTGGATTAAATTTAAGTGTATGCTGCTTTGGGGCCTTTATGATGAAGAATGGCTTGTAAATTTACTAAACGCGTCCAGCTGTTTATACTTAAGTTAAATAGAAAGAATATATTCAACTTTCTGTCTTACAAGCATTCAGTATAGATGAGAATCAGCATAATAGTTTTGTTTTCCAAAGATTTTCCCATCTTTCTGAGTAGCTTTCCCTAAGAAATCAATGATAAAAATTTTACAGTCTAAATAGGACTGCATAAAGTCTGGGGAATCCCACCCCACCCCCACCACAGTTAACATGTGGATTGCAGTTTAGGAAAATCAGTGATGGGCAAAGCAATCTGCCATGGACAGCTACAGTAGTGGTATAAATAGAGTGCAAGATTTTCAAGAGGTATGTGACTTACATAAGGTCAAGAGTGCATGATTAAATTAAATAATCCTGGCATAAGATTTTCCTTTTCCCCTTTAGGGACTGCAGTGGCTCAGGTTAAGATGCTGAACTTGATGACTGGAACGTCAGAAGTTCAGCAGTTCGAGGCCTGGGCACTGCATGATGGTATGAGCTCCTGTCTCTGTCCCAACTCCTGCCAACCTAGCAGATCCAAAGCAAGTTGCAAGTAGATAAATAGGCACCACTTTGGTTGGAAGATAAACAGTGTTCCATGCACTCTGGTGTCTAGGCATACCTGCCACATGTCCATGGAAATGTCTGAAGATAGCACTGGCTCTTTGGCTGTAAACAGAAATGAGCACTGAACCCTAGAGTCAGATACAACTGGCTTTCACGCAAGGGTGACCTTTACCTTTACACACTATATTTATTTAATTTTTCTACATTCATAGAAAATGTGTCCTGTATCCAAGTAGCTATTTTTACTTGATTATTCTTTGATCTCTCCATTCCACTTCAAAGTCTGTTAGGAGATTTCCAGATGTTCCATACAGAATGTTGGACAGCTCTCTGATTTAGATATTTGGCTGAAGAGCCAGAGTTTGGGAACTGGATTTGCCACTGTGCCTCCTGAGAGAAAAGCCAGCCTGTGCAGTCCTGGTTGAGCTGCACAAACCCAGTATGTCTCCGGAGTAGTAAAAAAAACTCTTGTTGTTCTTGGCAGTAGGAAGGTAGTGGTCCCTTGTCCTTGCCTGCAAAGATAAGACAAGTGAGGCTTGACATACCTAATTACAACATTGCTGATATTCAGCACTGGGGATTAGGTGCTGTGAAAATGGTAGCTGTTACGTTAGCAGAAGGAATAGCCACAGTACTTGGCCATTTTCCCCCATAGGGGAAAAAAGGGCTAAGGCAGTGGTTTCCAACAGGGGTCTTCAATTCCCAGAAGCCTAAGTCAGTACATAGGCTGATCAGTGCTTAGAGGTATTTACTTAGGCTTCTGGAATTTGAAGTTCAAAAACCAAGGGTTGGGGAACACTGGGCTAAAGAGTGTGTTCTTCTTGGATATAGTTCCTGCTTTGGCTGCAAATGGTTTCAGAGTGAAATTTCCAGGATTTTCATTGAAAATAATTCCAGGGAGTGAGGGTCAAAAAGTTCTCCTAGAGTCCTAAAGAGTCATCGACTGTTAGAGTTGAGAGTAGAGGAGTAGAAAAGCTGCTTTACCAATAGCAATAACAGATGCACTCATATACTGCCCCATAGTTCTTAGAGCGATCTCTGGGTGGTTCACAAGGTAGATAGCATTTTGTCCTCAGCAACCATTTTACCAACCTTGGATGGATGGAAGTCTGAGTCAACCTTGATCCTATCAGGATTAAACTCAGATTATGACCAGATGTTTGGCTGCTTAACTACTACACTATGGGGGTTCTGATTTAGTTTAAGATAATATCTTGTTTGTTGTTGTTCAGTCGCACAGTCAAGTCTGACCCTTTGCGACCCCATTGACTGCTGGACACCAGGCTTCTCTGTCATCTGCTATCCTCTGTAGTCCACCAGATCTACACTCATCGCATCAATGATGCCATCCATCCACCTCATCCTTTGCCCAGTGATGGGCAGCCAACATTTTTACTACCACACTGTGGGATGAGCTGACATCATGGGCGGAGCCAACGTCATGACATCATGGGTGGAGCCAACATCATGACATCATGGGCAGAGCCAATGACATGGGTGGAGCCAAAGTTAAAAAAACATAAAAATACAGTACAGGCTGGCTGGAGGTGCCTGACATCTCCAGCCAGCTTGATCTTAAAGCAGGGAGCCTAAGCAGGCTGCCTTCTGTAAGACTGGGCTGGCTGGGGGTGTCAGACTGCGTACTGGAGGTGTGCATGCGTCAACTGGTATTTTAATGTATGAGCACTCACCAGCAGCCATTTTGGGTTGCAGAGTCGGGCAGCCGGTGAGACGACCAAACTGGTTGCCCCCCAAAAAGGTAACCACCCCACCCCGGGTGGTCTCCTGGGAAAGTTACTAACACCTCCCCCAGGAGACCACCCGGGATTGTTACCACTGGTTCTACAGAACCGGGGCAAGCTGACCCATGCCCACCACTGCCTCTGCCACCCCCTTCTCCTTTTTGAGTTTGATTTTTCCTAGCATCAGGGCCTTCTCCAGTGAGTTCTCTCTTCTCATTTGGTGGCCAAAGTACTTGAGCTTCAGCTTTAGTATTTGTCCTTCCAAGGAGCAGTCCGGGTTGATTTCCTGTAGGATGGACTGATTTGATCTCCTTGCAGTCCAGGGGATTCTCAAGAGTCTCCTCCAGCTCCACAGTTCTTAGGCTTCTATTCTTCTGTGCTCAGCCTTCCTTAGGGTCCAACTCTCAAAGCCATACATTACCACTGGGGAGACCATTGCTTTGACTATACGGACTTTTGTTGGCAGGGTGATGGTCTACTTTTTATTATGCTGCCTAGGTTTTTCATAGCTTGCCTCCAAAGCATTAAGCATATTTTTATTTCTTGGCTGCAGTGACCATCTACAGTGATCTTAGATCCCAAGAAGGTAAAGTCTGTCACTGCTTCCATTTCCTCCCCTTTTATTTGCCAGGTAGTGATGGGGCCAGATGCCATGATCTTGGGTTTTTGTTTGTTTTTTCATTTGTTTTTTTATGTTGAGTTTCAGGCCATCTTTTGCACTCTCTTCTTTCAACCTCATCAAAAGGCTCTTTAGGTCTTCTTTACTTTCTGCCATTAGAGTAGCATCTCGTTTAGCAAAAGACAAGCTCATCCTGCAACATCAAATCCATAGCTGCAGAGGGTGGCAAGTGCAAAGAAATGTAATAGCTTTGTGCAGTGTTTCTTAGCCTGAGGGGTGAATGATGTAGGAAACCACCTCAAGCTATTAAAAATAAAATCTGAAAGGTTTTAATTTGAGAAATACCTCTCCTATTATGTGACAGGAGTATCGCCTATGTTCCATTTCTTAACTCACCTTCCTATCGCTTGGACTTTGCTAAGAGGAATTAAATTAATCAAACAGCTAGACAAATATTTGGGAGAGCAACTGATCTTATGCAGCAGTCATTTTGCTACTTCAGAATTAATTTGTAAATTTGTTCTTTGAGACTTAATTTGTCAAATACGTCTAACACTGGAAGATTCAAGGTCATGAAGTAGTAGTTTAAACAAAGCAAAGTAGAAGGTTGCATGGTAAGAAGGAAGCAGAAATTCAATCAGGAAAGGAAATCTTAAAGTTTATACTCTTGTTAGCTCCTTACTTAAGGTCAGAACAGAATACCGTTCTTCATTTTCTCTTACGTTAATTAAGATGTAATACAAAAAATGAAACGAGCTGCTGACGCCCATTGTCAGAATATGTCCACAGCTTTGCTATTTTTGTCAAATTATAAGCCAAAATGGTAGCTATCTTTTAAAATCTACCCTTACTTTGAATCACTGGAGGGACTATATGTCACTATAAAGTTATCGAGTAACAAGGAAACCATGCCCAAAGAGTGGATAAAACTTGGTGAAAAAAGGAGAGCAAATTTATTACTAACAAACAGCTTCAGAAAAACAATCTAAAGTTGCAGATAAAGTTAAATTGCTCTTTGCAACAGAAAAAAAGTGTGATCCTTGCCATGAGATTTTGTGTGTATGTGCGTCTGTTTTGTCTTTTGGCCATGGACCACACTCAAATTATGGATGCTGTTTCATCGAGTTCTCGATATACGTGTCATCCATAATCTATACTTTTCCTCTTTGAAGCAATCTTATATGGTCTTCATACTGGGGACATTTGAAGGTATAGTTTGGTGTTAGCCCTGTTTATTTTATTTTTAAAAAAAATCATGTCAGAAGCACACAAAGGTGCTTTCTGGGTTGAAAGGATTTTTGCTGGAGGAACTCTGTTCAGAGGATGCCCGAATGAGGCTTCTTTCATGTCCCCTAGATCTTTTCCCACCAAAGTGGTCACTTCTTATCTACTTACAATTTCTTGCTTTTGAACTACTAGATTGGCAGCACCTGGGACAGAGAGAGGCACTCATTCAATACTTGGGTCTCGAACTGCCAACTTGCTGGCCTTCCAGCTAACAAGGCAAGCTTCTTAACCACACTGAGCCATCACAGACCTTTTACAATTAAATATACAGTAAACCTTTCACTGACATAATTCACATTTTCTCCTGACTTATTACACAGACCAAAATACAGATTTTTTTAAAAAAGAAACTGTCCTTCTAATTTGATCCTTGCCTCCAAAATTCTGCAATATGGTTCTTGTCTCAAAGTAAACAGGAAAAAAATGGGACTGCAAATCATTTTATAGGAGGAAATCTATTTTTTGTTGTTTAGTCGCACAGTCAATTCCGACCCTTTGCGAACCTATGCACCATTGCCCGCCAGGTACCTCTATCTTCCACCATCCTCCTCAGCACATCCACCTTTGTGCCTATTGCATCTACAATACCATCTAACCATCTCATTTTTGGCCACCCCCTTTTTTTGCCCTCCACCTTTTCCAGCATCAAGGCTTTCTCAAGTGAGTCCTCTCTTCTCATTTGATGTCCAAAGTACTTTAGCTTCATCTTTACTATTTGACCTTTTAAGGATCAGTCAGGGTTGATTTCTTCTAGGATCAATCTATTTGTTCTCTTCCCTGTCCAGGGGACTCTAAAAACTCTCCTCCAACGCCACATTTCAAAGGTATCCATTCTTCTGCGCTCAGCTTTCCTAATGGCCCAGCTGTCACAACCATACATTACCACCGGGAATACCATTGCTTTGAATATGTGACCATTTGTTTTGAAGGTGATGTCTCTACTTTTAACTATGTTCCCCAGGTTTCTCATAGCTTTTCTCCCAAGCATCAGTCACCTTTTCATTTCATGGCTGCAGTCATTTAAGCTCTGCCTAAAAATCTCAAAGGAAGGAGAGTTCTCCACCCTCCAAGATAGCTCTTTACTTTGTTCCACAGGTCTTAAAGTGAAACAGTTCTTCATAACATTTAGTTGAAATCTCCTTTCTTGTAGTTTGGGATTCATTACCAAAATATATGTAAGGTGATGGATACAATTTTTTTTAGCAGTGGATTTTTTTAAAAACTTGAGCTATAACAAAAATAGAAATGGGATGTGATGATATCTTTGAAGGCTAACAGGTTTATTTCAGTGTGACTTTTCCATGGATAATAATTAATTTACTTTCATTTTTCCAATATAAATGTACAGAAATACCTCATATAACATTAGTATCGAATAACACTAAAATCGCATAATATTAAGGAATCTGGGGGGAAGAATTGCATCAGATAACATTAAGATCCTATGGGATGCTTCAGATAACAACCGCTAAAGCCTGTGTGGTTACAATGTACTGTATCTCTATGGATCCCATACGATTTTAACATGCATCAGATAACACTAAAAATCATATAACACCAAGACTTGAGGAACCAGGTTTTAGTGTTATATGAGGTTTTACTGTATGTGCGTGTTTTTAACTAGATATGGAAAAGGTTATATTTTGGACTACAACCTACAGAATACTCAGCAGTAGGGTCAATGGTCATGCTGGCTAGAAGTTTCCAGAAGCTGCAGTCCCTCAAAAGTAACCTTTCCCCATCTGTTTTTGAAAATTGCATACCAATGTTATTTTTCCTTATGTTAATTAAGAAAGATGTAATAAGTAAAGGGCACCCTTGCTCAAAAGCCAGTCGTATCCAACTCTAGGGTTCATTGCTCATCTCTGTTTATGGCCAAAGAGTCAGTGCTGTCTGTGTCTGCAGATGTCTCTGTGGACACTTGGCATGCATGTCTAGACACCGGAGTGCAGAGAATGCTGTTTACCTGCCCATGAAAGTGGTCCCCATGTATCTACCTACAATTTCTTGCTTTTGAACTGCTAGATTGGCAGGAGCTAGGACAGAGATGGGAGGTCACTGCAGGGCCGTAGCTAGGGAGGCCAGGAGCCGAAAACCCTCTTGTGCTAACAGCCCTCCTCAACCCACCAATGTTATATATGTGTGGCGTTGTTGCCCCTCCTGGAAATTTTTTGCCCCTCCTGAATTTTTTTCTTAACCCCCCCCCCCCAAAAAAAAATCTGGCTATGGCCCTGATTACCTGGGATTTGAACTCTGACCTTGCAGTCCGCAATTTCAGTATCTTAACCATTTGAACCACTGCAGATGTGATAGAAAGAAGTAAATAAGCTGAGACAGAATGGAATGATCTCCTGAATGAACGTGTTGGATATTATACATTGACCTGAAAAATATTAGTCCCAGGTGTTCTATGTGTGGCTTTTAATAAGAACTGGATGGCAATTTTATGTTAGAAATTTAGCACATTTCATTAGACTAGGATAAGTAATTAATATCACTTTGGAGGAAAAGGAACATCTGCACACAGAATGAGATCAATAATTTTCCATTGGCAGTGTAGCTTTGAATTTTCAGAAGTAATGTTTAGCTACCTCGTCTAGATCTCCATGCATAAAAGAGAGTCAATCAGGTATAACATAATTGCATGAGTCAGGTCTTCGTATATCACAACATACCCTAATAGCTTCTTGTATTAATAAGATTGAGATTTAACCACAGCATAAAAGTCTCTTCACACATTTTCTCGTAGATGGCTGTGGTGTGTACCTACTAGTTTGTGGTAGCTATCCTGGGACATTTCCATTGAAGGTATTTTTATTAGGCTTTAAAATAAATACTTAAAGGCTTACATTTCAAATGTTGACTTTCATATAACCTTTATGAATATAAATATGTACTCATGAATTCAGTACGGAGGGGAAAATTGAAAATGAAAGGTTTGCTGTATATTTAATTAGAAAGGGAAAATGGAAGTCAAGTAAATGACCTTGTTTTCTTTCAGCTGGAAGTCTTGCAAATTCTCATTGCCGGTTCTATCCTAACTACTGCCACCATGTGAATTTCATTGTCTAATGAAAGGTTGCTATATTATGTCACTGGAATAGCTTTAAAGTATATTATAAGACTGATGTTAGTAATAGTTATTGACACTGAATGAACTTCAGTAGTTCTCATGGAGTTCTTTTAAATGTACAGGCTTTTTCTTCAGTGATGTAGTAGCTAAATCTAAAGTGCATCAGGACATCCAATAGTCCAGAAATTCAGGAAACTAAGCTGACTCATACTTCTGTGTGTGTGTGTGTGTGTGTGTGTGTGTGTGTTTGTAAAGCTAGAGGGTCTTCATTATCAATAAAGACTGAGCACACTAGTATACTTTACATTAGGTAAAGGTCGCCCTTGCTCAAAAGGGAGTCATATCCAACTCTAGGGTTCAGTGCTCATCACAGTTTATAGCCAAAGGGGCAGTGCTGTCTGTCTTTTGCTAATGTTTCTATGGACATGAGGCAGGCATGACTAGACACTGGAGTCAAAGGAACCCTGATTACCTTCCCACCAAAGTGGTCCCTATTTATCTACTTGCAATTTCTTGCTTTCTAATTGCTAGGTTGGCAGGAGCTGGGACAGAGATGGGAGTTCACTCTGTCATACAGTACTCAGGTCTCAAACTGCTAACCTGCCAACCTTCCAGTCAACAAGTCCAACATCTTAACCACTAAGCCACTGCAGTCCCATACTTCACAAGAGTAATTATAAAAATTATTAGAATAAGAATTTCATGCTGTCTGGCGATGGTATTTAACTCCAGATCATTTAAATCAACAAGAGTAAATCACCAAGCTGCTGGAGATGCCAACAGAATTTGGAAACATATAAACATATGTGGTGGAGCTGTAGAATAACTAGGGAATTTTGGGTAAAAATTGAGAAATTAAAGACATAATGGGTATTGTGGTTAAATTAGATCCAAAAACAGCATTGTTAATGGATTTACAAGATAAAAAGTTAGATGCTAATAAGAAAGATTTGATATCAATTTTCTTAACAGTAGCAATGCAGGAGATTGCAAAAAAATGGAAAAATAATATGAATTTAGAAGTAGAAAATTGATATAAAGCAATTTGGGATACAGCTTTAAACAATAAATATACCTGTGAATTTAACTTAAAAAAAGGAATAATGAAAGAAAATACATTCTGGGATATTTGGAGACCTTTCTTGGTGTGCACATTAAAGAATAACAAAAGGAATAAACCAGCAGTGGACACATTTTGCTTTTGGGAAAAGTGAGATGATTTGAGAAATAAGTGGTGAATTCAGGACTTTGTATATATCACAGAGGTGTTTATTTTGATTCTGATAACAATATAAGAGAAAATAATAGATATCAGGTACTGAATATGTTATAAAATATGAGTATTATTAAGAAAAGAAAAAGAGGGAGAATTAAAAAAACTATGGTAATAGAATATGTATAAGCCTATATAAGAGGTAAAAATTGGAAAGTGAACTTTATTGTAACAGCTTTATATATATATTTAAGTGGTGCCTGATGAAATTGAACGTGTTGTTATTTTTTTCTCTTCTTGATTTTTCCCTTTTTTTCCTATTTTCTGTTTTTGTTCTGTCTTTCTTTACTTATGTTATGTTTCAAAAATCCAAATAAATAAATAAATAAATAAATAAATAAATAAATAAATAATTTCATGACATCAAGTCAAGTCTGGAATATGGAGACCATTTCCAGGGCTTTCTAGGTAAAGAATACTCAGATATTTTATTTATTTAATTTGTATCACCACCCAATTGACAAGTGACTCTGGGAAGCTCGCAACATCATTCCATCATAAAAACTTTCCCCCCAAAAAACACTAAATTTATTAAAAACATTTAAAAGTATTTAAAAATACCCTCCCACCCTACCCATTAAAACATAACTAAAAGCATAACCTGCCATGCTATATCAGCCAGCAAGAGGGGGTAGCCACGTTTTCCATGCCCCACACCTGCTGTGCCAGCCAGGTCTTTAGATCTTTTCTGAAGGGCATTAAGTTCTGTCTAGAGGTGAAGCTCAATCAGCAGGAAGTTCCACAGGGCAGGAGCATAGACTGAAAAGGCCCTCCTTCTGGGCAAGCCTCTCTGGCTGATGGTACTTTTAAGGAGCCTCTCTGGTCTGCTCTAGTGGGCTGGACAGATGTTCTTGGGGTGATGCGGTCTCTTAAGTCCCCTGGATATGGTTTACCATTTCCTTTTTTCTGGGGACACTTTGGGACTATGCAGCTTGCACAAGGCTACACAGGTTGTCTCTGATCCTGGGAGGCATAGTGGGGAATCCAACTCCCAACCATAGCTCATAATAGTATATGGACTCCCCTCTCCCTCACCTGTGAAGATTGCAACAAAGATAAGGTGGAATATTGAAGCCAGAGGGATATGCTAAATGGAACAACAGAGATTGCTCTTCAGCAATACAGAGAGTCACTATACAGAGATCGTATAAAATAAAACTTACTTTTGGCATGGCTAAATGTTCTGTTGAATTGTCTGGAATGCTTAGTGTTCTTATATTGAGGGAAAGGAAGAACCCCAGTAGGTGCCTGTTCATTTTAAATAATATTCAACAAATCAACCTTTAACTTTAAGAGAGCATATAGCATTGGATGTGAACATGTTAAAATAAAATATCTACTGTCCTATTTTCAAGCATTATATAAATTGAAAGATTGCTATTACTACTGCACTATCTCAATTAACTGAAAAATCCCAGAGTTTTGATCCTCTTAGTCCCATGTACCTGTTTCTTGATAAATGCCTGCCACCATTTTCTGTTCACCTTATTCTGCCAGTGGCAACCATGGAAAGGTTTCTTTTAGGTGTCTTAAATCTGCCCCCCCTTTCTTGGCACCCTTTATGTCTGAAATTACTTCTTGCAACTCTTGTAGGATAAGCATTTCATGTCAAATCTCTTCTCAAAATACACTGTTTCCATTAAGCCAGTAGGATAATTTTGTAATCCTTATCCTTTGGTGAAACTAAGCCTAGCTATGTATCACTCAACAAAATGCATGTTATTTCCGTTAAGTTTGCCTCAGTTGCCTCCTGGTATTGAATTCTCCTTAGGGCAGGGACTAGTCTCTTGCCGCTGCTCCATAGAGAGGATACAAAGAAATCCTTTCCACCTGATTTGTGAACTTCATCAGGCAGCGAAGTTAGGAAGACAAGTATTGCAAGTTGCCTAATATATAGTTACAGATTGCAGTCTTTGAAGCTGTGTGCCTTCACTTTAGAAACCATGAAACTTATTGTTTCCTTTGCATGATGGAGTGAGCTCCCATCTCTGTCCCAGCTCCTGCCAACCTAGCAGTTCAAAAGCAAGAAATTGCAAGTAGATAAATAGGGACCACTTCAGTGGGAAGGTAAACAGCATTCCATGCACTTCGGTGTCTAGTCATGTCTGCCACATGTCCACGGAAACATCTGCAGATGCAGACAGTGCTTACTGTTCGGCTATAAACAGAAATGAGCACTGAACCCTAGAGTCAGATATGCCTGGCTTTCCAGCAAAGGCAACCTTTTACCTTTACCTTCCTTTGCGATGTTCTTAATAGTACAGTACCTGAATTTGGTTTCCTTGTAGCATTGAAGTTATTTCATTGTAGTTGTTCTGCAGAAGAAATTCGGAGCAGGACTTAATTGCAGTACATGGAGAGTGTTTCAGAAAAACCCTGGCCTATTTCCATTAAAAAAAATTCTAGAACTACTTGACCAATTTATACCAGCAAAGGGAGCCATGTTTAATAGCTGTGTAGCTGTAAGGCTTGATACTGTGGTGGTTTAGTGTTTAAGACACTGAACTTGATGACTGGAAGGTCGGCAGGTCAGCAGTTTGAGACCTGAGTGCTATATGACAGAGTGACTCCTGTCAACCTAGCAGTTTGAATGCAAGAAATTGCAAGTAGATAAATAGGTGCTGCTTCAGTGGGAAAGGTAATTGTGCTCCATGGTCTCTGGTGTCTAGTCATGCCTGCCACATGATAATGGAAATATCAGCAGATGCAGTCAACGCTGGCTCTTTTGGTATAAATGGAGATGAGCACTGTTTCCCCTAAAGTTGGATACGAATGTCTTTCAAGCAAGATAGATTTTACTGTTACCATTAGAGCAAGCAATGGGGAAATAATAATTAAAACTGAAATATTGTGTTTACGATTTGCTTATTCAGTCTGAAAGCTTCTTGTTCTTTTGAACTGCCGTTTCCAGGATCCCTCCCCACCCATTTTTGGTGGTTTGTGGGGGTTTTAGTCCCTTCGTAACTGACATAAACACCGGCAGTGACCATATTGCGCCACCCACCACTCCTCCCCTACACCAATGCTGGCAGCAGCAGGACCACCCTGAGCCCCCAACACTCCACCTGCACCGACATCAATGCTGGTGGCGGCCACCCTGAGCCACCCACCACTCCCCCCATGCTGCTTCCCTGCTGCATGGAGGAGCTGAATGGCACCAAATCATCTGGCCCACCCCCTTGCTCCAGCTGCTGCTTCTGCTACCACTGCCTCATACCTTGATGTGTCACTAATGGTGCTCTGTAACAGGGTGGGTGTTGTAAGCCTTACAACATCCATCCAACTACAGAGCGCCTCCAGGGACATGTCAAACCAAGTGGAGGGGACAAGGATTGAGGAGGAGGCTGCAGCAGCAGTGGCATGGAAGCAGAAGTAAAAGCAGCAGCTGGAGCAAGGGCATGGGCCAATAATAATAATAATAATAATAATAATAATAATAATAATAATAATAATAATAATAATAATAATAATAATAATAATAATAATAATAATAATAATAATTTTTGTTTTTGTTTTTGTTTTTGTTTTTGTTTTTGCTAGATAATAGACATGGGATATTGTTTCTTGCTTTGCCATTCATATTGCCAATGTCTTGCATAAGATATATGTTATTCATTTGATTTTAAAGTGAACACTTTGCTGGGTGATTGTCATTTTGCATTTTCTAAACATCTGTATATATTTTTTCTTCCTGTTAACTTTGTATAATTTGACATTTTATTTTTCATATTTATACAAGACATTAGGATCTACAATTTATATATCACCCCAGCAGAAACTTCAATACCTATTTTTTAAAATCTATTTTTCTGTTCCATATCAACCAGAACGACATCCAATCAGTAAGTGGATATGAAGTTAAGCTTAATGATCTTCAGATAGATGTCCATTTGTTATGTATTAGCTCTAGAATTTTCTAGCTAATAGCAATCAATTTTGAAAATAAAATTAAGAACTATGGTCCTATTTAGATAAGTGAATGTTTCATTAAAGCTTGTTAAAGGAAACACTTTAGATTGGATACTTGCAAGGTGTTTTTTATCAAGAATTTGTATATGTTTTTGCATTAGATCCACAAGGAATACTTCAATCATCTGTTTTCCTACTGAGGCATATATTTTCAATATAGTAAATTTGTAAATATAGTAAATTTGTAAAAAAAAAATTGTAAGAAAAATGGCCCCAAATGACTCTGACTTTACGTAGCTCATTATTGTGTTGGCAAGTGCCTATGTAGAAAGAAATGTCTTTGAAATGGAACAATGACTTGAGAAAATATTAGAATTGTTTTTAAAATCCCCTTTAATAATTTCCCATATTTCTAATAAGGATGTATGAAAGCCATTAATTTCCACAGTGTTTTCAGCTGCATGTCCCAACACTACCCATTACCCGTTAGCAAGTGTTATGAATAGCTTACATACTTACTATATTAATATTGTTGTGAGTTCTATGCCAAAATGTATAATGTTATCCAATATGGTCCCAGAGCATATTATGCACTTTTACATGTTCTGAGAACACATGCTTTTAAGTCACTTCCACACAGTATCATTTAGCAAGGGGGTTTATTAGACACACAAGAATTAAATATATGCACCAATAGCAAAGATTACAGTGGAGCTGTATAAATAGTAGAAAATAAGTAGACAAGTAAACTAAACAAGGGACTAGCTCTTCGAAAATATTAATTCAAAGAAAGCAAGGACCAGGCTGTAACTAGAAGGCAGATGGGTTAAGCTAACAAAGGATTGGTTTAAAGCAATTTGAGGGTTTTTTTAATTAGTCATTTGTGTTGTTATTGTTTTATTATATATTATATTGTGTTGATTGTATTGTATTAATATTTGAGTTTCTTTTTTGTATGTTTGTTTTAAAATTAATAAAAATAATTTTAAAAACAAGAGCTACTTTAGCAATATCAATAAGGGTTCTGATTATTTTACTGAAAATATTATCACTTGTTCATCTTCTTATGTGATACTGTATATACTGTCCCCTACAACAGCATCTCTCTGGTAACACATAAAGATAGTATCAGAACATCCTAACATCCCAAAATACTCTGTAACTGAACTTAAGGAGTTATTGTGTGTGTGGGGAAAGGAATTTCAAACGAGATGGGGGGGGGGGGATGAATTACACCCATGAATTCTACTGTCTGTCCTGAAGTATAAGTAGACAACAGAGCTTTTTGGCAGGCACACAAAATCTATATCAGTAAAATGAGTTTATGTATGCCCAAAAGTTGTTTTCGTTAGCAAAATTCTGGCATCAGCACAAATCTTTTCACCTACATCTCAAAGGTAACAGACCAAGCATTTTGTATCAACTGCTAAACTATTTACATTTTTATTGATAAGCTGTTGATGTAACCAACACTTTGAAAGTTCATTGTATGTTTCTTTCAGTTCACTTAGTCACTTCCCTTACAACTGGAGTTCTCAACCTTTTAAAGCTTGGGGCCAGGTCACATTCCCTTAGACAGTTTCGGGTCCGGACGGCAATTTTGCCCTTCCTCCACCACGTGGCACTTACTGGTATGGTGGAGATGGTGCCCCCCCCCCCACATAAAATGGTGCTATGGGCCACAGGTTGAGAATCTCTGTCTTAAAACTTTGTGCACTGTGTATTATAAACATGTGACTGAAATATTGTACTCTATGTCTCTGAATAAGTGGATTGTGATCCCAAAAATCTGTTAGTCTTAACAATGTCACAGCTTCTTTGTTGTTATAAATGGTGATAAAACAAACATGGTGACATTGGGAAAGGACAGGGAAACTGTAGCTTTTCTTCATTCATGCTGTCAATGGGTTTCATATCTATTCCAATTGTGTTCTTATTATCTACTTAAAATTGTGTTCAAGGGGAAATGACTATTGTAATTATAATTTTGTCTGCCTGGTTTTGCAAAAGCATAGCAAATTCTTTACATGGCCATATAGTAGAACGAGATATTGAAGGAGGGAGCCTGAAGATACATGTCTGGAAGAAGAATGGAGCAAAAGACTTATATGACCATTATCTTTTTTAGCTCTGTTAGTCAAGTGTTCTGCTAGATTCTGAGCTCCATAAAACATTAGCAATTAATCTGCAAGATGAGAGGTCAGGGCAAAACAGTTCAACCTTTTTGCCACTTTGCAATCAAGTTACTGATGTGTCCATCTCCCTTCCCCCAGCTCCGGCAACCATTCTGCAAGGGTGGTGGTGGTGGTGAATTGAAATAAAAGAGATTAAGTGAAGAGGGTAACTTTGTACCTTGGTTGAAAGCTCCTGGAAACAATTCAAGCCACTTTCAGGGCAAGCCACTTGTCTAAAGTCACTGCTGTGAATGCTGAAGATGAATTTGATGAGATGTTTCAACAGCATTGTAACTTACCTTGTCTGCAAATCATGTTCATAAACTGTCTAGATAGGGTCACAAGTCTTGGCATTTACTTTTTATGGGGTTTCACACCAGGGAAAAGGAAAGACAGCTTATGTTGTTCATTAAGGAGATTGTTGCCACTGAAACTGGACCATCCTGCTAGCTGTAAGTTATCAAGTTTGGAAAGAATATTTCACATCAAAGCCTAATGGGACAGTTCCAGTAATAATTAAAATGTTTTCCTAATGCTCAAATGTAGCAAGAGAAAAATATTCCAAAATTTCGCTTCAGTCCCCACTGTAGAATGAAGAACTATAAAGCATATGGGATCCCTATGGTTTTATTTTTGTAAAGAAATGTATTATGGGGCTGAGGTGTCAACCCTCTGGTAGGTGATATCCAGCCCTGGAGAAGAAAGGAGGCTGAAGAACGCTTTCCATATCAAGTTGATAGGTCAACATTTGCATTTGAAGTACAGTTGTACCTCGCTTAAAGAGCATAATGCGTTCTACAGGATTGCTCTTTAAGCGAGTTTGCTCTTTAAGTGAAACACCATTGGAAGTGACCAATTGTGGGGGGGAGGACTGCAAACCCCGATTTATTTGTTGAGTTTTTGGTTGGTTTTATTTGTTAAGCGAAGCGAACAATCAGAGAAAATTCTGCTCTTTAAGCGAGTTACTTTTTAAGTGAGGCGCTCTTTATGCGAGGTTTGACTGTACTTTCAAAGTTTCCTGAATAGCCTTTCAAGCTGTGTTGACCCAGTCGGCTAGAACTCATGGTTACCTTGCCTTTGGCTTTTGAGAACAAAGAGATTTCTGTGAGAAAATAGTTAAAAGTGCAGGAGACAAGTTGGAAAACATAGACTAATTTCAATTTCCTTGCTGGCTAACTTGGTAATTGCCACTACATGGATTTAAGAGCAATGGCTTTGCCCTATTTGCTACGAGTTATCTTTTGGATATGATTTAAATATTCTAAAAAAAAATTGTAGAAAATTACTGGAATCCTGGAGAGCTGCTGAGGGTAAGGATAGAACACCATTTAGTATGTTCCATAGTGCAGAGGATAGTGATATAGTAGGTCTATAACTCCTGTTATCCCAGATAGCAAAGATGGTAACTGAGGAATTATGGGAATTGTGATCCAATGTATAGAAGACTGGTAGACAGAGCATGGAACTAGATGGATGGATTGATGGAATTGACACCTCTCTTCGATTTGGTGATGAGAGTTGCAATGAGCATAATATGAAGATGTTTTCTTTAGACTGTACACTGATCTCCCACTCATCTCCTAAGTAGAAGTAATGGTCTAATATCGAGTCCACTACAATACATCAATAGATATGGATTAAAATACAGAATGAAGTTTGGTCACATACTTGCAGGTTATATGGAAGACAAAGGGTTATATGAATTGTACTGCAAGTATATTTCACTGGTAAAAGTGCAAGAAAGCTCACCATTCAATCCTTGCCACTTCCAAACAGATATCAGGAAGGAGGCTCTGGAGAGTCTCTCTATCTCATACCTTGTTCAGCTGCTGCAAGTCAGGAGAGCTAGACTCTTATTCGCCCAACGAGTGAGATCAATTGTCTATCCAAGTGTAGGCCAACGTCATATGTTCAGACAGGTGTGTATGCCTATTTCTCTAAGTGTGCACTGTGTCTGATTGCACTGCTTTTTACAATAGATGTGAAGGAACAGCAAGCTATCAGTGGTGAAACCTATTTCAGCAAAACGAGTCAACTTAAATCCAAAGCTTTCCTGAACAAAAGCTCTGTTTGCCTGCTGATACAAGGATATCAAAGATGGCCAACTTGGCCCTTCTTTGGCTGGGAATCCCTTGTACTTGCTGAAGTTTTTCAGATAAATCTGACTAGCCAACTCTGGCTGTTAGAACCTGCCCCAGTTCAAAAGTCATGTCTTTTCAGATGCAAGAATAAGGCTTCCAGCCAGCTGATAGTTATTCTTCATTCAGAAATTAACTGGTAGCTCTCTAGCTGCCTCTAGGAGGCTAGCTGCCTCCTGCCTTTGGATCTGACACTTGAAACAGGAAGAGTCTGTCATGAAATTGGGTCGTAATTTCTGCTTCAGGAAAAAATGCATTCTCAGATACGAGTTGCAGATGATGACGATGACAACGATGACACAACAAGTGCCGTTTGGTGACAAACTAGATAGAGTCTCAGGGAGCTGTTTTAGAATTTGACAGTTTGAAAAGAGCACCTTCTCTCTGTGCAACCTGCTTAACACCGCACCCTCCTGACATTGTGAAAAGGGTGGGCATGGCAGTGTGAAGCTTTGGCTGTCACTTCCGTGGGTTGATTGTTTCACCCATCATTAGCAGTAGTTCTGAGTGGTACCCACCCCACACATGTGGCTTTTAAAGCAGGCAGAAAATTCTTTGTTGAAGTAAAAAGCATTCTGGAGTTTGGAGATCTTTGATTCTGTGTAATCTTGGCTGTACAACACTACAAACCAGTGGGGTCAACTATATACTCCCAGTAGTTAGTTCATTGGTATTAGACTTTGTACAGGTTCTTGAAATAAAGAAAGCTGGCAAGTGGCTTTGATAACTGGCAAATGACTGCAAGAACTAGGTTTTTCCCCAACACTGAGGTTCATATAGATTAACCTTTTCATTTGAAAGGCTGAATAGCATTGTATATATATATATATAAACATTAAAGCAGTGGTTTAAAACATTTTCAAAAAGATGACATAATAAAGACATGGACTGTGAGAATCAGAATGCTGCAATATTTAAGAACTCATGCATTTGAAAGCATGTCCTTTGATACCTTTATGTGATGTCTGCTTTGGCAAGCTGCTTTTAACTGTACCTTTTTACTATACATATAATAATGCTACTTGTAGCCATAATTTAAAGTTTACACATTGCTGTCAATTAGTTACTCTTTACATTTTCACCCTACTAGTTGAAAAATGTGACATTCTTCTTGGTTTTTTTTTTGAAGTCTTATCCAATAATTAGCAAATACATCTACCCCACTGATATTCTGTGAGAAGAAATCTTGGGCAGAGAAACAAAGTTGTGTGAAACAACCACCATTAATGGCAAGTCCTACCTTTGGGAAATTGTTGGGGGAAGGATGGAGGAATTCAGTGGAAATTGCCTCTCTCCCTTCTCGCCTGAGGAATTTCAAGAGGCCATTTGCACCCACATATACAGTGGTACCTCACTTAAAGAGCATAATGCGTACCACAGGATTTCTTTTTAAGTGAGTTTGCTCTTTAAGCAAAATACCATTGTAAGTGACCAATTGTGACTTCTGGTGGGGGAGATTGCAAACCCCGATTTAGTTGTTAAGCGAGTTTTTGGTTGGCTTTAGTTGTTAAGCGAGGTGACCATTCAGAGAAAATTCTGATCTTTAAGTGGGTTAGTCTCTAAGCAAGGCACTCTTTATGCAAGGTTTTACTATAATAGTATTCAGCTGGTAGAGCTCAATGGATTTGAGTGCTCTGGCTGTGGAACCAGGTGACAAGAGTTCCTGGGAGGGAGGCCAGCGGACATCTATGGCTGGTGGGTTTGTATGCCCTGTCATCTGGGCAACCTGGGGCAACCTGGACACTGCTAGAGTACCAGCAGAAGGTGGGATTGCTAACTAATTTTTCAATACTTTATACATAAGGAATCATGTGAGGTTGCCCTAAGTTGGACACGTAATGTTTTTAACAGTTATGAAGTTTATTTTCTGGTCCTAGTTCCAATATTTTCAACTGAAGGGAGGGACCTTAAGTTTTAATCCAACTTCATCTTGGGGGCCCATTTCAGTCACAAAGAGAATTAATTTCCTTATAAAAATAAAGCATAATGACATCGACACTGCTTGCATGCAGTTTGTTGATTATAGGTAAAGGTAAAAGTGTCCCTTGCTTGAAAGCCAGTCATGTCTGACTTTAGGGATCAGTGCTCATCTCTGCTTACAGCAAAAGAGCCAGCCCTGTCTGCATCTGCAGATGTTTCCATGGTCATTTGCCAGGCATGACGTGATGCCAGAGTGCACAGAATGTGGTTACCTTTCCTGTCAAAACAGTACCTATTTATGTACAGTTGTACCTCACTTAAAGAGCATAATGTATTCCACAGGATTGCTCTTTAGGCGAGTTTGCACTTTATTTGTTAAGCAAGCTTTTGGTTGCTTTTATTTGTTAAGTGAAGCGAGCATTCAGAGAAAATTCTGCTGTTTAAGCAAGTTACTCTTTAAGCGAGGCACTCCTTATGGGAGGTTTGGCTGTACTTGCAATTGCTTTGGAACTGCTAGATTGGCAGGAGCTGGGACAGAGATGGGAACTCATTCTATTGTGCCACACTCAAGTCTCAAAAACTGCTGACCTTCCGGTCATCTGGTCATCAACCACTACGCCACTGTAGATCCCTTGTTAATTATAGGAATATACAAATCAATACAAGACTAGAGGAAAAACGCATCTTCCCATCAAACACTTCAACATAACATTAAAAAGACTGCTTGCTCTGACATGAGAAGAGGTTGATCACCTTGTTGTACCTGTATTGTGTCAGTACATGAACCATCTGCTTGTGGTAACTGACATTCAGCAGCTTAATTATTATGCCATAAACATAATTATTGCAAAGTATTTGGATGTATTAAAAAGACAGATGGCTGTTTTCTCATGGCCAAGTTATGAGTTTTCTGATTGGAATAACTAATCTGGATAGAAAGCAATCTGAGAGATTCCATATGTATAATGACAACAGAGCTTTGACAATGGGAAGGTGGAAATGAAGCCAAAGAGGAAAATATGATTAATTTAAAAGGAGATAGATTAGACTCTCATATTCATTTGCAACACATATCAATTTATATCATGCCTTGTATAGCCGATGTTGTTCTTTGAATGTTTTGTTAACTCTAACCAGCCCTCCCCAAGAAATCTGGATAAATTCTGTTATAGTGCCTGAACTCTCACTTATGTGCCTTCTCTGGCTGTTTAAAAGTAATAACCACATTCAATTTATTTTTGATTCATGGCATCTTGGTCCACAACTGTGCGCAGTCATTAGATATTCCTTGCAGCCAGCTCAGAAATTAGCCAACAGAAACATCACATCTGTCCTTGTAATTCCTGCAAATGTTTATCTGGCCCATCACAGTCGCTGCATAGTGTCAACCTGTTCTTCCTGAAGAAATTGCTTTTGAAAATATTTTAATGTAACCTCTTCAGTACCTTCAGATTTTATTTCCAAATGCATTTCTACCTTATTTTCAAAGTGATGGTTTAATTTGGAGTGAAACTGTTGCATGTACTTGCCATTCTTGATTATAACAATTTAATAAGCAATAAAGAATGGTTGAAGAAATATATATCACAGTATTGAGAGCAGTAACAACCAAGCTTAAATTAAATTAGTTATTATTTGTAATTGACTTATAATAACTGGGGTTCTTTTCTGCTGATATTTTTAAGGGTGAATAAAGAAGAAACAAGATGATATATTGCTAAGTCCTTGACACAGCCAAGACTTTCCTTTTACTCCCGCTCAATTCCATACAAGAATGCTTTTATAAGATGAGCAGAGGTAATTAATAAGGCTGCCAGCTTATTAGCTTTTTAACACACGGTGTCATTTTTAACTTAATTAGCTAGTTAATTAAGATTTCACAATAAAATATTACAGTATCTAAATTAAGATAGTATATTTGGACTTGAGTAGAACCCAAGCATGAAAACTGAAGTCCACAGACTGTGATACATTTTGTGAGAATTGTAAGAAACTTTACCATTAGTAATGCTGGAAATCAAATTTTCGTTGTTAGGAACATCATGTTGAGCTAAGAAGCAGCAATAGGACACTTAAACACTTGCTGGAAAAGATAAATCTTAAACTCACGGAGTGAGGCAAGTTTTCATGAACTCCTAACTAGTTGCCATTTGTTGTAAGAATCAAGTGGTTTCTTAACCCCCCCACCCCCCAAGTTTCTAATAGAGTTGTTTTCAACCCATGCTGTCCGGGTAGTTCTAGGAGTCGTGTAATATATTTAGTATAGATGTGCAGTAACATGAGGTAAATCCATTCCATGCAGTCTAATCTGAAACAACTGGCATTTCTTCATGGGATGGAGGAAAGGAGCACTGAATGCTATGTGGTGTTTTTAATTTTTTTTTGTCATACTGCAAAATCTAATTATTTGTCATTGTAGTGTATCCTAGGGCTAGTCTCACGTACCAGCCACCTATGGATATTTCTCAATGGTTACATGGTTGGAGGTGAAAATTGCTTTTTATTCACCCTGGCACGGCTCATTTGCTACTACCAAGGGATATATTTGACTACTAAATAGCTGTCATTTGTGCCATTGCTGCATTAAATTAAATAAAAAACCACCACAATACTAATGGGTCTGGGGGCCAGGATTGTCAACAAGCTCCCCTTTCTAGCTTGTCTGAGGCTTCCCCCCACTTGTAACCAATTTTAATATTAATGTTATGCTGATTTTATATTTGTTTGTATTTAGCAAAATGGCACAGCGGTGGGCAATATTGCCAAATGTTCATAAGGGTTTTTAATTGTTTTTATATTGGTTTTAACTTGTTTCATTGTATGGTCAGTGAGGTGTTCACTGGCCTATGTACACTGCCCAGAGTCCACTGGATTAGGGCAGTATTTAAATCCAATAAATAATTGAAATAAATAATAAAATGAAAGGGGTGTTGAGAAGGTGAAGACATGCTCTTAATTTCACTCTAACCTTTTTTGTGTCCTTCAAGTAATCATCTAATCTGTTTGTACATTTTGTTTATTTGGGTGTTTTGTGCCCTTTTTTTTTGGTCTTTTCTCTTTAAGAAACAAACTTGAGAGAGAGAAATGCATGCAAATTGTAAAATCTGGTTGTTTTGTTGTCTCTCCACTCTCTTTATGAGAGAAGAGTTCCTGCTATTCTGCTTAAATAGGAACAAGGTAAGTAAAATTTTAACAACAGCTTTCTAATTGTCTTCATGTACCATTTGGGGAATGCATTATTAACGTAAATATAAAACGGGCCAATACAAGCAAATTTCAGAATGCTACCTTTGTCATGTTTTTGATTTATCTTGTTGAAGTGATATAAGAAGAGCAGAATAGAACTTTGTTCTAAAAGAGGGTGCCATCACTACATCACAGTTGTGGAGGTAGAGATCAGAGAAAGCTCCTGTTTACACTTAATGGGACCTGTGCTCATGTAATGAGGGTGCTGGACATCTTCTTTTGGGGGATTGGTAAATTACAAGTTGTTGGAGCACTCAACCATTGTGCAGGCAAAAGAACTTCACAGGATTCTAGCCTTAAGAAATAAAATGTATTAAATGAGACCTTAAAAGTTATATTTTTCTTGGTACAATTGCTATGTTGGGTAGCTTGATCTCAATAGATTAGCCCACTTAGCAACTTATTTGAGCAGAATTTAAGAGAGAACATAAGAATGTCTAAAAATTAATATTCCTATTGTGACGTATATTGACATTTGTAGATACTAATTGTACATAACTACAGACGAATAGAAAGGCATTGCAGTGGCTCAGTGGTTAAGACACTGAACTTGACGACTGGAAGGTCAGCAGTTCAAGACCCAAGTGCTGTAAGATGGAATGAGCTTCTGTCTCTGTCCTGGCTCCTGCCAACTTAGCAACTCGAAAGCAAGAAATTACAAGTAGAAAATTTGGCACCACTTTGGTGGGATGGTAGCAGGGTTCTGTGCACTTCGGTGTCTAGTCACACCTGTCACGTGTCCACGGAAACATCTGCAGACGCAGACAACACTGGCTCTTTGGGTATAAACATAGATGAACACTGAACCCTAGAGTCAGATACAACTGGCTTTCGAGCAAGCATGACCTTTACCTTCTACCTTACAGATGAATAAATCAAATTGGATTGCTGAAATTGTTCTTCTTTGTACTAGCCTAGAAACTTTTTGTTTTGTTTTGTTTTTTGTTGACATGGTGCAATTTTAGTCTGTATAAAATAGTTTACACATACTTTTTCTATAACTTTTCCCACCGCAGAACCTGACTGTTTTATGAAAGACAGAAATGTCCATGTACTCTCCAGTTGTTTGAAAACAGAGCTATACAAAGAGGTAGCTAAAAAACCTGGACATTTATCTGATAAGAAACTGTGAAACTGTACTGTTTTTGAAAAAAAAAAAGATATTCAGCTTCATGAAAGTCAAAGAGATTGTCATTACTGTCTGTTCTTTGTCTCTAAGCGTCTGTGCACAGAGCCATTGAGACATGTTATAGTTGATGTCACAGTTTCTGTAACACAAAAGAAACGGGGACATTTTTAATACATACTTTTCCAGAAAATTGAAGTCTGTAATTCTTGTGGAGAGTCATTATTTTTAAAGTCATCCTTGGTATTTTGCCTTCTATCTCAACAAGTAACAGGTGTAAGTTGCAATTTCTGAGCATGTTAAAGGAGTAGCTCTCTTTGAATAAAACATTTGGAATAGTCATGTGTCCCCAGTAAGCCTGACTTTAATCTGAATATCAGTTGAAGAGTTCACCTTTGAGGTTTGATGACTCTCTAAAGCTGTGGCAGAGTGCCTTCCTCAACAAAGAATTTCACCATTTAAGAATCTGTCCTTTCTACCTTTCTTTCAAGCAAAGAAATGGTGAACCTTGCCAATAGGCACACAATGTGAAGCAGAGATGTAGAAGGGCAGGGCAATGGGAAGGCTGTGCTGGCAGTGTTTATTGAGAGCCTGCTCACAGCTCATTCTGCCATCAGGAATGGTCATAGCCCTGGACTTGTCTCTATTTTTCCACCTGAGAAAGTTTTCTGGTATTCTTTGCAAAGCAATCTCACATTTAATTTCCTGTTATCAACTGCAAAATGATGCATTGCAGAGTCAGCTTCCTTCTTTATAATGTTTTAGGGGCAAGAAATAGGAAAGTTGGGGATAAATATATGGAAAGGAAATCTGCCTTTATTTGTACAATATCCTCCCTTTCCTTAGTTTCAGTTCCATTGAATAAGCTATCCTTTTTGAAACACCTCCAGGTATTTTAAGAGACTGCTGGGTGCAAATTATGTATTTATGTATTTATTTATTAGAATTAGCATCCCATGTAAATTTTGAATAAAATTTCTTCCTTGGCATAATTTGACTGACAGATTAAAAAGCAGTCTAAATGACTGGGTTAAAAAACCTTTTATCTGCTTTTGCCTTCTGTTACCATGCACACAAAAGGGACTGTGGTGGGTTAGTTTTAAGATGCTGAATTTGATGACTGGAACATTGACAGGTCAGCTGTTCAAGACCCAAGTGCTGCACGACAGAGTGAGCTCCCATCTCTATCTCATCTCTGTCCCAGTTCTTGCAAATCTAGCAGTCTGAAAGCAAGAAATTGGCTGTTGATAAACAGGTACCACTTTGGCAGGAAAGGTAACACCATGCCTGCCACATGACCACAGAAACATCAGCAGACACACAGTGCTGGCTCTTTGGCTATAAACAGAAATGAGTACCATACCCTAGAATAAGATACAACTAGCTTTTGAGCAAGTGAGACCTTTACCTTATCATCAACATCTGCACAGGGGAGTTTCGGACGGAAATAGTTGCAGTCAGTGCCTTGTTATTTCAACCCCAAAGTGATTATGATACTGGGAAAATTTATGAATAACTGGTTCTTGAGTACAGCTGTATTTTTCTTGGTGGTTTTTTTTTTTGGGGGGGCTGCTATTTCTTAGTAGCAGAATTCACCTTGGCTTGGCTGTGAGCTATGGGAAACATATTTTTGCAGGTTAATTTCAAGAGACTCAACATGATTTGAATGCAATCAAGATTTTCTACTGCTCTTATCATTTACCATAAAAAGGGGGGGATATCAAGTGATATTTGCATCAAACTGAGAATTCTATTTTCCCCATCTTTATTATCACCTTATGTCTACCTGTTCCACATGTGTGATATTTGCAGAGTATTACAACCCCTTCTTCTGTCCCTGGAAATTGCCTAGTGCATTGCTGCCATAGCCAAACAAATGATTAATGATGATAATTTTGATTCTGAATAGTTTCATTTATCTACCTAAATGTTTCACACAGTGATTGCCTTGCTCAGGCGACAGAGAATAGAGTTCTGTTCTATTTTTGATCTAAACATGATTTTCTATTATTTTAAAACCACTCAGTCCTCAAAGACTGAATTCAATCTGCACCTTGACTCTTCTGTGTGAAGATGACTTATCAGGAACAAAGTGCTATTCTTGCCTTGAACAGCCATTTATATGTTTATCATTTACCAGCCAGAAGGCATATAGGTTTACAGTAAAACCCCTAAAAAGTCCGTTCCGTAGGCTTTTGCTTAAATTGATTTTTTATGTAACTCGAAGCATACCCATAGAAAAATTATGTTTTTACGTAACTCATAGCAAACCCATAGGAAAAATGATCTTTTATGTAAATCAAAGCAAACCTATAGGAAATCGTGTTACATAAATTGATGTAAATCAGGACATGGTTTTAGCACAAAATCTTTATGTACGTTGAATTTTATGTAACTCTGGGCATATGTAAGTTGGGGTTTTACTGTTTAGACCTTTCTAATTGCTTTAGGGGAAAGAAAGAAGGTTTAAAAAGTGGCATTTATTTATCAGTCAGAAGGCTAGTATACATATATAACTATATGTATATAACCAAGAAATGTAAAACATAAAGTTAACTTTTCCTTTTGTTCGTGTGGCTAGCATATGATTATGCATTTGGTTAAAACCAGAACTACTGGTTAACTACTGGAGTTTCTTAGTAAACAAAGAAAAAGATACACTATTTTTTAAAGTAGCAATTTAATTAATTAATTAACACCATGCCCCAATTGGTGCAAGCACCACTCTGGATGGCTTACAACAATTGGCCCATATTGCTTAGTGCACTCTTGGGGAAGGTCACATGGTAAATAGCCTTTTGTCCCCAACATGCTTGGGTACTCATTTTACCAACTTCCAAAGGATGGAAGACTGAGGCAACCTTAAGACCAGTCAGGATCTTACTCAGATTGTGAGCACAGTTTTGGCTGCAGTACAGCAGTTTTTAACCACTGCGCCATGAGGGGCATCAAGTATTATTATAAACTGGGCCAGACCTTTTAGGCAGGCTGTTGATATGCTAATTCTGGTGTGCAGTGGCTTTGTACATAATTGGTATTTGCCCTTTTTTTGCTTATATATCCTTCTGTGTGAGGGGCCAATTATTGTGTAACCGTTTTTGTGTTGTAGATTTATCACCACCCAAAATCTGTTGCTGATTTCAAGTGCTAAATACAGGAATCAAATAGGCACCCATTGCTTGTTAGCCTCCCTATAGCTAAACTCATGAGAGCATGGGGGTTCAGTTTCAGTCCTTTGACTTAACATGCTGGTTGTTTGTGCAGGGCTTTCACTTAGAAGGAAAACTAATCTGTGTGTTGTCCTTTCCTACTGTAGGAGGGAAATGACTTCAATTCATAAATAGCAGAGGGGCAATGGCGGGGACAGAAGGGCAAGAAAAGACTCAGATGGATGATCCCCATGTTATCCTAGTCACATGAGACCTGCGATTGAGGAAGGTTAGATACAGAACCAGTAAGGTGAAGGTCACCCTTCCTTGAAAGCCAGTTGTATCTGACTCCAGGGTTCAGTGCTCATTTCTGTTTACAGCCAAAGAGCCAGTGCTATCTGCATCTGCAGACATTTCCGTGAACATGTGGCAGGCATGATTAGACCCCAGAGTTCATGGAACACCGTTTACCTTCCAACTGAAGTGGTACCTATTTATCTACTTGCAACTTGCTTTGGAACTGCTAGGTTGGCAGGAGCTGGGACAAAGACAGGAGCTCATTTGATCGTGCAGCACTCAAGTCTCAAATTGCTGACCTGCCAATCTTCCAGTCATCAAGTTCAACATCTTAACCACTAAACCACTGCATGTACATGAATGTGAGACGTGTTAGCCAAACTGGTATTTCACTAGCCATTTCCTTGACGAGCAGCTTGATTTCAACTTGTACCTTTGATAGTCTGTTGATTTGATTTCTAGAATAGTAGGCCTGTTGTCTCGTATTGTGTGTACAGTACTGTACTAATGATTAATGGGTGTGCTTTGAAGTTCACCCAAATATGCTCACACACAAACAACTTTTCAGCAGATTCCTTATCAGCTCTCAAGCCAGTGTTTACAGCAGCTAAAACTCTCAAGCGTCTTGTCTGAGAGACTGATGAGAATAATTAAGGCAGGGTTTTTCCAGCTCTTGGTGATGCTTCATCTTATTGACAAAAAAATGATGAAGAAAGAAGCATTTACCAACAGGAAACATTTAAAATCCGTATTTGGCCATTTTGAGACATATATTTTGTCCACATGGTTGTTGAATGGCTCCTGCTAGTAGCTGATAATACTTTGAAGCAAACTGCCAGGTAAAAGGGAAATCTTTTTGGCAACTGTGAGCTTTCTTCCTCCCTCCTTTCCCACACATTTGAAAATCAATTGTTATATGCAATAATCTAATCAAAATAAAATCCATGTGTTAATGAAATGCCAGGAAAAGACTGCAGGATATTTTGTAGTAAAAGGGGGAAATGTGAGGAATGGATTTCATATTCTATTTGTGCTATTTGCTAATCTGAATACAGCAGTGAAATGTAAATTTCTTAGGATTTAACTAGGAAGACAGATGCAGAGATCCTGGCCACTCATTCACTGCTACAGTAGACCGAGCTTTTTCTCATACTGCTGTGAAATTTTGCAGTAAATGATGATGGTCTTACACAATGTCCTTTATCCTGTGTATTATTAAACAAGACTCCTGGGAAGCTATTCTAGCAAGTTGTTTGGAGAGAACTGTACAACACATCTCTTTTTATCTCCTCATCATTATCCACCACAGCATTTCAGTTGTCCTATACAATACACTGCACACCAGCCCTGGGACATGGCCTGCATAGATCATTAGGGGACAATGGAATGGAGGATTGCATTGATTTGAGAGAAAGATTCTAAATTAGAAAAGAATCTTCCCATGGACAAAGGAGATGGAAAGGGATGGATTATATCTGTTCATGTAGCTTTGTGACCTTTGATTCTCTGGCCCTGACCTTTTAAAACAAGTCTTTTCTTCCTAGCCGTTTGCTTGTTACTGTCCATTCTCTTGTTTCCCCTTATGCCTAAAACTACTCAATAAAACATATTTTCTGGGACACAAAATTGATTACTTCAGTGAGTATTAGCATATATAAGTATGAGACTGTGTTTGCTCACTTTCATGCACTTACTGTTGTTTTTCTTGCCTATCTGTTTTAGTTTTTCTTTAAAGCATTCTGGGCAGAGATCTTTTGCCTTTGGGTAAAATTCCAACTATGCCAGTATGATATAGAAGACAGAGTACTGGATTAGGACTCAGGAGGGTGGGGGTTCAATACAGAGCCATTCTTTGAGTATCATGAGCAACTCACACCGCTCAAAAATCATATTAAGGTCAACATAGGTCTGAAATGGTTTAATGCTATATAACAAAAACATACTTTAAAGTATCATTTATGCTGGATACCTTAAATTACCATTTACTTTTTAATGTACTATGAATATTATTGGTTGATTACAATCCACATGGTTTGATTTCCCCCAGCTCTTTCTGTCTTTTTGTAGACTACATAAAGGCTACAATTTTGGATTGGCTTGTGTGGTTCTCTACTAAGGTGGGAGTTATAATTCCTGTTTCTCCTCCTTCACCCTTTCTTGGGAATTTACTATCAACAAGCCTTTGCTGACTCATCCAGAGTAGTTACCGTATATACTTGAGTGTAAGGCAACCCGAATATAAGCTGAGGTACCAAATTTTGATCTAAAAACCTAGGAAAATAGATTGACCCAAGTATAAGCAGAGGGTGGAAAATGCAGCAGCTACTAGTGAGTTTCAGTAATAAAAAAATTTGAAAATATGGTAAAATTAATTAAATTGTTGGCACATCTTAATCCGGCACAGTCTTGGGACCCTCGTGGTCATTGACCTGAGTATAAGCCGAGTCCCCTTTTTGGGGGCTCATTTTTAGGGCTAAAAAACTCAGCTTATACTCGAGTATATATTGTAGTTTATTATTAATTGATTAGTCATGCAATGTTATCAATAAAATAGTAAAAGAATTATAATAAATACAATATTCTAATTCTTTTACTATTTTGTACAATACAATACAATACAGTTGTACCTCGCTTAAAGAGCATAATGCGTTCCACAGGATTGCTCTTTAAGCGAGTTTGCTCTGTAAGTGAAACACCATTGTAAATAACCAATTGTGGGTGGGGGGATTGCAAACCCCGATTTATTTGTTAAGCGAGTTTTTGGTTGGTTTTATTTGTTAAGCGAAGCAAACATTCAGAAAAAAATCTGCTCTTTAAGCGAGTTACTCTTTAAGCAAGACACTCTTTATGGGAGGTTTAACTGTACATAGATAGACTAATACCAGAGTAGAATAGGAGAGAATGCAGGCATTTCAATAAAGGTGCAGAAAGCACAGAAAGGTCAACGTGGGTTGATTTACAGAGCAAAGGATCATTTATCACTATAGAACTATGTTGCAAGATTCTAAACCACATTTAAATCACTGAAAATATCACCTGGAGCAAAATTCCCAGCCAAAACTTCTTTACCTATGGAATTAGTGGAATTCTTCCTTAAAAAAACATTGTCAGATGATATAGGGCTGAATTAACAATTTACCAGTTTAGTGCAATCTCTTCCCATAATTTTTAAAAAAAGGGGTGGTGGGTGTAAAAAGGCTCTTGGTGAGGGGAGGGGGAAAGCTGAGCTTGGGGGGAGATGTAAGATAGATCCAAGCTGAGTAAAAACCACTGGAATCAAGACACTTTTTCTCAGGTGGAGAATGGCTGGGAGAAGCCAAAGCCCTTCCTGTGTGGATTTTGTAATTTCTTCCAACCAGCACCGGTGAGAGTTTCACCCTTTTCCATCTGGATAGGTGATTATATATGTCAGAAAAAGGAGAAAACCTAGCACATTGAATTGGCACAAAATGAAGCAACTCCTGCTGACTGAACAAACAAGCAAACATTTCTTGTGGTGAAAAGGCCAGGCTTCCCTGAATGTAGTTTTGCATCACATATTTACCAGCAAATTTTAACCATGCCAAGGTAAAGGTAAAGGTTTCCCTTGCTCGAAAGCCAGTCATATCCGACTCTAGGGGTCAGTGCTCATCTCTGTTTCTAAGCTGAAGAGCCAGCGCTGTCGGCTTCTGCAGACGTTTCCATGGTCATGCCAACAGGGATGTAAATTCCAGAGTAAATGTTCAATACAGTTATACCCTAAAATTGATGTATGAAAAGTGGTCTCTGGACTTAAACCAATTAATTAGTGGTGTGGGGCACAAGCGATGTGGTGACCCCTGCCTGCTGGCTGATTTAGTAAAAAAATTATCTCCCTCTTTTAATCTCTTTTAATCTGTAGGGGTTGGAGTAATTTTTGGTTTTAATGGTTTTTTATTGGTTTTTAAAATGTGATTGGTTTTATTTTCTGTGAGCTGCCCAGAGTCTTCGGAGTTGGGCGGCAATATAAATCAGAAATAAATAAATAAATAAAATCTTAATAAAAAGCAAAAATTCCACTCCTTTTATAGGTCTCTGGAGTAGCATTGAACAGCTAGATAGGTAAAGGTCACCCTTGTCGAAAGCCAGCCATATCTGACTTTAGGGTTCAGTGCTCATTTCTGTTTATAGCTGAAGAATCAGCACTGTCTGTGTTTGCAGACATTTCCGTGGGTATGAGGCAGACCTTCTGTCTCCCAGTCAGCATCTTAACCACTTGAGCCATTGCAGTCACACAGAACAGCTAGATATGACTAGGTTATTATTAGTTAGTTCCATTTTGAGTTACCACTGTTCTTAGCTGTGAACTTCATACAGAAATATTGAAGTATATATACAGGTATATATATATATATGTTTGTAGTTAAATAAAACCACCTTTCTTTGCTAAAACTAGTACTGTATTTGGTTCAGATAGCCATTCTAATGAAGAGATTTTAAACTGAAAAATTGCTCCAGTGAGGAAGTTTGACCTCCATATGCTCCAGTCTCAGTCTGGATTGGAGTTTATTTATTTATTTATTTAGATTTCTATACCGCCCTACTTGGTGCAACCAACTCAGGGCGGTGTACAAAAAATAGCATACAACACCAATACAAACAATAATAGGGCAACAATACTATGATGGAACACCCCCCAGCAAAACAGCAGTAATATAGCAATACAATTAAGCAATACAATTAAGCGATAATACAGCAATACATTGTTGCTGTTCTTTTAACAAGATAGAAGAAGAATCTCAGGCAAAATATTCACAAAGGTGTTAGGGGTTTGAGTCTCATTTGATGCTATGGATTATATGTCCTCTATAATAAGAAAAATACAGTAGGCTCTTTCAAGAAAGCAAGAGTAGATTTTTCAGCAAATAAAGTAAAGGAGGCCCCTTTGTGCAGATGAAAAAGTAGACAACTGTGCTTGCCCTTTGAATGAAGTAAAATTTGTTACTGCACTTTTTGGAATTTAATATTCATTGTTCTGCTTAGCACTTGCTAGCAAAGCAGTTTAGCTTCACACTGTGTTTACCTGCTGCAAGCCAAATGGTTCTCAGTGATGCTTTCAGTCCTAAAAAAAATATGTCTCACCTTTCCTGCTAAAAAGGTGTTTCGTGGAACATTATTCTAGTGATTAAACATGTCTGTTATTTTTTTAAAATTAATTTCCACATTGTCTGCTGATGATGGTATCCCTAATGAGAGAAAACATGTATCAGTACTAAAAATACACTATTGTCCAGCGCTTGTCCAGGTTAGTGCTGAAACAGGATTGCCACCTTCCTTCACAACAAAGACATATGCAACATTTATTTATTTATTTATTAGTTCAAATTTATATTGCCGCCCACTCGCCATGGCGACTCAAGGCGGCTTACAGACAATACATTACATTACAATACAATACAATATGTTGGGGTGGGCACAGGGCGGCAAGGTCCTCAACCTGCCCTGGCCTCTCCCTTCCCTGGCATTTGTTTCCTCAAGGCCAGTAAAAGCTCTACCTGCTGTTTTGGGCCAGGGCTATCAAGGGGAAGGTTTGAGTAAATACATTTTTTAAAAAAGAACTTACCAAACTGGGCCACTCTTTTTGTATTTTAGAATTTTAGAAGTGCAAATGTAGGAGGGAAATTGTAAGCAGATTTAATGGAAGGGGGTGGGCTGCAGTAGAAAAAGAAGCAGAGACTACTAGAAAGTGTGGTACTTTCAAAGCATTTTAAAATAGCCGTGATCTAATTGAGTGTTCCTCTTACATATACACACACTGCTCAAAGAATGGAAGGCTTTAGTGAGCTCTGTTACATAATTTGTTTGCTCCTAATAAAATATTTATGTGACTAATATTGATGCTATTCTGAGAAGAATGTTTGGATACCTCTTTTTTTCCTGGTCATTATTTGTAAATAAATTAAATCATTGTAGCATGGCACTGTATTGGAAAATCATCTTGGGCATTTCCAATACCACTGGGTCATTTGGCTCAGTAATTCAGAACTATAATAATCAGTCATTTAATTAGTTGATGATTTTGTATCTCCATATGGAATGTTTCATCCCCAATCTTTTTATTTCAGTCATTATGAATTGGCATGAATTTTATAGAAATTATTTGTTCTCAAAAGAACTCAGGATAAAATATTAGGGATGTAATGAACACTCACCCGAATTGGCATCTTCATCACTTTAGTTTGCCTTGACAACAGGAGATCCCACAACAAGGAAGTATTTCAACCTTGCAAAATTGCCTAGTTTCAACTGAGAGCAAAACAGAGCCCCATAATTTCTGACACAGAGAAAGAAAAGAAAAGGGCAGATAGTTCTGCTACGGTTAAATATCAACAAATACACCTTAATTCTTCCGATTCATGTTTCACCTGGTTAGAGGAAGTTCTGGTAGGCAGCCTGTCTTCCCCATTACTACTTGAACATTCCTGAAGTGGAAATTTCCAGCACCTGGTTCTTTAAACTACTATCTCCTTTCTTTTACCATCCAAGGCTTCCTACCTGGCAGAAGAAAAAACTGTGCTAATGTTATATACTGGTAAATTTTAGTGCACTGGCCAGCTAGCTAGTGAACTCCTTAGCCTTCAGTAAAGACTTGAAGCCTTTGTTTCTACTTTAGTAGAATGTGCTGGTGATGGAATGAGAATGAAAACTAGCAGAGAGACACTTAAGCCCATTAAAACCAAGAGTACATTGTACTGGGATGGAGTTCATTAAAATTAGTTATCCAGCCTTCTTGTTCATGGTTTTCATAGAGGGCCTTTCAAAGTTTTTGACCACACACATTTGATTGTTACCCTTCCACTGGCGTAGAGGGTGGTGGCGGCGGCAGCCCACCCCAGGCAGCAATTTGCAGGGAGTGGCAACATTTCACAGAAAATGGGGTGCTGCCGCCCCTGACTTCCTGGCAGGCAGGGCGGGGAGTCCTCTGCAGCACGGGCACAACGGTGCGGTGGGGACCAGGGGGCGCTTTTTCTCCACCACTGCCTTCATTCTTCTCTTCCTCAGGCTTCCTCTTCCTTATGGCCAGTCGTGGCAACAGGCGGTGCTACACAGGGCCTGGGGCTGCCCTTGGTCGCGGGTTGAGACCCAGAGGCTGAGACGGTGCAGCTCAAGCCCAGCAAAGAGCCCACTGGCGGTATCCCAGGTGCGCAGCCACCCCACCTCTGAGCCTGGCAGCAGCAGGTCATCTACCTGCACCAATGCTGGCACCCAGGGCGGGAAGCGAGGCCAGTGGTCATTGTGGCCCAGCACCCTCAGCCGCAGCCGAAGCTAAAGTACTTTGGACATCAAATGAGAAGAGAGGATTCAGTTGATAAAGCCTTGATGGTGGGAAAGGTGGAGGACTAAAGAAGAAGGGGGTGGCCAAAAAATGAGATGGCTAGATGGTATTGTAGCACAAAGCTGGGCGGGCTGAGGAGGATGGTGGAAGACAGAGGTGCCTGGTGGGCAATGGTCTATCGGGTCACAAAGGGTCGGAATCAACTGTGCGACTGAACAACAAAAACAAATGACCACCTTCTCAAGTCTTCAACTATCCAACCTCCTTCCAGCAGAGTCTTTAATTCTAATGTATAGCTAACTCCCATAGTCCAGAACAGTGTGCCTTTTACAAAGAAAATGGTAATATTGAGAGAACTGATAGTGTGCAGTATACCCATATGTTCAGGTGCTTGAACAAAAGCAGTTTGCATCTGTGTTTATTTATTAAGAGCACTCTTTTTGAAAACTTTCATTTATTCCAGATTCCAGAGCCTCTCCAAATGATTAATAGACTTCATCATTTTTTACCTGCTGGGTGGATTAGCAGCAAACCTTTCCTGCACGATTTGAGCCAAGTAACCATGACTACATTTCAAAACAGGACTGCAAGCCACAGTCTTTTCCTGCAAAAGCAGGAAAGCTGCTATGGTTAAAATTTTGAAGTCAAATTACTTGAGAGGTATAGTGTGTGTAATTAAATTTCCAGACAAGTCTTTGATTTCAATCAGAGGGAAGCTAAGGCTTTTCAGTTCCTTAAGACTGCCATCATCTTTACTCTACACTTCATTCAGTCCTCTGTAAAATGATCACTACCATTTCCTCTTAAACGCTGTTCTTTAACCCTTCAACAACCACACAAAGTTGAAATGCTGAATTATAGAATTCTTGCTTTTTAGGCAAACATATGAATGTTCTTTTGAAAGTCACGTTATTAGATCCTCTGACAGCAAGTTTTTGGAATATGTCTGACAGCAATGATAGTAAATAAAAACTGAGGAACCAATTTCTTAACCCAAGCTCTATTGGAATCTTACAGGACTTTCATACACATTTAGCCTGCACTGTATATACTAACAGATACTTCTATGCTTGTAACTTTCTCCCAAGAGTTTCTACTTTGGAACGCAGAGGAAGTATTTCAAAGGCATAGATTGTAACCTGGCAGGAAAGTCAATGAAGACAAAAGCAAAGGCAACAGCAAAAATTTAAAACTAAGGCTTTGATCATCTGTACATCTTTCAGTGCATATCATGCCTTCCACAACTTTAGGAATGGGAAAACAACTTTTCCTCTTTGCCATTCTTTGCCTCTCTCTGGTCTAAGATTTTCATCTTTTACTTGGAGATGAAGAGATCAGTGGAGAACCCTGAAATCTTGGGCAAAGGGTGAGCCTGGAATTGTTACTCGCTACTAGTTACCATACAGTAGGAGTAATTTGCCCCCTAGATAACAAATCAACAGATTTTATTTTATTTTTAAAAACTTCTCCTTCTCCTCTCCTCTCCTCTCCCCCAATCAGGTATCAAGGGAGATGCAAGGTTCTTGCTCTGGCACTTCTTGTTAGTGTCTCCTAAAAGAATTAAAATTATGAGGACAATTTTTGACCTCAGTCGACATCATTCCCAGCCCAGCCCTAAAGCGATTTCTCCCAACCCACCATTTTTTTCCTATACCCATGGGAAATTTAACATGGTCTTTACAGGCAAAATATTTTTGTTCAGTCACACTGTAGATTCTGACTCTTTGCGACCCTGTGCACCATTGCCGGCAATGCACCTCTGTCCTCCACCATCGTCCTCAACCTGCCCAGTTTTGTGCCCATTTCATCTACAATACCATCCAGCCATCTTATTTTTGACCACCCCACTTCTTCTTTTGCCCTACACCTTTCCCAGCATCAAGGCTTTATCAACTGAATCCTCTCTTCTCATTTGATGTCAAAAGTAATTTAGCTTCATCTTTACTGTTTGTCCTTCTAAGGAGCAGTCAGCGTTGATTTCTTCTAAGATCGACCTATTTGTTGTCCTCGCTGTACAGGGGACTTTCAAAACTCTCCTGCAACATGTATTTTTCTGCGCTCAGCTTTCCTTATGGTCCAGCTCTCACAACCATACATTACCACCTGGAATACCATTGCTTTGACTGTGTGAATTTTTGTTTGCAAGGTGTTCTCTACTTTTCACTATGTTCCCCAGGTTTCTCATAACTTGTCTCACAAGCATCAGTCACCTTTTTATTTCATGGCTGCAATATTCATCTGCAGTGATCTTTGATCCTAAGAAAGTAAAACCAGGAGCTTCTTTAGGTCTTTAGGTCTTCCTCACTTTCTGCCATTAGGGTAATATCATCTGCAGATCTCAAATTGTTGATGTTTCTCCCAGCAATTTTGATCCCAAATTGTGATTCGTCCAACTTTGCATTGCACATTATGTGCTTTGTGTATAAGTTGAATAAGCAGGGTGACAAAATGCATCCTTGTCTTACTCCTTTTCCTATTCCAAACCACTCCGTCATTCCGTATTCTGTCTTAATTGTTGCTTCTTGACTCATGTACAGATTTCTCATGAGGTATATAAGGTGATCTGGTATTCACATCTCTTTAATTACTTGCTACATTTTGTTATGGTCCACACAGCCAAAGGCCTTGGTGTAGTCAATGAAACAGAAATAGATTTGTTTCTGATATTCCTTTGTTTTCTCCATATGTTGGCAATGTGGTCTCTAGTTCCCCTGCCTCTTCTGAACCCAGCCTGCACTTCTGGTAGTTCTCTCTCTCTGTGCTGCTGAAGTCTATCCTGTATTATTTTGAGCATAACATTGCTAGCGTGTGGGATGAGCACTTTAAAGATTTTGATTTTGCCAACATGTTGAGACAAAGGAAGGCAAACATCTTCTTTGGAAGTGGCTAATGAGCTTTATAGGATGATCTACCATTGTAGGAAAAGAACAGATTAATTTTAGTCTCTTGCCATAGTCTATAAAATGGGGGGCAAGCTCCTTTCAACTCTATTCAATGGATGCCTACCAGTGTTAGATTCAACTGGACTCAAATTGCTACTTAGCTACTATAAGCAGGCTGATTGCTCACAAAAACGCAATCTGCCTGCTTTACATTCCTACTTTTACATTAAAAAACCTCATGCTATAATGCGGCTTCAAATGTTGGTTTATGTTGTGTGTGCAAAACTACACAAAAAATAATCAGTCTTGCAAATGTGATTGTTCCCTCAGAAAAGAAAATCTTGTCCTTTAACTCTAACAAGAAAAAAATAATGCATTTTCTGGTTTCACATGCACAGATGATGTCATGTTTTCTGTTGCAAACTTTGATGATGATGATGATGATGATGATGATGATGATGATGATGATGATGATGATGATGATGATGATGATGATGATGATGATGATGATGATGATACAAGAGAAGTAAGTTACCACATAATGAACCATCTCCTCCAGCCATGATGACACTACATTATCATCAGTTAATGACAATGTGAATGTTGATTCCTTGTCACAGGTGTAAGTAGAATGCCAGCTATTGTTGGAATGATATTCACAAAACAAGTGAAATACAGGGGAAAGAAAGTAATAATGATTTCCTCCATCTGTAGGCCATAAATTAACTGACTGAAAGGAGTTCCACATGTAAGCCCCCTTAAATGGGAGAAACATTTTGTTTGATTTTCCAAAAATCACAGATTTCTAAATAAATTTAACACAAATAATTTAAAGTGTATTTTTTAAATAAGAAATGAATGTGTGAGAAAGTATGGTCTGCAGATTTGTTCTTTCAGTCAAATGATTCACTGTTTAAAATCTTAATTTGGATTCCTACGTCATTCAGCCATGAGAGTTCCAAATTAGATTTGCAACTTCTTTCTTCTGGAAGGCAACCTCTAAAATACATTGTGGCAACATATATTATGATCTCCTCCACACTGGTATGTTGGGGGGAGGGGTTTGTGCCAGTTTATCCACATTTGCAAATTTCCTGATTACTAATTGGATATGGTTTCAAACTTAAATAAATAAATGTAGGATGGAAAAAACTCTCAGATTCGTCTAGTTCTTTTCATAAGATACTAATTGGAACTTAAGTAGTAAAAAATATTTCTCAGTTATAGTGCGTACACATCATCTGTATATTAAGTAATTATTGGTATTGTGGATAAAGTAATGGACTAGGACTCAGGAGACCTGGGTTTGAATCTTTGCTCAGCCATGGAAACTTACTGGAGGTGTGGAACTGGTGAAACCACTTCTTAAATATCTCACTTGCCTTTGAAAGCCCTGTTAGGGTTGCTATAGTTGGTTTCTGACATAACTAAAATAATAAGACAATGATTCAATTTCCTGTGCTAAATATTTAATCAAAGTGCAGTGAAATTTGTAATTTTATTTAAATAATAAATTATTGGAAGACTGATGGCTGATCACTGCTGAACACTGCATCTCACATCACATTTAGAATTATTGGTTGCATCTTAAGACCTAGTACTGGGTGGTTAAACTTTTTGCATCACGGGCCAGTTACATGGTTGACCAGGCTGGTCACATGGTTCCTCCCACCAGAAGGGGTAGTAAAACGTGCCCACTATGACCCACAGCCTGGATCCAACCCAAGGCTCCAAATCATCCAGCCTGCGCTACCCTCACCAACTCCTGGAAATTGAAGTAAAATACACTCGCACATGTACCAAACACTGCCATAAATGCACCTGTGGCTGTTGTAAACACATTTATGACAGCCACCAGTGCATTTACAGCAGAATTTTGTGCATGTGCGAGTGTATTTTACTTCCATTTCCAGGAGTGGTGAGGGCAGCACAGGCCAGATGATTTGGCGCCTTGGGTTGGATCCAGCATGTGGGTCGTAGTTTGGACATCCTGACCTAGGAAGTGCTACCAGACTTTCTGAACCAGAGCCCACTTCAGACACATAAAAACTTATTTAAATTAACAAAACCTTACACTGTAATAAATCTATCAGTCTTTATGGTGTGAAAAGACCTCTCCTGGTGCTTTCACTACCTCTCTGATAGTTATTATACATTAAAAGTATAATGCAGTGGTACCTCGCTTAAAGAGCATAATGTGTTCCATGAGTTTGCTCTTTAAGCAAAACACCATTGTAGCTGATCAATTGTGACTTTTGGTGGTGGTGGGGGATTGTGAACCCAAATTTAGTTGTTAGGTGAGTTTTTGGTTTGTTTTAGTTGTTAAACGAGGCGACCATTCAGAGAAAATTCTGTTCTTTAAGCGAGTTAGTCTGTAAGCGAGGCACTCTTTATGCAAGGTTTTACTGTATGGTTTTTCCCCATTTCACTCTCTCATACTTTCTTAGATAGGGATCAAGATGCAACTACACTACAAACAAAACCAGAAACACATTATTCTTTCTCACTATAAAAACCATGCAATTTCTCTCCCTTTTGCTTATTTCATGCTTGAACATTCTTGTTTACTATTTGAACATTTCCCCATATGGGGATGGTGTCAGAGAATAATCCGTTAAAAAAAATGAAATAGGAAGTTACAACTTTAATCAATACAGTAAATCAGAAGTAATAAGTTACGGATGCAAACAGAACAAAATGGATGCTTGTACCAACCAGGAATGGGTGTGGTGGACAGGAGGCAGAAATAGGGACTTAGCTTAGCCAGCTACTCAGCATCCAAGAGAAGGGCTCAGAGCAGAGAGGCTACTGCACTATGGCTAAGATACATTTTCTAGCTGAAGGTAAAGACTGAGGTAGAGGTGCAGAAATGAAGCAAGTTGAGAGTCATAGTCTTATATGAAGTTGTCAACTGTTAGGTGCCAAAAGTTCCTCAGCCTTCTTGTTTAAATCTGCATTCTCTACTTTGTGACATATTTTCATGCACAATTGTGGAAAAGTGAAATTCCTGAGCATTTAGCTCAGACTTAGGCCTTGGAATCCAGAGTCTGTGACTGAGCCACACACAGACAGCAAAATACCCTTTATTAGCAGGGTAGAGAGACAAATTAGGAGAAAAGAATGAGCCTGGAACCGATCAGGAAAACAGAATGTGAGTGCAACAGTTTTTGATAGTGTGAAGGGCAAAACATCTGAGAGTTATAACAATCGAGTGTCACCAGTTTATGCAGCTGCCTGTACAGAGTGGTCTGCTGAGAGCAATAAAGGCATTTTCCCTGCTACTGTTCTTATTTAAAATCGCATCTGCCAGGAAAATGATGCCAAAAAGCTAATGCAGAATGAGACTGATTACTGCATGATTGTGTCATGAAGTCCAGGAGATGAGTGAGGGGAAAAGGAGTAAGAAACTGCTGTGAGGAACAAGGAATAGCAAGCCCCATTTCAAAGAGGAAGGAGACCAGCAGCATTTCTCCACCTAGGAACAACAGCAACCATCACCATTGAATTGGATGGGGCTGAAGTTCATTCCGTGAGCCTGACCATCCTTTAATAAATAGGTGAGGTTGGGTAAATTGTCCGGCTGCATACTTTCTCCTGCAGTTCCCTGGCGCTTTTAACACCATGACTTGGCCATAATCTACATGACTCACAAAGAAATGGGTGTTTAAATTGTGGATTTGGTGAATCTAGTTTGCCTGATTCGTAATGCTAAAATGCAGAACTCTTTCACCTTTCTAGGAACATATGGGTTTCCCAGCACAAAGGCATTTCTGTGTACCAGTAGTTGCAGGTCTCTTTCCCTCTTTTTTTCTGATAGCTGCAAATGATGTTTTTGTTTTCTTATGCTCTTTGACTGAGAAAATATTTAATATTTCCTGCTTTATAATGTTTCATTCAAACTCCACCTTCCACCAAGTTCAGCATTTCATGAATCTACCCATTGATGCAGAGCTGACTGGTCATTGGCTACTGAATCTTGTATTTATTGTTCCTCATTATTGAAAACTTCAGTGGTGATGGTGAAGTCGATTGCTCTGTTAAGTACACAGTTTAAAATACTTAACTTTAAAACTTCACTACCATATCTCTCTCTCACACACAAACAAAATCTGAAGATTTCAGCAGCCTGAGGAAAGACCAGGTTGAGAAAGCATATTCTACCTCATTCTGAAATCCTCAGATCCAAATGAATGTTGCTGTGTGCCAACAAATATTTTTCTCCTGCAGGTAGGACCTTTGGAGCAAACAGCATTGGGACAATGTACCACTATAAGCACATTATTTAAAGCACATGCTTACTGTTAATATGTTGTTTGACAACTGAGCAAAGAGTTTTTTGATTACAAATAAATCTTCAAATATCTTTTCAACTGGATAAAATTCTCCACTTCTAAAACTAATAAACACCTGTAGGAACAAAGTAACTATGCAGGTTAGAGGGTTTCCTTATCAGTTGTTTCAAGAATTTTTGCTCTTCTTGCATCTTAATCTGAGGAAATTCTTAAATTAATAATCTGAGAATTAGCACACAGGTAATTTGTCCCAAATTTCAGTGTATGTTTGTTTATTTACAAGGGTTATTGTGATGAAATTTTATTTATTTATTTATTTATTTATTTATTTAACATTTTGTATATAGACACTTATTAAATCAAAGAAAACTAAGGGATGTGAGAAATACTTAAACTTGCAGTCTCACCTGCAACAAAAGATGGGCAGTCCAGCCCCCCTCCCAAAAAAAGGGGGGGATCTGCATTATGCCATTTCAAACTTTACTGTATGGAAATGTTGCCATCGGCTTAATTTAAGCAGGGTCTAGAAAGGTCATTGTTTTCAACTACATTTACATTAACCGTAGTATGAACACAGCTTGTAGCCAAGCTAGCAGGGAGAATCTTGGAGCTGTCCTAGCAAAAACAAAACAAAACCCAACCCTATCATTTCCAGGCTCTGAATGAAGAACTGTTATTTTCCATCGTATTGCAAACACTTTGTGCTAATAGAATAATGTTTTAGTATTGCCAAAAATGTTCATTTCACAATAACATCAACTCATTTCTATATCTTTTGGGAGTGAATAGTATGGAAGGTATATAGCTAGTAGGTATTTTCCATAAGCTTACTGGCTCTTTAGAACCTTACTTGTTGAGTCATTTAAAATCCCAAATGCAACTAATGACCTTCATCAGGTTTTTAAATGATTTTGCAAATTAAGCAGTAGTAGTGAGTGTGAATTTCTATGAGAGGTTAGGCTTTGTGGCATTTGACCAATGCTTAGATTTTACTTTCTGCTCACACCATTTCAGGTTAATTAATAAAACCTATAGCTCTGGGGGTGCCCTCGGAAGTATATGATTTACTAACCACTAAGCCATATTTCAAAAGTCCTTCAAAAAGTTTACTGCTTTCACAGGAGCTTTTTGTCTTGTTTTGCTGCAAGTCACTTCCTGTAGCTTTTATGTCATCACATAATTAACCATAGCTTAATACATGGAATTCCTAATTAACTAAACTGGGACAAAGCTGCAAATATTTGCACTTTAAAACTCTTTTGAAACCAATGAGCTGTTGTCAGCTCTTTAACCAGCATTACATCCAGACCTGATAATTAAATTCTGCATCCGTCTAACTGGGATGAAGAACATGAAAGCTGGGAAAAAATTCATGTAATATGTCTTTCTGAAAAATGCCATTTCTGTCATGAGGCTTATGGCTTTAAAAAGACTCATGCAGACCAATCAGATGACTTTCTTATTTATCTAATGTTTGGACCAGTAGTCTGTGTGTTAACCTAACTATCCAAAAATATTCAGATTATTTATTTTATTTTGAAATGTGATTTTTTTTAATTAAAAGGCTAAATTTTATTTATTTACTTATTATATTTATATCCTGCCTATCTAGGAGATTTTCCTACTCTAGGTGGCTGTTTAGGAATGGCATGGGGACGGGGGGAGGAGAGAGAACCCCTCTAGTTACAGAAATCCCATGTATGCAAATCTGCCTCTGTTTTGTGTGGCTACATAACAGGAAGTTCTTTCTTTCTTTCTTTCTTTCTTTCTTTCTTTATTTATTTATTGGGCTTATACCCCACCCATCTGGGATGGACTCCCACTCTGAGTGCCTTCTTCACCTTGTAAGAATAGAGCACCAATGCATGTACCAGGTCACATCCGACATGGTGGTGTTACCTTAAAAATTAGGGCTTGGTTCGTTTCCTGGTGGAGAAGTGTTTAACCCCCAAAACTGACACCGAGGCATGATTTTAATCAGAACAAACATTGGTTTATTGGTATTTTAAACAGAATTCTAATTCATAGTGGCCATCTATGAGAAAGAAGTCCCAATACCTCACTCGTTCTGGCACCAATCACCCTCGGGAGCACAATTCCAGCTATTCTAGAAAATGAGCTGCAGCCCCTCCCACTCCCCAACATTTTTATACATTTACACTGGTCGACAATCAAGTATAGGCAGGTACAAATGTTGTTTACTGAAAGGGGGGAATTAAATGAGTCTTTACACTTCTTAATTACACAGTACAAAAGTAATTTCCGAAGTTGCACACAGACATTTTTACAAATACAGAGGTTAATGGCGAAGTGTTGTAAAAGTCTTTGTTTGCTGGATGAGGAAATTTCCTTTAGGCAAGCTCTGATACAAAGTGTCCCTTTTTTAGTCAATTTGCAGTCTGTAAATTGTCACTTTGTTTCCTTTCTGAATCTGTGAATGAATGAAGAGGAGTGCCTTTGCTTTTTGGCCAGGAAAACCAGTTCTACTGAGTCCACACCTTTTGTCATACCTCTGGGGAAACTCTTGAGGCTCAGAGAATGGGGACAAAAGAGAGACAATTAGTTTTACATTCTTATTTGGAGGGGAGAAGCCAGATCTCTTTGTTAACTTTAATTGCTTGCATTCCTTGCCAGAGTATGTGACCCACTTGGAATGATCAATAGTCTTTACCAATGCTCTTAGGCAGGCTTTTATATCAATCCTTATAAAAATTAGTTCTATTTTCCCCTTTTAATTAAGCCCCTTTGCAGAGGTTTATATCAAACCTTGTATTATTTTATTTCATATGCTATCTATTAAGCGTTGGCTTCTCCCCATATGTATGTGTATGTAGTGGTTCTTTGATTGTGACTTCATTAAAAAGAAATAAAATGAAACAGTGATGTTTGATCTTAAAATTCAGCTAACAATTGGCAAGTGATGTCTGTCACGGGGTTGACAGTATTCTTGTATTTGCTAGATCTACATGTAGATTGGTTTCTTTTAGCCTTCCTCTTGTTCCTCTCTCCTTGTTACTTCTTTTTCCTGTATGGTAGCAGGCAGAGGCAGATTTGTATTCAATAAACATGATGTGTTTCTGATAAACATCTTACCAGGGGATAGTTAACCGTATCTATTTTATTTCTGAAAAGATAACCTGTTTTATTTTTAGAACAATAGTTTTAAGTTGGAAGTTTTGTAGGAATGATAAACTAGGTTTTTTTAAAAAAATAAAGAAAGCTGAGTGCACTTACAGTATTTGTTAAAATGTTAGCCTTGGCTGACTTTTATCTAAGCAATGTATTTGAGTACTGTATTTCATATTATTTGAGTACTTCTTTATAATGGCTGTAACTATGAAAATAAAGTTGTTTCACTTATATACTTACGATTGTAGACATAGGCTGCAGTGTAGATTGTGCAATAGACAGCAAGTAAAAATGCCAAACAGTCCCAACATGCCTAATGCAATTATGGTATACAGTATTCAGATTGAGAGCCACACTAGGCAACACACATGCACAGTAACAGTTTAGTTTAGTTTAGTTTAGTTTAGTTTAGTTTAGTTTAGTTTAGTTTAGTTTAGTTAGAATCAGCCATAGAGTTTTAGTGTTGGGAAGAAGGTGAGGCTGATAAATCTTTTCCTTTCTTGTTTTTTCCTTTACAATTTTGTTTCAAACAGGAAAAAATACTGAGGCTATACAGGTGAAGAAGTAGTTTGGGAAGGCAATTTTGACAGCAAGGCTGTTATGAAGGAAAACGCTTAAACAGCCACTGTGTGGGCTGCTGCTCTGCTTGAGAATGTGGCACATGAACCTCCTTTACTATTTAAAAAATGTGGTTGTTACTGTGTTTCCTCCCTGAGCAATGCTTAGCTGGACCATTAGCTTGTTTCCAAGGACAGAATTTGTACCCTGCTCTGTGATATCTGAAGTTGGAAAATTAACCCTCTTCCCTGTGGAATTGCCCAACAACCTGGAGGTGCCCTCAAGCTCACTCTATAGCTTTGGGAATTCACACACATCCAGCCTAACCTTTGCATTAAAAGTGATAATGTAAAGATTTTTATCCTCAAGTAGTTCCCTGGGAGAATAAGAGATTATTATTATTATTATTATTATTATTATTATTATTATTATTATTATTATTATTATTATTATTATTATTATTATTATTATTATTATTATTATTATTATTATTATTATTATTATTATTATTATTATTATTATATGTAATGTCCTAGATCAGTGTTGGCAAACCTATGCCATACATGCCAGAGGTGGCATGCAAATCCCTTTCTGTCAGCATCTGTACCATTATGGGCAAGCCCCACCCTGTGTCACTGGCACCAATGGCAGCACTGTTTCCCCACCCACCCCTTTCCCTCCACCAATGGGGACATGAGAGAGGAGGCTGAAATCCAGCTTGGGAGGTGGCGGGTGGGTAGGTGTGTCACCGGTATGCCTCGAGCAGTGCACACTGGTGATGTCACATGGGTGCATGTGCATGCAGGGTGCCTACCTCCATGCCACCACCCCCTCCTAGCGCACTCGGTTTCTAAAAGGCTTGCCATCACTGTTCTAGATTCATTCCCTTGTTCTAGAATGGGTAGACAACTGTGGTCCTCTCCATGTTTTTCAGCTACAAGGCCCCAAATCAGTCTCCATTGGCTATGCTGGCCAGGATTAAGGTGGCAATTTACAAATTGCCATAAAGGAAAATGTCTGTGAATTGCCAAAAAAGGAAGGCAAAAGAGGACACAAATTTGCATAAAACTGCATGCCTCAATTTATACATACACTTGCAAAACTAGATTTTTTTAAAAAATAAAGCATAATTACAGTGCATTTGCATGGGAGAGACATAGGCCACATAAAGTGCATGCCTGCTAAATCTACTGTCCAGATGCTCACTTCATGGTTTATCTCTTTATTGTTGTTCCCTTAAATCAGGAGATCATAACCTATGGCCCATGGGCTGGACCCGGTCTGTGGCACCATTTCATATGACCTGCTGTTGCTGCCACTGGAAGTGGAGGTGGACACGTTTACTAAAGCCATAAATGCCCCCACTGCTGTTGTAAATCTGCCGTAAATGCAGATGCATTTTATGCCAATGTTTACAGCAGGTGAACCACCAGTCTGGCCTACTCACCTGTCTGAAGGGGTCTGGTCTGGCCCATAGTGTGAAAACATTGAGAACGTCTGCCTTAATAGGACACCTCTGACAACCCCTCCTAGAACAGGATATGTGGCCACCCGTCAACTAGGACAAATAATAACTGTAGGGGAGAGGCATTTTAAGGGTCATGTTGTGCCCATTCCTAGGTTAACAGATGTTGCCTTAGGGTGGTTCTTTTCCCCTAGTTCTTGGAAGAAAGTTGCTCACCAGAGTAGATTGCTTTCAGATTTACAGTAAAGTTAGACAGGTCAGCAGACAAGGGTCATATGTTCTGCATTAAGTGTAGGACAGGATGTTTTGTTGCAAAGGAGTGATTTCTCAGTCTCCTTTGCCTGTGCTTTGAATGTGACTAAACTAGTTCAAGGAAAGACACACTTGGTTGATAGCTAAAATGACATTGTCATAATAAAGAGCAGGCTTCTATCCTCAGGTGTCTTTTGTTCACTACCTTGTGTTTGCTCAGTTTTAGACAAACTCCTCTAGCTCCCCTTCCTCCAGGGAGTATAAAAATTAATACACCATGGAACGTGTGCTTCACTGTGCTTTGGCATTTGCCTTGTCCTGAACAGCTGCTGTAACAGATTAGCATGTGTGCGCCTGAATCTGACATTGGGTTGAACCTGATATTTGAATGTATGTTTCAAGTTTAGCTGTTGTGTTGTATTAGTTTTGTATACCTTTTAGAGACTGTGTGCCCAAACTGCAGCCCCAAACCTACTTATTAATTGCAAAGTGCCAACATGGTGTGGTGGACTCTGTGCTGGGGGAGGGATAAAGCACTCCCATTGGGCTGCTGGGCAGAGGGGTGGGATGAACACTGTGCTGGGGGAAGGAGGACGTGCTCCCATTGGGCTGCTGGGCAGATGGGTGGGGCGAACTCTATGCTGGGATGATGGCATGTGTTCCCACATGCCATAGGTTTGCCACCACTAACCTAGCATGTGACATGGCTTCTGGAATAACCACATTTTGAAAGCTTTACATTAGTAGCTTGATGCCATTGTTAGTGTTGAGATGAAAATTCTTGTGATTAAGTAGTCCAGATGGCCTTATACTGTTAAGCTAGTGTAACACTGCCCATGGGGTTTTCTTGGCAAGGGTACTGACATGGGTTTCCAGTTCCTTCACTGGTTGAATTGTGTTTAGTCTGAGTTCTCTGCTATGGCCTGTCTGTCATGAGCGGCCTTACACAGCATAGCCCATAGCCTCATCAAACCACGCAAGCCTCCTTGCCACGGCAAGGCAACAATCCTTGAGGAGTAGATCTTGGTGTAGATCTTGGTGGGCTATGGATGATGACAGAAGAGCCTGGCATACAGTGGCCCATGGGGTTAGGGTCAGACTTGACTGTGTGACTGAACAACAATACTAATCACTCTAAAGGCATGACTGCATTGGAAAGCTGAACTGGAGCAACTCAGCTCTGCTGCAGTTTGAATGACAATCTCAATTACATTTCAGAACCCAATGGGCATTCTCATTGGTCTTGCAGTTTAAGTCATAAGTCCAGTGTTCACATACAATAGACATTCTAGTGCAGTGTTTCCCAATCTTTGATTTTTGCACTTCAATTCCCAGAAGCCTAAGTCAATTTCCTAAAGCACTGATCAGCCAGCTTAGATTTCTGGGAATTGAAGTTCCTCTGTGGGGCATGGGCCCCACCTTGGGAAACACTACTCTAACCCATTTCAACCCACAGCCCATGTTCCCTTCTTTTCCTTCCTTTTTAAACTCTTTTGCTGGCCACTTGCCTTACACACTGACTTTTTCCAGTGGGGAGAAGCAGTCTAAAACTTCCTCTGCCTCTCTCCCTGTAGACACAAATGATCTGGCTTTGCCCAGCCAAAAGCTAGCAAGAGACAGACAGAAACAAACACACTCTAGCTCTCTCACCCTGCTCTTGCTTTGTCTAGTGCTAATAAATTATATTAATTTACAGTAGAACCCCATATAATGAAAAATGTTGGTTCCACAATGTCTTTCATTATATGATTTTTTTTGTTATATGAATCATGCATTGTATAATGAAAATCCCTATGGGATGCATGATCATACTATGAAAATAAGGGAAAATAGTACAATGACAAATTTTCATTGTACGATGCATCCCATAGAGATTTTTATTGTATGATTTTCCCCCTAGAGATGCATTACTTTGTTATACGGGTATAACTGAAAAATTTGTTATATGAGGTTTAATGGTTTCTGCAAATTCTCTTCGTTATGCTATTTTTTGTTGTTGTATGAGACATTTGTTATATGGGTTTCCACTGTAGCAGAACAGTGCTAGCCAGTTCTGTATTGGGGGGGGGGGAACAAGGCAAAGGGAAGAGGGGAGGCAGAAGGTAAGTTTTTTTTTCCTAAACATGTTATCTTTAAAACAAACCTTGCCCTTCTGTCCCTTCTCTTCCTGTGGCTCTTTCTTAACTTAATGCAGTATTGGCTAGCACTATTCTGATATGTTAATATAATTTATCAGCATTAGCCTTCTTTATTCCAAATTAATTAATTAAAAACTTCAGGGGCTCTCAGAGAGGATGATGGGGGATGGTGTTCCTTCAGTCCTTAAACCTCATGCCCATTTGCCTTTGTCACTCATCCTCCACTCACAGACATGCCTTTTACACATTGAAACACCTGCTTGAAAAATGTAGGAGCTCCTAATGGCACAGGACAAAGGCATTTTGGGAGGGGTAAAGTCACTGATGGATTTTGCTCAGTCTTTGCAGCAAAAAATGCATTGATTCAAGTATGTACAACAGAAACAAATCATAACATATTTTACCATGTAGTCAAACACAAAGTTAAGAAATCATTCTGAACATTATCCCTTGCATGCTGAGTTGTATGACTGAGCATGTAGCTGATAATGTATACAGTGATTTCTTCACCTCATGTAACATCTCTCAGAAAGTTATGCCATTTATGTAGCTAACAGGAGTTTGTAAATAGTAATTTTTAAGTGCAGTAAAATTTCTTTTGCAATGACAACCCCATAATTCTGCCTTTGTTGTGGTTGTCCACAGCTATTGTATTGTATTTTAGCACTGTTGCTATCTTGACTTCCCCTTTCAACACAGTCAATTATGGGGCACATTTTGGATATAATGGTACTGTCGGGACTTTGAACAGTAGTACCCTTCTGGGAAAAGTCCACAGATTGGTCATTTAGGGAACATGTCAGAGTCTGGGGTATGGCAGGCTGGCAAGTACCATAAAGCACCAGGACCAGTGATGGGATGATACCAGGTCGGCCTGGATCCGCCGACCCGGTAGCTCCCATCATGATTGGTTCTCCGTGGGGTTTGTTAGAATCCCGGGAGATCTGGTTCTGAAAAAAAAATACTGGGCAGCCAAAATGGCTGCCCATTACTGCACATGCATCAAACGTCTATTTGATGCATGCACAGTAAGAAATAGAACTGTGCATGTGTCAAATAGAGGTTTGATGCATGCGCAGTAAGAAATAGAACTGCACATGCATCAAATAGAGGTTGGAAAATACCAGTGCTGCCTCAGATCTTGACAGGCCATTTCTATTCTGGTTAAACTTTTCACAAACCCCTCCACTCTTTTTTTATTCACAATATATAGCTTTTTAGAAGCATGGCATTATTGAATAATGATCTAAAGTTACACACAGTCATGATTCATTTAACTGTGGAGGAAGAGAGTTGACACGAGAAAGTTAAGGAATACCCTCAATCTAATTTGCCCTTCTGATGCCATCCTTCAGGAGAGTCCAATTGGGTGATGTCATTTTTCTAGCAACATAATCCCAGAGTAGTGTCACTGAATGGGATCGTCCAAACAAAGTCACATATGCTGCCAAAATGAATAGAAGAAGAAAAAATTCTAAAAAGAAGACAAAGCAAGGGGAAGTAAGAGGCTGACTACACAAGCAACCTACGTTTAGCGAAACTGGCTTGCTTATTAAGCCAATTCACAATGATATCAATAGGACCTGTTTCCTTGTGAATGGTTAGGCTTGATTAGATTGTTCTAATCAAACCCAACTGTTCTAAAGCATCCCAAGCTAGCTTACTCCCTACTCCTAGTATCACCGTATCTCAAGAGAGGGGTGTATTTTAGAACATTGAACAAACTTCCTTTTGACAAGGAAAAAACAAGTTACAGTACTTGCAAGAAGAGTTTAACTTTCAGAGGCATTTCTGTTTAGTAGTTATATCACATTCTACACATTTAAGTGGTTCTTTATATGTTGGATGGAATTTTGGTAAGTAACAACTTATCTCCTTATTATGCCCTATCAGGCCCTGGAAAATAGATGGGGAAGAAGTAGAAGCAGTGACAGATTTTACTTTCTTAGGATCAAAGATAACTGCAGATGGTGATTGCAGCCATGAAATACAAAGGCGACTGATGCTTGGGAGACAAGCTATGAAAAACCTGGGGAACATAGTTAAAAGTAGAGACATCACCTTACAAACAAAAATTTGCATAGTCAAAACAATGGCATTCCCAGTGGTAATGTATGGTTGTGAGAGCTGGACTAATGGAAAGCTGAGCACAGAATAATAGATGCCTTTGAAATGTGGTGTTGGAGGAGAGTTTTGAGAGTCCCCTGGACAGCGAGGAGAACAAATAGGTCGATACTGGAAGAAATCAACTCAGAATGCTCCTTGGAAAGGCAAATTGTAAAGATGAAGCTAAAGTACTTTGGACATCAAATGAGAAGAGGATTCAGTTGAGACAGCCTTGATGCTGGGAAAGGTGAAGGGCAAAAGAAGAAGGTGGCGGCCAAAAATGAGATGGCTAGATGGTATAGTAGACACAATGGGCACCAAGCTGGGTGGGCTGAGGAAGATGGTGGAAGACAGAGGTGCCTGGAGAGCAATGGTGCATAGGGTCACAAAGGGTCGGAAACAACTGTGTGACTGAACAACATCTCCTTTAGCATGGCAAGTGGTACTTATCAAAACAACTGTTCCATCCCTCTTTTAAAGCAGGGAACCCATTCCTTTTTGGACAGCAGTAGATAGGCTGATCAGAAATAAAAATCAGGGGTTCTTGTCACCCATATTGCTGAAAGATCCAACCAAAACCATCTCTTGTTTCCATGCAAAACTTCCCCAGGCATTCAATATAGAGGTAAGGGCCAAAAGACAGTTTTTTGAGCAGTTTTTGTGGTGCAATGAAGACTGCAAGAGAGGAGGGGAAAGCAGTGAAATCTGGCAGCCTTGTCCCCCCCACCCTTTTCATCCACCCTCATGTTGCCCATATCACTAGAGAAATCAGCTTTGCGTAGGGGACCAGTGGTTTGTGATGCAGGGTAGTCAGTATGCATAAATAGAACTTTTGTTTTTATTTATCTAGACACTTGTACATTTGCAAATCTTAATATAGATGAAAAAGAAACAAAGAGAGCCTTGAAAAACCAGTTATAAGAAGGAATGCCAGAACCAGCAAAGCAAGCAGTTCTGTGATCTTATTTAATTAACAAGATACACTGTCCAACATGCTCTCTTACACTTTGTGAAAAATGGAATGGGATAGCTATTTTCAGCATTGGTGGTTCTGTGTGTATATAAACTGATAAGAAGGAGAAGTGGAAGATGAAAATTGTGTCTCCATGTGGTGAAAATAAACTGTGATTATTCTTGAGTGGAGGGACAGAGAGGGTAACTGCAAATGTATTCCTAACTATGTCAACCTGGACATCCAGGGCTAATTAGTACAATAACAGCAACTGTCACCCGAAATTCTGGTTGTGAAGTACCTAGATATCACAAAGCATTATCTTATCATAGGAAGGCAATTTTTCAGAAAGGCAGGCAAGCATATCTGTGATTTCAGATCATTTATTAGTTCCCACTGCACTGTAAACCGATGCTGTTTTAAACCTGGCTGATCAATCAGTGCAGCTAATCTAATGTGTGATGGTATGGTTTTTTTCCCATTTCATGTGGGATTGTTAAAGGTATTGCTGCCCTAAAACAATACTTTCTATTCCAGGCAGAAAAGGGCAGTATTTTGGCTATGTAAAACATAGCAACAGATTAAGAGGAAAGTCTGTTCAATTTGATGAATGGTTCAACTGTTTTAAGAAAAACCTTAACAAATTTTACAAAGTAGATTTGTTCCCACATCAGAAGGGCCATTAACTTAAAGTCGTTTTTGTTTTGAAAACAAGATACACATTCATTATTTGAAATAATTCACTGATAGTCATATAAACATTCTTTACATTTTTGATGTGGGAGCACTGAAATCAGATAAAGTATGGAACAAAAAAGCAATGTTTTTATCCTGATCTTACTTATATTAAACTCCCAATATGAACCTCCTGAACCATAGAGAGCTCAGTAATTTCTATAATTATAGGGACTATGTTTTACAAACACGGTTTTTGCATCAATGCCTTCAAGAATTGTGTGGGTTTTTTCATCTTCCTTTCAGTGTACTCTACAACTGCAGTTAAAATAGAAGATTCTTAATTTTAATATTTGGAATAGGAAGAAATAGAGAGATCAAGTTATCATGAACATTCAGAAGAGGCTAGCTGCCATATTCCGTGCATTTGCTTATTGGAAAGCAAATGGAATGAGATTGTAGCTGAGAAATTTGCACATGAAATTACAGTAGTGCTCCTTAGTTTGTGATGTTTTTAGTCAGCTTTTCACTACCATATTATAAGCCTCAATATTCTGTGCCTATTTTAAAAGTCACTTTAGCTGAAATGATCTATTTCATGAGGCCTATGATCATATAGTCATACAATAATTGAGTTGGATGGTGCTGATGAGGCTTTCAAGTCCAGTCCCCTGCTTAATGCAAGAATCTGAATCAAAGCAGATCTGAAAGATATTTGTCTATTTTTTCTTAAATTCTCCCAGTGTTGGAGTTAAGATCCCCCCCCCCCAACCTTCAGCCAATACTTTTCCTGTAGTTTGACCATGTTATTATGTGTCCTGCACTCTGGGATGATTGAGATCAGATTCTTCCCCTCCTCTTTATAACTACTGTATATACTCGAGTATAAACCTAGTTTTTCAGTCCCAAAAATGAGTTCCAAAAAGGGGAAACAGCTTATACTCAGGTCAATGACCACGAGGGTCTGAAGACCGCATCGGATTGAGACGCGCCAAAAAATTAATTAATTGTACCATACTTTCATGTATTTTGATTATTAAAACTCACTAGAAGCTGCTGCATTTCCCACCCTTGGCTTATACTCAGAGCAATATATTTTCCTGGGTTTCAGGTCAAAATTAGGTACTCCAGCTTATATTCGGGTCAGCTTATATTTGAGTATGCATGGTACTTGCTTTCAGTTTCAATGCACCCACACTTTGCCTTGCTCTCTCAAGCCCAAATCCATATGAGGGGGGAAAGGCAGTGGGGACAGCAGAAGATGCCCCAGTCATCTGTTGTCTCATGGAAGATCTAAGATTCACCTTATTACTAGAGGAATCCTCCTATTACTTGAAGTAACACACTACACAGCCTGCCAGTTCCTGAAAGTAACAAATAGGTCAAGTCACTGGGGGATTCCTTGAGGGTAAACCTCAGACAGGACTCTGTTCTTAAACCAAGAATGTTTGTCTGATGATTGAATTATGATTGATGCTTCTGAACAGTCACAAAAAATGGTAATTGTTGTTAGTAACACACCACTCTGCTTCTCTGGGCTGTAGAATTTTTCAGAGATCAGTGTGACACACTTTTCCACAGTGGAGAAAAGGTCTGTGTTGAAATTGTAAGCAAATAAGCAGGTAATTTTTTAAAAAGCCTCTACCTGTTAAGAAAATAATGGAAATATGGTTTAATCTATCATCTTGATGCTACACATAAAGTTGACTCTATAAAAAAACTGTTGTACAGAACCTACTTCATAGCTCAGTTTAAAATAATTGAAACAAGCACTTGTGTTAAGAAGATAATGGAAATATGGTTTAATCTATAAGCCGAATCATCTGTACAAGTTCTTTTCTAGTGGGGATTTCAAATGTATTCCTCACTGTACATGAGTAAGAGCTAATTTGATAAAACCAGTTCTAACGGTATTCCTTCTCAAGTCTTCTGATGTCATTCTAGTTCTACAAATATATCAAAAGCTGTATCCTGTTTTAAAAAATGGAGGTCACACAAAGGTACTTATGTAATAGTTTAAATATAATTGTGGACTTTTGCAGATTAATGGAGAGATCGGATAGTTTAGAGTAGACTTTAAAAGATACACATAAGAAAGCAGCATGGACGTGTAATAGGCTGATTTGTAAATTCCTAGCTAGATATATGCAATGCCTTTTTAGAGCTATGATCTCCTCGGCTCTGTTTGAAGTCTTGAACGTTTTACAACTGCTGCTGGGAGACCTGCGTTCTCAACACACTACTGGGAGTGCTTGTTTCAATTATTTTAAACTGAGCTATGAAGTGGGGTCTGTACAATGATTTTCCTATAGAGTCAACTTTATGTGTAGCAGTAATTCAGTGATATCAACTTTGTATCCATGGCAAACTGAAATAACAAAGACAGATACTAGATAAATAAACAAGCCAAAACTTTTCAAAACATAGAAATGTCATCAATGCAAAATATTAGTAACATGCTCCATATGTGGTTTGGGCCTTTGGATCAACACACCTGTCTGGCATTCTGGGTATTAAAAGTAATTTTCCCATAGAACATGGAGGTAGCAAGTGGTGTAGAGGTGGCACTCCACCCCCACACCCTAGCCAGGACTCTCCTGAGTCACTTCCTATTGGCTCTGTGAGATCACCTCCCTCCATGGGGTACACAGTAAGGGCCTCTCTACAGAGAAGCAGGGAAAGTGTTTAATTTGCTAATATGGTAAAGTAGCTCATCAACTACTTCACCATACAGACAAAAGTCATTTGCATTGTGATTTAGTCCATTCCTACAGATAGGAAAAAAAAAACACAGAAAAGTCTCCCTTTCCATCAGCAGGATCCTTCCTGTCAGCAAAATTCTACTCATGAACACTCTGGCCCCAAACGGCATGTCTAGTATTTGCTGAATAAAGAAAAATAACCCCAGCATAACAAGAAATATTGTCTTCTGATATTACTGAAGGTTTTTTTTTCAGGTGATACTATGTTTAGATTACTTCAAAAGACCAACAAATGACACAAATGTAAAACAGGAGCATGCTGTGTACAAAATTGCTCATTTATATTGCATATCTACCCTAGTCTTCTCTTTGAAGGTGCCAATCTGTGCTGAGTTGTAAAAGCACTTATTAGAGAAACTCAACAATTCCTTTAAACTGCTGTACTCAAATTTGGGATTTTCTAAATTTTACACCACACCACTGCTTTGCTAGACTGGGTTCTAAGTTCAGCACTTTCGCCATTGCCATCAATGCCACAAATAGCAGCAATGAAGACAATGGGGATAATTTTTGGTCTTGTATCTTCAATGAGATACTAATTAGTTTCCAATCAAAATTGCCTTCAGAAAAGAATGTTAGGCTGCTGATGCATGGTGAATACCCATGTTAGGGCAAAATGCTTATTAAGTTGTGAACCGCCCAGAGAGAACACTAAAAGCTATGGGACGGCATATAAGTGTGATTACTTTGCTTTGTGTGTCATTGAAGAGAGACCATGATGGTGATGGGATTCCTAAAGGTGACTGCCTAGCTGGAAAACATAGCCTAAGTGCTGATGATTAATGGCTCTGGATATGACTGTACCACTGGGTGGCAGCAGTAGATGAAGGTGACAATGGCAGAAGAAGCAATGGCAGAGACCCTCAAACTAACCGTTGTTAGTACTGTGCAGAAGGTAGCAATGGAACTTTCCTTACTATGAAAACCCTTCTGATGAGACCAGAAGCCAGACGTTTGAGACTATAAAAGATGAGCAGGGCTTTTGAGAAGACAATGTTTGGAGATTGATCATTCATAATGCTATGTTGCCATATGTCAGAGGTGACTTAATTGCATGCGACAACAACCACCACCACCTTGTACACATTTTTGTTTGAAGCAAGCATTCAACTTCCTTCAGAATACCAAATACAGATGTGTGGGTCTTTGAAAGTGTGTTCTGCTATACTGGACAGCATTCCTCACATGGGTATGTGACACTGGCTAAACAGCAAAAATATGTGAGAACTGCCTCGCTTCTGATTTCTGCCTTCCTGAAAAATATTGTATATTTGCACCCTTTATCCAGAAAGCATCTGTACTTTTTTGCCATTGGTTTGATTTTTATGGCTCTCTGAATTGCAGCTTCACATCATGTGTACAAGTACATAGTTTTTCCTGATCAGAACTGCCGAGCAAATGCCAGCCTGAATCATGGATGCTTTTACAGTTCTGTTAAGCCATGTCTTTTTCTCGAGTCATTTTTGCCCTGGTTTCCCCCCTCCATTCTGGCATATTTGGAAAACCTCGTTGGGATGCTTCAGTGTAGGTGTGCATATGAGGTTTTCACTTTGAAAGTGGTAAATCTTTGCCACATGTGAGAAGTCCTGTCAAATGCCTGAATTCTCTGGTTTGGAGCAGGGGAGTAGACTCTAAATTAAGGTCCAGAATGAATCATACTCATTGCATTCACACTTGGACCTTGCATGGTACGTGGCTTGTGGAAGAGCAGTTGTAATGACAGACTTTTGGCGGGTGGGGAGGGAGTGAAGCTGGGTGAGCTAAGAGCACCCCTTACTGTAGTCCCCACATAAGCTGGATAGGAAATATATCAGAGAAAAACAGGAAGCAGCAGATGCAGTGCTAGCAATCGGAATTTTTTTCATCTGTAGTTGCTTATACTGTTGTTCACACAAAAGCATGATGCCTCAACATACTCTAACTTCCAGTTTCCACACACCAGCATGAATTCATCCTGAACATGACATATGAAGATTTATCATCTAGATATTATGAATTATACAAGAGTGTTTGCACTCACTGGTGAACATGGCAGAGAAACAGATGGTGTTTTATTGCCAGTTTTATTCCCTAAAGCCCTGTCTAAACTAGAGTGCATTTAGACATTTTTAAAAATTTAATGTAGGAGGAAGTTAGCTGTGAAAGATTCAAATTTTAAAACACTTCTGACAGCAGTAAACCACCAGTGGGTTACCCATTGCATGTATCAGTACAGCATGTGGTGGATATAAATTGAAAAAGTCTGATTTCAAGGCCTTGTTTTGGCATGACTTTCTGGGTGGCCTAAAGCAGTTTCCCCAACCTTTGGACTTTAATTCCCAGAAGCCTAAGTCAATTCTCCTAAGCACTGATCAGCTAATGTGCTGACTTAGGCTTCTGGGAATTGAAGTCCAAACCCCAAAGGATGGGCACACTGGCCTAAAGGAAAAAAAATCAGGATTTCTTAGAACACATTTGGAAAGGATCACAATTCTGCACATTTCAAGTGTTTGCAGAATACAAATGTGCCTACATTGGGGTGAGGCTTGGGTAGACCCTGCTCAATTTAAAAACAAAATACTGGAAGTGGACACGGACCAGGTGTATAGGTTGAAAACAGAGAATATCAGCAGATGTGGACTTCACATGATGTGTATTACAGGAACTGAGGTTTATTTGCAGTATCTGCCAACAAACCTAAGCATGTGAGATGCTTAAGGATACATAGAAAGCCAGAGACAAGTGGCTACTATTCAGCAAAGTCATTTTATAAACCAGAATACATTTCCAAATGGTGAAGGCTGTTGATGGAAAATTATCAAGGGCTCTTGTTGTAGCTTTGTCAACTGCAAATAATTACTTACAAGAGTAAAGGTAAACAAATCCAAGTGAACTGTTAATCTGTGCTCTTGAACAAGCATGCTATACTTTGAGCACCAGTTTTTCCCAGGTATCTTGATTCATACATTAGGTATGCAGCCTGAACCCTTGGGGATGAACACACTTGAGTAAAACAAAGACAGTTCCACAACTCTGTGCCCAAGCTTTTGTTTGAGAGTGTGTTTTAGTAATGGCAGTAATAATCCACTAGTCACAATTAAATGTAGTTCCAATTTCTCAAACGCTTCAGTGATCATTTTCTTTTGTAATTGAGTTCCCTGTAGAATATCTTTTCTCTGATCACCCACTCAGAAAACTAAGCATATTAATTTGAAAAACTACAGGAGCATGTGGTCATATAATGGCAGTGGAGTAATTGCAAGGAAATATTTTGCAACAGACTTGTTTTCCTCTAATAAAGCCTTTGTTGATGGTTTGGTTGCATGCTGTGAATGTGTTAAAAGACATGAATGTTTCTATGCAGTAATGCATTTTAATAAAGCCAGTTCATCCTGCACTATGTTCTGTGACAGTTGTCTGTCCTTTTCAAAATGTACTTGATCTTTTTATGTCTTTTTAATTTAATTTAAATTTAATTTTCAAATTTATACCCCGCCCTGCTCAGGCGAACCTGACTCTAGGTGGCTTACAATTTATATAAAAAATAACAACATAACAATCATAAATTCCATAACACCACAATAACAATCATCACAGTATCAGTATCAGAAAAAATATATATCAATAACACAGTAACAGTAAAAAAAATATCAATATCACAATACAAAAAGTTTTACAAGAAAAGTAAAACAAAAACAGCAGCAAAAACAACATCACATTTACCGAGTCCTGCAATGATTATTAGCAGATTCCAACCAAAAGTAACCGGGAAAAGTTCAAAAAAGTCCACAAAAAAGGAATCCAGTCCCGGTGAGACCCGTACGCCGCGGCAGTGTCTTTTTAAACTGGCCCAGGGCGGGACAGGGTACCGGCCATGACACTGCCCCGGTGCTCACAGCCCCGGTGCTTACAGCTGTGGTAGCCTCTCTGCCCGGTCGAAAGTCTGAAGGCGAGGGCAGAGAGGTCCTGCCATCCATCTCGGTGTCTTTTTAAGCTGGCCCGGGCAGGGAGGGGGACCGTCGGCGATGGAATGGCCCCGGTGTTCGCAGCTGTGGTGGTCCAGAGACAAGGGCGGAGAGGTCCTCGGTGGTGTTTGGAGGCAGCAGGAGTGAGGTTTTTTTATGCCTCCTGGCTGCCTCCCACAGCTGTGTCCCGTTGCGTTCTCCCAAACGCCGGCAAGAAAATTTGGTGTTGTTGTTGTAAGAATACTGAGACACAGCTGAAATCAAGATAAGGATTTAAACCTTTAAAAAAAATTTGCCTGTTAGTTTAGTGTACATATTTAGTACAAATACACTCTTTTAAAGAGTCATTGTACCGGGGCAACCTTCATGGTCTGTTTTGTTTGCTGCCAAAATATGTTTTCTTTGATCTTTCTAGGTTTTTATTTTTGCCATCTAGATTTTTGTTGTTAAATGCTTACTATATTGTCTGCTTATGAGAAATACTGTATCAAAATCTGACAGGGAATATGGCTTTCCTGAAGCTGTGGGGTGGCAGATTCAAGATTAAATTAGGAACGTTTTTAAAGTCAATCCTGTCAGCTGTTAGATTGCTCAATAACCTGTAAGTATATTGTGGTGTTTTGTTTAAAGAAATGCAACCTGTCTTTTGAAACATATTCATTCATTCATTCAAATTTATATCCTGCTCATCTAGTAACAAGGCCACTTGGGGCAGACTACAACAATTAAAATCAACAGGATAACATCAACATTAAATAAGGTAAAGGTTACCCTTGCTCGAAAGCCAGGCATATCCAACTCTAGTGCTCAGTCCTCATCTCTATTTAAAGCCAAAGAGCCAGCGCTGTCTGTATTTGTAGATGTTTCCGTGGACATGTGGTAGGCATGACTAGACACCGGAGTGCACAGAACACTGTTTACCTTCCCACCAAAGTGGTCCCTATTTATCTACTTGCAATTTCTTGCTTTCGAACTGCTACGTTGGCAGGAGCTGGGACAGAGACAGGCGTTCATTCCATCTTGCAGTAAACAGCCAAACAAAAAAATGATGTGTCTGATGACAATGGTAGTGCACAAGTGTGCTCCAGACAGAACACTCTGCTACTCTAGGTGCTTCTTTCTTTATTGCAACACATGGATAGGGAGCCAGGACAACGGTAGAAACTAAATTTTGCTTGGCATGGAAAATCCATGAAATTCTTTATCTCAATGAACCATAAATAGCCAAGCTCTGCTCTGTTTTTCTTGGGTGGCGCCCTATTCTGTTTGCATCAGATACTGTATGGCTCCATCTTTTCCCTGCCAACTTCAGATCATACTATTTAGCCCCAGCAGTTCACCTGCTGAGTATCATGGTTTGACCTTAGAGCAGTGGTGGCAAACCTTGGCACTCTATGTATTCTTGGACTTCAATTATCAGAAGCCTAAGTCAGCACTCCTGCTGATTAGGGCTTCTGGGAATTGAAGTTCAAGAACATCTGAAGTGCCAAGTTTTGCCATCACTGCCTTATGGTATCAGTAGCACAGCTTCCAGGTGTCACTGGGCTGAAGAGCCTGTAGAGAATGAGTCTTTCTCAAAGGTTTGCAGATTCTGGGCTCTGCTGGGTGATCAGCAATACTGTAGCTGTTTTTCTCTACCAGCCCAGGACAGCTGTAAAATATTCTGTTCCATTTTTCTGTTACAAACAGAAAGTCTATTGGACACCTTCAATAGGGGCAAATGTGAAAATCTGTATATTGCAGGAATCTGAAGAAGCCCAATCTGTATCTCTGTGGCTTTATGAAATGTGCATTAGATTATCATAACAGTACAGTAGCCTGTCCTTCATTGGGCCTTTTTTTAACAGGGGTTTGGGACTGCAGTGGCTCAGTGGTTAAGATGCTTGTCTTGTTAGCTGAAAGGTTGGCAAGTCAGCAGTTCAAGACCCAAGTACTGCAGTTCTGGAAAGAAAACAGATAGTGGTAAAAGTGGGATACAAATCTTATTTCCATATTGCCCAGTTGGAAGGGAGTTGGATTAGATTCAACTGTTTGAGCCAGGTTAGTTCAGAATGGTCAGCCACTGGTGCTCACAATCCTTTCTAGAGGTGGAGGTTGCAGATGTAGTGTTTGATTTGCTGAGACTGTAGACAAGGACTCATATGGCTGAAATATGGGCTCTTTAAATAGAAACCAGAGCAGGGCCATAGCCAGGATTCTAGATGTGGGTGGGCAAATATTTTTTTCAGGATGGGCAACAAAGCCTCTTTTCAATGCATTCCTATGGGAAACCACACTTTGCCAGGGTGGGCAAACTGCTAACTCAGGTTGAGTCAAGCCCATCCTGGCCACCCCCTGGCTATGGCCCTGAACCAGAGACCAGGGGAAGTGTTTTGGCCAAGCTTTTTTTTTCTATTTACAGATGCAATTCATTATAAATCTTCTCGTTGAGGTCTAGGCCAGGAAATAATGGGTTGTGGACATCAACAACTATATTTATTCATGAGCATCCCAGAATACTGCTATTATAAACAGATCAGGATCTTCTAGAGCAGTGTTTCCCAACCTTTTGTTTTTGGACTTCAGTTCCCAGAAGCCTAAGTAAATTCCCCAAAGCACTGATCAGCCAATATACTGACTTAGGCTTCTGGGAATTGAAGTACCCATGTGGGTTGTGTGCCCCGCATTGGGAACCACTGATCAGATGGATCCTGGTATGATTCATGTCTTAATCCTTTAACACAGAGGCTTATAAACCTACAAAGAAAATAACTGGATGGGAACCACAGTATGTTGGCAGAAGAAGAATTCCCTTTCCTCCACCACCACGACCCCCCTCCCTCATCATCATCCCTGCTAGTGCCCTTCAAATGCCACAGGGAGGGGAAGAATTCTCTATTGGGCTGAGCAGTGGTGCAATGAGGAGCTGGGGACATGTGACAAAAATCAGCAATGAGCAGAAGGCAGCTCTTGGAACCAGTTGAAAGCACTGCAGCAGCTGTGTCCATCCTGTGCGTGGCTTAAATCACTGACAGGCGCCCACTCTAACTCCAGTCTCTCTTGTACCAATGTTCTGTAATGAAAATTGCCAGTGAAAGAAATTATATGTTTAATTACCTGCTTTTGTCAAGAATAGGAAAGTTTGCATTTATTGCCAAAAACCAGCCAAAGCTGTTACCAAAAACAAAACACAAGGCAGCACAGTTTTTGGTATGGCAAGCAGGCACCTGGAGTAAAATTCACCTTGAGATTGAGCTGCACACTGTTGTTGCCCTCCCCCCAAGGTTGATGGTGGAAGCATTATAGAGTATTTCTTTTTATTATCATTGCATGCATCTCTGAGCCACTGTTGATCAGGCTGTATTAGTACTCGTCAAGCCTACGTGCTGATATGACAAGACCTAGTTTAGCTGTGTAAGAGAGAGCAGGAAGGTTATAGCACACAGCGCACGGGTGTCAGTGCCCGAGAGAAACACTAGAACAAGAGCTCTTGGCACTGTTAAATCAGGCACAAGCCTCAACCTGTTGGCATGCATCAGCATAACCTCTCCTCAGATGCCCTGTCCTCTACGACAGGCTAACCATCACTCTCTGTAATTCAGGCAGTGAGGTTAAAGCAAAAGGATAGAATCATCTCTGTACGATATAAATAAGTAACTACAGGGAAATACATTCTGGGCATCTAGGCATAACCTTGGTGTTACATTTACGCATGATAGGCTGGCTTAATGTGATATTATAAGGAGAGGCTGGATTTTTTGAAGCAGCTCCCCACTCCCTTCTCTGCAGTTAGTTTTAGTTTTCACATAAAAACCTCTTTTGCCTATTTCATCCATCAAACATGCCCTTGATATCTCTGCACCCATTCACAGACACAGGTTTACGGTTTCAAAAAACCCAGCAAACATTCTGTTCCTGCAGCCTACATCCCATGTCATCTTTGGAAATAAATTAGAGGCCACGTCTACAAAGAAAATGAATATCTGCTCTCTTTACAGTTGTTTATTGCCCCAAAACTTGTGCATTTTTCACTTGTTTCTAAACTGATTGCAATATCTGTGGCTTCAGGGTTAGAAATACCTCCTGGTATCTGATCATATATATTTTTTTAAAAAAGCACAGTCCCAATGTCAGAAAGCTGTATGTTTAGGACTTTTGCATTTGTGTGTGCATGTCTGTTCTTACAGAAGAGTGGATTCTAATGAAGACATTAGCAACTAACCGAATTAATATCATAAGCATTCAAATTTAATACAGTCTGAAACTTCTTTCACTGAGTTTGTGAACATTTTTCTAGATTGTTTTTTGCAAATAAGAATCAATGTAAATATCTGCTCTCAATTTTCATGACAGTCTCCATTCATGGTACAGCACGATGCCTGAAGTGGCACTTTAGTGGGGGGAAAACAACTGAATTCTAAACTGATGTGTCATAAAACTTCTGATACTTTCCTGTCCATTGCAAAGTTATGTAGGCAAATCACAGAAGGTAGCAGGGAAAATGGAAGAAAGGAAGAGCCAAATGAAACATGTGATGGCAGATGTACAGAGTACCACCCATGTTTTTACGATATTTTGACTCTCCTGCAGTGAAGAAGGAACATTTTAATTATGTATCTTTCCCCAATCAAAACTGAACATTAAATTATTGTGTCCACAATAACATGGAGACAAGAACAACCATACCACTTTTAGTACACAAATGGCTACCAGAACCAGAGTTCAGCGCAGCATCTCTCTGCCAAAGCAAATTTGGACCCCACAACGGGTCCATTAATTTTAAAATGTTTTGCAAACATACTGTGTCTCTCCTGCACCACTTACACTTTTTCTTTAAATTTTGTTTCTGATCACCAGTAACACGGATGCTAAGTTGCTGAGTTAACCCACGCACTGCCCAATATGACCACAGCCCTCAGTCGCTGCATATGTAGAGGGTATGCTATAGCAGCCTTTCTTCTTTAATTCCTTTTATTCATTTCTAAACTGGAAAATTGCTTTATTTTCAGACTAGAGTAGCCAACATCGTATTTATAAATTGCAACTGTGAAAAGGCAATGGTGTCAACTGGCAGGAGAAGATTTTGGTAATTCAAACATCCTCTTTTTGTCCTGCAGATTGTTAAATTTGTGAATAATCTACTACATCGCATGGGAGCTGCAGAATGGAAGTCTTGAATTACCAAGAATCTGCTGCTGGATTGTGTTACTCACAGGGGGTAATTGTTGATAATTAAAGACTTCTTCTTTCTCTCCTATGGCTTCCACACAATCAAACAGATTAATCACAGGTCAAGGAACCAATGGGAGAGGAAGTCTTTATTTACCAAAAATCTCCTTTTGCCACTGACACCCCATTGCCCTTTTGCAAGTATAATTTATGTGACAAGATTTTAGTAAGCATGACTTCTAGTCGTTTTGGTCATGGGAAGATTTATTTTTGTTAATTGTTAGGTTGAAGAGAGTAGCCCTTGGGTTAGCAAGGGCATGGCAGCAAAAGGGCTGAGAGGATAGTGAACAATCAAACAGATACTGTAGTGTACAAAAAGGTTGTTTACTGGTGGCAAAGCAAATGTTGAAAGTAAAGGTTCAAAGGCAAAGTCTCTTACAAGCAAAACACCATACTGTAGTAGCAAACAGCAGAATGGCGTTTCAAAGCAAATCAGAAGTATTCCTTTCTTTTTACCAGTTCATAGAAAACATGGGGAAAACAGTCCAATGCAAATGGTCAGAAGACAAACTGTCTAATAGCAAAAGTAGCAAAGCGATGCAATAAGCAACAAGCAGCTGTCCAGTTCCAAGCAGTTGTTCAGTAGCAGATGGACTTCAGGTAGCAATCTGGCATCAGGCAGTGTCTGGCATTCAGCTACGGTGAGCCTTAGCTGTGTTGAGCATCAAAGCTAAAGTAACTCTAGCTACAAACCCCCTTTTATCCACAGCAATAGCAAGTTAACGATATAACACACATAACCTGATCTAGCATGAACACAGTACTCTTAAAGAACTAAACCTGATATATTATCCTGCCCAACTGGTTAGGTGAAGACTCACAACCTAACATTAATAATTCTTACAGACATATGGGTGGAGGGCAAAAGAAGATGGGGGAGGCTAGATGAGATGGGTAGATGGTATTGTAGATGCAGTGGGCACAGAGCTGGGCAGGTTGAGGAGGATAGTGGAGGACACGGGTGCCTGGAGGGTTGTGGTCCATGGGGTCATGAAGGGTCGGAATTGACTGTGGGACTGAACAACAACGGACATATGAAATAACCTTGCACTCAACTAGACTGCTGCTCTGTTTAGAGTTGACCAAGGTTGTATACACTGTTTCAGAAACTGAAGAGAAAGTATGATGGTGAATGTCTTTTAATATCATTTCCCCTAAAATCCCCTTTGGTTGCAGTTGTCAGGAGTTAAATCAGGGCTTTCTGGCATATGAAGCATGTGCTGTATCACAGAATACTGTTCCATCTCCTTAGGCTTGGAGGCCAAAGGTAGCTTTTGCCTTTTTAAAACTGCAAGCAGTACTTGCAAGATATAAATATAAGTTTGACAGATTTGTGAGTCTCTGTGTCTTCTGAGGCCCACGCCAAATATGTCTGGTGTATTTTTTGCAGGTTATGTATGCACAAAACTTTCAGAAATGCCCTTAGAAACATTTGTATAACTTTTTAAAAAATTAAATCTTGTCATGCACACATAAAATTGTGATGGATTTGCCCCCCAAATTTGAGATGAAATTATTTTTCACTGAATAAATCAGCCAGTTGATCATGTGTTCATTACCACAATGTCCATTGCATAAAATCAGTCCTTTGTTCTATATTTTCTACTTGGCATCTTTATTTTGCTCTGGTCGGCTTGATGCTGAGTTGTATATTTGTCATTCAGGTTACAGGGTATCTTTGAAAACAGTGCATGTTATTAATATTGCCAAAGAACGTGGGTCAGAAGTTGAATGCCTATTTTCCACTCCACTGGAATCCAAGAAGAAATGTCAAAGCATATGAGAAGCCAGGCCTGATTTCCAACATATGTCATTAAAAGGATATTATATGTGCTGACACAAAGGTTAATCTAAGGAAAGCTTTCTTATTTTTCATGGGGGGAAAGAGATGCAGGTTGACAAATAGGAGAATGTCTCCTCTGTTTGAAGCTTAATAGACTACAAATAAGAATGACAAGTTCTAGAAAGTTATAACTGATTAAAAAGAGGCTAGGAATAGTTAACAAAAGCTCCCAAAGGCCTCAGTAGTTGTCAATTGTTTTGATGTAAAGCATCACCAGGAAAAAAGTCACACAAAGCTGCAACAAAGTAGAGGTAGTGTTCCTCTGGACCGTAGCAACTGATAGAATAGCAAGCTCTAACCTGCTCATAACTCTTCCAGTGTTTTTCTTCAAGACATTTTGAAGCCAGGGATCTCTGAGGAATTTAGTTACTGCAAATTCTTGTACAAAATGGCATGACCTGGGCTGTGGTATGGATGTGAAAAGTAATTCTCCAGAAGATTTCACAATTATAGTATGATGGAGCTCCTGGATGTTTAACCATATCAAAACAGAGTGGTACCTCACTTAAAGAGCATAGTGCATTCCACAGGATTGCTCTTTAATCGAGTTAGCTCTTTAAGCGAAACACCATTGTAAGTGAACAATTGTGACTTCTAGCGGTGGGATTGTGAATCCCGATTTAGTTGTTAAGTGAGTTTTTGGTTGGTTTTAGTTGTTAAGCAAGGCAACCAGAGAAAATTCTGCTCTTTAAGCGAGTTAGTTTCTAAGCGAGGTGCTCTTTATGCAAGGTTTTTCTGTACATATTTAAATGAATTAGACAAAATAAGCAGTTAAATATTGATATCTTTAAATATATACAAGTAGAGGATGTAGATTTAAGTACATGTTTTTAAATTGATAGAAATATAAATTTAGAGATGATTTTTTAAAAGTGTGTGGTTAATTCGGAAAAGGAATCGAACTCCCAGAAAAAAATAAGTAAAAATGGCATGACCCACCAAAAGACAGACTTGTTCAGTCTTATTTGAAGTCAATAATCTAGCACCTATTGTGTTTTACATTAAACAGCTGGTATAGATTTCTTTTTACAAAACAACCTACTTTTTTAATGGACGTTAATTTGTGAACTGTGTATAGTCAGAGAATGGTGTTTATGTTTCACTTTTGTCAAATGAAGTATCTTATGACCTCAAATAACTGACCCATAAAAGTTGTTGTGAATCTCAGTATAATGTCTTTTGCATGATATGATCCTCCTCCTCTCTGAGGCTGGTATTCTATTCTTCTTCTTCCATGTCTAAGCCAGATGTGAAACTGCCAAAATGAAGGCACCTTTTGGTGAGTTCATTCTGCAGTTCCTTTTGCCTGACCTCGTCTAAGAAAGATTAGTCAGCTATATAAGGTAGACATTATCAGGGTATGCCCGATTGCGGTTCAAAAATAGCACAATCTTTGAGGATGCTCTTTCTGTGTATCCCAGATATTCAATAAGACGCACTGGTCTGACAGAATTATAGTATTCTCTTGCAGGAAGCTTCCAGAGATTTCACATAGCTTGAATGGGGAACATAGCTTGGCCACACTGAAGATTTGAAGCCTGCCACTGATTTCATGGAACAGAGTCTCTTTGAATTCCAGACAGTAGGAACAAAGTCACCTTTTTAGATATACAATTAGCAGGCCCCACAAACATAACATCAAGTAGGTTTGAGGTTTGGCTTTTTGCTGTGGGAAACATTATAGCTGACTTAAATTCATGAGTGTAAAAATTTATCTAAATGAGAAGGTTGGATGTGCAGGCACAAGTAGGTCCTGTAATAAAAATACCATTCAGAGTTCATGACCTCTTTCAGAATACTCTACTAATCTATTATCTTTCTACCACCACCACCACCACTCCACATAGAGAGTTTTCTAGCTTTCTGTGGCTGCTAAGCATGCTTATTTCTTACTGTCATACAGTGGCCTTCACCCACCCACCTGATTTCTTCCATAAATGTTTTTGTATTTCTGCAAATCTTTAGGTAACTTCTGGAACCTTCCTCTTGGACAGGAATGATACAAGTTTGCTTACATAAGGATTGACAGAGGATGAATTCCCTGTTGCATAGATGTCACTCTGAGCTAAAAAGTTTAAAACACACTGCCCCTGCACTCTCATATACTTTGGCTGGATGGCTTGGTGAATGGTCAGTGTTAGGCAGCTGAAGAAGTTAATGCTCCAGAAAAGAGGATCTCACTTCATGGAGATTGAGACAAGTGCTAATAGAATCAGCCAGAGTGAAATAGGGTGAGAACAGAAGAGGGGCCTTTAAACCATAGACACTAAAAGATGTAAACAGGTTAGGGATTACTGCAGCATGCTTGCTTCCTTATGCATCTTGTAATACTTCCTTAATCAAACATGCGAAAATAAGCAGATTAAAAAAAACACACCATATATCTCCAGTGACCTGTTCTTTGAAAGGAAACTCACCTTGTAAAATGCTTCTCAGAACTTTCCACTGCTCAGGGAATCTGAGTACTGTATGTGTGCATGCTTGTATACACACACAACAAATGTTTCGGCAGATTGAATATTTGCAGCAGAATACATGTGGCTCAAGTGGCTAAGACACTGATTGGAAGATGGCAGGTCAGCAGTTCGATACCCAAATATTGCAGGGCGGAATGAGCTCCTGTCTTTGACCCAGCTCCTGCCAACCTGGCAGTTTGAAAGCAAGAAATTGCAAGTACATCAGTAGGGACCAGTTCGGTGGAAAGGTAAATAGTATTCTTTGTGCTCTGATGTCTAGTCATGCCTGCCACATGACCATGGAAACATCTGCAGAAGCAGACAGCGCTAGTTCTTCGGCTTTGAAACAGAGATGAGCATTGAAGCCTAGAGTCGGATACAACTGGCTTTCAAGCAAGGGTGACCTTTACCTTTGCCTTTACTACATGTGACGTGTTCCTCGGTGTATCTGAGGGGAATGGCTGATAGTGATTTTTACAGTAGAATGCTCCTCAATTAAAAATAGTTTCTTCCACATAGGGAAACAATGTTAACTAATCAGGCTTGGATACTTTTTCTGGCATTATTGTGTTCATTCATTCGTTCGTTCTTTCTTTCTTTTGGGAATTCAAAAGTGATGCTTTATGCTTTCATAGGACCTATAATATGTTATGTTGCCTGTTCTTAAGAAAGGTGTATTGTTGCCAGCAGGCTAGATTATATAAATTCCCTTTAATGGCCAGTTCTGATCTTGCAAATGTTTACAATATGCAAAATCCCTAATGGAGCAGTGGTTAAAATGCTGTACTGCAGCCAAAATATTGTGAGTTTGATCCTGATGAAGTTCAAGGCATCCTTAGCCTTCCAAGGTCAGTAAAATGAGTACCCAGCATGTTGGGAGCAAAATGCTAATTACCTGTAAACCATCGGGAGAGTGCCCTAGGTTCTATAACGTGGTATATATGTGCAATTGCTAATTGCTACTTAATTACAAAAAACAAATAATACTATCCTTATCACCACCTCCTCCTCCTCCTTCCTCTTCTTCACTTACTCTTTTACCTCACTGGGTGTTGAGGGAGATTTAAGCTTCCTGTTCTGGCACATCTAGCACTTCTACCAGTGTTACTTGGTGTTCTTGTAATATTTCTCTGCTATTATCACTCCACCTTCCTCTGGGTCTGCTTCATGGTCTTTGTCCTTCTCCTCTTTCCACATATGCATTGTAAGGTATGGGATTCCAAGACATTCTCTCTAAATGGGCAAACTACTTTATTTGTTGTCTTTGTATGTAGTGCAGGATTGAATCTGTTCCAATTCCTTTCCTTATAACCTCATTCCTGATTTTATCCCTTCTAGTTACTCCAGCAGCCTTCCTCAGATATCTCATTTCCATGGTGAGCAAATTTTGTTCATGTTTTATTGTAAGTGTCCATATTTGTCACTGGTAACATAAGGTGGTAATGAATATACTTTGTGTGAGGTATTTCTTTCTGTTGATTGGTATTGCCTTGTGCTGTAAGAGCAGAGCTAATAGTCTCAATATTTGGTTTGTCTTACTTCACTCTATGTTAATCTCTTCATCCATTTTGCCATTTTCAGCAGATGTTCTTCCTAGGTATTTGAACTTTGCCACTTTTTAAAATACTTGTTCCCTCTATCTTGATGTGTAGAGCATGCTGTTTCCTTCCAATTGCCATTACCTCAGTTTTCTGTTTATTGATTCTCCTATTATTTATCTTACATTTTTGGTTCATGGATGTAAGGTGTTCTCATGGTTCCTTAGCTCTATTTGCTATTAATGCTTGATCACCTGCAAAAAGTAATTTGTTGATATTGTTTCCATTCATAGGCTTAGCTTTTTTGCTTATTCTGTCTATGTAGGTGATGAATAATAGTGGTGATAGTACACATCCTTGCCTCACTCCAGATGTCACTGCAAAGGGTTTTGATATTCCTTGACTTGTTCTAACTACACTTCTGTAGTCACTATATAAGCTTTTACATAATCTGATAAGATGTTCACTTACTCCATACTGGGCCAATGCTTGCCATAACAGTTTCCTGTCAATTCTATCAAATGCCTTCTCTTGATCTATACATAGAGATTCTTGTTGCATTCTATATTTTTCTCTATTTGTTTTTTAAGTGTAAAAAATTGCATCTGTACAGCTTCTGTTTTTTTCTGAAACCCATCTGTTCTTCTGCTAGTTGTGGTTCTATAACTGGCCTCAATCTTGTTTCTGTTATTTTGGCATACATTTCCCCTGCATGGGTTAAGAGTGAGCTACCTTGGTATCGTGTGCAATCTTGTTTGCTCCCTTTGTTTTCTCACAGTGGTATTATTATTGGTTCTGGCCAATCAATGGATGCAGTTAATTGTGTCCATGCTGCACTCAAGATTCATTGTAGCCATCTGATACTGCTTTCCCCTGCTGCTTGGATTATTTCTGTTGGTAGTCCATCTATTCCCGGTGCTTTGTGTTTAGGTGCTGTCTACTTCTTCAATTAATATATCGGGTTCAACTGCTGTTGTTTTGTAGTCTTGTGTTGTTTTGTTGTGGCACTTTCCTATGGGGCTGCCTGATTTTTTTCCTACAGAAATCTGGGTATTAAATTAATGACTACATGACCCTCTTCTGTAAGATGGTGATCTGTATCCATTCTGGTTTGAGGTGAAGCCTTTGTGAAATAATAGCTACAAACCAGAATTTTGCAGTTTTTCAATGTATAAAAGAGCCTGGAAGTTCTGCCCATTTCTTGGTGTACTTTTATACACTTTTTCTGTTGGCTTGTAGCTGTGGTGTTCACAGCAACCATAACTGCAACACAAAAATATATGTTATGGTTGACTGTACCCTTGTGTAGCATAGTTTGGTCTCATCCACCTTTCAGCTTCCCCTTGGGCAATGTGCATAATAAGTAGTGCCACATATTTCTCTCTTTTGGCCTGAAGCCTCCTCAGATCCGTGTGGGAACACTGGCCTCCAGGCTTATTCTCACAGTTTACTTATGCACAATTGCATTGAGAAACAGACAGCCTTGTTTATCTTGTTGTTGTTGTGGGGGGGGGGAACTTTTACTAAAAGTTAGCCCTAGTATCATTTGTTGGAATTCACTTATGCAGGAATCTTGGCTCAGAGTGGGAGTTCTCAACCTTTTCAAGCCAGGGGCCGGGTCACGTTCCCTCAGACAGCTTCAGGGGCTGGATGGCCATTTTGTACTTCATCCACCACATGGCACTTCCTGGTATGGTGGAGGCACTGGGGGCACATGATATGGTGCTGTGGGCAACATCCGGCCCACAGGCCACAGGTTGAGAATCCCTCACTTAGAGATTAAGTAGCAGACAAGTAGCTTTAGTGATGCGTAAGATGGAGGGTGAGTGATACAAAATTGTGGTACTAAAAAAGTAAATGCAACACTAATCATAAATCATGCATCTTAAACATTTTCTCAGTCTTCTGAAATTTTTGTCTGACGTATGTTTATGTGTGTACTTCAGTGGTGGGATGTCAAAAATTTTACTACCCCACCGTGATGTCATCACAGTGTGGGCAGAGCTAACATCATGATGTCATGTCATGGGCGGGGCCAAAGAAAAAATACAAAATAATAAAAATAGGGAGCTTCAGGCTATAGGGAGCTTCAGACTAGCAGCTTCTCTTCTTCCTCCCTGTTTGGGAGGATAGCAAGGAGGCCGTGCATATGCACCAAGCACTAGGCGTACATGCACACCAAGTGCTTGGCATGCATGCGCAGTGAAAAGGTAAGCCCCGAAGGTGGTTCTCCCCAAAAGCTGCTACAGGTTCTCTGGGACACTGGAAAAGTTACTACCGGTTCTGGAGAACTGGTGAGAACCTGTTACATCCCATCACTGGTGTACTTGCTTGTTCATTTGCTTGCATGCTTGCTTTTGGGAAAGATCAGTCCTGTTAATTAAGGGATAGTCAGTATTCTCAAGCCACAAAATACCACAAACACATAAGAAGGATAGAAAGGCCTTTGTAGAAAAGAGAATGGTTCGTTCGCCTGGATCTCCTGCAAGTACTGCTGTATTTTCAAACATATTTTGTAATTCCCAGGAAGTTTTCTTTTTATTTTAAACAAAGACTGGCATAGGCTGGAATACAAATACAGTTGTACCTCGCTTAAAGAGCATAATGTGTTCCACAGGATTGCTCTTTAAGCGAGTTTGCTCTTTAAACGAAACACCATTGTAAGTGACCAACTGTGTGTGTGTTGAGGGGGGGGGGGGATTGCAAACTATGATTCATTTGTTAAGCGAGTTTTTGGTTGGTCTTGATCCACAAATGTTTGCCTTAAAATATGGCAATTAGTCTTTTTGTTGTTGTTGTTCAGTCGCACAGTTGACTCCGACCCTCTGCGACCCCATGGATCACCGCCTGCCAAGCACCTCTGTCATCCACCAAGGCACAACAATGTTTTTGTCTTAATTTTTTGATTTTGTTTTATTTCTTGTTTGATATGCTTGTACGGACAAATACAACTGCCACTTTGAAAAGATCCTTATTAAGAATTATGTTAGATTCATTGGCTCAGATTTCTTTCCTGATTACTAAATGTGGCCATTTTATTATATTGCCACTGGAGAAGGTTCGCCTCCGTTTTCAACACTGTGGCATGCTAATTATCAAGCATGACCTTGGAGATGCTGGTAAATGATTCTCTGAATGTATATATGTGTATAGTGTGAGAGAAAAATTCCCTAATTACTTTCACTAAGTTGTTTGGCACATCTGTAAAAAAAATAATAATAGCAGATCCTCTAGCCATAAGCAACCTCAAATCTTCCTTTCTCTTCTCTGAGAAAATAAATTAGTTTAGAGTCCTGAACCTACTTGGATACATTAATTAATGTATTCCTCCCACCATTATACAATTAGAAATATTGCCAGTGTCCAAATGCATGGGTCTTACATCTGGTAGGAAGGAAAACGAACAAAAGAATTAATGTTGATTATAATTTAGACTGGCAATGCTGAAGAAGAGGGAGAATAGCAGAAAGATCCCTTGGCAATGAAGATGAGACCTGAGATCATAATTAAGGAGCAGGAAAAACCCAGGGATACTAACCTCTCTACCCTTCACTTCTGTTCTTCTTTAAATTTATGCCGTGACCTGGTGTATTGTGCTAATTAGCACTTTGTACATTAATGCGTTTTTAAAAGCTCTGTATCTTCTCTGTGGTAGAGTTAAATAAGAAAGTTTCTCAAAATTTGCCATTTCTCATGCAAGAGGAAGACATGTTTTTGGCAGCCTTAGACACACTGTGCCCCTAAATTCAGTGAGAACATTGATAGCTTGAACTTAGTTTGGGTGAAGGGGTAAATGTGTGCATATGGCAAAAAAAATAAAATTATATAGGAACCTTACATATTACTGTATGTATTGTGGCTACTAATGTTATTAGGTAACTAATGCATATAAAATTAGACACATTTAGTATGAATTTATTCATTGCAGAAAAGCGACCCATAGGCATCTGCACCGGTCTGCCTCCATTTTCATTCATTTCCACTTCCCATGTCTTCCTTTGCTTTGGTGTGGCTAGGGGGTTAATTTCATCCTTGGCTTTTTTCCTAGAGCAGAGGTTGATACTGACCATCAGAGAGTAGCCCAGGTTTAATTGAGCTCCCCTGACACTAGTTGAGGCACCCCTATGTAGAACTGCCTAACATAAAAGTTTAGTGATTCACATTTTGCCCACATCCTGGCCCAGCAGCTGTCACTGGCACTCTTTAAGAGCTAAATCCAATTGTTTGTCCCAACTAGAGTAAAATTAGTGGGATGGACATTACTGTTGACTCAACAGGCCCTTTTCATTCAGTGGAACAAAGAATGTATGTATGCTATTAATTGCTTCTTTCTTCAGATTGTCTAAAACAAGACTATTTAATTCTGTTATATAGTTAATCTTTGCAATTAAGAAGCACATGTACACAGAATCCAGACGATGTGAGACAGTGACTTTATGTTCCATCATTCAGTAGCCTATTGTTTTAGCATTAATTAAATGGGGATAGACGATAGAAGAAACTTCAGAAGTCTATGCAATTTGGAGAGAATTCAGCCTCTAAAGTTTTCCTTCTTCCAGTTGATCTCTGCTCTGCTAGCCTGGCTTTGCAGACAGAATTTGTCACTCATGCGGAATACAAACTCATTGATGCTGTATTTGTATTGGCAGAACTTTAATATTTAAACCCTTCTGTCAACTAGTAGAAGATTTGAGGGGAAAGAGCATGGTTTGAACAGAGAGCTTGGCTGTAAACTTTCATGTATCTATGTTTTTATCTGTTTCATTCTTCATTATTTAGTTATAAATATATACACAAAAATCTCTCTGTCTTGGTTTCACTAAAATTGTAGCTCCTTCTCTGAGAAAAAAGCATGAAGCCAAGCTCAAGAGTTTTTGCTGCTCTGCATGTTAATGACTCTTATATCCATTAGAACTCCAGCTACCAAGAAAAAGGAGGGTTTTTCTAATTTCTGACAGGTTCACCATAAATCCTGAAAACAAAGCTCATTTCCTTCTGCTCACACACCAATGATTTTAAAAACAAAGTTCAGGTTAAAACTCATTCTTATTTATATCTGCCTAACCTAACTTGAATTTTTTGGAATAGTAGCCATGTTAGTCTGTGGTTCAGGCATATCAGAAAACAAAGTAAAATAAACAAAACAAAATTAAAAAATGCTGTAAGTTTCACTCCTTGTCTGAAGAAGTGGACTTGATCCATGAAAGATAACAATAATAATATAGCAGTTAGTCTTTAAAGTGCTACAGTGTTTTTTATTTTGTTTTGTTTATTTTATTTTGTTTTCTGATATAACTTAACTTAGACACCTTTCATTCATGGGGTTGCTATAAATTGGAAACAACTTGACAGCATTTAACAACAACTTAACTTTAAAGCATACAGTGAATTCTAAGCATCTGTCCCTCATAATTTCAATGGACTGGATCCCTCCATATTTCAATGGACTGGATTCACACAGATATTTTGTGGCTTGTTTTTATTCATCTCATGTGCCTGGAGTACACATGATGGTGGTTCAAAAATGTCACAATCTTTGAGGAAATCTTTCTCTGTACCCCATTGCCTGCTTATGCTACTAGCAGTAACATTGGTCTTCCACATGATTCTTATATGATTCACCTAATTCTTTTACATCAAAATGTCAGAAATTTGACACACTGGGAGATTTCTGCCAGAAATAGACTATGTTCTTCACAACTGAGTTTTGGTGTCTCCCTCCATATTGATAAGGTTCAGTCTTCTTATGCAAACTGTGCTGGCAGAAATCGTAAGTCTGTAGGTTGAAGCCTGTACCTCCTAAGCAAGATATGCTGAAGAACTCCGCAAACTGGGAAGAATCCTCTGAAAACACTTACTATACCTCCTCATTCAGTTGTCAAGAAAATGGGGGGAGGAGGAGGTCTCAATTACAGAAGGATTCAGTATGCAATCTTATATTCATTAGGAAATTGTTCAGATGTGCATTTGTCCCTTTGTTGGGTGTTCTGTGGAAAGCGGGATGGTCTACTCTTTGTTTTCGGCCTCTCTCTCGCTTTTTTGAGCTCCTGTCAGGGGATTCTACTATTTGGCACACAAATTTTGGTCACTCTGCTGGCCACAGACCAAGACTCCTGCTTTGAATTTCCAGAATCATGAAGTGGCTGAATAAGCGAGCTATTTCAGGACATCAGCAAATTGAACATTTCCCCTGCTCCTCCATGGAGGGCCTAGGAAAGTGAAATTATTTCTCTAAATTATTAATTAAAAATTATTTACCTTTAACTGCTGATCAAAGCCAAGGCTGCGGGTAGTTTCTTGATCCAGTACTGCATACAAAGGCAAGAAGAAATATATATATATTAATCTGAGTAATTCAGCACATCAGTGATGGTGTAGTAGATGCCAAATATTATACATAATAACTTCATCTCTGCTGACACTCTATAGAGAAACACATGAAGTGTTCATTTTTCTTACCACTTGAAGATACCTCTTGTGACCAGAAATAGAGTTGCTTGAAGTCAAGATGCTGTTTGGGCATGAACATCGCACCCAATGGCATATGGTTCCTCCCTCTGACTACATATTTAGTAGGCCTTTACAGCAGGAGTTCTTGACCTTTTTAAACCAAGGGCCGGGTCAAGCTCCCTCAGATAGCTTCAGGGGACAGATGGCCATTTTGCCCTTTATCCACCACATAGAATTTCCTGGTGTGTTGGAGGGGGGAGGTGGGCCACATGAAATGGCACTGTGGCCTGCATCCGGCCCACAGGCCACAGGTTGAGAATCCCATCTTTACAGTCTGCACCAGTAGGATCCATGCAGTCCCATCCTCAGTAGGTCTTTTTTACTTCTGCATTGGTGTGCATGGAATTCCTTTTGTGCTTACTATTCTTAAGGAAATATATTCAGTGTAATTATTTGGTGGAGCTATAGTGGGTCCCCCTCCCCCCTATTTTTCAGGACAATGGGAATGGGGGAATGACAATTTTCAGGAAAGTTTAATAGTGACAGTTACCTCTTGTCAACATCACTGCTTACAGCTGTATAAAAATGGCATTGAGGACAATACCCAGTAATTAACACTGCTCAGCCTGCTGGCATTTATACAAAGGCAAATGTGGTTTGACAAGAGAGTATGATAATGTCATTATTAAGCATTCTCTTCATTGCAGGATGCTCCAGGGTGGGTCACAAAGTGCAATAAGAGACAGTGATTTTATTTCACTTTACCTTACTTTACTTTATTCTGATTATAAAGCGACTTCTACTAAACTATATTGCAGGCATTTAAACATTTAGCAGAAGGTCCTGTTTATATTGTATAGTCTTGGATTTTGTGGCTCAGAATGCAAAAGTTTCCTTGACTTCCCCTCCTCTTTCTGTGGCACTTTTGACCTTTTCTGTTGTGATCTCACTTGTGTTTTCCTGCATATATTAGAATGCTGCTGTTGTCAGTTTTGTAAAGCAAGCTGTGCTTCAGAGATGAAATCTGCCTGAAGCATCACCTATGTTATGGTTTCCTTTTCCTTTTCTCCCTTCTAATTAGTTTCCTTCCATTTATAGCCTAAGAGGGGGAAACTATCCCAATGATTAAGGATACTGGGCTGGGGTGTTTTGTATTTCTCATTTCTCCTTATCAATAACTCCCCCCAAGGTTGTGGTAATATGTCCTCCCAATGAAAAATTAATAGCCACAGGCTGCTTGTTACTGGAAGAATCTTATGATGTCCTGACAAGAGGGCTGCATCCAAACTATTTTGCATTAAAATTGCAAGGCACTCTTGCTGGTTTTCTTTGCTCTTAATCAAGAGGGAAAGGAAGCCTTCTTATGGCATTTCAATCGTTAGTTGAAAGAGTGTGCTGAGGATTTTTTAACCTAGAAGGCAACTTTACATGAGATCATCAATTCTTAATGTGTATGGACTGAGATGAGGTCATGGTATTTCTATTTCGGGAGTGCAGAAGGAAGAACCATGAGTTACCATCAATTCTTCCATTCTCTCAGCCATGACAAATTATGTTTCAGAAATAAAGCATTTCAAAACCATGTACACAGAATAAGTAAACGTAAAAAGAAATGGGCATTGTAGGAAAAATAGGTTTCTTGTTATTCATGGCAAATTCTAAATCTTGCTAGAAAATGCAGCTGAACATGCTTTTGAAAAAATATTTTATATAATAATAGATAATGAACTAAAATGGGGTGCTTGGTCAAGAATTGTATTCCATTTAGTCCTTTTATTATGTGAAAGCAGTGTAGCAGCTATTGAATCTTTCTCTCCTAAAACTCACCTGTAGAACAATCAGCCAGAAACTAATGAACAGATAGTTGTTCCAAATGATTCCCTAAAAACTGGTTAGTCTTAGCGGTATTAAGAGAAACAACTCTTTCTGGTTTAAATTATTATTCAACAAACTAATATGGCTACCTAAGATGCCCCCCAAATAAGATAATGGTAAGCCACTCTCTACTTTGAAAACCCTGGAAAGGGTTACCCTAAATTAAAATTGGCTTGGTGACACACAATTAATTATAAAGGTCAGCTCCCCAATCCATGGGGATATGTTCCAAGGTCTTCTATGGATACCTGAAATTCTGGAAAGTAGTGAATCCCATATTATAGCCCAGTGGTGGCAAACCTATGGCATGCATGCCAGAAGTTGCATGCATAATCCTTTATACTGGCACATACAGCAATTGAGGGGAAGCCCCGTCCTACACAGCCCAGTCGGCACCATTTTCCCACCACCCCTCCCTTTCTCTCTCTGCCAAAGGAAAGTGTGAGATTGAAATTCCAGCTGGGAGGCTATGGTTGGGAGAGGTAAGGTGGGGAGCACTAATGGGGCTCCCTGATGGCAGAGTTGGAAGGCCCAATAAAGGGTAAGAAGGCAAGACCTAGTGAATAGGAAGGCCCATCAGGTGATGGGAAGGCTCAGTGGGGTGGGGTGGGGTGGGGTGGAAAAGCTGTACAGGGCTTCTCCAGAGCCTGGGGAGCCTTTCCTGTGGCCGTGTGGGACTTCCCTGGAGCCCGGGAGGCTTTTCCGGTGCCCAGTGCCACCACATGGTGCTCGTCCAGGCAAGTGGCCCCTTGCACTGTGGAGGGGGCTTGTGCAGGGGGCAGCTTGCTGGGGTGGCAGTGGTGCAAAGTTTGGTGGTGCAAGTAGGGTTGTCATATGTCCTGGTTTTCCAGGATTTTCCTGGATTCAAGCTATCCTAGCTGGTTCAAGAAAAAAAAACATGTAAAAGTCCCGGATTTTTAAATTTGAACAGAGGAAGCAAGATCACCCCTCACCAAAGAATTTTTGCAAAGAGTTAATTCACTGCCTCCCTGCCTTTCTTTAAATTATCCTGCTTGTTAGTGGCAAAGGCAAAACAGCACCCTGAGAAGCCTGCTGGGGAGAAGAGACTTTTGCAAGCGAGATAATTGAAAGAAAGGCACGGAGGCACTGAAATAACTCTTTGCAAAAATTCCTTGGCTCACCTTAAATTTAGGGGACAAGGAGTTGTCCTCAGCCCTTTTCCTCAAAAGCTGGAAGGGAACAAGAAATATCTATATCTAAGAAGCCAAACCTCCACCATACATTGGGATAGAAGATTTCTTTTCATGTGACTGCAAAGGGTTAATTGCATAGGGTCAGTATTCCCTTTCTGCCTTGGACAGGGATTCTGTGGGTTCTTAGAGCCACGATCTCCCTAACGTCCCTGTCCGACGCATGCACAGTTTGAAGAATGCAATGACGTCACATGGCTGTCCCGGTTTGGTGGGAGATAATTATGGCAACCCTTGGTGCTAGGGTAGTGTACATGCATAGTTGAAATGTGCTGGTGATGTCACATGGATGCACACATACCCTATGACATCACTAGCACATGTGTTGCTTGCCACCCATCTCCCTCCACTTCCTGGGGCACTCGGTATCTAAAAGGTTTGCCATCACTGTTATAGCCCATCTATCTAAGTCATACAAGTAGAAGTGCTGCAAAGCCTCCATGGAACTTTCAGGTCCACTCAGAAAAATATTCCCCTGAAAACAATCCATTCCTTCTCAACATTACATTGTAGGGTGTGTCCCCTAGTGGCTAGCTCTGGTCATGCACCTTCATAATAAGCATTTCAGGGATTTTTCACAAAATATTTTTGGACTCATAGATATGGGGATGACCTGGACACATTTCTACACCACATAATAACCTGGAATATTTAAGGTATATTTCCAAATAGCCACAATTTCATGGTATTACATGCAATGTATTAGGATTATCACCATGAAACATTTTATATCATAACATTTTAAAACTCATTTTATATTGCTAATATTGCATTCACAGATACACCATAAGTGTTGTTTCCAAGGTCACACAACCTACTGAACCTGCATAGATTAGGGACAGAGCTGATGTATACTAGATAAGGTACCTAAGGAAGTTTACATCCTAGTGTAGGTTCTGATAGTAACAGTCCTTATGTATCAACTGCTAGTATTCAACACAGAGAGCATTTGGGGTTTACAAAGGATCATTCTATCAAGGAATCCCCTAGATTGGTGGTGCCAAACCTATGGCATGTGTGCCAGAAGGGGCACACAGACCCCTCTCTGTCGGCATGTAGAGGGTTGCTGCAGCAGAGTTTGTCCTACCCCTCTGCCCAGCAGCCCAATGGGAGCACTCCCTTTGTCCATCAGCACAGAGTTCACCCCACTCCTCTGTCCAATAGCCCAATGGAAGCACTTCCTCCCCCTTGCACAGGGTTCATACTGCCTCGGTCTCTAAAATATTTGCTATCACTGCCCTAGATGTAGTCTGAATAGGAAGACCTCAGGTATAACTTTATACAGCTTAATTGAAGATTGGGAGCCAATGTAGTGAATAGAGCGATTGGTTAGAACTCAGGAAATGGGGACACCTACTGGAGGTGTAAGGGTTAACCCACTCCTTGTATATCTTCCATTCCTAAACAAACAAATACACAAAAAGAAGACAAAAGCAACATCAACATAATAAAAAGTAAAAACCTGTTTTTTGTTGTGATATGGCTTCCAAGTGATGTACAGTATTTTACTTTCAGAATCTAGAAACGTTGCAGCGTAGCCCAGCAATAAGCCGTTGGGCAGCTGAGGCCCCTGCATTTGGGCGTTCCACCAATTTGGTCCACTAGGTAGGAGACAAATGAATCAGGAGGTGAGCTATCAGTTGATGAACATATCTGTAGCAAGCTGAGTTTTCTGAAAGTATTTCTATTCACGGTTTTATGATGAATAGGCACATGACACTGAACATGCGCAAATTTGCACATTTAGAAATGGAACAGCAACAATCTAGTGTTAGAGGGGGAAATTCTCAGGTACAAGAACTGTTGATACTATTCATGCTAGTCATGACATAGGTGTTTCATAAACATTGAATAAAACGAAGGGAAAATGGGAATTTGATGAAGTTTGTAGGCAATTAAAACAATTTATTTCACTATTAACTTGACAGACTCTAAATGGGAATCAGTTATGGATGAAAATGCAGTTTTATTACCCTGTATTCAGGCTGCTGTGTAATTAAATAATGAAACAGAGAAGCATCCATGAATGCCTTTTCTAGCAAGGCAGCCATCCATCACTCCATCTTCTGCTGCGTGTGCACAGAAAGAGAATGAAAGAAAGTGTTTTCATGTAATCACTCCCAAACTGCTTTATGTGTGCATAAGAAGTGTATCTGCTGTACCTGTTGGAATTTGTTTTTTCCCCTTGGGTTCTTCATGCACTAAACATTTATGTGGAATGATATGTTTCAACCTGTAGCACTTTTCCAGGTATTATGAGGTCCTTGGGAGGCGGGAGACTTGCAGTGGCAGGCAAAAATCCACACAATCTTTTATGAACTTGTTCATGCCTTATATCAGGAGTTCTCAACCTTTTAAAGCCGGGGGCTGGGTCACACCCTCTCAGACAGCTTTGGAGGCTGGACAGCCATTTTGCCCTTCCTCCACCACATGGCACTTCCTTCCTGGTTTGATGAAGGCGGTTGGGCCCCCACACATGAAATGGTGCTGTGGGCTGCATTCAGCCCACAGGCAACAGGTTGAGAATCTCTGCCTTATATAGATTAGCAGGAGACTGATGGCCACCCAAATCTTATTACTGGGATGCTGAGATTGGGAAGGTGAGTATTTGAGACTGGGGGGAAAGGGATCAAAAGCATTCTGTGATTTAGTGACAGAGAAGTGTTTGTTGGGTACAGAAGTTTGATGAAAGTAGCACTGCTGCATCTTCTTACTCAAATCCTCTCATGCATGGGTGACGCCTATATGGCATTTTGAGGAACTAGGGTGTAAAAAAGCAGGGACCACAATAAAAAAATCTATAATGTCCACAGAAATTTTTTTTTAGCCAAAAACATTTCAGTCAATGCAGAAAATACATAAATTAGGTAATGTGCATAAATCACTAGATGTGTTAGGTACATTGAACAAATATATGCACATATTATGGATAATGTGCAAAAAAGATTGTGTTTGTCAATGTGGGAAGAAAAAGAAAGGTCTTACCTCCAGGTATGGAACAGTTAAAGGAATAAAACATAGGTGAAATTAAGAGTAATGAAACGAATCCAGAGTGTGGTTTCAAGTCACGATTGTTTTTGGCTGCTCATACAGTGTTATCTGCTAGTTTTGATCCCAATCAAAGGTTACTTTTTATTTGTTGCCTTGGATAGATAATGTGCATAAGAGGAATTAGTATCATAAAGTAGAATTTTAACTAGTCCATGTTATATAAAGTAATTTCAATAACTTGGTCTGGATTACGTGTGTACAGTATATTGGAAAATTGGCATTTATTTTACTAAGGCATGTAATATCTTTCCTCACCACATTTATTGAGATATTAGAGATTCCACAAAATCATACACACACACATACACAAAGAAACTGCCTTGAGTGCCATCTCACATATTATTTATTTTTATCTAATAATAATATCATGATGTATCCCTTGAAATTGAAGAATTTGAGTCTGTAGACAACTTCTTCTTCTTCTTCTTCTTCTTCTTCTTCTTCTTCTTCTTCTTCTTCTTCTTCTTCTTCTTCTTCTTCTTCTTCTTCTTCTTCTTCTTCTACTAGAATATCTTAATTAACACATGCTTTCTGTGTCTAGTGTTGTAATGTGTGTCATTGACAAAGTGTTAAAGAATTCCTGATTGTTTTAAGAACTATGCTGTTATTGCTTTATGCATTCTAACTGGAGAAAAGAGATTAATATGGAACCAGTCATAAAAAGATGTTATTTTCATGTTTATTCATCAGGGGGCTAGAGGCACAGCAATGATTATAGCAATGCTTGCTAGCTATCAAAATCAGAGCTATTTCATTTTGACTCATTCATTCATATTCAGATGTGTTGTGGTTTTCACCACCAGCCTTAATTACCATGTATAGCAGATCCATAATTCCTAACTCAAAATGTGTGATAACTTGAGTGTGACCCATGGCCATAAGGGTTTAAGGGCTGGTGGTTTATATGGCATGTTGATCATCAAACTGCTGACTCTTGTCATGAAAAATACATAGCAGTTGTTATGTTATGAAAACATAACATTATATTCAGCACATTACAGATGCTGAATTTTTTTTATCCACACTTGTATGTGAAATATGGGAATCAAAAACAAAGTAAGCATTCTCTCATATATAAAATCTAGCTCTGTTAAAAATATAACTGTTTTCAAAAATAATATCTTCTTAAAATAGTCTGTGTTGAAGAGGGGTGATACTAAATGATAAACAGAATAATGACCACTGTTCAAGTAAGAGATTTGCTATTTTGTTCCTTTTAATTCTATGTTTTAAGTCATGTTCTGGATTTTTAAAAAAAAACGTTTGATGGGATAGTCATATAATGCAACTTCATGAAATCTTTGAACTCTATTAGTAGCTTGGGCAGGTAACTATTTTAAAGTCTTAAATGATTGAATGGTGAAATGTGAGGTGGCAATTCAGATATTCTAACATTCAGCTCAGCAATAGTTCCTTGTATAAGTTCCATTTTTGCTTTACAATTATTTTTGGTAGGGATGTAACCCCAACAAAACTTGGTCTTTTCAATGGCTTCTTGCAATATATCAAAACTCATATCCTACCATTTACTGTACAGTATCTCCCTTTTTTTTGTTACTGTTGACAACCTCTTATGGTCATATGGATTCCTCTGGCTTTGCCCCCTGGTAACCAAACATGAGATGATAACATCTGAGCTTTGAGAATTTGGTGCATGTCTGTAATCTTCCCTGGGACCCTAACTCTTCAGTGTTTTAGGTCCCAGGGAAGCTTATGGGTGTATCAGTCTACAGTACCAGACAGCTACATTTAGTATGAGGACACTGGGGGTTAAGGTGTGTTATTTCAAAGTATCCTTTTAAGATGAAAAAAGATTAGCCACTCCCTCAGAGGTAGTCTACTAGACTACAAACAGAGGTTGTATTTCTTAATGCAATGGTGAGGTAAACTGGCTATAAAACCAGTGGCTATACAATGGTGGCACACAATTGTGTGTGTGTGTGGGGGGGGAAGGACCATAAATGGGAAACTACCAAGGAGTGACTTCTTGAAGAGTAGTCAACACAAAATGGTTACCCTAGCTGTGTAGGTGTTGTTCCCCCCTCTTCATTTTCCCATCAATTTACTCAGTTTCTCTTGGAATTGTTTCCTCAAAGATGATGAAATAGCAAAAGATGCAGTGATAGGTCCTGTTTTGTTTTTTGTTTTAAGTGCTATTCAGTGGTTTGGCAGTTTGAGAAGTGGAACCGTTTAAATGGCAAACACTGAAAGTAGCATATGTGAAAATGTAATATATATTTGTTTGTTGGCACAATGAATAGCAAATAAGATCTATTCACAGGAGAGCTGTTCAGCACAAGGGCAGAGTGGTAAATGTAATTTGTTTATTGACAAACTATCCAGTGGTGGTGCAGCAGAGCAGCAAACATGACAAAAGTAATGAATCTTTTCCTTTATAAAGTGATTATATTTGAACAGTTCAAATTAACCTGTGGTTTGAGCCTATTGCTTGGGTGAACTAATTTGCTGAAGTAATGACTCTTTGCAGCTACTCCACAGATGATCAGCTAGAAAGATCCTGTACTGTGCAAGCGTGCAGCAGAATGGAACTGGCTTGACTTGACTTGCTTTAACTTGCCGTATGGTTAGGAAACCATGACATTATTAAAAAAATAGTAGCAAAAATATTATTTCTATTTCTCTCCCCCCCCCCCCCAGCTTTTCAGCATACTGCTTGGTCAGCGTATCACAGCATCTTCCAAGGGGAAAACCCCAGAACACCAAAGCGAATGGAAACAATGATGACGACAACAAGAAAATGCAGGGTGTTATATTAGCTTTATTTTGGTGTTAAGGAATGCAGTTTTTGAGGGAATCAGTTAGCCCTCACCCCCTCTGTCAACATTTTCATCCTGCAATGATGGAGTCTAAAAAATATTGTGTTGTAAGCTCTGAGAATTATGGGATCTGTGGTGCCTGTAGCTAAAGGGTGGGTGTTCAGGGACTGGTGTTTGGTTGTTCTAAAAACCCTCTGCAAAGGGCAAGCATACCGGATGGAAGCCTAGGCCTATGCCTCTTTTCTGAAGCATCTTAGTTCCCCAGCTGCATTGATTTTTAGCTGTGCAATAATAATCTACTATAACAGTGATAGCAAACCTTTTAGAGACCCAGTGCCCAAACTGCAACCCAAAACCCACTTATTTATTAAAAAGTGCCAACACAGCAACGTGGGAGGAAGGAAATGCTCCCACCAGGTTACTGGGCAGAGGGGTGGCGTGAACTCTGTGCTGGGGGAGGGAGGAAGTGCTCCCTTTGGGCTGCTGGGCAGGGGATGGGGCAAACGCTGTGCTGGGGTACTGCCCACAGAGAGTCAATTTTACAGCCAGTTTGCCACCACTGTATTATAATATACTCTTGTATATTACTAATGCTACATATATAGTAATATACTGTATAGGGTTCCCACTTTTTCTGTAGTGATCCAGTCAGACAGATACATCATCTGAGTTAATATTAGACTGTAAAGAGAAGTGCAGTATTCATGCCGACACAGGCAATGTACTGTCCATGACACTATAATCTTGGCAGTTTATGTTATTAAAGTGTCTTCATATCAGAGTCATGTGGGTCATAAATTTGGTTTTATATGGTTATGGTCAGATACCTGATTTGAAGTTGCATCCCAAAAGGTGAGCAGCTTTTCTTTGATTTATTGAATGAAAGCAGAATGCAGCGAGATTTTTGTCTCTTTTTACCAACATTTCCTGTCGTTCTCCAGCTCTCATTATCTGTCAGTCTCTCCATATTTCTTTGGTTTTCTGATGCCGAGACATAGATAATATTGTTCTAGGATTCCATTCCCAAATTCTGAAGTGTTCTAAAATTACTTTAAGCCATTGATGGGGACACATTCACTCATATTTTTGAAGTGCTACTCTGATCAAGGATAAAAGTTGTGAGCATTTTAGAATGTCAGTAGATATTTTTGAATAAGAATTCATTTTAAATGAAGAGAGATTGAGTGGATCATGCTTTGGGGAGAAAAATCTCTAGTTAATTTTCAAGTTGCATAGATAGGCCTTGAATACAAATGCAGCCCAACATGGTTTTTCTTCCATCTCAAGCAAGCCTGAGAACAAATTAGTATTCACTAATATTTTACTATGAAGTAAAATCCAACACTAAATGCAAAGAGGTTATCAGAATTAAAGTTTAGATGTTTCTTCTCTTTTTCTTTTTCTTCTTTTTATTTCAACCCAGAGTAATCTCTGACATGAAATTATTATAATGGATTGAGGAATGTTTTCAGGTATTGCCCTGAGGATAGTATAGGAAGAATGTTTGGGGACACATTCACTCATATTTTTAAAGTGCTACTCTAATCAAGAATGAAAGTTGTGAGCATTTTAGAATGTCAGTAGATATTTACATATTTATAATGTCAGTAGATATTATGCAGGCAGCATAAGGACTTTGCTCCCGCCGCTGCCACTACCACCGGACTTTCCTCGGCCGACCCCGGCTTCGGAGCTGTGCGGTGCAAACGCTTGGCAATAAGAATGTGTTATATTATGCTATATTATAGTATTTTCGATGTGATTTTTACAATGTCCTGATGTTTTTTAATTTGTAATTGTTACTGGAGATTTTTTGGGACTTTTAAATATGTTTTTGTGATGTTATATTTGCTACGTGATATTTGTAATTTGCTATGTGATATCTGTAATTGATTCTATGCTACGTAATTTGCTATGTAATTGTAATTGTTTCCTCTGTGAGTTGCCCAGAGTCGCTGTGCGAGTGGGGCGGCATATAAGTCAAACAATTAAATTAAAATGTTTATGCATTGCTACTCAGCATAACATTTTCAGAGCTCATGTTGAAATGCCTTATGAACAGGGTTTTCATTATGCTCTAATGTTATGAAGTAATTAAGGTAAATTTTCCAATTTCCCCCCACTTCCTAGTGGTCTTGCCAACAGAAAGGATTGATTAAAAGTACCTGCCTCGCTATTTTGGATAGACACGTGGTGCATAAACTAAAATAAAGAACAAAAAGATTTGTATGCAAAGGCGTTTCAGTAGAATAGCAACTTTCTCCCTCCCAAAATGTTAAGATGGGATACTTATCAGAGAATAAACCAAACAAAAACACTGTAGCACCTTGAAGACTAACTTCAAATTCAACTATGTAGGATAGTTATGTGACTCTGTTGTAGCTGAAACAAGTGACGATCTTGTGTGGCATCTTAAGCACTATCCAATTTTATTTGACATGTGTTTTAGTGGATGATGAAAAGGCCTGTAGTTCTCCAAAGTTTATGCCAAATAGAACATTTTAGTCTTTAAGGAATGACAGGACTCATGGAGGGTCCATGACCCAAACTTTGCAGGGACTGCTGTACTAATCCTGATCGCTCCAGCACCGTGGTATAGAATGGACCCATATTATGCGAGGCATCTGGCTGAGTGCTGTGGCAGGTAGGCAATAAAGGATGAAATCTGCATATGCAGCAGAATTCTAAAATTGACTAGAATTGCTTTTTAATCAGCTTCTGGTTGAATCAGTTTCACTCTAACAAACGTTCTTAAAAGATTGCAGGAAGGAACTAGATAATTCACAGTGGTTTGAAGTAACTGTTCCCTTTTATTTCTTTTAATGTTTTGAAATGTACCCATGATTAAAAGTGGATAAGTATACACAATTTACAATTTTAAATTTCTTAGAGGGGAGAAGTAAGTGCAGCAAAATCTTGCATAAAGAGCGCCTCTCTTAGAGAGTAACTCGCTTAAAGAGCAGAATTTTATCTGAATGCTTGCCTCGTTTAACAACTAAAACCAACCAAAAACTCACTTAACAACTAACCCGGGGTTTGCACACACCCCCGCCCCGCCAAAAGTCACAATTGGTCACTTACAATGGTGTTTCGCTTAAAGAGCAATCTTGCTTAAAGAGCAACCCCGTGGAACGTATGATGCTTTTTATTTAATTATTATTTATTTATTAATTTAAATTTGTTTATCGCCCTCTTCCCCAAAGGGACCCAGGGCGATTCACAACACATCAGCATCGATAACAATTTAAAACCAGTTCAAAAAATTAAAAGTTTTAAAAGTTTAAAAGAAGCAAGGTAACACTGTATGTCTCCTGATCTACATTGTTGTTCTCTGAGCACTTGTGTTTTGTTTTTGCCTAGGATGTTTTCAGCAAAGGGGAACACTTCTCTATTGCTCAAAGGATAATTAGGGGAAAATAACAAGGTCTCCCCCTCAAATATGTGAAAACAAAGCTTGTATTAAAGTAGAGGCAATTCAAATGTAAACTAAAGCAAGTTCACCTATTAAAGTGATGGCCAACATTGGCACTCCAGCTGTTCTTGAACTTCAATTCCCAGAAGCCCTGATCAGGAGGAGTGCTGACTTGGGCTTCTGGTAAATTGAAGTCCAAGAACACTCAAAGTACCAAAGTTTGCCACCACAAACCTATTAGGTCTTTGCCTCATAGGTAAAATAATGAGAGGAATTTTTAGGATGGTCTCAGGGAGGTGAAGAAAGGCATCATCTTAGCAAACATGATGCAGAACCACACTGGCTCCTTTCTAAAGACTGAGAGTGCTGTTCTGTGTGGGTAAGGCTAGTAGAAATATACTGAATATCAAATTTGTCATGACTTGACACAGGTTGCGGATTAATCCCCTCTTATGACAGGAGCTCACCTCAGAGAGTGTAGCATATATAAGATGAAAATAATTAACATAATTTGCCAATAAATTTCTTTTTACCTACAAAATAAACTATTCCAAAGCATGAGCCTACTTTTTCCCCAAATAAAGAACAGTTTCATATTACGTGTGGTTCTGCAAAGCTATAATTTCATCTTTCATCTGTCAGATATATGATTTAAATTTTAAGGGGGAAAATTAGTAGGAAAGATACTATCAAATATCTTTTTTGTGCTTGGCAATGTTAAAATCATAGTCTTTAGTAGTTGGGTTGGCATTTGATTTTTTATTATAGTCACATGGCAATGCTATTCATAGAGACTTCACATTTGTACAAGATGTAATTTTCACTTGTTGTTCAGTTGAAAAGTGACTCCATGGACAACCGCATGCAAGGCACCCCTATCCTCCGCCATCCTCCTCAGCCCACCCTGCTTTGTGCCCATTGCATCAACAATGCCATCTAGCCATCTCATTCTCTGCCGCCCCTTCTTCTTTTAACTTCGACCTTTCCCAGCATCAAGACCTTCTCAAGTGAATCCTCTCTTCTCACTTGATGTCCAAAGTACTTTAACTTCATCTTCAGTATTTGACCTTCCAAGGAGCAGTCAAATAAACAACAGGGGTTGTTTATATTGTACCAATTCCTAATCCATTGTATCTTCTGTGTGCATTTGGGTGTTGGCATATATTGTGTATTGTGCCTCTTGCCCTGTAAAATTTGCAAGATACTTCACAGCCTGAAAATATCCCCATAGCTATCATGGCAAGGAACTGTTGTAACATTATAACATGGGGCTGCCCTTGGTGACCATTTGGAGGCTGCAGCTGGTACAGAATGTGGCTGCTCAGGTAGTGATGGGCTGCAGGCGCTATGCTCCTGCCTCACCACTGCTTTGGGAGCTGCACTGGTTGCCAGTATGTCTGCAGGTGCAATTCAAGGTGCTGGTTATTACCTTTAGGGCCCTACATGGTAGTGGGCAAGGATACTTAAGTGACCGCGTCACTCTGAGAACATCTGTCCGTCCCACCAGGGTGGATTGGAGAGGCTCTCTTATCATTCCATTGGCTATAGAGGTGCATCTCTCTAGCACCAGAAGGAGGGCCTTCTCTGTGTCCGCCCCTTCCCTTTGGAACTTCCTGTCAACTGAGTTATGCCTACAGACAGAGCTCCTGCCCTTTCGGAAGGGCCTAAAAACCTGGCTGGCAGGGCAGGTGTGGGGCTCACATAATACGGGGTCCCATGTTGGGTGGTTGATTTGATTGGACAGACACCCCTGTCTCTCTTTTAAACTTTTTTAACCTTTTAAACTTTTTAAATCTTTTAAATTCTTGAGTATTTTTTTGTAAATTTATAGTTTAAATTTTTTAAAATTAATTTTGAGCCTTTGGGTTTTAATTTCTGAATTTGTTTGGTTTGTATTGTATTCATTATGTATACTCCTTCTCTTTTTTCTGTAAGCCGCCTAGAGTCAGGTTCGCCTGATTAGGGCGGGATAATAAATCTGAATAAATAAATAAACAGTAAAATATAATGGAGCAGTGGCAACAGGGACTGCACTCCAATGGCTCTGCAGTAGAGGTGGAGGCAGAGGTGATGACTGGAGTGGCAGAAGGTTCCAGCCCCCTTCAGAAAGGAGGTTGGTGATGTTAGGGATACAAAGCAAAAAAAGCAAAAGCAATCACACTTCTACAGTATATTGCTCCATAGAACTCAGTGTACTCTCTGGGTGGTTCATAAGTTAATTACCTTTCTCTCCCCCCCCCCCAACATGTTGAGTACTCATTTTACTCACCTCGGAAAGATGGGAGGCTGAGTCAACCTTGTGCTCTGGTCAGGATCGAACTCACACCCTTTTGGTTGCTGTACAGCAGTTTAACCACTGCGCCACCAGGGAAGTGGGAAAAAGAGAGATAAAATGAATGGGAACTGAAGGGAAAGGGGGAAATTGGGAGAGTGCTTTGCAGAAGCAGCTACAGGTTAAAAAACATTTGGGAAAGGTTTCTCAAAAGATACGGAACCCGGAATAAGCACCTGATTAAAAAACACACCTTGATTGAAACCTGGACTATTTTACTAGCCAAGAAGCGCCTTCACTGAGCTATCCAGAAATCTTAGTACACTTTTAATGTCCAGTTCTCTGCCAAAATTCATCCTGTGATGTTTATAGTAAAGGTAAAGATTTCCCTTGCTCAAAAGCCAGTCGTGTCCAACTCTAGGGTTCACTGCTCATCTGTTTCAAAGCCAAAGAGCCAGCGCTGTCTGCTTCTGCAGACATTTCTGTGGTCATGTGGCAGGCATGACTAGACATCGGAGCACACAGAACACTGTTTCCCTTCCCACTGAAGTGGTCCCTATTTATCTACTTGCCATTTCTTGCTTTTGAACTGCTAGGCTGGCAGAAGTCTATACACGCACTCAAATTCCAGTGCTGAAAATATCTGCTCTGAAATGATCCTTATGCTATCTTCTGTAAATAAAGAAGGCGGGGTTGTTGTTTGTATGTAACAATCTAATAGGTACATAGTCCTGCTTAATGGGATTCACATTCATTCGCACAAAGTTAACTTGGTAAAAGACAACGCAACATGCTGCAAAGTAAAAAGGACTGACTGCAGAATTAAATGTTAGTGGGAACAGGGCAGCAGATCTATCAAGAGCTAATTAGACTGAGAGCTCAAAGACAGGCTTGGGAGTTAGCAGAATGAACAAAGTTAAGAAAGGGGGCAAGTTAAGAAAGAAAGAGAAGAAGGGTGTTTTTGTGTGTGGATGAAAAGAAGCTGCAAAGACCAATATTTAAATTAGAAAGCCTGACAGAGCCATCTGTGAGATGGTTTTGTAATGTTACCTGAAACTGTTGACTAAAGTAAACTGAGAACAACTTTGATATTTTAAGCTTAAATAGCCCCTTTTGTACCAATTTACTTGTTGACTGCTTTGCTCTTTCAATTATTGTGCATTGCATGGTAACAGCCTTCTTTTCTTTGTTGTCAACTTTTGATTCTAAATCCAGCTTTCTATGTGATGGTGACACTCTTAAAACACAAAAATAATTGTGTTTGAACAAGTGTATTTTTTCAGGTTCAAATCTTTGAGGGCAAAATAAGCAGAAAGGTGCCTCTTTGATGGGGTAGATTCATTTGTCAAATCCTTACTGCTGCTTCTTATTGAAATAATATGGCAAGACATTATGGCTGATTAAACTTCACCCTTAGACTTGAAAAGTTTCTGATCTTCAGTCCCGGCAATAAAAATGCAAACACATTGCTCTGTCTCAGTAATTTGCAGAGGTAAACTGGTGCATTTCAGGAAAGCTTCAAGGAGGAGAATCTTTGCAAAGGGCAAAGCTGGCTTTGACTTCAATCAGGAAAGCTGAAATGATATGAATGCAGGAGAGCACTTGGAAGCAGAGAGTGGACAACTTTGTGGCAAGCATTGTCATACTGTCATTATCAGGCTTTGCATACATCCCCTATTAGAGGAGAAGCTTGAACTTTCAGATTGTAACTGAATCTGAGTGACAACATGCCATCTAGCAGCAGTTTTTATTCTAGTCCTTGATGCGTGAAATACGGAGTAACACAGAGGAGGTGAAATAGAGATCGGAGGGCATTTGTCAAGTTTTAATGCCATCAAGGGAAGAAAAATCTGTTGTTTTTCTATTAGCATTTAGCAAACTGCCTTGAAATTCTGAGCATAGAGATGCACCCGTGATGAAAGAGCTGCAAGAGAAGGCAAAAGTGCTCCCCAAAAGATGTTTGAGGAAACAACAGATCACACATCATCAATTGAAAGTGGAGCAAACTCCTTAAGATGTCAACCTTGAAGTAACTATGAGCCAAACTACGTGACATAAGAAATCCGTTCTTAGAAAAATTGATTCCGATTCTGAAAACTGGATCATAGCGGTTGGGAGTGTAGGACTTAATCTTGTCACCGTTTATCAATATTCCTTGCTAGAATTATCAGTTGGCAACCCTACTTTAGGGAGGAAAAGGCAGGTGAGATTTCTCCTTCTCTTTAAATTGCTAATATACTTGGGGGTAAATCAGAAAACCGGTTTGAGGGACAAAGAGCTAACCTACATTTACTGTCACTGCTGCCCTGAGAAAAAAACCCTCTATTTTATTCTGGTACCTGCCTTTTAAATGAGTCCAGATATCACGTAACTCATGTCAAGGCATTGCTATGGGGTGGCGAAACTTACCTGAAGGTTATTTGTGACTCCCTGAGAATTAAAGGTCTGTTGCATGTCTCACAAGCTTATCTGAGGTGCTAAATACTGAAGGTTTCAAGTATGAGTTATGAGGTAAATGTGGGTGGATCTCAAATATGAAGTATTAGATAAATTAGTCTCTTAGATCAGTGTTTCCCAAATTTTGGGTTTTGGACTTCAGTTCCCAGAACCCTAAGTCAATTCCCCTAAGTCAATTCCCCTAAGTCAGTGGTTCCCAACAAGGGGTACACAGCCCACAGGTGGACTTCAATTCCCAGAAGCCTAAGTCAGTACATTGGCTGATCAGTGCTTTGGGGAAATGACTTAGACTTCTGGGAATTGAAGTCCAAACACCAGCATTTGAGAAACACTGCTCTAAGTCAATTCCCCTAAGTCAATTCCCCCACTGATCAGCCAATGTATTGGCTTAGGTTTCTGGGAATTGAAGTCCACCAGTCTTTCATGGAACATAGTTTGGGAAATGCTGTCTTAGATTATATTGTATATTGAAGCAACTTTCTCCAATAAGTTGCTCTCCAGTTGTGTAAAACTAAAATTCTTATAACACTCAACCAGGATTATCAGTGGCAAGGTATACAGAAAATGATGGGGATGTAATTTTACATCTTATTTAGAGGAGACTAGAGTTAGACTTGTGGGTAATCAAATAAACAGATGGGGTGGGTACAATTTAGCACTAGGAAATGCCCAGAACAAACTAAGTAAATATAAAGAGGTAGGTAGTTGTTGGAATTTTTAATGGTGAAGTGGCAAAAACTTCAGTTTGATCTCTAAGGGAGATAGGCACACTTTGGGGAGATGTGATGGGTATGTTATGGTGCAGAGTTTTGGAAGTCCCATTACATGCAGTTCTGATACCATTTTGTTCAGAAGAAACTGCTCTTCTTGACAGCAAGCATAACATCTAGGCATATCGATGTTTCAGCAAACATCATTGCTTCCCAAAATAGGCTTCCAAGATTTTGAGGAATTGCCAAAATCTCAAACTTTATCCAATGTAATTACCTTTTTTAGTTTTGACTTTTTATCAAAAGCATTCTGTAGAGGTCTAGCTGTTTCCAAAGCACTAACAGATAACACATTCTCTCTCTTCCTTTCACCCTGGTTTTAGTGAAAACCAGTAATAATTTGAATAAATGACTCCTACTTTAAAACACCTAGTATTGCTGATAAGTGAGATAGGCTACATTTAGGACATTGCACTTGGTCCATCATTATCCAACCAGTCCATCACAAAAAACATTGTCTGCTACTTGGTCTAATCCATGTGTCCTAGACTAAATCAAGTGCACTGAATCCAAATCTGGTCTGATTCTGCCTAGGACATCAGGATCTTAAGTAAGCAAATCTCACACTCTTGGTTAGGTTCTTGTATTGATCATGTGTTCTTGCATTGATCATTGTGACAAATAAAATTAATTAATTTATACATTCGTGTGGGTATATTTTTGTATTTTTATATTCGTGTTAGTGCTTTTTTTAAATGTATGTTTGAATTTGCACCCACCTCATTTTGGGACCCTCAGGGTCGTTGACCAGAGTATAAGTTGAGTCCCCCTTTTTATTCTTATTTTAGGGGGTAAAAAACTAGACTTATACTTGAGTATATATAGTAGCTTGACTAATATTTTCTTCATCCTAGAAACAGCCAGAGATTAGATATTAGAAACTCAATTTCAGGTCAAGAGGACCAACATTGGATGAAACTGCAATATAAAACTACATGTCTTCTTTTTTGGGAAGGAATCACAAGCAATATCTGTCAGCCAACTCTTTTTCTCTCAATCTTTGCTTTTCTGCAGCTGCTGCTGCTGGGCTTGACTTGGTTATTTTCTTGCCACAGATTAAATCTGGAGACAACCTATAACGTGTCCTATGTCAGGCTACCTTTGGGGCTATAGTACAGTGAGACACATGGCAGCACACAAGTAGAGTTATACCTGTACTGAAAAAAAAAACCCCTGCACTAATTGCCTCTTAGCTATTGAACCATGAGGATATGGACAAGGTGTGGTGGTCCATTGCAGTTAAATCCTGCATGTCATGTTTCAGAGTGATGGCTCTGAGATCATACTGCCTGGGTCACTTCATGGCAAGATGGGATCCACCTTAAACAAATTCACGCCAGTGACATTTTTCCTGCTTAAGGGAAAAAAATGCATTCTCGGATATGAGTTGCAATTGATGACGACTGAACCATGATCAAGTTTAAAACAAACAACAAAATATAACAACCTGGGACTATATTACCCGAACCGCTACATTCACTTGTGTCACCTATTAGATCAGCAACATCTCTGGAGGAAGTGGAGGTTTTTGGTGTGTGTTTTTGTCATCACATGACCGTCTGATGTTCTCCTAAGCTGTATTCAAGTGTTCAATAAAAGGATTAATCGAAATCCTATGCAATTAGGAAATCTTGACAAATAAGGATATTTGATCCTGTTGAGCTGCTTCACAGTTTAGAGCAGGGGTGCCTGAACTTTTTGGGCCATGGGCTGATCATGTGGTTCAGGAAGCTGGTCACTCAGGCCCAGGAGGCAGCCCATGATTCCAATTCATCCCGCCTGCGAAGCCCTCGTCGCTCCTGGAAGCGGAATTAAAATGCGCCCGTACGGGCACATTTTATTTCCGCTTCCGGGAGCAACAAGGGCTTCATGAGCCGTATGAATTGGTGTCGGGTGCCACACCCGGCCCCCAGGCCTTTTTCAAACATGTCTCTCCACACATGAGAAGAGGACATAAAGTTGCTATCACTAACCTGCTTTATTTGCCTATGGGTAACAGTTTGGAAGTAACCCATCCGTTTATCATGTTATTAATGTTATTTATTGCTCTGTACAGGAGGGATGCATCTTGTCTTGAGAGATCTGGCATTATGAAAATATCACATTAATGTTAAAATCTTTGCTCTCAAAAGACTACTCTCTAGATGCATCAGTTGGTTTATCCTTCTGTTTATTTTAAAAGAATGATTATTGAATATTTTTGATACTGTAATGATATTGTGATACTTTGATGTTTTGTGGTACTGATCCTGATGATTTATGATGTTTACATGTTGTGTTATGAACTTGTAACTTTATATGTGTTTGCAAACCGCCCTGAGTCGGTTTTACCAAGTCGGGCAGTATATAAATTGAAATATAAATAAATAAAATAAACATATTGTATTAGTATTGTATTGTATTAGTATTGTATTTCTCAAGACTCACTTGAGAAAGCCTTGATGCTTGGAAAGGTTGAGGGCAAAAGAAGAAGGGGACGGCCAAAAATGAGATGGCTAGATGGTATTGTGGACACAATGGGCACAGAGCTGAGCGAGTTGAGGGGGATGGTGGAGGACAGAAGTGCCTGGCGGACAGTGGTCCATGGGGTTGCAAAGGTTCAGAATTGACTGTGTGACTGAACAACAACAAATTAGTTATTCCAAAGCTGTGCCATGAATTGGGTTCTCTGAAGGACTGTATTCTTCTGTACAAAGCCTGTCTAAGCTCTGTGAGGCTTTTCTTATAGCCAGACAACTTTCAGAGGCCTGTTTGGTGGTAAGTCAAGACAGGGCATTCTGCATGGGCACTCCCAAAATCTGGAAGCCTAGATGGGTTGTGTTTCACTTTTATTCAGACAGGCCTTTGGCCAATATTAACCTCAAATCACTAGATTTTTGATTGTATGCTAGTTCTCTCTCTCTTTTAATAAACTAGGACTGATCTTTTAACTGATTTAATTGAAGTATATTTTAATATTAAATTGAGTTCAGCTATGTTTTACTGTTAGTAATTCAGTATTGTTAAACTATTCTATGCTACCTTGGGTCCCAGGCAGTGATGGGATGTAACAGGTTCCCACCAGTAACTTTTCCCAGTGTCCCGGAGAACCGGTAGCAGCTTTTTTTGGGGAGGAAAACCACCTTCGGGGCTTTCCTTTTTACTGGTTCCCCCACTGTGTATAAGTGCCAAGCACTTGGTGTGCATGCATGCCTACAGTGCTTGGCGCATATGCACGGCCTCCTTGCTGTCCTCCCAAGTGGGGAGGAGGAAGAGAAGCTGCTAGCCTGAAGCTCCCTATAGCCTGCTCCCCAGGATAAGTGACTCACCTTTAGATGTAGTGTGTCTGTGTGTATTTTAATGTGCATTTAATACCTTTACCTATATTGATGTACAGTAATACCTCGGATAACGCTAAAACTTGGTTCCACAAGTCTTGGTGTTATCTGATTTGTAGTGTTATCCGATGCATGTTAAAATCCTATGGGATGTATCGGATAACGTTAAAGCTCCATAGAGATACATTGTAACCACACAGGCTTTAGCGGTTGTTATCCGATCCATCCCATAGGACCTTAACGTTATTCGCTCCAATTCTCCTCCCCAGATTACTTAACGTTATGCGATTTTATCGTTATCCGAGGTATTACTGTACTACCACAGTTCCTAAAAAGGCCTGGCGGCCGGCAGGCCTACCGGCCTGGCTTGGGGTTTTTAAGCAAAGTCTTGGAGTTACCTCATCAATAAGCTACACCTGTGCTGTTCCAAGTGCTGTTCCAATTGGAGAACCCTTAAGGAGGTACAGCTGTTTTACATTTACATTAAGGCGTATTATCCTAGAGAACTAGTTAGGCAAAGGTTTAGTACCTAACTTCTTTAACTATTGCAAAGTTGAAAAGTGCCAAAATGAAGCCATCTTGTGGTGAGTTCATTCTGTAGTTCCTTCCATCTGACCTAGTGTGAGAAAGATTAGCCAGAATAAGCTTTAAGCTCTGGTTTAAAAGCTCTGGTTGATTTGTGTTTGGGGTGGCTGGCTGGCTGTATTTTAATGTATTATTTATTTATTTATTTAATTTATTTACGGGTTTGTGTTGTGGGTGGGTGGGTGGGTGGGTTGAGGGGTGTGTGCTTATTTTTATTTTATTTTTTGTATTTTTTGTAATTTTTATTTTTTCTGGCCCCACCCACATCATGATGTCATGATGTTAGCCCCGCCCACACTGTGATTACATCACGATGGGATAGTAAAAATGTTGACATCCCACCACTGGTCCCAGGTTAGGGAGAAAAGGCAAAAACAAACAAACGGGGAGGGGGCAAAAAAAATAGCAGCAAGGACTTCTTAATAGTGGGCACTTTTTGGAATACTTTCCTCCTGCTTCTTTTAGATTAACAAGATTACCAACAATATCTTTTCATCTATTGAAAATGGATTTATATTTCCCTTACCCATTCTCCAGTGATTAAATAAAGGCTTCTTCTGCCTTGGAATTCAATTTGTTATAGGTTCACTTATGGTTTGCTTTTTTGAATTTTTGTATAAGTTCTTGAACTGAAAACTGATGGTACCTATTGTAAGTAAATACAGAGCATGTTAATATTAATTTTATTTCTTCTGAAAGGAAAAGAAAATGCAAGTAACAGAGAAATGGGAAAACATGTCCAGATATTATTTTAAAATTTTGTTTTATCAACCATCTTTTACATTCATGAATAAGTCTCTTAATATTGCATTTTGGTTGTTCCGTATCAAAATGTGTTTTCCATCTGTGAAGTATGATCTACTGATCTGAATAGGAACATGGGTTATTTGGGGGTCTGTGTTTTATAGACCTTGTAAAAAAATCACGAGAAAGATGAAAAAATACAATTAAGTGCAGTCACCAGTAAGAGTGCCCAATTTGATTCCCTTCATGCATTTACAAGGAACATCTGAGCAACACAATTCTGAAACAACCTTGTGCATCTCTGTTCTTGTAAACAAGCCGTTGGTCCAGTTAGCCCCTTGATACCTTTCAAGATAATTTCTCATCTGTCCACATCTCCTGTAACAATCCTGCATATCTCTCTCTCCCTATACCATGTGATAGATAAGACTGTCTTATCAAGGTCAGTCAAAAAGGGCCTTTTTACATATCTCATAAATTTTAGCCAGGTGCCACTGATGTGAGATTAATGTAATGGCAGTACAGCAAGCACTCAGGCTTGTCTTAATTATGCTAAGGTTGCTGGTTCACCGTTTCTCTTCATCTGTCTTTCGCTTTAGGGAACACTAAACACTCTGTCATTAGATTGCCTGTTCCACAACATTGGTCATTTACATTTACAAAGTCATCAACCAACCTATAATCTGCCTTTACTAAAAAAATTAAAGAAATAGTGAAAACAAAAGTCAATCCCAAATAGGGCCTGGTGAAACAGAGGGACATTCACCATCTTGTGAACTGCTGAATTGTAATTGTGCTAGAGGAGCAGTTGAAGGGTGCAAATTTGTTTTATGGCAACACTACTACTCAGCTAATCTCTTGGTATTGCACTGTGGCTTTCATGCTCCAACTGTAAAAGGAGTAAAACAAAGATTACAAATTAAATTTGACCTTTGTCCTTCCATTGATGCATAACTATCATCAGTTCCTTATGGCTCCATTATAAATCCTACTGTGATAGATTAAGACAGCAGAATCAGGGTTAAAAACAGAAGAAACTTGTACAAACTAGGGAGGTCAGAATGAGTGGAATGTACTTTATATTTCCAAGATCTAAACCTGTGAGCAGGTGGAAATGTAGGTAGGAATTCTTTATATTCCCAGAGGAAGCAAACTGTAAAAGTAAAGGTTTCTCTTGCTCAAAAGCCAGTCGTATCCTACTCTAGGGTTCAGTGCTCATCTCTGTTTCAAAGACGAAGAGCCAGCGCTGTCTGCTTCTGCAGACATTTCCATGGTCATGGAGCAGGCATGACTAGGCACCGAAGCACATGGAACACTGTTACCTTCCCGCCAAAGTGGTCCCTATTTATCTACTTGCAATTTCTTGCTTTCGAATTGCTAGGTTGGCAGGAGCTGGGACAAAGACAGGAACTCATTCCGTCCTGCAGTACTTGGGAATCGAACTGCTGACCTTTTGCCTCCCAGTCAGTGTCTTAGTCACTTGAGCCACTGTGATATCAGCAAGGTACTTCCATCCAGTCTTCTGAGAGGTTTTAAACATATTTCTGCTTTAACTATACAAATTACATAAATTAGTGAGCTTTCAAGAAATCATACAAGCTGCCTACTTGAGAAATGAGGAGGTATTGGGCCAAATCTGATGAATATTTAGGTTCCTTATAATTACAGTCTGGAAAGGTGGGAGGAAACCATGCATTCTTATGGCAAATAGCCCATTGTGACTTTACTTATCATAATTCATCATGCTTCAAGCTCACATGTAATATCAGATTTGAAATTGTGGTTTGGACACTGAATATGCTGCAGGCTTTCAGTCCATGTGCATACACTTCTCCTTCTCAGTTTGATACAATCATAGTTTAGCCTTATATTTGTTGCCAAGGGATAACTATATTTGGAGTTAATTGGGTAACCTGCAACTACTGTTTGCAAATCAGTTTCAGGTCAGGCTTTCAAATCATTGTCTAGGGTGACCTTGTATGCAGATCACAACAAGTGGAACTTTGGTTTGTTCAGAAAAAATGTGCTGGAACACACTAGTTGATCACCTCCTGTAGGGACAGCAAAACTAACAAGGTGTGGTATATCTGTGAATCCTAAACTTGTGAAGAACTAGATGTTATCTTTAATTTCTCCAAAGGGAGAAAACAGTGGTTCTTTCCTGGATTGTCCCTCTGGTATCTGAAGGAGAGAAAAGCAAGCACACCAATTCTTGGCAGTTTGGACTCTACGGATTGTTTAACAAGTGTGAGAAATTGGGGTACACTGACACTCAGTCATCTCCCAAACAAGAAATCCAGACTGATATGCTATCTGAAACCATCCAGTGTCCACTGAACATACACACACCAGGAAAGTTTTACAAGCATTTTCCATAAAAGTCAGATGGACTGTATCTGAGAGCCATGCACAAGCTGGTGGTTGGTGGCTGTGTGAGGATAGGATTGCCAGGTTGTCTGGGATCAGTTTGGTCTGATTGACCCTGATGTAGTGGACAGGATCCTGGGGAGTGTATGCGTCACTGCCTGTGAGATAGATCCATGTCTGGCCTCGCTTGTGAAAGCAGGCAGGACTGTGACGGACATCTGGATTCGAGCAGTGGTCAATGCTTCACTAAGGGAGGCGGCGTTCCCACCACAAGTTAAGCATGCTCTGGTGTGCCCCCTTCTAAAAAAAACCCATCACTCAATCCAAATATACCATTCAATTTCCGCCCTGTTTCAAAGATCCCCTTTTTGTGGAAGGTTGTCGAGAAAGTGATGGCATGGGAGTTCCTGGGGGTCCAGGAGGAAGTGGATTATCTGGAACCTTTCCAGTCAGGTTTAAGCCGGGTCATGGTATGGAGACTGCATTGGTCGCACTGTTCAATGATCTCTGGCAAGAGCGAGATGAAGGGTATCCCTCCAGTCTCGCTCTTCTTGACCTCTCAGCGGCTTTCGATACTGTGAACCACAGTATCTTGCTGGACTGGCTCCAGGGGTTGGGGATCCAGGGCACTGTGTTGTCCTGGTTCTCTTCCTTCCTGAGTGGCCAGACCCAGTTGGTGTAGGTGGGGGGCATGGAGTCAAGTCCAAGGCAGCTCACGTGTGGGGTGCCTCAGGGCTCGGTTCTCTTGCCCCTACTCTTTAACATCTACATCAGTGGTTCCCAACAAGGGGTACACAAGCCACTAGTGGACTTCAATTCCCAGAAGCCTAAATCAGTACATTGGCTGATCAGTGCTTTGGTAAAATGACTTAGGCTTCTGGGAATTGAAGTCCAAAAGCCAGCATTTGGGAAACACTGATCTACATGAACCCGCTGGGTGAGATCATCCGATCCCACAGGTTGAGATATATCAGTATGCTGATGATACTCAGTTGTATATCTCTGCCCATGGTGATCCCAGTGATTCAGTCAAAGTCCTGACCTGGAGGCGCTTAGGGTCTGGATGTGGGACAATGGACTACAGCTGAATCCCGGCAACACTGAGCAGCTGTGGGTGAGGTGACCCAGCCCTCATAATGCTGGGTTGGGATGGGGCATCGTTGCCCCAATCTGACCTGGGGCGCAACCTGGGGGTCCTCTTGGATTTTCAGCTTTCTGCTCCAGGAGCAGGTTACAGCCGTGGTCAGGAGGGCCTTCAGGCAAATGTGTGTTATTAATCAATTGTGCCCACTCCTGGACCGGGAGGCCCTGTTCATAGTCATCCATGCCCTGGTCACCTCCCGTTTGGACTATTGTAATGTGCTCTATATGGGGCTGCCCTTGATGACCATCTGGAGACTGCAGTTGGTCCAGAATGCAATGGCCTGTGCGATGGTCGGGTGTGGTCATTTTGCCCATGCCTCGTCACTGCCTGCAGGAGCTGCACTGGCTGACTATATGTCTCCAGGGGCAATTCAAGGTGCTGGTTATCACCTTTAAAGCCCTTCATGGTAGTGGACCAGGATAACTCAGGGACTGCATTGTCCTTAGGACATTGACCTGTCCCACAAGAACAAACCGAGTGGCTACCCTCCATATACCATCAGTTGGGGAGGCACGCCCCTCCAGCACAAGGAAAGGGGCTTCTCGGTTGAATCCTCATATGGAACCTCCTCCCGGTAGAATTACGCCTCCAGGCCCACTTGCTATCGTTTAGGAGAGAACTGAAAATGTGCTTAGCAAAGCGAGTCTGAGGGCCAGAATTGTCAACGAGCTCCCCTTTTTGTTTCCTCTGAGGTTCCCCCCTTTCGTAATTGGTTTTTAATTATTTTTAATGATTTAATGATTATATCATTTTTAATGTCATGCTGTTTTATACCTGTTTTAAGAGATTAATAAAGGCACAGTGGGGGCAGCATTGTTATGTTGAAAGGGCTTTTAACTGTTTTTATATTGATTTTTTAATTTTTTCTGAGCGGCCAGTGAGGTGCTCGCTGGACTGTATGCACCACCCAGAGTCTATTGATTGGGGCGGCATATAAATCTATTGTAAATAAAATAAAATAAAATAAAATAAAATACAGCTGCAAGTTTAAGAGCTGAGCTGTGTCTGAGGATAACTGCAACTTAACTGAAGCCCAATGCACAGATATGTGCATTGTAATAGGCAGAGGGAGAGTATAACATTTTCTTATTCTGCAGGGCTCAGAGGTTAAGAAGCTCACCTTGTTAGATGGAAGGCTGGCAAGTCAGCAGTTCAAGATCCGGGTACTGCATGATGGATTGAGCGCCCATCTCTGTCCCAGCTCTTGGGGACATGAAAAGAGCCTAATTTGGGCATTGTCTGAGTGGAGTTTCTTCCACAAAAATCCTTTCAACCCAGAATAATTTCTGACACAAAATTATTATTACTCTGGAGGGAAACTCCACATAAAAATAGAATAAAGGCATAAGTCTTTGGAAGACAAGTACATTTTTCTCCATAGGGTTTGTCTTGAATGGAGTGAGAAAGGTAACAATGCAACTTCTGTTTTGATTTTGCCTCTCTGTGCTTTTCAGTCTGGCTGCATTTGCTTCCTGAAGGATGGTGGAATGGCAGGCCCTGCCAGCCAGCCAGCAATACTCCTGAAAAATGGAACAAGTGCCAGCATTTTCCAAGTCTGCTAACAAAGACAAATGAGCTGATGAAGAGCTAACTAGAATAATTGAATCTTTTTTTGTGTTATTCTACACAGAGCGGCTGATTTGTTACAGTACTCATTGCTTGCAATTCTAGCCAAAATTATCCTATCTCATTATGCAAAATAAGAAGGGGGGAATTGTCAACAGCTTCATTTTAGAATGGAAGAAAAAAAGAACTAAAATGGGGTTTTGGGTCTTTAAATAGTGTGCTTTAGAAGAGGACTGTACATTAATGAGCTTTCCAAATGCTGCTAGACTGCCATTCCCATGTGCCATGACCAACACAGCCAAAGACGAGGAATGTTGGAAGTTTCATCCAAACAACATCTTGATTGCTGCACAGTATGCCCCCTTCTTCAGTATTAAGAAAGGTGTGGGAGTTTTGAATTCAGTAATAACAATTCAAAAGTGCTGGCCGGTGTTTTAAAAGCAAAGGAAATTATTGGAGCAATTAAAACAATAGAGGTTCAATGTATAATTTGGTATCAGATAAATTAAAGTCCTTCAAAGATCCCCCCCCGCCCCCTAATAAATTATACACCACAGAGAGATCATCCCCAGAAGGACTTAAGGAATATATATATATATATATAAAGAATGTGGGGGAATAGCTTTCAAGAAATTGATAGAGATATAATGGAAGAAAAATCAATAATTTAAAAAGTCACCATCATTCCAGAAGCAAGTGATAACCATATTATTTTTTTTAAAGACTCCACTGACCCTGAAGTTTGTAGACTGATTTCTCTAATAACCAGGATGCTAACATATACACCAGGGGTGGCCAACCGGTCGATCGTGATCGACCGGTCGATCGCGACTATTAGTCCAGTCGATCGTGGCAAGGCAAAAGAACAAACTCGCTCCTCCCCCAGCTCGCCGCTGCCACCGCTGCCACCGCCCCCGCCCCCACCCCCACCCCAGGACCCAAGCAGAAGGTGGCCCTTTTGCTGACGAGCGCCCCGCGTGCGCGCGTGCGCTGCTTACCTCCGCCTGCCCAGCCACCCACCCAGCTAGCCGTCAGGGCGGAGGTGAGCAGTGCGCGCGGGGTGCTCGTCAGGGGTAGGTGGCGGACCAGGATAGTGCTAATTGAAATAAATGGACTCTCTAAACAAAAGATTAAGACAGATATAATCTCACTAGATTTTTCCAAGGCATAGGAAATGACGGTCCACTTCAAGGGGAGGGGAATCACTCTGTGGACAGTTTTCTAGGGGGGTTTCTGGTAGCAGACTCATTTTTTTTCTGTTCAAAATTCATTATAAAGTGCACTTTGGAATTTTTCACTGTGTTTATACAGAGTTTTGAACAGATAATCTGGTATTGAAGTGTGATTGCTTTGCTTTTTCAGGATTTTCTAGGTAGGAAGTAGTGAGTAGTGGTTTGTCTTTCCCTTCTTCTGGGGGCATCCTGGAACTGTGTAACTTGCCCAGGGCCACACAGTCTGGTTCTTCTGGGATGCATAGTGGGGAATTGAACTCTCAACCAGATGGCTAACTCACTGAACTATGAGCCAGCTAATAATTTAGAACAGATACAGCAAATCTCCCATTGTATACAGCGATAGAGTTGGAGAAATTCCCAGAAAACTTAAAAGGATTGATTGAAAAATCATTAGAAGAGAAGTAATTAGAATAAATGACTGATTAAAAAAAATAAAGAACAAATAACAAGTGGTAATAGATAAACATGAAGTATCTTGCTATAATATTATTCAGTTTAAATAGTGGACAAGGATTGGATTAAAAATATAAGGAACTCACAAAATAATTAAGGAATTATATTACAAAATGAAAAAAAGGTGATAAGGCAACAAAGGGTATAGTAAGTACAATTTATAATCTATTATTGGAATTAGAAGATTAGGAGGTCTTACTCAAATCATTATGGGAACTTGATATTGAACAAAGCTCTGGTGCTTGGAAAACAGATGGAGTACTAGAATACTGAAATTCATGTCAATAAGGATAAAATAGAATTTTAATAAGTTTATTTATTTATTTATTAGTTGCACTTACTATCCCGCCTCAATCGGGTAAACCTGACTCTGAGCGGCTTACATCATGGTTAAAACATAGGATAAGCCTATATTAATGCTATTTGTATTTAAAACTTAATGTTTAACTTTAAAAATCATAAAAGTTAAAACAGTGTACACAATGCACACAGATTATATAATTCAGACCCGAAAGTTAGTTTGGAGATCTACTTAACTCCAGTTAAACTTACCCAAATAGATAGGGTTTTTTTTTACTTTTGCTGTAGAGGTTGCCAGAAAACAAGTCCTTATTTTCATATGTAGTGGGAATGGAAGAACATATTAAAATTTTGGCAATTGGTTTTTAAGGAAAAAAGGAAATAAGCAATTTAAACTTAGTTGTGTATCCCAAAATAGTCCTTTAATCGATATGTGAAAAGGAGGTTAGTAATGGGAACAACTAGAGAGTGAGGCTTCAAATACACTGGAAACATGACTCAGAATGATTACAGTCACAGCCTATGTTATGTTTGAAATTGCTGTCAGTCTTTGCACAGGATCTGTGCCTTATATACCTGTTTCTGATGTCAGCTCACTGAATTGCCCAGACATACCCAGATGCTGTTGGAACATGCATGCCACTAGGGGACGTGATTCAGCTGAGGCGGCAGCAGGCATAGTGGTGCTGGAACTGTTATAATGTTCCCATGTAAAAATATGTTACCCTATTACTGACCATTTGAACAGCTATAGCACACCTTAAAGTCTGTACGTGGAATCAGCACACTTGATATCATGTAAATCACATGTGTTAGTCCCAGTAGCAAAATCAATCTTGTGCAGTGTTATGAAGAAAAGGACAGGACAACCGCAGGGTGCCTTATTATTCCTCCTCTGGAAATGCTCTCTTTGCTCCTGGTCAGATCAGAAATGTTGGATCAGGTCTTGAACAACAGAAAGACTGATGTCTAAAGTCCTACTATTACATCCCAAATCTGGCTCAGGTTTTTAAATGTCATGCATTTTGGTGGTCATGTGTGCAAACTGGCAATGTATGCCATAATTCAGCAAACTGCTTTTGAAATTTCCCTTCATCACAAAAGCTGTTCCGAGTACAGCAATGAAGAGCGTGGCTTAAAACAGCAGCAGCAGCACCCTTTGTTGAGCCGGGGTGAGCTTATCGCACAGCCATTTGATTTACAACTATTCAGTCGACTGAATTTGACAATTTGATCTTTAAAATTAGAATTGACTTTGTAGATATGGAAAGACCTCTTTAAACATGGCAATGTTGCTTGCACTGCTGAATACCTGCAAAGTTTATGTTTCAATTTCATCTGCAAATATGACAACTGTTTGACTTAATCAAAGTTGTGCTTTAAATAAAGCCCTTTGCCAAAATGAGAACATTTAAAGGCACATTTATACATTTAACAGAAAGAACTGAAGTGCCCAAGAAATTTTCCACTACAAGGATGGGCTTCTGCTATGTCATATGTGCTATGCTATCTATTTTAAGTAGAGAGCCTCCTGCATCTCCCTCATGTGGCAATGCTTATAATGATCCAAGAACCCATTTCCACCTGGATGAGTGGTGGGAAATCTTTGCCCCTCCAGTTGTTATTGACTACAACCACCATAATTCCATGCTTGTTATGATTGATAAGAGTTGTAAACCAAAGTACCTGGAAAATCAAAGGTTCCTCATCCATATCTCAGATCCTGAGTATGGGGATGATCCAGTGATGGGATGTAACAGGTCCGCACCAGGTCACCAGAACCGGTAGTAACTTTTTCCAGTGTCCCGGAAAACCGGTAGCAGCTTTTTGGGGGAACCACCTTCAGGGCTTACTTTTTCACTGGTTCCCCCACTGCACATGTGCACCAAGCACTTGGTGTGCATGCACGCCTACAGTGCTTGGAATGTATGCATGGCCTCCTTGCTGTCCTCCCAAGCGGGGAGGAGGAAGAGAAGCTGCTAGCCTGAAGCTCCTTATAGCCTGCTCCCCTGGGTAAGTGACTCACCTTTGGATGTGGTGTGTCTGTGTGTATTTTAATGTCTACTTAATACCTTAACCTATATTGACGTACTACCACAGTTCCTAAAAAGGCCTAGTGGCCTGGCTTGGGAGTTTTAAGCAAAGTCTTGGGGTTATCTCATCAATAAGCTGCACCTGTGCTGTTCTAATTGCTGTTCCAATTGGAGAACCCTTAAGGAGGTACAGCTGTTTTACATTTAAATTAAGGCATATTATCCTAGATAACTGGTACGATGACCATATCCATCTTGCAACATGGTGCTGTCCAGGTACTTATACTAACAGGTAAGTGAGGGGTTTGTGTTTGGTGTGTGTGTGTCTGTGGGTGGGTGTATTTTAATGTAATTTTTATTTAATTTATTTATTTAATTTATTTAATATATTTACGGGTTTGTGTTGTGGGTGGGTGGGTGGGTGTGCATGTGCTTATTTTTATTTTATTTTATTATTTTTAATTTTTTCTTTGGCCCCGCCCATGACATCATGATGTCATGGTGTTAGCTCCACCCACACTGTGATGACATCACAGTGGGGTAGTAAAATTTTTGACATCCCACCACTGGGCTGATCATAGTACTATCTGCAGATGGGCTTAGAGTCCTAAGCAAGAGCTGCTTTTGTGCCATCTAATTAAGGGGGACTGCACTGGCTCAAGTGGTTAGGAGGGATGAATTGGCTCAAGTGGCTAAGATGCTGAACTTGCTGACTGGAAGGTCGGAGTTCGAGTCCAGCTCCTGCCAACCTAGCAGTTCAAAAGCAAGAAATTGCAAGTAGATAAATAGGGACCACTTTGGTGGGAAGGTAAACAGTGCTCTGTACACTCTGGTGTCTAGACATGCCTGCCACATGTCCATGGAAACGTCTGCAGATGCAGACAGCACTGGCTCTTTGGCTATAAACATAGATGAGCACCGAACCCTAGAGTCCGATACGACTGTTTTTCGAGCAAGGGAGACTTAATCCAGAACATCTTTCAGCCAGAGGGTCAGTTCTAACCTGCAATTGTTCTCAAATGGTAGGTTTTCTTTCTTTATTTATATCAAGGTGTTTTATCTGAAATATAGATAAAATTCAAATTCATTGTACAAGGAAGGAGGCTACTTCAAGAGTGTTATCTTGGCCATTTGTTTATAACTTCTACAGAATGGTATAAATTGAATGGTGTCCAGGAACAAATGTAAAGGTAATGCTTTAACAAGTTATCTTCTTTTGCTCTAATGTGAGGAACCAAGGGCCCTCCATCAGTATATCATGAAAATATATGTTTCCTCATTGTTAGGACTGGTTGAAATGTTGGTACAGTCAAACCTCGCATAAAGAGCGCCTCGCATAAAGAGTAACTCGCTTAAAGAGCAGAATTTTCTCTGAATGTTCGCTTCGCTTAACAAATAAAACCAACCAAAAACTCACTTAACAAATAAATTGGGGTTTGCAATCCCCCACACAATTGGTCGTTTACAATGGTGTTTCACTTAAAGAGCAAACTCGCTTAAAGAGCAATCCTGTGGAACGCATTATGCTCTTTAAGCGAGGTACAACTGTATTTCCTTTTTATTCTCTCCTATAGTAACAGAAATATAAGAGAGCAGATTAGGATCTATTGAAGATAATTTATTTCTAGTGGGTGGAAATGAAAGTCCCGCCTCGTGAACTTGTTGAAGCAAATTAATCTGACCTTTATTTGGTGACATGATAGTTTGCTGAATAGGAGCTAGCAAACTAAATCAAATTATCTCCCACCCCACAACTCCATTTCTTATTGTTCTTACAATTTACCTTTTCTTTTTCTATCTCTGCTCTGTAAGAAAAACAGAAATTGTAAAACAGAATTATCCTGTCAGCATAGGGCATGCAAGGAAGCAAACTGAAGGATTCTCTGAATGTTTCCACTTTGCACGTTGCACTGATGGCTCCCAATAGCAGGACCTTCTCTGGCATACCACTCAGAATGCCTTTTGGCTGTAGAGTTGGCTACCCAACTTCAGGTGCCAGAAAAACAGTATCCTGCAGAATTATAATTTGTTTGTCATCCCAAATAGAATGCATTGGCTGGTATCCAGCAGCATAAAGTGATGACATGTATAGCTGATGGTATCCTCTGCTTTATCCATCCATCCATCCATTCATTATGATTAAAAGTTTCCAGTTCATCCCTCCTAAGGTTCTGAGTTTCTCTTGGGATCCTTTTCAATTTAGGGAAGACTTCAAGTGCCACAGGATGAAGGGAGGTCAGAAATTAAAGACCTTCCTGTTATCTTGCAGCCTCTATAGTTCTGGTTCTTTGGGAACCTCCAAACCTTGGGTGTACGTGTAGAAACTTTTTAGTTCCTGAAAAATGGCTGCAGCTGATGATGACATCAACTTTATGCTGTGTAACACTATCCTACTGGATTTCAGTCATTGTGTCACATTTATTAATTTCTGTGCTGGTTACAATAATGATGCACCCGAGGCCAATTCTCCCACATCTCATTCTATTCAAGGGATTAGGCAAATTTTTCATTTGTGAAGATTTTTTTTAAAAAAATATATTATCTGAGAAAATATGCATAAATTACTGGAATTTTTTTTCTAGAAATGAGGATGTTTTCAAATGACAAGTAGGCACTACATAGAGAGCACCAAGAATCCACTTCACTTTGAATCCAGCCTTGCCGGAGGAGAGAACTGCCTTTTGTGGCCTATCCACACTCCTTATATGCAATGACATGAATGTTACAATGAAGTAACATTTGAATGCTAGTGAATTCAGCTTCAGCCTTCATAATAATAATAATTTCATTTCAGAAATTATTCTGGGTTGAAAGGATTTTTGCGGAAGAAACTCCACTCAGGGAACACCCAAATGAGGCTCCTTCCATGTCCCCAAGAGCTGGGACAGAGACGGGCACTCAATCCATCATGCAGTACCTGGGTCTCAAACTGTTGACTTGACAGCCTTCCAGATAACAAGGCAAGCTTCTTAACCACTGAGCCACTGCAGTCCCAACCTTAATAATAACGTATGGAAATGAAAGTTGTTTGTTACATCATGCAGCAAAACCTTACATATTAGCCTTGATATTTGTGCAGAGCATCTTTCTATCATACCAATATAACTCTCTTGTTCTTATATCTGACCAATGTTTGATGCACACCTTTGCCAGGTCTATATTATGGTGAATTTTACACTTTGCTAGAGATGTGCATATTATAAATTTTTGTTTCTGTTTCAGTTTGTTATCTTGGGGCTGGGGCTGGGTGGGATTAGCCTTTTTAGTTTTAGATTTTTTTGGAGTCACGACTCCTCTTTTGTTTACATTGAAAGGGAGAACCTCTTTTGGGTTGTTTCATTTCATTTTTCCCCCATTCAGTAGTAGGAGTGATGATAGCAATGAGGAAAAGTGGGGAGGGGAAATTGCAGGACTGGCAGAAGTGACTGGGGCAAGGAGGTGAGCAGCAGGTATGACTGAAGAAAGGTGGAAGAAAGAACTGGCAGTGGGACATGGAGATTAGCAGTGGCAGCAGGGAGAGAAGAAGGGAAAGAACTGACGTCAAGGAAAGGAGGTGCCCCATGGTGGTGGTAGGGTGAGGAACATTTGGTGGTTTGTCTTTTTTTTTTTTTTAGGATTTCACCCATTATTTATTAAGAAAGAATTGAAAATTCTGCATAACAATGTCCCTAATTAATAATACACTATTATTTTAAACACATTTCATATTTCAAAAATGTATCTTTTTTTTATTAACTAACAAAACAATCTACAAAACATAAAAGAAACAATTACATACAAACAAAGAAAAAAAGTAGTTCCCACGTACATCCTACAGCGTTAAAAGATGAGAAGAGGGAGAAAAAAATACATATCAATATAATATAATGTAGTCAGACATTATTTTCTATACATTTACTATACTGTATATTTTCACCTTTATGTCTACTCTCCTCTTTAACCACCATATTACAACTTTATTATTTTGTACATGGTTCCTACCACCCAGTGCACTATAGTCCTTGAGTCTACCAGCCACTCCTTTTACAACTCAATCATTCTGCCAAAAATACATTGTATTCGGAGCAGGTTTTTCTCCTTTATTATCCATCAATGTGTGTTGCAAAAAAGATTTCCAAATGTCCCAAAATCTATTTTGTTTTATTAATCCCCTTTTTATATTTAATTCCCATGTAAGTTTTTCATTTAATGCCATATCCCAAACATCAACATACCATTTACCAATTTCTAAATTCATATCACCTTTCCATTGGTGGTTTGTCTTAAGGTTTGTGTTAAGACATTTAACAAACAAGAGACCCACAAACACAAATTGAGAATATTTCACGTCACTCAATTTGAGTTCAGGACGCTCTTTTTTGAGAATTCACAAAAGAACATAAAACAAAGATCCTTTTTTAAAAAAAAAAATAGTTTTGATTAATATTTTATCAAGAAAAAATTATAAAAGAAACAACAAAATGCAGAATGAAACAACATACAAAAAAGAGAAAAAATAACAATTATAATAACAAAAAAACCTTTAAAATTAATTCAAATATTTTCAATTAACCATTCTACTTATATGTGTAATATATACTTTTATACTTTGTTCTAGTTAATCTCTTTGTTATGGTATTCCAATTTTTCATAACACAATACATATAACATCCAAGTGCACGTAAGTCCTTGAATCTGCCCGCTGTCCTTCTTACAACTCAATTATTCTGCCAAAAACACATCACATCCAGTGCAGGCTTGTCTCCTTTGTTTTTCCCCAATATATACTGCAAAAAAAGGCCTCCAAAGATCCTTTTTTTTTGGGGGGGGGAGGTGCTTTCTTTGTGATCACCCCAAAAGTCTGCTCCCTGTCAATTATGTATGATAAGAATAACTTGTTGCTCATTTATCAGAAATGGTATTTTGAAGACATTAGAGTAGTTAGAGCATTTTATATAAACTAGAGGGTTTCTCATGCTTGATAATGCAGTCACACCCACTGCAACTTTGTGATGGAAATAATGCCCTCTACATTCCTTTTTCTTCTCAGTTTAGGCCTGTGGTTCCCACGCCCCACAGTGGGGCAATTTGAGAATGAGTTATTAACAATTAATGACCTTTTAGGTTTCCTCCATGTGAATAGGAGTTCACTTTTTAAATAATAATAATTATATGTCACAGGGTGGGCAGCAGGATTTTAAAGATGCTTAGGTGGGGCATGGCCAAAAAGAGGTTGTGAACCAGTAGTTTTGACTATTTTAACACAATTATGAGGAATTTTAAAGCCCAATGAGATTCCTTGTCACCAACCAAGAAGACAAGGAGCTCTATCCCCCTCTGTCAAAGTTTCTGTAATTTGTGCAGAGATATCCTACTGTCCTTAAGCTTTAACAAGCAAAGCATGTACACACACAATCACAAAATGTCCAAGCTGATTGTTCACAAAGATGTGGAACAATCCACCCTGCACGTATTTAAACAAAACCATCAGTCATTCGTTTCTGGTCAATTTGAGCAAACAGTGGCAATTTTGCACAAAACATTTTTCCCATGCAGGAGTTCATTTCAAGAGTGCTAGTAAACTGTTTGCCATTTTTTGCCAACAAGTTGAAGAATCCAGTGATTCCTCCTTCTTGGGTGAAAGGAGGAAACAAAGAAGGATTGACAGCCTATCAGCTTGAAGTTATGCTGAAACAGCTTTAAGAGGCACAGCAGCTTTAGATGTTTAATGTTCTGTGTAGGAAATTTATGCTCCTGTATGTAACTCATTACTTGCTTCTTTGTGGTAGTTCCATGGAGAAATGAATTTATTTTATTTTTTTGAAAATTATCTCAATTTCAGAATGGTAATTGAACAAGCTAGGATGTGATTCTGGTACTGCTGCGTCACTCTTTTGCTCTCAAGTCTACGTTTTAGTGAGGACTGAGTCCCTTTTCTCTTTTGGATCAACACTTATCTCTCTGCCACCCAAGAGCAGCCAAGATAATGCGGGCCTGTTAAGTTCCTATGGCATATTTCTTCCTGTTTCCCTTATTCAAGACAAGTGGGGAAAGCATCAAGGAAGCACATCCTAGAAAACCTCAGCTGTCCCTTCTGTCTCCTATTTTTCAGCCTCAAATGAAAGGAAAGGTGAAGCTTAAGTGTTAAAAAGCATATAGAGAGAAGGGGGTGGGGGAGTCAGCAACTGAATCATTCAGAGGAAAAGATTACAATTTTGAAGGAAGGTGGTTTCTCTCTTTAAAAGATAGCATTTTAATATGAAAATTGCTATTGCAGCAAAAGGATCTGGAAAAGTCTGCTAGGACTGATTAGCCCTGTGACTCTTTGCATCCTCTCTGTTAGCTACCGAATGCAAAAGAGAAATTTCAGATCGGTGGAGGCGGCATGATTCACTTTTCCTTGCATGTAGTTAGAAATGCTTTAGAATGTTTACTTTATTGATTTTTGCACTAAAGTGAATAACAAACCTGGGATGGGGAAATAGGTTGTATGGTTATAGTGTTTTATAGGATATGTAATCACATGCATAATCATAATTAATGAAGTGTCATTTATAATATTGCAGCTATTAAAGTGCTAAAATAGGAGATTAGAACAATTAATTTGAAGCACTTTGGAGCATTTATGTCAGTATATTTATGCCCATTTCACAGATGGGCAACTGAGGCTCAATGACTGTGATTTTCCTTAAGTTACCTGGTGAATGTACAACAGAGGTGAGATTCAAAATAGAGAAGACGACAGAAATGAACTACAGCTCATGACACAACTCTGTGTGACCCCTTAGCATTTACTGTACCATGACAGTTTCCCATGCCTTTCCATTACTAGTCCTGTCTATCATCTGGATGGTAGCAGTGGAGGATCTTGAAGTTGAACTTATTTCTGTTTAAGAATGGAATCTAGCCATACCAAAACCAGGGTTGACTCAGTCAGTTCCAACTCACAGTGTAGAAGAATCCAGTGGTTCCTCCTCCTTGGGTGGGGGGTTTCAAAAAGTTTTTTTTTAATTAAAAATGGATTTTAAAAAATGAAATAGGATTTTGTTTTTACATTTTAATGAAAATCTTTTTGAGAAAAAAATTATCTGAATATACTTTTCTGTTCCAAATGTGCTGTAGTCTAAAGATTATTCATCCGGAAATGCAGGAATAGTTGGAAGGTTGAGTCAACTTTTGTCCCCATCAGGACTGAGCTGACATCAGTAGTTTTGGCTGCGGTACAACAGTTTAGTGACTGTAGCCACCAGGACTCAGTAATGGTAAACAAATTCCATTAATCTATTCACAATGTCATGTTCTTTCAGAGATTTTTGTAAGATTATTGGGCAGGGTTGTTTGTTTGTTTTTTTGTCTAGAAGATATTAACACAAATGCTTGGTTTTATCATTCAAAGCTGTGAACTTGTGTCAGCAGAGATAACATTTCTCTTCTTCACAGCAAAAATACATCCAGAGATGAGAAGACAACTCATTGTTCTTTTCCAAATCTATGTACATAGAATCAACCTCTTTCCTCTTAAGGGCTAAGCTTAAAAAAATAACTGAAGAGAAGAAGATTGTTGGGAGTGGAATAAAGGGAGTGGAATAAATCATGGTTTAAATGTAGACTTACAGACTAGTGGTTTAAATTGTGATTTAAATTGATTTGATTTAAATCAAATCCTCACAGTGAAGCAGTCCGATCATCCTCAGGGAAATACAATTACAGTAATACCTCATATAACATTAGTATTGAATAACACTAAAATCGCATAACATTAAGGAATCTGGGGGGAAGAATTGCATCAGATAACATTAAGATCCTATGGGATGCTTCAGATAACAACCGTTAAAGCCTGTGTGGTTATAATGTATCTCTATGGATCCCATAGAGGATCAGATAACACTAAAAATCATATAACACCAAGACTTGTGGAACCAGGTTTTAGTGTTATATGAGGTTTTACTGTATGTCTTTCCATAAAGTCAAGTGAAGCTGGTGGCTAAAAATGCCATCTTGGGCTCACATGGATTGTCAAGGGAAATAAAAGGTTTGTTGGGTCATTGCGTTTTCAAGCATTTAAAGCACAAGCCAGATATCCTTGGTCTCATCTTGCTTTGCTTTGCTTTGCTTTACATGCCCCTTGGCCACAGACCAGAAGCCCACTGGCTTAACCATCTGCTGTTTTTAATTCATTGCTGTGTGCATAAGCCATGACTCTGTTGGAGAAGAAATCGTAGCCTGTTTAGAGCATTTATTTTTATACTTTCCAACAAGAAAATTAAATACATGCATATGCAAATCTCTCCCATCTTAATTCCATCGTGTTTCTCTGAAACCTGCCTGAAATTTCTTCTCATCCTTCTTTCATCTCTGGTTGCAACATTTTGTGTTTTGTTTTTAATTCTGAAAGTCTTGCTCATTTCTTTTTGCACATACGAGCTTTTGCACATTTTATACATGCACTAAACTTAATATATTCATTTTTACCCAGTTAATTGAAGTGTGAGTGTTTCAGTTTGTACATAAAGTTTTCCAATTTGCACTTTAAATGGTACACATAATGTGCACATTTTGTACCTCTTTAATTTCTTGTAAATACTGCAGTTATGAGGTTCCTCAAGAAGAGGCATGTTTGTTCTCATGATAAATCTTATGAAGTGTGAAAAAAACCTGTCTTTATCAATGGTGGTGGCTCCAATAGATCATTCCCTGTTGCCAGGAAAAGCACTGCCCTTCTCATGAGTAAGCCACTGAGGGGCAGCCATTTCTTGATTCAAGTGGAGGCCATCAGACTCTCTTAGATGAGACTTTACCAGTATGAATCTTTGGTTTCATCCATATTAGTTTTTGAACTTTCACCAGTAGCACTGTCTGCTTTTTGTCTCTATACCCATTTGTTTGTATACAGGGAGGTGAGATTACTGCATTCATATTGGGCTGTAATGAAGGCTCAGCATTTCAAACAATGTTGGCAATGTCTTGAAGCACAACTCACCGATCTCTTACTATTGACTCTACTAGTTGGGTCTGAAAGGATTTGCAGTTCAACAACTGGATGTCACACCATGTTCATCTCTAGTTTAAGTGTTGATTCTTTATCAGTGTATTTGTAGAATGCTCATCAGACACTGTCCTATATCAAGGAAGAACATCATGGGCTCAGGCAGCAACTCTCCCTGGTTCCTGACCAGAGTGCCTCCCACCCTTATTCAAAAATGCTGGCTGGGGACTGAACCTTCCTCCAAAGCAGGTGTTTTGCTGCTGAGCTGTGTCACTTCCTCATTTCTCTTTTAATCAGGCTAGTTTTTCATCACATTTTGACATTTGTGCTGGGATTAATCAGATCAGCAAGTAGAATCCAAGAAACAAGCAAAAAATTTGAAATGAAATGAAAGTGGATTCCAAATGCGCTTCTCTTAGTCTTGGCAAATTGATCTAAAAACATGAGCATAATGCCCTGTGCATCAGCTGGACTTCATTGTGCTGGGGATGGATAATCAAAAAGGGAATTGCTCATGGCAGTAAATTAAACATTTTTTGCATTTGCTCATGTGCTGCTAAACAGCTGGGTAATGTTAAGGAAGCAGGATTGTACAATGAGTGCAGTAAGCTAAGTGATAAATGCATTGTTATGGCGACGCCTTACATGTCCCATTAGAATTCACTGGAGCTTTTGCTTTATAATGCACATAATATCATAGAGGAGAGAGACAAAACATGGGTGGCTACTCATTCCCATTTGCTGAACAGCTGAACAGCCACTTGGCTCCTCATCTATTGAGAGTCTGCCAATTAGTCTACCAAGGAAGTTGGCAACAGGTGCTTAGTTGGTGCCAGTGGAGACCCACTCAAGCCTGTTACCATCCTTACATAGCCAAACCAGTAGATGATTTATTTTTAGGTTTGTTTAGGTTTAGAAGTCATATAGTCTCAGAAATCTGGTGAAAAGGGGTAGTTGTCAAAGTCTCTAAGAAAGGTAACATTTCTGCCTGTACCAGCTGGTGGGGCATTCTCGGTGCCCAGGAAGGCTTTTTGTGTCACCCTCCTTGGGTGGCTGCAAAGTGCCCTAAACCAATGCCTGAGCAAGCTGGATTCTGCAGTGGAAGGTCCTGAAGCAAACAAATCTTCACCTTACAAAACATCTGTGCAAAACCACCCCTGAGAGCAGGGAAGCCATTCACCGGCACTACACAGGGAGCAATGATATGCAGCAACAGTCTTTCTAAGGAGAATCCAAATAACAAGGTCAAAAGGGAGAACCAAAGTTCGTTTACCAGTTCAGAGAATGAGCAGTCCATAGGGAGATATGAAGGCATGGGCAGGGTCCAAAGAAAAGTCCAGCAAGGCAGTCAGTCAAGGTGAAGGTCAGAATAGCACAAAGCAGAGTGTCCGTTTGTAACAAAGTTGTACCAACAGCTAGGAACTGTAGCCAATTCCCTTAAAAGCACTCTTCAGTCAAGGCCTTTCAGCTGGCAGCCTCCTTTGCTAGTGAGCTCTGGCTGATTTACTGCGCAGCTGTAAATCATTGTACAGGAGTTGCCCACAACACTCTGAGGTCGAAGGTTCATCTCTGTCAGTCTCTGACTCAGCGATCAGATTTGCAGTAGAAACGGCTCAGGCGCTTGTTCCCAACTGTCCTCGACTAAATCCAAGGACTGGATCATGACAACATCATAGAACAGTTGATAGTGTGCATCAAGAGTCTCTCTGGCAGATCCTGTGTCTATAAGGCATACCAGCAACCTTCATTACCATTGTTAAAAACTTATACCTACAACCAAGCTACTGTGTTAAGATTTAGAATGGTCATACAGACTTCTTTGAAATTACTACAGGGGTTAGGCAAGGCTTGCATCCTGTCTCTGTTCCTCTTCCTCATGGCCCGTGACTATGTTTTACAACAAACAGCATGTAAGGGGTTGTTCAAATACCACATGACTAATTTTTTTTTTTTGGGGGGGTGTCGACCAAAAGTAATGGAAAGTCACGGGGGGAGAGGGGTTCGGCATGAAGTCAGATGACTCCAAAATTATCATTGCTTTTTGCATTCAGCTGGCCATAGATCTATCTTCAAACCATGTGATGGGGGTCAGTCAAAGGTCATGGAAAGTCACAGAGGAGGAGGTGGTCAAGAAGTGGCCTATTTTAGGTCATGTGGTATTTGAAAGAGCCCTAATGGTACAGGCATCTCTTGGTTTGGCCAAAATAACCTTGGTGACCTAGATTTTGCTAATGACATTACTCTGCTCAAGGAAGATGAGATGAAACTACAATAGGTGACAACTGCTCTGGACAGAGAAGCGAAGAAAATTGGGCTTAGGATAAATGCCAAGAAATTGAAGATCATGCATGTGAACTCCACAACCAGGAAGACAGTGAATCATACTTGGGTCAAAGTAGCTGGAGAAAGTGGAGAGGTTTACTTTTTTACTGCTCTCTTAATTATTTCAGAAGAATGAAAAGGGCCATATGTCATTACACAATAGAAATGGAGATGCAGGTAACACTATCATTGACTAGATATATATAAATCATCAATGAGCTTTGTAATTCAATATCATTTCCTCAGGCCATAAACTGATCACCAAAAATCAGATCCTGTCTAGTTCTATGTTACTTTTGTCTCATTTCTCCCCCCCCCCCAGTTTTCTCTTCTCTGTTTGATCCTAAATCTGTGTTAATCTGGTATATACACATACAGTACACAAAAGTTTTAATACCTATAAATGCAATAAACATGTTTCTGTCAAAATACAGCCCAAAATCCACTTGTGTAAAGGTACACCTGGACAAGCTGATGATGTCATCAGTCAAAAGCTTTTATCAACAGGGAAAATATTTCCTTCTTCCACTCAGAATTGTATTTTGGTAGTGTTTCTTTATATGTAGCATGGATGTGTGCATGTGCTTTAGATACTCAGAGTGCCCTACATTTTCTACCTTACCTCTGGGTAGGAAAGCATCTATGGTATGTGATAGGGAAGTTTCAAAACTTTTGTGAGGAAAAGGGGAAAGGGCCAAATCATACTTCCTATTCCTCTCCTCCATATTTAATTGAAGCATTGTACAGTAATGCCTCATATAACATTAGTATCGAATAACACTAAAATCGCATAACATTAAGCAATCTGGGGGGAAGAATTGCATCGGATAACATTAAGATCCTATGGGATGCATCAGATAACAACCGCTAAAGCCTGTGTGGTTACAATGTATCTCTATGGCTCCCATAGGATTTTAACATGTATCGGATAACACTAAAAATCGTATAACATCAAGACTTGTGGAATCAGGTTTTAGTGTTATATGAGGTTTGACTGTACATATATTTTAGGAATAAATAGTGAAAGTCTGTTACAATTATCTGCTGTGTAGTGTATACAGTACTTTGATCACAACTCCTGTTGGGATTTAATTCAGTGTGTATGTGTGAATGGATGGTGGGGTCCAGATACAGAATACAGGGACAGGGGGATCCTGGGCTCTTTATTCCTATGATGTTATTTATGTTATATTTATTTTAAAATGCCTGATCACTATTGGTCATACATAGCACAATTTTAGAAGCAATGCAAACTCAGCATGTGCTAGGGAGAAAGATGTTTATTTGCCATAGTGCATGCATTCCCTTGCCTCTGTATTTCCAAGGAATGATAAACATAGGCTTAATTTTCAAATCTGATTGTTGAGGGTAGGCACCATTGAGGAAATCCTGTTGCAGGAAGTGAAAACAAGGTGTTATAGAAAATCCCATTGTAAATCTGCTTTTCCCTGATCTCTGTTTTACCATGTGCTTATCCCCTCAAGATGGAGATTTTTATACATAGGAGTATCTGTACAAAACATTCCAATCTGACCCAGAAGTATGTAAATCAATCAGTATTGGCTAGGTGCTTCCCACGTGGGAAGGCTAATACCAGGATAATAAAACCACTCTCCAGGGAACGCTCTCTTTCATCATGGACAAGCAGTGGGAGGGCCTCACAGAATGTAATTGTGAGTCAGATAAGGGCCGGGGGGGGGGGCAGCGGCGGCAGCGGCGGCTAAATAATCAGTTAAGTTTTCTTTATTTTTGTATGTGCTTTGAATGACTAGTTTTGCAACTTTGATCCCTTATGCTATACTTAATTCCCTTACTTTCTTAATAAATCTAATTAACCAGAGACCCTTTGTGTATGTCAAATTGGGACTGAGGCTGACTGGACCACGCATAGAGGCCACATCTTTGCTACCTAATTCTGATTCTCTGCAGTCTCACAAGTCTGTGCCAAGTGGACCCAAGGGGAACTCATAAGGGGAGTTGCCCCAACAGGACTGGCAGACACTGCTGGTAAGAAGGTAAAATGGTGAGGGATAACAGGAAGGCATGTTAAATCCCCCAGAGGGAGGGTCTTTAATATGACACAAGGGAATAGGCATTCCCCTTAACAGCTACTTAACAGCTAGATTGAACAAATATCACACCAAGGTTGATTATTGGTGACTCTTGGTGTTTTAGTATAATCTACATTCTGGATTTGGAAATTCTCATGGGTTGGGGAGAATATTTGGGACAGTTGGAGCTTCTCTAAAGTAGATGTGAAAACAGCTACTCAATGTAAGATGAGCTGTGGGTGATAGGTTTCTTTTAAGTATTAATACTTCTAAATTAAAAAATGAACTTGTGCAAAGTTTTTTCACCCATCGTTTGCAACACAAGAAGACTAAATATTGTGTGAAGCACAGCTAGGCCTAGGATTTAAAGGCAATTTATAGCTCCAGTGGCTTGTAAGATAAGGTAGTGTGCTGGGTTTATTTCATTCCTATCAGGGCTACGAATGGGTGAACGAATCCAGAGAAAATATAAACCAATTCAACCTGTCCTGAAACTTTACTCAGAATTCTAACTCATCCCTGGTATTTGTTCAGGCTAAATGATCTTGACTGCTCCCAGAGACCACAGGAAGGATGCCTGTCAAATAAAAAATTGACACTGCTCTCACCAAAATGGGTTTTCAGTTTCCATATATATAAATACTAAAAGAACAATAGCTAATTTACATATTCAGCATTATAGAAGTGCTTTAGTAGCATTACCAGTAGTATGCTGCTTAGATTATGGAGAAGTAATAGTAGGATAGAATGTTCTACCTTATTTTTAAGAAAGTAGTAATCATCAAGAAAGAAAACTAAGGTTAATTCTAGGCTAGACTCTTCCTAACTCAAGAAACAGAGACACTATTGTGCAAAAATGACTCTTCTGAGATCTTATACTACTGCTTTCATGCAGGAGTCTTTCTGTTGGCCTGACTCATTTATAGGAGCAAGTATCCATCCTTTGCCTTCCATTTTCCACTTTTGTATATGTTTATATATGATACCGTATGTTATTGTTTTAGACTGCAATGATGTTCCATTCTGTGAAAGTGTACTCTGAAGCAAGTGATCAGATAACTTGGCATTGATCCTCAAATAAATTGTATTAATTTCATAAGTGTATTTGTAACATGTTCCAAATATCCATGCTTGATTGGAAATCTGTATTTCCCCCCATTATTCAGTAAATTATAGTAGATTGTCATTTTTGTATGATTGTAATAGTGTCACCAAATCTTCCACACTTAAAAAAAAATCACCTTTTTGGAGTGTGGAGAAGTAATTTCCATTTCCCACAGGTGTCAACTCAAGAAATAGTGGTTTTTATGAAGAATTGATGCCAAACAAGATCTTGGAAGATAGTCTTTGGGCTGGAATATTACAACCCCAATGAGTTTAACTCAAATTGTTGATTCACCAGAACAACAGATTGAGCCAGCAAATCTTGGCAGAAGAGAACAGGTGGGGAGACAGAAAACAGCACAGCGAGAAAGAGTGAAGTGATTACTGCTGCTTAAGAAATTGCACTTTTTAAAAAGCTACAGAGAGCAAGAGAGAGAGAATGTGTGAGAGAGCTGAGGTTGTACCACATCTGGATATACAGAGCCAATGTTGCTGCATGCCTTTTTCCTAATCGTGTATAGTGTTGATCTAGTTTATTTTTATGAGTGGTTCGGTGTGCATTCCAGCCTCTAGGCTCTCAAGCAGCAGCTCAGTAAATACAATAAGCAATAGTTCTTATAGCCTAGAGAGATGGTTATGAATGTTTTATTGCTGATTTTCCAACATGCAATTCCAAGAGAATTTTATTTTGCTTTTGCTTTTTTTAAAAAAACATTATTTTAAGAAATCAAGATCATTTCAGACGGTTTGCTGGCACAACAAAGTCATTGTTCAAATGGACAAACCTTTTTACCAAAGGACATGCAATTGTACAAGTGGGCCCAAGCAGGCTCAATCATGAAGAAGGCCTCCTCCTCTCTTCCGTATCAATGCCAGATGTGAAACTGCCAAAGTGAAGCCACCTTTTGGATAATTCATTCTGTAGTTCTTTTCACCTCACCTAGTGTGAGAAAGGTAAGCTGACACAAAGTTGCCAGGGGCATGCCCAATTGTGGTTTTTAAAAGACTGGAATATTCAAGGAGGCTCTTTCTGCATACCCCAAGAAGGGCTGCTAACGTTAAGTGTTATAGGTTGACATATTGGTTTATTACAGGTGATCAGCAGGTGTTGAATCCATTTTGGCTATCAGTGGTGGAAATATTGCTGCAAAGATGGAAAAACAATTAGCCACAGAGTGAACTGCAGAAACCCTTTCCCCTAGAAAAGTAGTTTTGCATTGTCTCATGAAGCCAGGCACTGACTTCCAAAACCTGCTTCTATCAGGTGTACAGTATACAGAGGAATGAAAAGTGTTATCTGAAAAATTATACAAAGTTATAGATTGTTTTATTTCATGCTAAACATAGGTTTAGTATAACTCTGAGCAATCACATAGAAAAAAATACCAGATGGGGAAAAATCCAGATGCATTTCAACCTGTACAGTTCCTGCAGGATTTTAATTATTAGGTGCCAGCAAACTGTCAATAAACCCTGCTTTTCTCTGACTCTGCTCAAATTTATTTTGAATGTAGTCTGAGGGAAAATATGCAAAACAAGTAAATTTCTGATTAAAAGCTGTGCACCTTCTACCAAAAAAAAGGGGGGATCCCCTACAGGTTTTAACTATGTTTTGAATGTCAAGGCCACAGTTAGTACAAGGAACAATATCAGCAGGAAATTCACAAACTTTAAGCTGTTTACATCAGCTTTGGCCATGAATGTCTAAGTGGCAGAGTATGTTGTTCCACTATGGAGTGCATCCATACACACAAACAAGTTGACATTGCTGTTAATGAAGCAATGTATATAGTAATAGGATGCCTCAAACCACACCAGCTGAGAAAATATATCCTCTTGTTTTTATCACTCACCTAAGATAAGGAGAGAAGCAGCAGTGGACACAGAGAGAACTAAACAAGAGAATGATCCTTGACTCCCTCTGAAAGGATATGAGCCTCAAGTCCTCCAGCTCAGATCCAGGAGGAACTTTAAGGCAAGAACAAACATGCTTTAGGGTACACAAGAGAAAAACCAAATTGGAAGATGGAGGAAGTAGCTCACTAGACAAAGAATAACATAAGTAATCCTCCTTTATTTCATGCTAAATAGCTGAGAAACTCAACTTTCCATAGGTCACTTGGTGGACCCTCAATAGTGGCAGCTTTATGTCAAGTGGTATCTATTCTGTGATAGCTTTTGTCCACCTGCCATCTATGAAGTGGCACCCATGCCTGGCCCACTGATGCCTTGCAGACTCAATCAACATTGATGCTTGTTTTGCAAATTCTCTTACTTGCTCTTTTTTTAAGAGAAGGGGCTGTATGTATGCTTTTTCCAAAGGTGTGAATTGTGGGGGAATTGGCTTTCCCAATTTGATTGGTCTTTAAAAACTTGTTATTTGGTTAATTTGTTTATTGTGTTGAAAGTGTATATTTTGATAAAGTTTTGGAGAAACTGTTTTTGTATACTTCTGGGTGTAATTGTGGTCTAGAGGTGTTGAACTTTGTGACTGTACCAATGTGTTACTAAGCTGTATGGGTGGTTGTTGCTGTTGGCTGGATACAGCTTGGGGCATTTCTATTTGTTGTCTCTCTCACACTCTCTCACGCACAGACACAGACACAGACACAGACACAGACACAGACACAGACACAGACACAGACACACACACACACACACACACACACACACACACACACACACACACACACACACACACACACACAGTGCAGTGGTTAAACTGCAGTCCTGCAGTCAAAACTCTGATCTTGACCTGAATTCAGTCTTGTTGGGGTCAAGGTTGACTCAGCCTTCAATCTTTCTGAGGTTTGTAAAATGAGAACCCAACTTGTTGGGATCAAATTGTAGTTTGCAGAATTCCCTCGTAAACAGTCCAGAGAGTGTTGTACCACTATGGGGCAGTGTATAAGCAGCTGCATTTGTATTTACATTTGTGCTGCCCAGGTGCAAGGTGTCTGTTGTGCTGGGTGAATATTGTTTATGAGTATGAGAATATATACAGTGGTACCTCTTTGAAAGAGCGTAATGCATTCTGTAGGATTGCTCTTTAAGCAAGTTTGCTTTTTAAGTGTAACACCATTGTAAGTGACCAATTGTGACTTTGGGGGTGGGGATTGCGAACCCCAATTTATTTGTTAAGCGAGTTTTTGGTTGGTTTTATTTGTTAAGCGAAGCGAACATTCAAAGAAAATTCTGCTCTTTAAGCAGAATAAAGCTGCCTGAGGGAGTGTGACCCGTTATTCTTTGTGAGATGCTCTTTATGCGAGGTTTGACTGTACTACTGCAGTGTATGAAAACATCACCAGAGCTTTGCAGGCAGTAGTACAGTCAAACCTCTCTATGTTTTTGGAATAACTTTCAAGGGTTTTGTTAGAGCTTTTGGACAAGTGCCAGAAAATACGAATGGGATATACTAAACAAATGATATGAAAAAAACTCTTTCATGTACAATGAAAGGAACAATATGCAAAAATCTGAAAGAAAGAAAAAACCAAAAGAAGCACCTGGAAAGAAACCTGAAAGAAAAGAGAAATGAAAAAGTTAGCTGTGCGCATCTCTCCTAATGGTCACATAAAAGTGTTCTCTTAATTTTGAAGTAGGTAAATCTCACTTAAGTTTGATAATAAGGCTTTTCTTCTTGCATTGCACAGCCATGCCAAATTGCTGCACAACTACAGAATTAACTCAAATGAGGTGAAATTCAGAATGATGTCAAAGTGAATGAACTCAAAATTCAGGTTCAGCACAGGAGAGAGAATACTGTCCACATAACCCATTTCCAACATTTAGGTGAAGCTCCTGAAGATGCCCTCTTTCTCTTTGCTTGATAACATCTACTGCCATGAATGAGCAAAACTACATGAGAGCCATTGACCAGTATTAAAATTGGGTAACGGACCATAGCACCTATAAAGAAGGCTCTGTAATATTAACAATAAATAAGGAATTTGGGCAGGGGCCTTTAAATCTGTCAGGAATATAAGATCTTCAAATTAAGGAGACAGGGTTTTATAAAGAAGTCATAAAAATTAAATGGAAAGTTTATGTTTATTAGCTCATATATTATGTGAAGAGTTACCCAGAAACACTAAGGGCAGAAGCTCCACACAGAGGACCAGATGCAGAGTGTCTTTATATCAGGGATTCTCAACCTGTTGCCCGTGGCCCAGATGCGGCCCACAGCACCATTTCATGTGCCCCCTTGCTTTCACCACACTAGGAAGTGCCATGTGGTGGAGGAAGGGCAAAATGGCCATCCAGCCCCAAAAGCTGCCTGAGGGAGTGTGACCCGGTCCCTGGTTTAAAAAGTTGAGAACTCCTACTTTATATAGTTTACAGAGGCAGAAATAAAGCTTCTAGAGTTAAATGTAAATATTATTTGTATTCGATGATGTCTATACATTTAAACTGAAACTATGCTAGTTTTTCTACTCATTTGATTTCCCCCAGAGTAATTATTGAAAAATGATTTCATTCATTAAAATTTCATATTATTCAATCTCAAAAAATGGCAAACATTTGCTCTTCTGGAGTACAGTTCTGGCTGACTTTGATGTCCTGGAAATTGCAGTTGAAAAATATAATTTATTCTTTAATTTTAATTTTTAAAAATATTTTATTTGCTTCTTTGGCTGTACTACTTCACAGCATTTTCATCTTAATATTATTTGACCTCGGTCTTATTTGTCTTCACTGCCATTTAACCACATTGGTTGTAGCCAAAAAGCTGTAGCCTTTTGAATTTTTTACTTTACTTTTGTGCCTTGAGATGTAGAAGAATGTGGGCTCATGAGATTATTATTAGAAAGTTTCCCTGTGATTTCAGCTGAAGGTATAGTTACTGATATACTAAGGGTGCAATCAGACAGATGTAAAGCCATGTTCTGTTTACACCAGGTGAGGTTGCATTTCTGGAAGGATCTTCCTTCAAGAGAGCCTTCCATCCCTCAGGGAATGGCAATAGCCTACCCACAAAAAGAGTAACTCTACAACTGGACCAAGAAGGTCAAGTTTGGGAATGGATTGGGGTTGGGCTGGAGCAATATTACCCATACACCATGTGGTTTCTAGGAGATAGCTCATATCAGACTACTGCATGTTTGTGTGTTATCATAGAGGCTATCGAGTCCAACCCCCTGTTTGATGCAGGAATTCAAATTGAAACAGATCTGGCAGATGGTTGCCTCTCAAATGCCTCCAGTACTGAATCACTAACCACCTCCCAAAGTAATTAATTCCATTGTTGTACTGCTCTAACAGTTGAGATGTTTTCCCTGATATTCAGTCTTCATCTGTTTTCCTGTAACTTAAACCTGTTTTTATGTGTCCTGCACACTACAATGATGAAAAACAGATCCTGCCCCTCCTCTTGATAACTATCTCTCAAGTATTTGAAAAGTACTTCATATCCCGCCTCAGTCTCCTCTTCTCAAGGACAAACATGACCAGTTCATTCAGTGTTTCTCCACAAGTGTTTGGTTTCCAGTCGCTTGATCATCCTTACTATCATCCTCTGAAACTGTTCCAATTTGTTGGTATCTTTCTTAAAGTTCAGTGCCCACAACTGGACACAGTACTCTAAATGTAGTATCTCTAGCAATGGATATAGGTGGACTAGTTTGGGAGACTATGCTTCTGTTAATGATGCCTAAAATAGCATTTGCCTTTTTTTTTTTTTTTTTGCAGCCACATCGCACTGTTGACTCATATTGTGATTGCACTTTGATATGGCTGACAAAAATCACGTGTCAGCAATGAATGCTATTCAGATTGCAGGGCAGAGAGACCAAACTGGAACTGTTGGCTATCTCCCCTGTCAAAATAATCAATGACCACAGAATGTCATGTAGTGTATCAGTGAGAAGGTTGGTGTACAACCTCTTTCTGTCACATCTTTCAATGAACAAAATCTGCTTCATATTTTATGTACATGTAAGGGCAATTATGTAGTGTCCTCCTTCAGATTATTTCCTTCAAACAGCTGATTGTACAGCCAATTGTGTGACAGATTTCATAGTCAGTGGTTGCCTACTTGTATGATAGTGAGCCGGGCAGAAAAAGAGGAATGTTTACACAGTTGCCCTTATACAGTCATGTAGGTCAACAGAATTCTGGCAAATATGTAGGAAACTGTCCTTGTGATTGAAAGGAAAAGTCTTCTGGAGTGTGAGTCTTCATTTGCTATCTGAAGTGATACTGCCTTGTTACTAAATCCAAATCAGTCAGAAAGTCTTGTGGGAAGAGATATGCTGAAGAGAAGGCTAGATAATATTCTTACTGGTAGGAAATAAATATGTACAAATTGACTCATTACCAATCAAGTACAAATATGCTACCTTTCAACCATATCTTTTACATCCTGTTTTAAACAATTGTTCTGAGTGTTGTACACCTTCATTCCATTACATACATTGTGAGTGACTTGATGATCCGAACTGAATGAAGTAAAGTTGTTCAGAGCAGTGCACCATGAAATGATGGTATTTCAGAGCAAGAACCAGTGCAGAATTCCACTAGATTTACTGGAGAATTGATGAAGATTCAATTCCTGGAGTATATGTGCCCTTTCTTTTCAGAACAGTTAAAGACACAGGGGGTACACCTCTCCCCATTCTTCCTCTGTCTCATATAGGCAGAAGAAATAATTTTACCCATTGCAGAATACTGGGTCATATGTCAATCATTAGAGTAGTGCACAAACAGCTTTTAAATGAAGAATTAATCCAATTAATAGGCAGTGTTATAACAAAGTAATTTGCAGCTATGTTTTTTGCCACAGTGATCTTATTAACATTAATTACCCTTTGCTTTGATTTTAACTTCTTTTTTCAATATAACCACAGTGTCCTTCTGTGCAACTGCACTTAAGCTAATTTATTTTGTTTGTGCCTGAATCATGGATAGAATAGGAAATGTTCCTATCATAAATAAAAGAGGAAAGTGCAACTTTCTAAATGAATTTAATTATGCTCAGAATTTAAATCCGTGTGGCATCAAAGGCACAATGCAGAGCTCTTCAGATTATTTCTGCATTGTACATCATCTCTACTGGAACTGTCCAATAGAACTTGATTGCATTGGTCATCATATTCCCCCTGTTGTTTTTCAGAGATGAGAAAAGTTACTCTTTTTGCAATAGATTTCTAGAAGGGCACATTTTGCTTATCCAGTGCTATGGTTGATCTGCAATTCTGGGAACTGTAGTCCCAAAAAGTACTTTCTCCCATATGAATAATAGCCTATGGAGAATTTTTGTGAATACCAGTGGGAAGTGGAATACCAGTGGGAAGGAACTCTCCAAACAAAAGGACCTTCCAAGAGCTGAGCTCATTTGATTCAGACTGCAGTCACTACCTATTTTTAAATAGCTATTTCCAAAAATTACAATTTTAACAGACCATTTTAAGAATTTACTGAAACTATCCATAGATGAGTCTTTGCATCCACATGGAGAAAGAACACTGCAGGTGATGAGTTGTGCCAGTTTCAGCCAGCTCCTGAAAACATTTCTACCCATGTGAGACCCACCTAGTCATATCAGACTATAGAAAAACAAAAATATCTTTGAATAAACTGCCCAGGAATGGTTAGTGTTATGATAAATTTGTTCCCCATAAATGTCAAGCACATGAATTTGATTTTAACATGACAAGGTCAGAGACACAGCTTTGCAGAAGTTGTTCTCAGTAGGGAAAAGTGATGAGTGCTTAACCAGCATATTCATGATCAGAAAATGATATGAATTGGCTGAGGATGGCCTTAAACTAGAATTCTAATCCCTAGGCTTTACAAGACTTGTTGAAATGGAATTTTTAGACACTGTATGACTCTTTGCCTCATGACAAAAATGAGAATAGTAGATGTGTTTTTTCTCATTTGTTGACTCCATAATGTATGAAGATTGTTTTTGCAGAGTACTAATGTAGGGGAGTGCCCCTGTGTAAGCCTAGGTCACCCTTGCTTGAAAGCCAGTCGTAGCCAACTCTAGGATTCAGTACTCATCTCTGTTTATAGTGCCAAAGAGCCAGCACTCTCTGTGTCTGCAGACATTTTCATGGGCATGTAGCAGGCATGACTAAACACCAGAGTGCACGGAATGCTGTTTAGCTTCCATTATGGGCTTTTCCCCATGCAGTCAGTTGAGATCCTTCTTGTAAAGATGAGGTATGTTTCTGTAGGTGACATTTTGGCCACGTAGGCAGCTGAGATGTTATGGTTCAGACCAGTAGAACACACCCTTTCGTCCTTTCCTCTCCCCTGAATATTCTGGGTTGTTTTTAATTAAATATTTGAGATTAGCTCTAGAGCAGCCCTTCACCTTATTGCTGGGTCAATAACTAAGCACAATTGGGAAGGCAAAAGAAACAGGAAAGGGTTTTTTCTTCAAGAACTTCTCTTTCTTGAGAGAAAACCAGATGCAGTTCAGATGGGGAGAGGGATCTGAAGCCTTCAGCTTTTGCATAAGGAAAAAGAGGCAAGAGGAAATCCCATAGGGTAAAAACAGTGATCTCTTGGATCACTTACAGCCCCTGCGTGAGCACTATCTGCTATTTCAAATGTAATCCTGCCTGTGAATCAAGTTGCAGCAAAGCCAAATTGTTCCAGCTTGACTTGTCAGTATAGTTGTATTTGCATTTGATTTTTAAATGGCCTTTGTGGGGTGAAAAGAAGTCCATGCTTTTCTTTTAGAATCTGATGGAGGATAGCAAGCTGTGCTATCTGATGTTCTGAGCCTGTTTTGTATATTTGTAGATAAACATTTTTCCCACTAAAAACACCTCAGGCTTCTAGTGCTCTCTCATCCAAATAAAATGGAACCCGAAAAGCTTCTCGTGGATTCCTTAAGTGGTGAGTTATCATCAGTACTGACACATTGAGACTGGAAGATAAGTGCATGTCTGAACTATCTGCTGCATAGGAAGGAAATAATGGAACAATAAGGTATTTGAGGAAGGAGTCTCTTCTCTGACTGATAAAGATTACTCCTTGTATTTTTATTTTATTTATAACATTAATTCTGTTCCCTGTTTGGTGTGTGCCAAGGCTGTTCTTGTTTCGTTTTAGAGCATTCACATTTATATTTGCTGGCCTCTCTTTCTACTTGTCATTTTAATTGCTTCTGTTTTGTATCTTATCATTCTCAGCAAAAGAATAGCTGAGCTGTAAGAGCACTTGATCTGTAGCCAAGAAAATGGAGGAATAGTCGAGTACAGGAGGCATAATTACTGTTGCCGACACCTACGGGCCAGTGTTTCGAGTTTTGGCTGGGGTGCCCAGCTTCAGAAAAACTTCAGAAGCAGAGGGGTGTGCCAAATATTTGCCGTTGAACGTTTTAGCAGAAAACTAGTACTTTCAAGGGAATGAAGCTCCTTGAGGGAGAGAAGACCAATTCTACTTGGACTGGGTGCTATTCTCATCCCCTGCTTCCCTTCTTTAGTGATTATTTGGTCATATATTTCCTCCCTTACTTCAAACTTACCTGAGTGCTTCCTCCTCCTTCTCTTCTTCCACGTCTAGGCGAGATGTAAAACTGTCAAAATGAAGGCACAGTTTAGTGAGTTTATTCTGTTGTTGCTTTTGCCTGACCAGGGTAAGCCCAATTGTGGTTCAAAAATACCAAAGTCTTTGAGGAGGCTCTTTCAAATGTTCTGTGTTTTACTAAACCATGGTGGTGTCCTTGCCACTTTGCGAGGTAGCAATACATAAAACATCTGCTCAGTTGTTCAACTACTATTTCTAGCTTCCATTTCTCCCATTAGCTTCTTTAGGTGCCCTTGCTGTCACTTCCAGTGATTGATCCGTGGTTCTAATAAGTGAAGTTAAGCTATCGCTTACAGTCCATTCCTAGTTTGGATGATCATGTGCTTATGTAATGGTTTTTGTCCCTGACATTGCATTCACTTCACCCTGTGAAGTGAATTTGAGCAGTTTTCTGCCTTTTAACTTTAGATGGAGTGGTCCGCCCACCCTCGTCCATCTTAAAGGCTTTGGTACCACCCCCACCTCCTTTTTTGTATAACTAAATTCAAGTTTAATATAAATTGTCCAAGAGACAGGCTCAGCTCGTTTGCAGTTATTTACATTCAGAAGATGTTAATAGTTGCTTCACTGCCCTGATACCTTCAAGATCTTAGAGTCTTTCTAATGCTTCACCACAAGCTATTCACAAATATGAGCATCAGTATAGATATCCTGTTGCTGGGCTGCCTTCTCTCTTTTATCTACTAGCCCCATCTTTTCACTAGGCCTCTTAAATCTCTGCCCAGCATTGTTCCCACTGTTCCCTCCCTGATAGGAGGGTTTGCCGGGTATTTTAGTTCTGGCTTCGTGCTCTGCCTCTTCCAAAGGTACCCTCACCTGCACAAGCTTACTAGCCCAGCGGTTCTCCTTGAAAATAAAGGTATACCCCAGTGGTATTAGTCTTATGTTCCAAGCATATTTGCTCCACTGTCTCCCCTTCTTCCACTGTTGGTTCTCCATTTATCTCATCTTCTCCTTCCCATTGTCTCTCCTCCACTTCTCTGATCTCCTTTAATTCCTTCCTTACCTCCTCCATGGTTTCAACTCTTACCCACCCTCATATTTCCATTTTTCTTCTACAACCATGAAACTACCGGTCCCTTGCAAAATGCCATGATTCCAATCAGTAAGGGAATTAATGGTCTCAAAGCCCAGACCTTTGTCTTCAGGGGGCGATGGGCTGCCTTCTCCTCTCGGGTTTCCTCCTCTACTAATAGAGTAATCACGTTTGTATATTTGAGTGTGTTTTAAATGGTTTTCTTTCTCTTTTACTCAATCTGCCTGAAGTCTGACTGCTTCATCAGTGTCTTCTGTCTGAGGTCTGGGAGTTTCATAGATGTCTTGATATTTGTAAAACAACAAATCTTGTAGTGGCCTAAGACTTTTGCAGAGTACTGTATATTACTCATTGCCTCAAAATAATGAGTTAATACATTATTGGAAATGGTTACTTCTGACGAGGACTTTTATTAGCACAAAGGCAGTCCCATTTCTATTCCAAGGAGTTTCGGGGAGTAGGATTTGGATAGCTCCCCGTCTGAGAAGGGGGGTTGCTACCTGTCACAATAACCGTTAACATGGACAGGTAGTCTAACTCATGGTAATTTGTCCTTAGTTAATATTTTAAAACTATCACTTTATTCTGTGAGGCTCAGAGACCTTGAAAGGATGTTGTTTTCCTGACTCAGTCATTTGGATTATTTCTATATCTTGCCAAGGCTTGAATGCAGTGGTGCAACCTCTGTTACCTTGTTGCTATACAGCTGAGGGGTGGGGGGAAGGGCTCCTCTGCTTCATCAGTAAGTGATGCTGTGTGACACAATTGTGTCACTGCTTGGCATCATGAGGGGATAGGGAGAGATGCCTTAAAGACCAGCTCTGACACAACACCATGCTGTTTCTGATGGTCTACCTGCTTCACCCTGTAACCCAGAGTAAGGTTTCTAGTTGTCTTGTGGACTGGATTGGAATTTTGTGCTCTAGTTCACTGCTTGACAAGTTGGGGGGAAGAGGGCAGGTAATTTCCCCCCCCCCCAATCCCATTCTGTTTCCTGCAGGGCACACAGTCATCTTGGGAGCAGTGTAGTATTAAATAGGTCCCAATCTGGTGAGTCATGCTTGGAGAAGGGTGGTAGCAGTAACTGCCATTGGGTGCCATTAGGAGACTGAGGTCCCTGGTTGGTTGCTGTGAAACATGTGGTTCAGGCACATGGGCAAGGACAGCCATCTGAGGTATCCTTTGGGTATGACCAGCTCCAGATTCTAGGACTCAGGGGTGTTGAGGTGGCCAGGGCAAGGGATGGTATATACAGCAGGTTAGCGTTTTGCCCAGTCCACTTAGGCTACATCCTGAATGGTCCACCTCCTGCTGGCCCCAGTTTCGTGCATTACTGTGCCCCCCCCCCCCCATGTTAGAGATTTTAAATAGTAAAGTTCTGGCCCTTTTGGTGTCTCATATCTTGTGCCTCATTTCTTTATTTGCTAGAGATAATAATAATTTTGTGTCAGAAATTAATCTGGGTTGAAAGGATTTTTGATGGGGAAACTCTGCTCAGGGGATGCCCGAATGAGGCTCCTTTCATGTCCCCAAGATCTTTTCCCACCAAAGTGGTTCCTATCTATCTACTTATGTATCTACTTGCAATTCCTTGCTTTCGAACTGCTAGGATGGCAGGAGCTGGGACAGAGACATGCACTCAATCTGTCATAGAATACCTGGGTCTCAAACTGTTGACTTGTCGGCCTTCCAGCTAACAAAGTAAGATTCTTAACCACTGAGCCACTGCAGCCCCTTTTCTAGATGACTGGCAATTATAACCTGTGACTTGGAAGCACATAGAACACATAGGAACATAATGGCAAGAGACTAAGGGAAATTTTTGTTAATGAACCACTTTGAAACCATGAAAAATCCATATTGTTGTAACAGCTTTATTCAGCCTCTTGTTGGGATGTGTAAATAGCAAATATTTAATTCTCCTTTTTGAAAATATATTCCCAGCACATGTACCTAGTAATATCAGGCCTCTCTCCATTTTGTCTGAAACTCATAGTCTCATTTGCCAATGAAAAACAACAACTACTATGCAGTGACAGCCATATTAACCACAATTAATCTTAACCAAGTTTTATCATTAAGGATTGGTTGGCGTGGATTAAGTACCTTCATTATCACTTCAGTTTATGCCTCTGTTCAAAGCAGATTTTATGCAAAAAAGTATGAAATTGCAAGATTGAGTATACACTACGTGGCTTATTACTGACCCTCTAAGAGTGGATTTTGGGATAACAGTTTATAATATTTATTTATTTGTTTATTTATTTGTTTATTAGTCGTACTTATCAATATAATTGCAAAGATGACAGACATGTTCTGCCACTGGTATTATGCTAAAGCCATTTGGTGGTAAAAATTTGATGCTTTGGCTGTTAATTAAATGCCTTTCTGCAATATCCTAGCCCAAATATAAATAAAGGGAAGAAGGAAGGAAGCATTGTTGTAATTTAGTAAATTTGTTAATTTAATATGCAGTGGTATTATTGTATTTCCTGTGGAACCATAATGTTTCCATAGACTACATCTACTGTAAGAGGAAGTACAGTCAAACCTCGCATAAAGAGCGCTTCGCTTAAAGAATAACTCACTTAAAGAGCAGAATTTTCTCTGAACGTTTGCTTCGCTTAACAAATAAAATCAACCAAAAACTCACTTAACAAATAAATCAAGGTTCGCAGTCCCTCCCACAATTGGTCATTTACAATATTTCGCTTAAAGAGCAAACTCGCTTAAAGAGCAATCCTGTGGAATGCATTATGCTCTTTAAGCGAGGTACAACTGTATGAGGAAATGAAACAACAACTTAAATTTGTTTGTTACCAAATAGTCACTTTTACAGAATTATACATATCAAATGGGGATAGTGGCCCATTTGTCACAATGGCTTCTACTTTCCTGTCACAAAAAAGGACCAGACCTCTTTGTGCAATATGCAAAGCTGAATTATTTAATTAAGTGTAAAAATTCCTAGTCAGGATGAGATTTTGAGTTCCTTAATTACCTGCTGGACGGCGGCAACTAAACTCCAGTTTGGTATTGCATGCAGAACTGTTTAATCAGAAATACCTATGAGAAAGAGAATGAGTAATTGACTCATTGGCATTGATAAATGAATCAGAAAAGAAAGATGTAAAAATATTGTGGCAGATTGGATGTGGAGTCTAATCTTTTGAAGAAGAAATGAGAGAGGATGCTCTCAACACACCATCTGGATGAGACAGGGAGAAGTGGTGAGTTTCCTATGAGGAGAGAGAAGGAAGGGGTAAGGGAGGAAGAGAAACATTTGGTATTGGGTTTTTTTAAACTGTCACTTATTAGAACTAGCACTTTGATGTGTTCAGGGTGTCATCTTCCCTGTCTAAATATTTATTTCTTTTGCATTGCTCAGTCTAATGCAATCCGACTACAGTGTGGAATGTTGCCATATCCTTTCAGGCATGGATTTGTCTCGCCGTTGCAAGTGATACAGCCTCACTAGGCACATATTGTGTGTGATAAGGGGTGTCTGTGCACAAGCTTTGGTTACAGCAAGGCTTGGCAACTTGCTCAGGGTCACCAGGGAAATGTGTGGCATGCTGGAGGGCTGCTGCTAGCTAATTCAGATATTTTAATTGCACATAATTAACATCATTTGCATATCATTTTCTTGGACATGGTAGATGGCAAACTACAGTTGGCAATGGTGTTGCTTGTATTCAGCAATATTGTATCCCACTTATAAGAACTGCTACCCATGGAGGTTCAAGACGTTGCAGGTTGTGACTAAATTTACTTAGAAAACATAGGATGGTATTAATTAAATTGCATGCTAACCTCTTAGTTTATGTAAGTGCTACACCTTAAAACTGATTTCTACAATCTAACTACTTTTAAGGAAAGCTGGGATTTCAGTTGGTTTATGCGGGTCCCATAAGGTGCCATAATATAAAGGTATTGCTTTGGGTTCCCAAGCTCCTATAGGATTTCTTTCAATGTAGGGAATCTACTGAAGAACATGAAAAGAAGGAATTAAAGACGTCCCACCATAACACAGCCCCCAACATGCTGATGGGATGTAACAGGTTCGCACCAGTTCACCAGAAGAGGTAGTAACTTTCCCCGGTGTCCCAGAGAACCGGTAGCAGTTTTTTTTTTGGGGGGGGGAGGGGACCACCTTCGGGGCTTACCTTTTCACTGGTTCCTCCACTACACATGCGCACCAAGCACTTGGTGTGCGTACACGCCAACAGTGCTTGGTGCGTATGCATGGCCTCCTTGCTGTCCTCCCAAGTGGGGAGGCAGAAGAGAAGCTGCTAGCCTGAAGCTTCCTATAGCCTGCTCCCCAGGGTAAGTGACTCACCTTTGGATGTGGTGTGTCTGTGTGTATTTTAATGTGTATTTAATACCTTTACCTACATTAATGTACTACCACAGTTCCTAAAAAGGCCTGGCGGCCGGCAGGCCTGGCTTGGGGTTTTTAAGTAAAGTATTGGAGTTACCTCATCAATAAGCTACACCTGTGCTGTTCCAATTGCTATTCCAATTGGAGAACCCTTAAGGAAGTACAGCTGTTTTACATTTAAATTAAGGCATATTATCCTAGAGAACTGGTACATTGACCATATCCATCTTGCAACATGGTGCTGCCCAGGCACTTATACTAACAGGTAAGTGACGGGTTTGTGTTTGGGGTGGCTGGGTGTATTTTAATGTAATTTTTATTTTAGTTATTTATTTAATTTATTTACAGGTTTGTGTTGTGGGTGTGTGGGTGGGTGGGTTGAGGGTGTGTGTGTGCTTATTTTTATTTTATTTTTTTCTTTGGCCCTGCCCATGATGTCATGACATTATGGCGTCAGCTCTGCCCACACTGTAATGATGTCACGGTGGGGTAGTAAACATTTTGACATCCCACCACTGCCCCAATAGCTTCCTGGGGATCTTCAGAGAAGAGTGGTCATATTTTATTTTTATTTCTAAACTAAATCACCACATCTAATGATGTCATTAGTCTTACATAGTAGTCTCACAAACAAGATTTCAGCCCATACATATTTACTGTTTAAATTTGAATATTTCATTAATGAGGTACAATCGTATACAGCAACCTCTCCCAATGTAGTTAAGCTATAACTCCCATAACAATTGTCATTGGCCATGCTGGCTTGGGGTTGATGGTGATAGTCATCCAAAACCCCTAGTGGATATCTTCATTGTGGAATATTGGTATACAGGTTTGTATGTCAGAGATTCCAAATTGGTAAACCAGATACAGCGGTACCTCACTTAAAGAGCCTAATGGGATTACTTTTTAAGCAAGTTTGCTCTTTAAGTGAAACACCATTGTAAGTGACCAGTTCTGACTTCTGGCAGTGTGTGTGTGTGTGTGTGGGGGGGGGGGGGGAAATTGTGAACCCCAATTTAGTTGTTAAGCGAGTTTTTGGTTGGTTTTAGTTGTTAAGTGAGGTGACCATTCAGAGAAAATTCTGCTCTTTAAGCGAGTTACTCTCTAAGTGAGGTGCTCTTTATGCGAGGTTTTACTGTATATCAATGGGTTGATAAAGCCATATGGGAGATATGAATGCATGGTAACAGCAGGATTGTGTTTTAGGGATGGGTTTTCAGATTTTTCTGGCCAACAAATTCCATAGTTGACAGACAAACAGACAGATGCCTTACAGACACATAAATGTTGCTCACCTTGGAGAAAGACCTCAAATAGAAGGCTTTGGGTCCAGCTCCACCCTTCCTGTCATTTTTCCAATTCTACCTGGTAGCTTTGTTTCTAAATAGGAAGGTAGAACTGTGCATAAGTAATCCTCAAAGCCTTCCACTTTAGACATTTCTCTCAGATGAGCCACATTTAGGTATCTGTAAGGTGTCTGCCTCTCAAATAGAATTTCTAGAATGGAGAATTATGGAACTGATAGTACAGTACAAAACTTCAGGGGGGAAAATGTGCAGCAGTATTGCGAGAAATGTAGTGAAATTGAAATGGAGAGATTTTTTCCCTCTCTAACTGAATGCCTGCAGGCCATGCAATGTGCAGATAGATGGACGAATACAGCACAACACAGCTTTCAGTGAATGAAGGAGCATGTGCAAGCAATATGTACAATGTTAAAAATGTGCAAAACAATATGCACTTTTAAAAAGTCAACGCAGGGCACAGTGGATTTCCTCCCATTAAAAAATAGTGCACGAAAAAGCAGGCATATATTGGGAATGGAGGTGGAAGGAGAATGAAATCCGTGAACAGGCCATCTTATATGATACATGGGTCTCCCTGATGTGCAGTGCTTAAACTGCTGTACTGCAACCAAAAGGTTGTGAGTTAGATCCTGGTCAGGACTCAAGGTTGACTCAACCTTCCATCCTTTCAAGGTCAGTAAAATGAGCACCCAGCATGTTAATTAACTTATGAACCACCCAGCATTTCCATGAAGATAAATCATTGGTAGAGCAGCAGCCTAAGCAGTGAAATCTCTCTGTTGAAAATCACTTGAAATAGGCAGCATTTGGCTCAAAATACTTTTATTCACTAACATACTTAACAGGGCAAAGATATCAAATGGAACAGTAAGGGCAAAGGAATATATGAAGGTGGTAAATCAGGCAATTCAGACCATACAATGAGCTCCATATTCTCCACTTTGACTGGCAGCAAAAGCTCCTTACAATTTCAGGCAGGATTCTTTCTTAGCTCTGTTTGAAGAGCTCTTGCATGACCCGGAGTCTCACATCCAAATACTAAGCATGCTTGATGCTGCTTAACTACCTATTTCAGAAGAGGTTGATGTACAGTGTGTAGAGGTAGGGTGTGACTCTGTTATACAAAGATAGCATCTAGGAACCTGCCTAGACTAAGTCACATCCTTTGCCCATCTTGCCCAGTCTTGTCAAAACTGACAAGGAACAGCTTTCTGGGGCTTCAGCCAGTTCTTCAAAAGGAGATTCTGGGATTCACCCTGAGTTTCCTAATGATTTGCAGATTTAGGCCGGCCATATACCATGTATTGGTAGATTATTGTGTTGGCTACGCTTAGAGAAATGGAATTCCAAAGATGGAGAAGAAGGTACTGAAAGTTCTTGTGTAACCTTTAGGAGTTGGGCTGGTATACAGAAAGACCTGTTAAGAGGCTGCTTTAAGCTGACAGGGGATCAAATGAGAGGAGGTAGTTTAGTGAAAAAACAAAAGCATTGTTATTAAAAGGGAGGAAATAGTTTCCTCATAACAAATTCAAACAATCCATATTAGAATTAGAAGTGGAATTAATACTCAATATATAATTAGTTATGGATCACCAAGCCACAAGCATCTATTGTCACCCTACAGCAAAAGTTTGATTTAATTGTTAATTCAACTAAGCTAGCTAATTCTCTGTCTTTTCTAAGGCTTTCCAGTTTTCTAATTTTTGATGTTGCTTTTGACTACTTTGCATGTGTCACTCACAGCTGGTAAAATGTTTAATATGAGTGTTGCATGGATTCCTAAGTAATATAGCTTTGACACAGTTAAGAAAGCAATACAGAGATACCTTGCTTAAAGAGCATAATGTGTTCCACAGGACTGCTCTTTAAGCGACTTTGTCCTTTAAGCAAAACACCATTGTAAGTGCCCAATTGTGACTTCTGGCAGGAGGGATTGTGAACCCCAATTTATTTGTTAAGCGAGTTTTTGGTTGGTTTTATTTGTTAAGCGAAGCAACCATTCAGAGGAAATCCTGTTCTTTAAGCAAGTTACTCTTTAAGCGAGTTATTCTTTAAGCGAGGTTTGACTGTACGTTATAATATCAAGTTCTACCAGCATTTCAAAAGTTTCATTAAAAACATTTATTAACATTTATCTCATTTTTTTTTTAAAAAGCTGTTTTAAAATTGTTTTTAAAATTGTATCTTTTTGCTAAAGAGTAGCAGTCCCTGCCTCTACAATTTTTTTTTGTAATTCTTGCATAATTTACAGAGTGCCAAGTAAGTCCTGCAGTTTTAAAAGAAGGGAGTCTGAAATTTAAATATTATGTTTGTAGAACAGGGGTTAGCAGGGCAAATTCTTACTAAGTCCTTCACTTACCTACTTGTTTAGCTTTCTGTTTTTTGTCATTAGCATTCCACCCGCACAGGCTAAAATACCCATGAATACTTAGGTTCAGTAGTGGGCAGCCAAATTTTTTTACTACCACACTGTGGGCGGAGCCAATGTCGTAGGTGGAGCCAATATCATGACATCATGGGCAAAGCCAATGTCATGATGTCATGGGCGGAGCCAAAGTAACCCCCCCCCTAAACATAAGTACACATAAAAATACAAATTAAATAGACATAAAATACATAAAAATACACATAAAAACACATAAAATACACAATAAAATAAATACACATTAAATAGACATAAACACATAAAATACAAATTAAATACAGATAAACCACATAAAAATACACATTAAAAAAAATTACACATTAAATACACATTAAAACACACACACCACACACAACCAAAGGCTTGCCCTGGGGAGTTCCAGGCTAGCAGCTGCTTTTCCTCCTCCCCACTTGGGAGGACAGCAAGGAGGCTGTTGAGGACCTCAGCAACAGCCACCGGTTCTTCCGTGGCTATGTGTGGCCATCCGATGCTCTGCGCTGCCACACTCCAAGCAGCAAATGGCTCCTTGGCTTGGCAGGCAGAGCGCTATAGACGTGCATGCATGTCAAGCGCTGTAGGCATGCCAAGCGTTATAGGCGTGAATGCATGCCAAGTGCTGTAGGCATGCCAAGTGCTGTAGGTGTGCATGCGTGCCAAGCACTTGGTGCACATGCACAGTGGGGGAACCAGAAAAAAGGTAAGCCTCCAAGGTGGTTCCCCCCAAAAGCCACTACTGGTTTTCCGGGACACTGGGGAAAGCTACTACCGGTTCTGGCGAACTGGTGCGAACCGGCTGCTGCCCATCACTGTTTAGGATAGATTGCTGCACTGCTGAAACATAATTGCAGTTAGGTTGTCCTCTACCTGCCATGAGAATGGAATGGGATGGCAAACCATTCACCCTTGGAAGAGCAGGAGCCAAATGACTCTGCTTTCTCCTTTCCTTCCAACAAGGTAAAAGGGAAACAATCTGGGTCACTTGTTCTTCCATAAACAGTTCACCCAACCTGGAAGCAATCAATCCTAAATTAGAAGAATTTATTGTTGTTCTTATGGGATGTGAAATCACCTCCAACTTATGGCAGCCATGTGAACAAGTGACCTTAGTGAGGTCCTATCGTTAGCATTCCTGCTGAGTTGTTACAGATACCATAAATTAATTATAATCAACTTTATGGCTGAAATCCTGTTGCTCAGTGCAGTAATAAATTGTAATCAGAGTAGGTCCTTGTGAATTGATGGCATGTATGAAGGAGTTGACTCAACAAATCCTCAATGATTCAGTTGGCCTACTCTAATGTAATTTATTACACCAGGCAACAGGTTTTTTGCCAATGTTTCTTAGTGAAATAGTTACCAAGTTCCACCTAATCCATCCCATTATCAGACAATTGCCCACTGCCATTCCAGGCTTTACCTTGTTACATCTTACAGTTGAAGTTTCAGCACCTTCTGTGCTGTATGCTTTAATTTCTGGTGGATAGAAAGAAAGTCATTTAAACTTCTCTTCCTCAAAATACACACAACTGTATATTGATGTACAATTGAATTTTAAGACAGTGTTTTATGCATGAAAATTTACATCGGGTTGCAATGGTTTTTTAAAAAAATCAGGCTAAATTAATTAATTTATAACTTATTTGTTCATATTTCTCCACCACCCTTCTCACTGAAGTGACTCAGGGTGGTTTACAAGTATAATATGTCTTTATTTACTGTCTATAACCCTGCCTCTTAACATTACCTCAATATCTGTGAGAATGATATTGTTTCATGAATGTTTCCATGATTAATTGTTGTACAGTAAAACACCGGATAACGATTGGGTCAGATAACGCTAAAATTGCATAACGTTAAGTAATCTGGGGAGGAGAATTGGATTGAATAACGTTAAGGTCCTATGGGATGGATTGGATAACAACCGCTAAAGCCTATGCGGTTACAATGTATATCTATGGAGCTTTAATGTTATCTGATCCATCCCATAGGATTTTAACATGGATCAGATAATACTAAAAATTGGATAACACCAAGACTTGTGGAACCAAATTTTAGCGTTATCTTTATTATTATTATTATTATTTATTGAATTTATTACCCCGCCCCACTCAGGAGAACCCGACTCTGGGCGGCTTACATCGTCATAAAACAGAGGTAAAAGATAAAAACATATAAAATCATGAAGTTTAAAAGATTATCTAAAATTATTTGAAGTAAAAACAACTGATGGAAACAGAACTGATGGAAACAGTTGTGTGCGCCCTTGCCAGCCAGTCACCGAGGGTAGCGCTCTGTCTGGAAGGTTTGGGGGGGCTCCTGGGGCTATAATTAATGTGGTGATGGACATGGGGCGTTATAGCGGGTACCAGGGGACAGGCCGCTCTCGGGGAATGCGGGTCAGATGTTTGACTGCTGTCCCACATTCCAGTCCCCTGGCGACATCTCAGGTTCCTGGGTACCCTGTCCAGAGTGACCCCCTCCCTTAGGCTGGTGCTGATGAATGCCAGGTTGGTCTGCAATAAGCCTCCCCTGCTCGCCGATTCCATCCTGGGGGAGCGGGCCGACCAGGCATGCATCACTGAGACCTGGCTGAGACCAGAGGACAGTGTACCTCTGTCAGATCTCTGTCCAGCCGGGTTCGGTATTTGGCACAAGCCTAGGGAGGAGGGGAGGGGTGGAGGCATTGCCATAGTGGCCCGGGATTCCTTGGGAGTCACCAGAGCTACTGCTGCACAAGTTTTGGCGTGCGAGGCCCTGCTCCTGCGTGTGGGCTCTAAAAGTTTGCAGGGAATCAGACTTCTGTACCTGCCTCCCTGCAGAGTAGCGGGTTCCCTACCTGAGCTCCTTGAGGCCATCACCATACTGGCGCTGGAGTTCCCAGACTAATGGTCTTGGAGGACTTCAACTTGCCATCGCTCGGGAGTTCATAGCTTCCATGGCAGCTGTGGGCCAGCTGTGGGCCTGACTCTGGTAATCCAGGGCCTGACCAGGAGCAGTGGCCACACCCCGGACTTAGTTTTCTTGTCGGAGCGGTGGCAGAGTGATCTGAAATTACAGAAATTAGACATTACACCTGTGTCATGGTCAGATCACTTTCTGGTGACATTGGACTTCCTGGGGGCAAGGCTTCTCCGCGGGGAGGTGGGGCCTATTGAATTGCCCCCCCCCCCGGTGACTGCTGGGTCCTGATGGATTCCAAAGGGAACTGGGAGATATTCCTCTGGACTGGCGTAGCGATTTAAGCACCTCAAAACTTTGAGTTTGATGCTTGTTTTCTTAGCTACCAGAATTAAAAGATTTATTTATTTAAATTTGGTTATCGCCCTCCTCCCAAAAGGGACCCAGGGTGATTTACAACAATTATAGAATCATTTTAAAACATTAAAAACTCTAAAAACTTTTAAAAAACTTGGTATTAAAAGCCAAAAATTGCAACACAGGCATACTGAGGTCACACCAACCAATTGGCTTGGGAAATTGCACCATCCACTCCCCAGACCAAACCTGCCAGCCAGGTTACAACTGAATTCTGGCAAGACTGAGTGGCTGTGGTTTGGGGGTCCTGTGTTATCTCAGGAACTACCACCTTTGGTTCTGGATGGGGCAGTTCTGCCCCAATCAGACCCGGTACGTAATTTTGGGGTCCTCCTGGACTCGCGACTACTGCTCAAAGAGCAGGTGACAGTCATGGCCAGGAGGGCCTTTGCACAACTTTGTGTGATTCGCCAATTACGGCCGTTCCTAGACCGGGACTCCTTGCTCATGGTCACATATGCCTTGGTCACCTCCAGACTTGATTATTGTAATGCGCTCTAATGGGGCTGCCCTTGGTGACCATTTGGAGGCTTAAGCTGGTCCAGAATGCGGCTGCACGAGTTGTGGTGGGATGCAGGCGTTATGCCTGAGTTTCACCGCTGCTGAAGGAGCTGCACTGGCTCCCAGTTTGCCTCTGTGTGCAATTCAAGGTGCTGGTTATTACCTTTAAAGCCCTACATGGTAGTGAACCAGGATACCTAAGAGACCACATCATCCCAAGGACATCTGCCTGTCCCACCAGAGCGGACCGGAGAGGCTCTCTGGTTGTGCCATCAGCCAGAGAGGCGTACCTCGCTGGCACGAGAAGGAGGTCCGCTCCAGCCCTTTGGAACCTCCTGCCAATAGAACTACGCATGCAGACGGAGTTGCTGCCCTTTAGAAAAGGAGTGAAAACCTGGCTGGCAGGTTTGGTCTGGGGAGTGGATGGTGCAATTTCCCAAGCCAATTGGTTGGTGTGACCACAGTATGCCTGTGTTGTAATTTTTGGCTTTTAATACCAAGTTTTTAAATTTTTTTAGAGTTTTTAATGTTTTAAAATGATTCTATAATTGTTGTAAATCACCCTGGGTCCCTTTTGGGAGGAGGGCGATAAACAAATTTAAATAAATAAATCTTTTAATTCTGGTGGCTAAGAAAACAAGCATCAAACTCAAAGTTTTGAGGTGCTTAAATTTGCAAATTATCACTTCTTATTTTCTGGCTTAGAATCAACACATTAGGGGATGCCAATGTTCACCAGTGTGGCACAGCAGATAGAACACACTGGGTGAACTAAGAAGACTTGGATTGTCCTGTGTGTATAACTCTTGAAATAGATGAATGGATAATAAAAGAGAGTAACGTGACAAAAGGAGGTTCAGCCCTTGTTGATATGATTTATTGATTCAGAACTCCTATTCCACTGATGCCAGTTTGATTGGTGAAAATGTTGGGGTTTGAATAGAAAAAGAAAGGTGTCGCCATGATTCCCCTTCCTCTTTTGAATGAAGCAAAGTAAGATGATGTGCCCAGCCAGGATATATGCCAAACTACAAATCCTCACAGATTGTCAAAACTTCCAGCATGCAGATATAGCTGTCGGGGGAAAGTATTAAAATTGAAGCACGTCCTGAAAGGATTATTTCTCCATTTTCATTAGGAAAAAAATAATCTCTATTTAAAAGTTAGTAACTAATATGGCCCATGACCGCACATTCATCTGTACACATAATAATGTGGTTTATGATTAATACCCAAGATTTCTCACTTACATTATAATCCAATCAGCAGCAAATCTTCCTTCTTAAATATAAGGAATTCAGTAGACTTCAATAGCATATGTACTGTCTCTTGTTAATTTTCGTTGAGGCAGGTCAACTGCATGTTGGAAAGCTTAATCTTTTGGAGGCTGGCTGTGCTTCAGACCGACAACTGAGCAGAAATGATCTGTTGTAGGGATTAAAATGTCTGCCTTTCAACTTGTAAGAGCAGATGTGTGCGGAAGGTGCTACTGAGGCATGAACTGGCACAACTGTTAGTCAGGTCTACTCCTAGAGCAATGGTGGTTGACAGAGGCCCTCTGGAGGTCTTTGAACTGCCTCTCCTATAATCCCTCACCACTGAATATGCCACTGGGAATGGAGAGATTATAATTGCTGACCCTTGTCTAGGGGAAGTACCTGTGAGATGCCACATAGAGGTGGATTTGCTCTCTGAAGCTCTTTGTGGATTAGACTGGAAGGTATATTCCTTTCTTCTTCTTTAAGTGCTGTATCTGATTCTGAATATTGGCTATATTCATGGCAATTAGCCATGAAGATTGTTCTGGGAACAATATAGTGCAATGGGCTTCTATTTGCCTTCCGTATCACAGCATGACACTCATACCACTGATCCATTTCTGCAAGTCTCTTTCCCGTCCTGTGCCCTTTTGGCACATAAATTCATCCTCAGCCCCAGGCCATCGATCAACATGGATTCAAGTGGGATGTAATCCATTTGGGGAACATCATCCTTCCCTGTGGACTTTGGCAAGCAAGGCCCTTAATTGTCAGGGTTGTCAGGTTAGTTAATTGTCACCTGACAATGGTGTTGAGTTGCTGGCAGTATGGGCTACTCTATTACCACAGCAGGATAATCTGGGCAAACTGAAAGGTATCAGAGCTTTCCAATTTTGCATGGAAAGATCTTCCATAAATTTCTGAGACGATCTGAGAGCCCTCAGACAAATGACCTGCCCTTTTCCCCGAAGGATTTCTTTCTCCCTGTGAGAGCTAGTGAAGTCAGAGCTGGTCATATGATGGAACAGAACAGAACAAAATGCAGTGGGGTTCTCTGAGTGGAAGGCTCAACCAGACAGCAGGAGTTTGGCCCCATCCTGACTCCCAGTTTGATACCTGAAGCCTCTTTCTTTTTCCCTCTTGTGTACTGCAAGGGAGCTAGGTAGGTTCAAAACACTGCAAAGAGGAAGCTAGCACCGGTTTTCCAGTTCTGGCTTCAACATGAGCTGGCAAAGAACTTGAGAATGTCTGAAACCCAGCTCTGCTGCAAAGCAGCTTTTTAAATGAATCCTAAAAATCATCTCTGACCACAATCCAGGGAGAAATTTACTGCTGTCTCTCAAGCTGTAGAGCAGGGGTGCCCAAACTTTTCAGGCCATGGGCCAGTCATGTGGCTCAATAGCTCAGTCATGTGGTTCCTCCCATTGGACGCAAAAGTAAAATGTCCCCACACATGCACAAAATGCATTTATAACAGCTGTGGGTGCATTTACAGCAGCATTTTGCACACATGCAGGCACATTTTACCTCTGCTTCTGGGAACAGTGAGAGCGGCATAGACCAGACGATTTGGCACCTTGGGCCAGCTTCAGCCCATGGGTCATAGTTTGGGTACCCCTGCTGTAGTGTCTTGAATCAACCTTGAGAAAGCCAAAGTTCTTGGCCATTCAGCTTAACCCTATTTAACTCTGTGAATGCCAGTGGTTAGATATCACAGGGGATGGGATTTTAAGTGGTAGAGGGCTGTGAACAGTAGGTATAATTTCAGTACTTAAGAGTTTTATGGGCACACTTTGCATGGAGTGTGGGCTATGGAAGGAGAAAAATCCTCAAGTTTGGGCCTCCAAAGGTTTCTTGAAGAAGTGATAAAAGAAGCAAGGATAATAGTAGGACTTTCAAAATCAGTGGATATTCCATAAGATTTGTGATAATTTTGCAGGAGAAAAATATAGTCAAGGTTTCTATGGAAATTCCCATATATTGTGAAGATTTTGGGATTATAAGGATTGCAATATATTGAATATCTTCCTCACCAAGTCTTTATTGGTGTGGATAGGTGATGGTTCAGTTATCTGGCTGCTCACTGAGAAGCAAAATTTAAAAGAGAACACCACCTTCCTCATGTTTGATTGACTACAGGCTTGTTCATTGGCAATTAATTATAACATGGGAACTTTCAGAAGTAGGTAGAGATGCATTTCAAGTCCTCTACACAGCTAATGCTAAAATCTTAAACCCAATAGATCAATGTTTGATCTGGTTAGTTGTCTCTGTATCCCACAGTCCATCTTCTTTGTGCCACAGGAAAAAAGCCCCTTATTATGGATTTGCATCTTATTCAAGCCATGAACAGATCAGCTATTCATCAATGCCACCTTTCATTAGACTTGTTTAAAGAGCAGGATGCATGCCAGAGAGGCCGCTTCTTACTCCATTCAGCTTTGGGGTTTAATTGTTCCCCTAGAGCTGATTGCCAATGCTTTAGGAAGATTGCAAGATTTAATATTCTAATTCCTCTTTCTTTGTTTTTTCTTTGCTTTGTTTTGTTTTTGAACCAGGCTAATGTTGCTCCTCAGTCCTTGTGTCTCATTTTCTGCAGCTCCCCCTCTTTTTTGTCCCTTTCTATAGAACTGGCAATATAAGTTAATTGTTTAATCTTTATGTTCAATTTTTTTTAAAAAAAAATCTACTGCTGACAATAATGCAATCATGACCTTGCATTTTTTTCAGTACCAGCTATTTATCTGTCTCTTGACTCTATAAAAATACTGTTGCTTCATCAGTATTGAGATTCTGGTTCCATACTGGCAAAATGCTAGACCAAACATTGCTGCCCTCATATATGTTTTTCGGTTAAAAATTCCCTGTCACACTGAGTCCATTGAGTAATGGTCAAAGTTTTTTAATGGAAACACCAGCTTGTGGGGATCTGAAGAGTGGTTATTCCCCAGAAACACCATGTAATTTTTCACGATGGGTCAACTTGGATAAGACCGGGCTGAATTTTAGGCAAATGTCTTAAGTGATGTAAAGCTGCCATCTTCCCAAATTTTGTTGGTACACACCAGTCACATAGTTCTCAAAAATACTGCATCTTGAGAGTCATCTCCACTACCCTGACTGCTTGTTTTTAACAACTGTGGAAGAATTAGGAGTGATAGTGCTGTTTCACTGATGCTGCCAATTGAAGCCTTAAGTACTACTTTTCCAATCGATGGATTAGAATTTGTTTTGAAGGATATTGGCCTACATCCAGTCAGGTACTCTTTCTTGCTTCTTCCTTTCCCTAGCTTTCCGTGATGCTGCTTGAAAACCCACTCTGGAAAACTTTTAGCAGGTCTTAATGTGGTATTGGATGGACTGGTGGGGGACCCCTACCTCCTGATCTACATCCATGGAAGGCATCTGCACTATGCAATTGCTCTTTGCCACACACTCCTACCTCAAAGTAAAGTCAGATCAAGCTCTGGACCAATGTTCTCTCTCTTCATGGCAGGAAATGAGGAAGCAGGTGGACTGCTTAAGCTCTGCAGTTCCCCATCGCCTGCCTTGTGCATTAGGTAGCAAACCTCGTGACCCACCCATCTGCCCTCAGGTTCAGTTGGTTGTGTAGCTGGGGATGGATAGGAAAATTTGGTCCTCACAGAGATTGTGTGGGATTTTTATTTTTATTTTTATGTTTTGCCTATCCTGTACTGGCTTTCTGAAAACTATGGTTCCTTGTTAGCTGGAAGGTCAACAATTCAAGACCCAAGCACTGTATGACAGAATGAGTGCACGTCTCTGTCCAGGTTCTGCCAACCTAGCAGTTTGAAAGCAAGAAATTGCAAGTAGATAAATAAGGAGTACTTTGATGGGAAATGATCTTGGGAACATGAAAGTGTTACCTTAAAATTTAATACTCGGTTCGTGTCCTGGCAGAGAATTATTAAAACCTAGAAACTATTAACGAGGCACGATTTTAATCAAAACAAAATTGGTTTATTGGTATACATCAAGGGTTTGCCCTATAGTGGCTGGCTATATAACGAAGCCTAAATACCTCACCGTTCTGATAAAAACGTCCTCGTGAACTCAATCCTGCTATTCTAGGAATGAGCTGACCCCCTCCCACTCCCAAACACTTTTATACATATCTACTGGTTGACAATTAATCCTCGGGTAGCATTGGCTAAATCTAAAAACATTTACTAAGATGGGGCAATTAACTGGGGCTTCACAGTTAAACAATTAATACAAGGCAACTTCGGAAGTTTACAGATTGGCATAATCACAAATACAATTGGGCAGTAGTACAGTCTTCAACAAGTCATTGTCTCTGGGAAAGCAATCTCCTCTAGGCAAGTCTAGTATCGTTACAGTGTATCTCTTGAGTCAATATTGCGGTCAGGAAGAATGTGAAATTGCAACATTGTATCCTTCTGGATTTGTGAATGAATGAAAGGCTGGGTGTAGAGTAGAAAGCCAGACGCGTCTTAGCCAATGGGGAGCTGGGCTTCTACATTCTCCTCCAATGGCAGGGCTCGGTTTGTAGAAGGCGGGAGTCTCGGGAGTCAATCTGAGGTCAGGGTTTCAGCGGGGTCTCGTTAAGTTGTCAGATAACAGCTCTCAGGCGCGGGTCTGTCAAACCGGTTTTTCTGGGTCCCTGGCAGACTCGCGTTGCTCAGAGAATGGAGATAAAGAAAAGTAATTAGTTTCAATTGTTCAAGCTCATTTTCTGACGGATGTCTTGGGGGGGGGGGAACCAGCTCTTAGTTAACAGCTTCAATTCAATTTAAAATGTTTGCATGCCTTGCGTACGTGACCTGTGTTGTGTCTTCTAAATCAAGCCTCCTTTGCAAATGCTATATCAAGGGCTTTTAGGCATGTTTGATATCAAGCCTTTATTTATTAATAAAGTTTTATTTTGCTTGTTTGTTAAGCGCTGGTTTTCCCCTCTTGTGTTTTCGATGCTTTCCCTTATACTCTGTACAGTTGATTGTGTGTAATGTGAAGCTCTGGTTGTAAAGTTTATTTGATTAAAGGAAATAAAACAAAATAAGATGTTTGATCTAAAATTTTAGGTAACAAAAGGAGCCTCATTTGAGCATCCCCTATGCAGAGTTCCTCCAGTAAAAACCCTTTCAACCCAGAAAGCACCTTTGTGTGCTTATGACATGACAATTTTTTAACCTGGCTTCCTAGGGCTTTAGACAGTTGGCTGTGTGGTCGCCTTCTTAATTGCTCACACTTGATGGGTATTGCAGAGTGATCTGATGTACTTTGAATCCAGGTTGGGTGATCGTAGGCTTCCCAGCTTCCAATCCATCTAAATCAAGGCTTAGGAGGAGGTGGCTTCAAGCTGTGTTTAGGTACTGCTTGACCACAGGACAGTGCATCAGCTGGGGGACACTGCAGCTGATTGATGGCTGACCAGGGATGGAAGCCTGTTGATGCCGTTCCCTTGGACTTACCTGTATTAGATGGGGTGGGGGTCAGTGCAATCCTCTTGGTCCCAGTCTCCATTCCACATTACTTGAGGCCTCTCTGCAGACCAGGGAGGGAGAAGCTCCAGTTTCGTTGATGTTTCACCAGTTTAACCTCCTCTAATAATATGTGGCCCTAATTAATTCCAACCTTGTGTCCTGGTCTTTATTTTGGTGTGGAGAGGGCTAGGAAACGTGCTTTCAGGCAGTGGCAGTAGTGCAGCTGTGGGTCTGAATATAATAGACAATACTTAAATAATTGGCTTCTGCGATATATGTTTGCTGGGAACCCTTTTTTTAGACCTTTAATCCATTTCATTGTTAAGATACTGTCGTTAAAAACAGTATGCTATCTGAAGATATCAGCAGATGTTGGCATTAGCTAAACTGCTTAATAGTGCAATCTCTTTACGTTTCCTCAGTTTTAAGCCCCCCTGTGTTCAGTGAAGCTTCTATATAATTCCGCTTATGCCCATTTTTACAAGCCTTCCTCTACAAATTAAATCACTGGTTAAAAAAAAAGAAATGCAACTAGCAAAAAGTTCTGTGCTTTCTTGCAGGGGAAAGGGTATGTTTGATGTTGTGCACAACGTAAAAGAAAGGTAAAATTTTCTGATTCCTGCATCATTTTTGAATAAAAAAGGCAGCATTCAAAAGCGGAAAATTGTCATTTTGCAATGAAAAGCTGTTTTCACAGATACAATTGGTAGTTTAGAACAGTTCTAATTTTCCATTCTAAATATGTTGTAAGATTATAGGGTGTGTTCTGAAATCTGTGCAGCAATTTTCCCTGCGCTGCATAAAGTTTTTGGAATTATTTTGATGGTGGCATGCTTCTATGTATAGTTCAAAGTAAAATGAGGAATAATTTCTTTCCTTGACATTCAAAATATGCTAGTTTGCATTTGCATTTTTCTTCTGATTGCATTAACAATTTAAGATATTTCTAGTATCTGAAAAATCCAAAGAAACTAGTTTCATTTCAAGTAGTTCCTATACCAAAGTTGAAAGAACCACACTAACTGCAATTTCTTAGCTTCTTCTTTTTAACATGGTATTTCTGTGTCTGTCCTTTGCAAATCGTTTTGACTAATGAATAATGTAACTAGTTAATTTACCCAAAGATTTGCTGAAAATGTAATTATGAATCACTTATTATCTGAATGCATTAATGTGCTGGAGCAGTAAGATCAAACAAAAGTTGTTGTGTTTGGTACTCTGCTGAACCATTGGCATAATCTGCTTTTTTAAAAGGTAAGAAAAAATCCATTGGGTTTTATACTTGAGTAGCTCTTTGAAGTTCATTCCATATCTAGAAAAGTGCAACTGAAGACACAATCCAGGCTATAGGATGTATTTTTATTACAGCTGCTTTCTTCTTCTTCTTCTTCTTCTTCTTCTTCTTCTTCTTCTTCTTCTTCTTCTTCTTCTTCTAGCAATAGCAATAGCAATAGCAATAGCAATAGCAATAGCAATAACAAATATCAACTCTAACATGAAACCTTTAAAATCAAGTAAATAAATAAAAGCCATTGAAATCAACAAAGGATGTTCTGTAGTTAAGAATAACAAATCAGGGAAGATTAAACATTTAATGCCTCTCTAAGATGACATATTTTTATTCCTTTCTTAAATTTGATCACAACTTGTTCCACTATCTGAACCTGTGTTACCAGAAATAATATTACATGTCTACAAGTTTTATATGATACCAGGTGTACAGAAATGCATGGATCCCAACTGGCGCTCCTTACCAGGAAAGAAGGTTGTTCATTTGCTTCTGTTTCTGGTTTGACTGCAAGACCTAAGATGCCCAGCCGAAGCCGATGCTCTGCTCATCAGCCTTCCAAAACCAATTCCTTAGAAGCCAGTGATGTGCAGGAATTCTGCCAGAAATCCTGGCGGTTCTGGTCCAGCTCTCACTGGTTGCAAGCAATGGGACAAATGGCAAAAATGTGTGAAAAATAATTCCATGGCAATACACATTCTCTCCATTTTGGAGGTAGCAGATGCTCCAAGCCTTGGCTTGAAACTGCTTCACAAAAGTTCCTGCAGGTTTTGCTAGGTTTCATGTAAAGAAATGGATTACAGCTGAGTTTTGTTTTACTGTGTATAAGATTTAGGGATAAAGTTCACACTTTCAGCTCTGCTCTACAGGATTCAGAGTGGCTAAAAGTGATCTGTAAAATGTTGAAGTAATCTGTGGGGTTTTCAGGGGAAAGGTGCAGAACATAGGCTATAAAATGTATATGACAAGCATGAAACAAATCTTGTTTTTCAAATGTTTCTGAAGAAATAAATGTAAATCCTATTGCCGTGAGGTCTGAACTGTCTGCTACGCACCAAAACTGTCCCCTTTATCCTGTGATCAGCAAGCATGTAACAAACAGGAAGTGCACAGCTGGGGCTTAATTCTTAGGCTAGGCCATCTCCCCCTCTTTCTATTCATAGCAAAACCCGCTGCGTCTTACAGTTTGTTTCTTTTCATGCTGAGCAAGGGAAGAGTTGATGCACAGAGATTTCAGAATAAAGAGAAAGAGAAGAAGAATGACAACTCTACCTCATAGATTTCTTACTTGGCAGCATTTAAGAAAATGTGTACACAAAGCTAATGGGGAAAAATTAACATATCCATCTGTTTTGGGATTCCATTTCAGTGTGAATAAATTAAACAGGGAAGTACAATCCTTGTAATGAGCACAACTATTTATATTTTAGCTTCCATGTCAATAAATATTTTCTTAAAAGAAAATGAATTTTTAATTTTATTAGCTAAAACCAGCAAAACTTTAACAGACAGTAAATCCCCATGAGCTGTGGTGTTCAGGGGTACAAGTGGCTGGGCAAGAGGTTGTACAACTGATTGCACAACCATTTGCCCACCTGGTTATATACCACAAAAAACTATTGTATACTGCCCTTTTGCAAATTTGGAAAATGCACCACTGATAGCCCAACCAGCATTGCAAAGAAAACATAATCAGACAAGTGCCTAATGTTGTTTTGTTTATTGTTTTTTTAAGCCACTCAGAGTAGTGTTTACACTAAGTTGGATGAGACATAAATATGAATAATAAATTTAAAAGTAAATAAAAGTCTCTATGTAGAAATCACAACATCAGACTCATTCTCATCATACTCCTTATGTGTGGGACTCTAAGGATTTCTCTCTCTCATTGTTCTGACACGATTATGAGTCAGTGTAGGCAGGGTGCCTAGTTGTGTCTTTTGTGTGTGTGGAAAAGGACCTCCTTGTGTGCACACTTGCAGTACACAAAGAGAAAAGACAGTTTTGCACATCAGTAGTACTGTATATGCAAATGACAGAAATTTTGACAAGGATATAATACTGCTCCTTCTCCTGCTCCTTCCTTGAGGCAAGGAATCATGGTGAGGTCTGAAACTTTCTGAGGGAAGTACCTCATGAGGTTCAGACAATCTAACTATCCCTCTTCTCCAAGGCCTATGACACCAAACCTATTCGTCCTGTTCACCTCACAACACTTCAACCATCACAGGAGAACTTGTGAGAGAAGCAGGCGGCCTCATCTCTGTAACTAGAAAAGAGACTAATAAGTCTCAGCTACACTACAAAAGGATTAAATGGTTATTTACAATCTGAGTTTACTGGCAAAGGTAAAGGCCACCCTTGCTTAAAAGCCAGTCATATCTGACTCTAGGGTTCAGTGCTCATCTTTGGCACTAGCCAATGAGCCAGCACTGTATGTGTCTGCAGGCATTTCTGTGGGTCTGTGGCAGGCATGACTAAACACCAGAGAGCACGGACACATTGTTTTCCTTCACACCATAGTGGTACCTATTTATTTACTTGCAATTTCTTGCTTTTCAACTGCTAGGTTGGCAGGAGCTGGGACAGAGATAGGAGCTCACTCCTTTGTGCAGCATTCAGGTCTTGAACTATTGTCTTGCTGACCTCCCAGTCATCAAGTTCAGTGTCTTAACCACTAAGCCACCGTAGAGTTTACTAGGTATGGACAATTAGTATATTTTCTACATAGTTCACCAAAAGAGCCAAATCTCTATATAGGGATATAAATCCTTGATTGGCTAGTTCATATGCAAAAGAATAAGAAGTTACAAAATTATTTTCCAGTGTCATTGTCAGTGCCTGAGGGAAGGGAATGGCACTAAAGTAATAAATACAAAGCAGCAGAAAATCTCATCTTGAGTAACTTTGAATATCCATGATTTCAGTGCATTGAGTAATCCTTTCTCCAGTGGAGAGAGCAACACTGGCATTGTGTTCACAGTTGCTTTGGCCAGTTCATCACTTACTGGTCAATGTAAATAAATACAAACAGCAAAAATCACTGTGATCTTGTGTATTTTAATGACGCAGAGTTGCTTAGCCACCACAGAGCCTTTCTAAAGAGAATGATTGCCATCTCACCCAGTCATCCAAATCTGTTGTGTGCCAAATGCCATGATAATAAAGACTGACTAAGACATGCAGACTGAGGGGAAAGATAAATATAGAAGAAAGAACTCGGCATGATTAACATATGTGTAAATCCATATATAGCAGTATTGTAAGAGACTTTCCTTTTTAAAATGACATGAAAACTTAACCACACAATACTAAGGCAGGTCTTTTTTTATTAACTGAGTTGAACTTTAAAAATTATGTTATGACCAAAAATCAATAAAGAGAAACTGATTTAAGTTCATCCAAGTGTGAAGGGGGTTTATTACCAGTGCTACATCACTCTAATGATGTACTCTTAAAAATTTGTTTTTGTGATATATTACATCCATTATTGCTAAAAGGATAAAACTGCAAAGCAATACTGGACATTAATAAATCAATTTAAAGAAAAGGAGGGGGAAAGGGCAGATAGTAAAAAAAAAGAACCAGTTCAATTTGTGGATTTTTAAATGTTGTACAATTGTATAATCTAATGCAAGTTGAGCTCTTGTGTACCCTTCAAATGGCTAATAGGGGTTTCACTCAGTGACATGGGTGTTGCAGCTATACTATAGCATATTCATCCACTGTGTTTGTAGTGAACTTTTGTCAGAAGTTGCCTCAAGGCTGGGTTTTTTTTTTTTTTTTTTGGTGGACGATACCACATGACATTTAAAAACTGAACAAAGAAATTAATGTTCCAACTCAAAATCACTGATATATATGTAAAAGAATGAACCTGGATACTAAGTAAAATTGGTTGTATAGCATGGAATAGGAAAGATACAAAAGTTAAAGCCTGAAATAGAGGTTAACAGAAAATAAAAAGACAGCCTTTCCCCTCCCACTGTTATTACTATTTATATTCATGATGATGATGATGATGATGATGATCAAACTCAGTACAGCAGTTTAACAACTGCACCATCAGGACATACTTATGTATGATTTTAAAGGCATATCTATTCAAAGTTAAAAGAAATTAAGTAACATTAATATTTAAAATTAGTATTTAACATTAGTGTGACTGCAACTACTATTGTGATATAGCATTAGTGGTTTGTGCCACCAAGGTGTCTGCCAGAATTGTTCTCCTGATCCTGCTCACTGTAGCACAAAGCCTAGCAGTGTTGCAAATTTAAAGACCTGCTCGTAAAAAAATTGTGCTTTTCCCATACGGGGCCAGATTTTGTGTGATGATGTATTCAGATTCAGGTGACATAAATTAAGTTTTCCCAGACATTCAGCCTCTGTCTGGCTTCCTTTAGTTTGAGCCTGTTATTGTACATCCTGCCATATATACAGTGCCATTTATACAATGTTTCTAATTGTGGAATGCAACTATCTCAGTACCCCATAAAAACTTTTGGTAATACAGACTTTTCTTTTTAAGCATTTTGCCCCTGGGTGAAACCAAACCAGTTTTAGCCAAATTTTTATCTCTCTCTCTCTCTCTCCCTATCCCTCTCTCTCTCCACCTCCCTCCCCCCCTCTCTCTAACTTTCTCTCTCTCTCTCAGCTTGGAAGGCCTTCCAATCATAAGTGTACCAGAATTCACTCCATCTCATGCCTTCATGAAGATGTAAAAAAAGAGAGACAATCCTGAAATTATGGGATGCAGGGCCCCCTTGATCAATTCAGAAAACCCCTGTGATCTACACACAAAATCAGAACCGCAGGGACAGGCTGATGCATGTTTTCAGTTCTCAGTTAACTCACTGTACATAAATAAGTAAAAGTATTTAGCACTGTACCTTAACATCATGATACTAAAATATTTAGTAAGGCTGTTAGTTGTAGAATATCCTTTCCTTGGATGACTGCCAGCCAAAATCCCGAATATGTCTCTTGGGACTATGTACTACAATGAAAGGAGGAAGGATGGCATATTGAAATGCTCCACCACATTCAAATACAAAGTGAGCAAATAAACAAAAAGCCTGTCCATAATCTCCATGCATAGAATGAGACTGTCCTAGCTGAGACAAAATCGATCTCTCTGACACACTAGTTTTTCTGTGCTGGATGTTTGTGCATCACAGGGGAGCATTCAAATGTAATCTAGGTATATAAAGTGGTGCAGACCTTAGTGACTCATAAATTCAAACAGTGGGCACATTCTGATGGCTCTCTAGGAGAAGGTTTGCCTCTATAACTCCATAGCTGAGGAAAGGGTCATTATTTAATTGTTTGCTAACTGAATAATTATGAATGTTTTGGAATAGTAGCTGTGTTAAGTCTGTGGTTCAGGCATAAAACAAAATAAAAACACCTTAGCACTTTAAAGACTAATTGCTATATTTTTATTGTTAGCTTTCGTGGATCAAGTCCACTTCTTCAGACTATGTGTGAATAATTGTTTACTGAATAATTATGATGTCCTGTCTTTTGACTTGACTGCAAATACAGAAGAATGAGCTCTTAAAGTGGTAACAGGTTGGTGCAACTCCACATTGCAAATGGAAGTTACTTCTGTTACCCTGTATGATGTATAAGGAGGGCCAAATGGGGTTTATTTTGTATCTTTGTTAGCCAGCCAGAGTCCTTTTGTGAGTGAGGAGGCGTACAAATCCAACAACAGCAACAAATTTATTTTAGTGCAGTGGTTCCCAATGTGGGTCACACGCACCACAAGGAAACTTCAATTCCCAGAAGCCTAAGTTAGTACATTGGCTGATCAGTGATTTGGGTAATTGACTTAGGCTTCTGGAAATTGAAGTCCAAAAACCAAAGGTTGGGAAACACTGATCTAACGCAATCACTGGTAATGTTATGTCTCTAATGGAAAAAGTAACATTTAATTGTTCATGTAAGATTTATGTAACTTACAGTGGCTAATTGGCAAGGTATTGATAAACATCCTGGTTGTACATCTGTTTCTGTAAATCACACATATGACCAAGTAATGCTGTAATGTCCCGTAAACAGCCACAACTAACCATAGGATGTTATACAAACCTGATATTCAAATTCCGTCTGCTGTTTCTCATTACTTTGAGGGGGGAGGCTTAAATTAGGATAAGTTAGGGTGTTTTTTATTGTGAGGAATGTTTTTATTAATCCCCACCCCCCAAAAAAAATATTAAAGAGTCAATGTTGTTTTTCAATCGCACAGTCCTTTCCGACTCTTTGTGACCCTATGGACCATTGCCCGCCAGGCACCTCTGTCTTCCCCCATCCTCCTCTGCCCACCCAGCTTTGTGCCCATTGCATCTATAATACCATCTAGCCATCTCATTTTGGCCGCCCCCTTCTTCTTTTGCCCTCCACCTTTCCCAGCATCAAGGCTTTCTCAAGTGAATCTTATCTTCTCATTTGATGTCCAAAGTACTTTAGGTTCATCTTTACTATTTGACCTTCTAAAGAGCAGTCAGGGTTGATTACTTATAGGATCAACCTATTTCTTCTCCTCGCTGTCCAGGGGTCTCTCAAAACTCTCCTCCAACACCACATTTTAAAGGCATCTATTCTTCTGCGCTCAGCTTTCCTGGTCCAGCTCTCAATGTTACAAACAATGTAAAGCTACTTAAGTTATTTGCTGTCTTAACATCCATGTGACTTGTCATGGAAAGCCTTGCAATGCTTTCCATGACAAATAGCTCTCAGTTTCCAACCGCTGCTCTATACCCTTGAGGTCACCATACTCTACTATATTTGTAGATCAGGCAGGAATAGGATTCAGATGTGCTTACTTTTGGCACTATTGTAGTGGTTAACCTGAAATTTCTCAAATGGGTAGTGTAATTCTTAATGAGACGGAATATGAAAGAGTAATGCTGGTGCACTATGTAATCTGTTCTATATTCTCTTAAGGATAATTTTAATACCCTGGTTTGTGAGGACTTCATGTAGAATACAGGATAAAACAATACAGCCCATTGGTTTTTATGGAACTTTTAAGGTAATATGACACAAGCTGCATTTGATTAATTTCTCTCTGTACTATCAGCTAATCAACTGACAGTAAGTAATTAAACATTATGACAGGTGAAGACAGAAATATAAAGCAACCTTTCCCCTCATTTTCCCCCTAATATTTAATCATCTCAATAAGAGCAATGTTAAATTATATTTCAGTCCTGCTACATCTCTGGCATAAAATCATGACCTTGATGTCAAATACTGTATAGTTTTTATGAACCCTTATGAAAGATGGGTCTTTCGCAATGTTGTGAAACATTGGCAGATGTTAAGGGTGACTAGATTGTTGCCATATCCAAACAAAAATTAAAAAAACAAAGCACACACAAAAAAATAGAAGACAAAAATGTTATGGCACCTTTAATAATAACTATTATATTTAAAGGTGGGCTTTCATGGATAGCACAAGCTGAAATATATTAATGGAAGCTCACATTGAAATATAACTGGAAGTATTTTAAGGAGCTACAGTGGTTTTGTGTTCTACTGTGTGTTTGTGTGAGAGAGAGTGGTTTGTTTTAATTTTTGTCTGTCTATGTCTGCACAGACTAAGACAGCTGCCTTAAAAAACACCAGGTATTAAAAAATATTTCATTTTGTCTAGCTCACTTGCCACAATAATATTGCCCACCTGGAAAACCGTTGAATCAGATCTCATGAAATGGCTTGGATATGATCTCTTTGTTTAACATGTTTGTTATTGATTGCATTGATTTTGATACAACCAGCATTAGCACATGTGTTGGGTTAGGGGAATTTTCTTCCCTACATGCAGCCTTTAATCTGGTTCCAAGTTGCTAGTTCCAGTCTGAAGCTATTATTATATAATTTTCTCTCTTTTTTCCAGCTGGAGAGAAGGAGAACAAATATATTGTCTATGAAAAATAGATGTGGGAATAAGTATGGCAAAAAATAATCATATGTTGGGCACCATCCATATATAGGACACCTTGAAACTGATATAGCTTCTATCTGTTTTGAAGTTCTGGCTATCTTCTGTTAAAATCAAGACATGAAAAAACTTATATTGTTTAGATGGCATTGATTGGTTTTTCCAGGTCACTGGACTTCTAAAGTGGACTGGAGAACTCTTTTCACTGAGTTTCTTTCAGTGATGCCTCATACTGGAATATGTGCCTCATACATGGAATAGGTGATAGATTTTGCTCTATTTTTATATAGGACAGAATATATGTCTCAATACATATAACAAGGAGAGAGGAATGACATGGTCTAGCATGGACATGCTCTCTCATTGTTTGTGAATAAGGAAATACAGTCCCATCACACTCTCATCCAGCACCCCTTTTCCCTCTCCTCCTCATCATATCAATCAATAATGAAAGGATTTAATTTTAGACACATCTATAGAGTGGCAAGGTATAGAACAGTGTTGGTGAACCTATGGCATTTCTACATCTCACCAGCACTTCTAAACGCTTCATAAAATTGAAGGAAAAAGAAGTGAACATAAAAGTTTATAATAGACAGGACATGAGAATGGAGAACCAACCATATAAATTTATTCTTACTATTCAGTTTATACCATTGGGTGAGGCTTAAGCAAGGAGTTCCATTCCTTCATCGTCTTTGTAATGAAGCTATAGTGATATACATTGATATAAATTGTGATCACGCAACACAACAACCCTAACTTGTCAGAAACACTTATGCTTCTAGCAGGCATGGATAAACAAAGTATGGAATTTCACAGCTTGTTTATTTTGTCACTAGGAAATACTAGATTCTCTCTTCCATGAGCAAATCTCTGAAGGAACACTACTAGCAGCTAACTGTAGAAAGATACTTTAAATAAGGAGTTTGTTGAGCCACTTGTTCTGCAAGCGGAAGTGATTTAGGAACAGGAACCACTAAAATATTCCTTCATGATGACCCAGGATCCCCTTTCAATCCCTGACTTTTCCTCTCATACAAATGTACTTGCAATGCATTTGGGTATATTTGGGTATGCATGTGTTACGTTTTTTAAAAAAAAAAAATTGAAAAGGGTTTGTTGTATATACAGGTAAATCTTCACCTACTAAGTCAAAACCTATTATGGATCAATTGCCAGGAAGAAAATACAAACATGCATAAATTGAACTAATTCAGTACATCCATATAAAATATGGGTTCACAGAGGTAAGCATTTTCACATACATAATAGCATAGCAGACGTGCTTTAAATTTCCCACTGAGGTCGCACTCACATAAACATTTCAGACTGTCTTAACTACTTCTTCAGAATCTCTCTGCTTAAGTTAATGTGCATTACCACCATGTAAAATTTATTATTTTTTCCACATTGAATGTCACATTTCGAGCTTTTCACACCAGTGTTTCAAATGCTGATTTGTGCTGTGATTTTTCTAGACTTTGATGCTGTTTCATAGGTGATCCTCTGACATAGTCTGTTTCTATGTCCATCTCAGGGCCACACTGTACCTCACACCCAACTCATCATGCAAATTGACATCATATTACCATTTCAGGGATGTGAGTCTGACAGACTCTCTGAGAAATGTGGTTTGCCAACAAAGAATGTACTTATGTCAAAAGCAAAGCAAGCTAACTTTCAAACTATGTAGAGTGAGAAAAGTTCCTGCTGTGGTAGTCACACAAAACCAGCACTTGAGGAATGTCCTGCTTTAATGAGCTTAAAGTATCATTTGGTTCCTAGGGCCAGATTCCTTCTCTCTTATCCAGTGATGGGAACAAAGTGGAAATTGTTTTGCCTTGACAAGTTCACAGCCAATGAAAGGTGTCAGATCTTTGTCTTTTTCTCTCTATTATTATTATTATTATTATTATTATTATTATTATTATTATTATTATTATTATTATTATTATTATTATTATTATTATTATTATTATTATTATTATTATTATTATTATTATTATTATTATTTTGCGGCCCTACTTGGTAAAAACCGACTCAGGGTGGCTCACAGAACCCCTAAACATAGCATTACATGAAACAATATTACAATATAAGATATAAATATAACAAAGAATATACACATTACAACAAAATAAAATGCAATGGTGTAACAACAAATAAATCATATCACATCATAACAAATTACAACGAAAATACTTATAATAATAATCAAAAAAACATTCATTTAAAAAGTCTCATAACAATGTCCTCAACTGTCAGGCTTTTAAAGTCCTGCCCTGCCCCGCCGCTCAGCTGTTCCTGCTCCCCTCAGCCAGGCTTGCCAGGGGAGCATCTGGCTGCTTCTTCTTCTGCGTCTAGGCTAGATGTGAAACTGCCAAAATGAAGCCACCTTTGAGAGTTCATTCTGCAGTTTCTGATATTGTTAGCATTGTTCCTGTTAGTTCCTGATAGTGTTAGAAAGATTAGCCAACACAAGGTGGCCATTGCTTGTGGTAGACCCAATTGTGGTTCAAAAATGCCACAATCTTTGAGGATGTTCTTTCTATGTATCCATGTTAATGTTCTAGTGTTTATTCCTTTCAAAAATGGAGGGAACTTCATTTCTCCCTCCACAGGGATAGAATCAAATTGAAAGTGTTTAAAGGAAACATTTCCCTAGTCTTGGTTAAATGGCAAAGACCATAGAAAATAAGTTTTCCTTGCCCATAATTACATTCATTTAAAAACAAACCTTACTGTTGGAAAGTGTTAACTTTTGGATCTCTTCTCTGTAGGTTATAATTAGATGTACACAGTGGTGGGCAGCAGCTGGTTTGGACCAGTTCTACTGAACCGGTAGTAAAAATAGCAGGTGGTCTCCCAAGGGGTAGTAACCCTCCCGGGAGACCACCTGGGATGGTTACTTTTTTTGGAGGCGACCGGTTCGGTCGCCTCTCCGGCTACCCTTCCTTGCAGCCCAAAATGGGTGCTCGTAAATGCGCATGCATCAAAACACCATTTGATGCATGTATACTGAATATTGGAGGTGCGCATGTGTCAAATGGTATTTTGACGCATGGGCACACTTACAAGCAGACATTTTGGGCTTCAAGGAAGGACTCAGCGGCCTCTTTGGAGGAGCAGCGGTGGTGGCCTTCCCTCAACCGCTGATGTTGCTCCCTCACTGGTGCTAGGCCAGGCCATGGCGCACTGCCGGGCTGGGCCAGGCCAGGCCATGTCACACCAGCGCACTGCCTCACTGTCTTGCCGCTGCTGTTGCCACTTGCCTGCTGCTCCCCGACCCCAGCCAGACTAGGTTTTGTGTTTGGGACGGGCGGGTGGGTGTTTTAAAACACTGTGTTTTATGTAGTGTGCTTTTATGTCTATTTAATGTCTATTTAATTTGTATTTTTATGTGTTTTTATTTCAATTTTTGGGTGTACTGTGTTTTTATTTTATTTTTTACTTTGGCTCCACCCACATTGTTGGGTCCACCCACATCATCATGACGTTAGCTCTGCCCATGATGTTGGCTACGCCCACAGTGTGGTAGTAATTTTTTTGGATGTACATGGATGTACATTATCTTCTTTTTTTAACACAGAGAACACAGAATAATATACATTGTGTTGAAAACAACAGGCAACACAAAAGGCAGGATCCCAATGGAGGATTTGTCTGGTAGTGTGGACAGGGAGTTTTTGTAATGTAAACAGGACATGTGTAAAGTGTTGCTCTCTGAAGTAGAAACTGTTGGAGAAATGTTTCTGTCTTCACTTTAAGTTATAGATTCTCTCTCCCCCCCCCACCTCTCTTTATGCCAATTGTCTATCCCAGCCCACCTTGAAACAGGTATATGAGGTTGTTGCTGTTGTTTTCATTGAAAAATAGGAAATGGGGGTGGGTAGGTGGCGCAGGTAAACTGTTCCTTATTTTAGTACTGTTCTTGTACCTTTCTAGTTTGTTATACGTGCATCTTAAAAATGCCTTTAAACCTCTTGATTACTTGATAAGCTTATAAAAAATTAATAGCAGATTTATAATTTTATTAGCATTTATAGTACAAATATAAGAGTCACCCCAAACCCAAATTTAATGCACCCTTGGAGTCATTTTTATTAGCTTGGTTATTTTGTGCAGCGTGAACTTGTTGAAAAATGCTGTACGTTTTCCACTGAGAGGGGAAAAGTAAGGTTTAGATCCAGCCTTTGAGAATTTAAAGATCTTTTTCTTTTTGTTCTTCTGTCTTACAGCCTTTTCCTTCTTTGAATACAAACTGCCTTACCTGTCTTTCTTTGTGAGAGTTTCCATATATAAAGATATGGAAGGTACAGTCTTGTTAGTGATCCAGAATTCACGTGAAAGCATTTACAGCTGGACAATGAGAACACTTGAGAACTGTTAATCATAGGTTATTAATTGCTAATCGTCATTGTTCAAGTTTTGCTTGATAATATTACACTCACGATACTTACCAATTGTGCCATGTTCAGTTCATGGCCAGGTGAAAACATCTCTTTCTAATTTTATTACATGTAGGATTAGGGAGTGTGACAGTCTCTCAGTGTCAATTGTCTTATCTTTCTCTCAGTCCCATTTCCTTCCATTCCTTGCTTTGTATGAGGTTGCAAGGCTGCATTTTTCTACCCTTATTGGTTTTTGTTCAAATTTTTGATGTCTTTTTCTAAGGGGTCCATTCCATTCGTTTACACTCTTCACCAATAGCACAAACTTGCCAAACAGTGATGAAAGTGTGTTTATGTATAGTTATTCAATTACAGTATATGCTTTTAAAGTGGTAATTACTTTAAAATGTACCTATTTCTTTTACTTATTTTTTCTCTGAAATGTCCTGCAACTCTTACTAATCTGTGAATTGCTGTGAATCTGTGAATTGCAATAGGTCTGTAGACCCTACTGCCAGCGACTCAACACTGAGTGTCAGGTGGCAGTTCACTAACCTGACAAACTCAAGGACTAACGACTTTGGGTGCTGAAGTCCAGAGGGAAGGATGATGGTCCCCAAGTGGATTAAATCCCACTTGAATCCACCTTAATGGAGGGCAGCAGCTTCATCAATACTGGGGCTGATGAGGACCTGCATGCAAAAATGGATGTTCATGCCACTGTTTGTTTCCATGTTCCCGAGCATTTGGGATGTTAAATTCATTGGTATGATGAATGGAGGAATGAATCTGCATTGACACAGCAGTTTAATGAAATCATGTTTGGTGATGGGTAGGACCACAGAAACTGACAAAATGGCCTTAGGCATATCTGCACCTCTCAGTTTAGCCTACCTTATACGGCTGTTGTTTCATAGTTTCCAGTGAGCCAAACATAGAGAATTTTGAGGGGTGGGGGAGAGTTTAGTGTACAACATTTGCTAGAAGGATATTCTGAGAGAGTATTGGGAGAAAATAGCCTTTAGAAGGACAGATTCTGGTTTGCTTCAATTCTTTCTATCCTTCCAAAAGCAGACAAATAAATCATTTAGTTAGGATATAAACTTCTGAATCCTGGGAGGCTTCTAGGAGCCACATACAGAACTGGCTCGGAAAGTATCTCTATTTATATTCCCAGCAGGTCCACCTGCTTTCTGCAGCATTTGCACAGTTACACTGTAGAAGGATCAATACTGGGATTTGCTGTCAACAAACAGAGGGGACACCTCCTGGTACTTCCTGTCTTTAAACAACTAAAGTTGTTTTGTACTTCTTAAATGATATTGATCCATGGGGGTTAATGATAGGTTGTATAAGCACTACCTTTGTGCTCTCCTTTGGACCAGGATGCCTTGGAAAATTACAATCTCTACCAAGATTGCTAGCAGTCTGTTGTTATTTCAGAAACCTGCTGCCAAACTCCTGCTCTCAAAAGTGGTAGGAACACATTCTAGCCCTTCTGGGTGGAGGACTGGATTTGGATGTATTACTAGAGTGGCATTGAGGGTGGCTAGTAAGAGTCCTCTAGTCTGGCCAGGTTAACCTGCTATGGTAATAGAGTAGACCATCCTGCTGAGCTGTCAGGCAGCAGTTAACTAACCTGGCAACCCTGAGGACTAGTAGCCTTGGTGAAGTCCACAGGGAAGGGTGATGGTCCCCAAGTGGATTAAATCCCACTTGAAACCATCTTGATGGAGGGCAGCAACTTCATCAATACAAGTTTGGGGCTGAAGAGGACTTTTTGTACCAAAAGGGTTCAGGACCAGAAAGTTGACTTGTGGAACTGGATCAGTGGTACGGGGGTCATGCTGCAATGCAAAAAGCAAATGAAAGGCCACGACATTATATTCTCAGGACAGTCTTCATGGCTGATCGCCATGAGGACCGTCTATATTAGGATTCGGATATGGCAGAATAAGAAGAAGTAAGAGCCTTAGTGGCACAGTGGTTAAATTGCTGTACTTCAGCCAAAACATTGTGAGTTTGATCCAAACAGGGATCCAGGTTGGCTCAGCTTTCCAAAGGTAATAAAATGAGTACCCAGCATTTTGAGGCAAGATGCTAATTATCTTGTGAACTGCCCAGAGAATGCACTAAGCGCTATGGGGCAGTATATGTTACTGCTATTGCTCTGTGTCTGAGTATCTCTGGGAAATTGTCCCCACTGCTTAGCTCATTGGTTGAACTTGTCTAATTATGGCAGCTGAATAAGCTTTGTGAGTTTTTCCTCCACACTATGGAACCAGAGGGAGAGAGGAGTGGAGCATGCCTATCTAAATGTTCTGGATAGAGCTGTGTCCTTTGTGTGGAAAATCAGTATGCTCAAGAATTGTAGGACACAGGAAATACCATTTCTAGGACCAGTGCAGAGGAAAGGTTACTTTTTAAAATCTAGAACACCCAAAATGCCTACTACATTGTATCTTGGTCTGGAATGTACATTGAATGGTTGATACTAGATTGAAAAGACTCTTAAAATCGGATTTAGCGGTTTTCTCTGGGACACGTAGCAGAGACTCAGTCAGCTTATCTGGGAACAGCACATGGTAGTCCATGGCTAGGCAGTCCTTTTCTAGCAATGATTCTGGATTTGCTTTCTGAACTGACTGACATTAGCTACAGCTGAAAGAGCTCTTTTATGAGTGTCACCTCGTGGGCTCTTGGGACAAGCTGTTTTCATCTTTCCTTCCCTCAGGGCTTGAGTTTCACAATTGCATTAAGCGTCAGCCTCTGGAGCAGATTCTTGCTGTTCCCGTCACACACATTTACACAACGATGGGGGCAAAGGAAACTGCTCCACTCACCTGAATGGATTGTGACATTTTTTTCTCTCCAGACTGCTACGAGCCTGGCTGAGAGTTACTGCCTTGAGAGGTAAAGGCACCTTGGCATATTTTTGTTCCCCTTGAAAAGCTGAGGCATACAAAATCATATCAAACACTCAGAAATAGAAAGCTCTGAAGAGGCAGGTAATAAAACTATTGTTCGATCTGGCACACATGTCATTTGATATAAACGTTAGCCCACAATATAAAATTGCCATTACGGTAGTCACAGAACTCATAAGGACGTCTCAAACCTTCACATTTATTTCCATGGATATTCCTTCCTTTTAGAACATTCTCATTATACATTCAGTATGCTTCTCTGCAAAAATGGATGTATGATTTTCACCGATACAATATTTTCAATGCCTCAATTGTGACTGCATATTATTTTTGCACGCCGCATGCACAGTTGGACTCTAATGCAAACAGTTCCCTGTTCTGAATCACAAACCCATGACAACCTGAAACACAGTGAAGCCAATTCTGTAATATTGAGTGTATGTCTGCTTTCTTTTAATGGAATTGCATGAACACTTCAAATACTGGTTACTTGTCTGGGAAACATCCGGTATAGTGAATATGCAGCTTTTTACAGCTTGAGTAAAGCTATAGTAATAATCGTGGTTTCTCCAGCCATTGATGTGACAGAAAGGGAAGCATTTTCATGTTTTAAATTTCAGGATTAGAATTCTAAAATAGACACTTGCCCACACTATACAGCATCTCATTCTACTTCTTTGCAACTTATAGGTCTATGTTTTAAGGGTTGGTGTGGGCTCACCCTCTCACAGCAAAGCTGAGTTTTCACCGTGATGTTGAATCAGACAGTGAAGTCTGACACCACCACTGTTTTATTAACGAGCAAGAACTATATACAAGGTTGGTTAAGGATAATTACTTCATAACATGTCTCAGTCTCTCAGCCGCCAACTCCCCTGCTTATGTCATAGCTGGAGCCCATCTCAACTTGTCTTCTTGGTTGCAGCAAAATGAGGACAGTGGGGCCAACACTGAGGAGGTTCCACCAACTGTGTCACTCTGATGACCTACTCTAGTTCCCCTTGGTCCTTCTAGTGCTTTCAATGCCTCTGTTACACTTTCTTATTCTCAGGGCCACAGAGCACCTCAGCAGCCCTTTGGTGATAAAGGTGATGTTACTGGATCATTTATACCCAAAAAGGACAGTCTCACCAGCAAGGGTAGGTGTTTGTGAGCCTGGGCAGCATTGGTCCAGAATGGCACTTCCATACCTGTTCAGGGCACTTGTAGAGGTAGATCCACTCCCCTGGTGAGAGGAACACTCTGGAGGAATAACTTTGACTCTAGTTCTTCCTCTGCCCAGATCCCCAGTGAGAAGACCTTTACCTCCGCTTGGACTTCTACCTCTACTTGGATTGGTGTTTCTCCACCTCCTATGGCCTCCTTTACATCTTCCCAGTCTTCCTCTCTTAGAGCTCTTTTCTTGACCCCACCTCAGTACCCCATGCAGGTTTCTTCTTCTAGCTCTCTCCCTGCTGGAGTCACTCCACACCAGACTTAATGGGCAAACTCCAGGTCTGGTATCCCTGGAGTCAGGGATGAAAGTCCACCACCCAGTGTGGGTTTCCCACTGGTGTATAGCTTACAGTCAAACTAGCTAATATGGTTCAGAGTAGTACCTTCTAAAGTAGCAAAGAACATCCATTTTAGCCTTTGCCTTCTCTCATATCCATATCTTGCATTTCAGCACATTTCAGCACTATTTCAAGACTGACCATTGGAAGGTAAACATGGACTCAAGTGGCAAGTCTGATTGTCAAGGCACTTGCCTCTGAAGATACTTTCCTGTGGAGAGTGAAAAAAGGGTTAATCACAGAGAACACACCTTTTTCTTAATGTCTATTTTGTCCTTTAGATGACAGTGTAACTTTCCTTTGTGTTTTACAATATTCTTTATGTTTACATTATATGCAACCACCTAATATGTTTCATTAGTCACTAACTTAGTTCGAAATACTTTAAATAGTACAAACCTGCCTCCCCTGCAAATTTCTGATATTCTTGTATAAACTCCCACAATGGCTCCTGGAAGGTCAAATTTGCTTCAGGCTTTGCTGTAGGCCAATTTGGTGCATTAATTCTGTTTTCAGTATTCTTTGGCAAGGGAATATTTACATAGATGAGTCTCCTGTTGCAACACTGTCCTGGTTGAGATTTCATTTTGATGGAATGGAATTTGAATTTAAAGTATTATCATAGAGCCTAAAAAGATCCTGCATAGGAATTCTAAAGACCATAAAGTCAATGGGGAGATTATGATTTCCAAGATAATAGTCTCCAAGAATGTTATGGTTCATGAGATTTCACATCATTTTGACCAATCGAAGCCAGTGTTGTGGATTTTTCTGTTTCTTCCAGTGACTTCGATTCTGTTTCACATACTGTATGCAAGCAAATGGGCTTACAGTTAAGAGAATATGACAGTTAAGTAAGCAGGTGTAGATCTTAATTTATGATATAAATCTAATTTATGTTGTTTAAAATGGATGGGGAAATTTGTTTATTTTGATGAATTTGATGAAAAGGCCTACTATATGTCAAACTCTTACAATACTTTTTGCATACAGTGGTACCTCGCTTAAAGAGCATAATGCATTCCATGGGATTGCTCTTTAAGCAAAACACCAATGTAATTGACCAATTGTGACTTCTGGCGGCCTTGGGAACTCACTCTGTTGTGCAGTACTTGGGTCTTGAACTGCTGACATGCTTGCCTTCCAGTCAGTCTCTTAACCACTTGAGCCATCACAATCCCCTTTATGGAGGGGGCATTTTATAGAGGCACAAATATGTGACCAATAATGCCTTTTATCAACTTTGGCTGATTTCCTGTTGCACCTCTAGCTGGATAAGAAATTAGTTTTGGTGCATCTTTATTGGCTCTCGGTTAGTTTTCATGGTGCTGGTTATGACCTATTAAACCCTTAATGGTTTACAGCCTTCTTACTTCTCAGAATATTTCTCTCAGAAAATGGTTACCTATTTTATCCACTCCTCTCAATCCATTGTTGCTAAAAGTAGCTCTACTGAGGGAGGCCACAAAAGGAACAATAAGAAATTAGACTGTCACCTGATTCTTTATATATAAGACCCTGGGATCATTGGTTTTATTCTGAATGCAAACATCTTAAAGTAATTATCCAATGTAAACACCATGAATTTAAGGCTAATAATATAATATCAACCTTAAGGGAATTGTTGTATTTAAAAGCAGCCTATAAAGATCTAAATATCTAATTAAAGAAAAAAAAGAGAAGAATTATATAAAGTTTAGAGACATTTGATAATAGCCATTACAAGTGAAGATAGGCTACTCAAATTTGGCCTATAATAAATTCCTCCTTATATTCATATTATGCTATTTTGTTTTATATCTCCCTTCAAATGTAAAAAGGAGATCAGAAGAAATTATTTTCTAAAAAACAACAAACTCAAGCAAGGGCAAAATTAGTTTCACTAGAAGAAACCCATCTGCGGGACCCAATAAATCTGCAAAGGGATTGGAACTTATATACAGGCATTGCACCAGGGCAAAGCACCAGATCCAAACTTGGTTCTAAATTAATTAATTAGGGCTACTATTTGATTGGGGTCATCCATCTTAGCTCCACCATTCAGCTGGGTCAGTGTCATAGAGGTCCAATCCCGAGTTTTGTTGGCCAATTAGCCTCTTTTCTTTTTAAGGTAAATTATATATTTATAGCCTATTAGAGGAATCACAATTTGGGATCAAAATTGCTGGGAGAAACATCAACAATTTGAGATATGCAGATGATACCACCCTAATGGCTGAAAGTGAGGAGGACCTAAAGAAGCTCCTGATTCGGTTGAAAGAAGAAAGTGAAAAAGCTGGCTTGAGACTCAATATCAAGAAAACCAAGATTATGGCAACGGGCCCTATCAGTCCCTGGAAAATAGATGGGGAAGAAGTAGAAGCAGTGACAGATTTTACTTTCTTGGGATTAAAACTCACTGCAGATGGGGATTGCAGCCATGAAATAAAAAGGCGACTGATTCTTGGGAGGCAAGCAATGAGAAACCTGGGGAGCATAATGAAAAGTAGAGACATCATATTGAAAACAAAAATTCGTATTGTCAAAGCAATGGTATTCCTTGTGGCAATGTATGGTTGCGAGAGCTGGAGCATTAGGAAAGGTGAGCGCAGAAGAATAGATGCCTTTGAGATGTGGTGTTGGAGGAGAGTTTTGAGAGTCCCCTGGACAGCAAGGAGAACAAATGGGTCAATCTTAGAAGAAATCAACCCAGAATGCTCCTTAGAAAGTCAGATTGTAAAGATGAAGCTATGGTACTTTGGACATCAAATGAGAAGAGAGGATTCGCTTGAGAAGGCCTTGATGCTGGGAAAGGTAGAGGGCAAAAGAAAAAGGGGGCGGCCAAAAATGAGATGGCTAGATGGTATTGTGGAGACAATGGGCACAGAGCTGAGTGAGTTGAGGGGGATGGTGGAGAACAGGAGTGCCTGGCGGGCAGTGGTCCATGAGGTCGCAGAGGGTCGGAATTGACTGTGCGACTGAATAACAACAACAACAACAAAAGCCTATTGGACCTATTGAAAGAATGGTTAGAGGTCAAAACTATCATAGGTCAAGAACATTGGGCAGAGGGGCAGAATAAACTCTGTGCTGAGGCGCCTGCACAGGTGCCCACAGAGATGGCTCATGCCATAGGTTCACCATCACTGAATTAGGATGTTGCATGGAAACAGCCCAAGGGCCATGTGCAGTCCTAGGGCCATAGGCTGTCCGCCTTTCAGTTACAAAATGCTTCCCATCGTGCGTGCATGTGTGTAACTTTTTTTTTAACCTTTAAGTAGCCTTCTGCATGAAACAAAATCTCCAGAAGTTCCAAGATGGATGAATAAGTTGCAAACTTACTAGTTTTCTTTCATTTCTTTCCTTTAAAAAAATCATTGTACCAGAACAGTGGAGGAGACAGATGACTGTAATGCTATCAATTATAGCAAGGTATTATCTAAAATATTCAGAGAGGCTGTGTGGTGTACTTTTGCCAGAGCAATATAGATTGTGTCAGCTTAGATAAATTTCTCCTGACTTTTCTGCCAAACCTTACAGGCAACTGTAAGCTTGCTTCATCTAGCCTCAGGGCAGACTTGATATGTTTCACCTACAAAGGAGATACAATTGCAAATTTTTGACAGGGAGACTAATGCCTATTTTATTGTTATATATTTAAATTTGATTTGAGGAAAAGTGAGGGGGCTTTTTATTAAAAATAAGATAATAATTTCAAAATATTTTGTTATGAAGGAATTGTGGAGGGCCTTTATGAGTGTATTTTATCATTTTAACACTATCCTGACAGAAATCCTGGCTATAAATTTCAAAAATATTTGCCCTCTTGGCATTTACTCAAAATATCAAAACACTGTTCCAGGTGGCAAAGCGTGTCTCTCCTTCAGTATTGGGGGAAATCTTTGGGGTTTAAAAACAAAACAAACATCAGCACAAGAGTGATCCTAGAGCAGTGGTGCCCAAACTAAGGCTCAGTGGCCAGGTGCGGCCCCCGAGGCCAATTCATCTGGCCCGTGAAGCCCTCGTTGCTCCTGGAAGCGGAAGTAAAATGTGCCCGTACGGGCACGTTTTACTTCCACTTCCAGGAGCGACGAGGGCTTTGCGGCCCGGATAAATTGGCCTCGGGGGCCACAACCAGCCCCCAGGCTTTAGTGACCAGCTCCCTGAACCACATGATCAGCTCACGGCCCAAAAAGTTCGAGCACCCCTGTCCTAGAGCTTACTTCTCTACTGGTTAAGTAGGTTCAAACCAGCACTTATTCAATTCTGTTCTGATCTCTGCTTTTTGTAGGGTCTCCGAGATACTCAGCTTCTCATTATCTTTTCTCTTAAATAAAAGATTTGATTATTCCATTTTTTAAACAGCATCTTTTGTCATGTGTATCACTTTCAGTTTTTTCTGTTAGTCACTGCCAGGCCTTTTTAAAACAAATCTAAGGCAAAACATTGTGTTCTGTGTCTAGTAGAATGAGTAACGAGTGGTTTTTATTTTGAGCAGTATTTGTTGTTGTTCAGTCGCACAGTCGATTCTGACCCTTTGCAACCCCATGGACCACTGTCCACCAGGCAATTCTGTCCTCCACCATCCTTCTCAACTCGCTCAGCTCTGTGCCCATTGTGTCTACAATACCAACTAGCCATCTCATTTTGGGCCGCCCCCTTCTTCTTTTGCCCTCCACCCTTCCCAGCATCAAGGCTTTCTCAAGCAAATCCTCTCTTCTCACTTTAGCTTCATCTTCACTATTTGACCTTCTAAGGAGCAGTCAGGGTTGATTTCTTCTAAGATTGACCTATTTGTTCTCCTTGCTGTCCAGGGGACTCTCAAAACTCTTCTCCAACACCACATTTCAAAGGCATCTATTCTTCTGTGCTCAGCTTTCCTTATGGTCCAACTCTCACAACCATACCTTGCTCCCCGGAATACCATTGCTTTGATTATATGAATTTTTGTTTGCAATGTGATGTCTCTGCTTTTCACTATGTTCCCCAGGTTTCTCATTGTTTGCCTCCCAAGAATCAGTCGGCTTTTTATTTCATGGCTGCAATCACCATCTGCAGTGAGCTTAGATCTTTTGCACTTTCTTCTTTCAACCTAATCAGGAGCTTTTTTAAGTCCTCCTCACTTTCTGCCATTAGGGTGGTATCATCTGCGTATCTCAAATTGTTAATGTTTCTCCCAGCAATTTTGATCCCAAATTGTGATTCCTCCATCCCTGAACTAAGAGTGGCGCTTACAGCATAGTATAATATGTATGTGCCTCTGTTGTGAACATACTTAAGACATACTTGGCAGTTCCTAAAAAAACTGCAGCCAACGCTTGGAAAAGTTAATTTTATTATAATCCATGAAATTCTCTGGCTAGGAGGGCTGTGGAAGCTTTAATCTTAAAAAATTAATAATGTTTGGTGTTTACATATTATATAAGGAGGAGCCGGTATAGCTTACTGGGTTTAAATCCCTGGCCATGGAGCTGGAAAACTGTGCTGTCCATATGCATTGGTGGGATGTCAAAAAATTTACTACCCCACCGTGATGTCATCACAGTGTGGGTGGAGCTGACATCATGACATTGTGGGCAGAGCCAAAGAAATAATAATAATAATAATAATAATAATAATAATAATAATAATAATAATAATAATAATAATAATAATAATAATAATAATAATAATAATAATAATAATAATAATAATAATCACACACACACACAACTCAACCCACCCACCCACCCACAACACGAGGACAGCAAGGAGGACAGCAAGGAGGCCATGCATATGCACCAAGCACTGTAGGCATGCATGCACACCAAGTGCTCGGTGCGCATGCTCAGTGGGGAAACCAGTGAAAAGGTAAGCCCCGAAGGTGGTTCCCCCCAAAAGCTGCTACCGGTTCTCCAGGACACTGGGTAAAGTTACTACCGGTACTGGCGAACTGGTGAGAACCTGTGACATCCCATCACTGTGGCTCTTGGCTGTCTGAAGCCATCTGCTGAAATCCAGAGTGTGTGGTTCATGGAGTTATTTCCCTGTGTGGTGTTGGGATAGCTGCATGATCCCAGAATGCCTCTCAAAGGAGGGATCGTTAAAGCACTTATCAGTACTTTATACTTAGAAAATGATGGAAGGGTTGTTATAAGTTAGAATTTAATTGATGATGCACAGTTACTCTCATTATTATTGAGAGTAGTGGTACATAAAACATGGTCACAAACATAGACAGTACGAACACTTCAGTCTTCACAGAAATATTCCTTTGTTATCCAGATGATTGCTTTAAACTGAAAGACGCTTGAATATGTAATTTCAAGAAAATATTCTCACTTAACAATATCCAGAAAACTGAATACTGGGTGACCAGTATATTTATATGCAGACTTGATTTGAATTGTCAATTTTAAAATCATTGTTCCACACCAAATGTCTACACTGGCTTCTTAAATTGTGGCGGTTTGCCACAGACATTTCCACTGGAAAAAGCATAATAAGATTTTGGCCATATAAAATTATTACCATATACAGTCAATCCTCGCATAAAGACTGCCCCACTTAAAGAGTAACTCGCTTAAAGAGCAGAATTTTCTCTTAATGTTCGCTTCGCTTAACAAATAAAACAAACAAAAAACTCGCTTAACAAATAAATCGGGGTTCGCAATCCCCTCCACCAGAAGTCACAATTGGTCACTTACAATGATGTTTCGCTTAAAGTGCAAACTCACTTAAAGAGCAATCCTGTGGAACACATTATGCTTTTAAAGCGAGGTACAACTGTACAAGATAAAATTTATGGAATAACTATAGTTGTTTCAGAACTGGAGGGTGGAACCTTGTAGAGCCAGCATGACTAATTTGTTTTAATCATTACCTTGCAGGTGTCGGGTGGCTTCTTATGAAAACCTTGAACTCTATAGGGAAAGCTTTATTTCTGTTTCTAACCACAATCTATATTTGGTAATGAGGACAATTTTACTCTTGTCTAGAGTCAGCTCTGCTAATTTTTCTTCCCCACTGTTATGTATGTCTTGAGTGATTTGGATTGCTTTATTAAACAGATCTTTGCTTCCAAACCCCCTGTAGTGCTGCACATACATGTGTTGCTAGTGCTTGTTCTCTCCTTTTGACATACTGTATTGTAGACAAAGAAAAATATTAATCCATTATTCTTGTGCAGAGGTTAGCCTCTTAGTGAGTAGGCTATCCAGATCATCTCTGGCAGCATTGTAACTCGGTGGTTATGATTATACAGCCCAAGTAGTGAAAGCTGTGAAAAGAATATGGAGATTTTCTGACAAACATAGCAATTATGTATTAATTTGCACTTCAGCAGGACACTTAAGAGCTGGGTGTCTTACCTGAGTGCCAAACCCTTTAAATCTATAGAGAATTGTAAACATTTCTCCTCCTCAATACAACCCCTCTGCCCTCTTTCTGGCTTTCCAAATGTCTCCTACTGACAAACAACATTTAACAGGGAAGTTGAAACTATTGAAATATTTCTCACTTGAGGATTGCTCTTTGGGGCTCAACAATTAAAAGTTTAGCACCGCCACAGGATTCTGGCAGTGGTATAAAGTAATTCTGTAGGCATTAAACTTCCAAAAAAATGTGTAGTAAATATGCAAAGAAATACAGCACTGTTCAATAGTACTACCACAGGTTTGTTAATGAATTACTTCCTTGAGTGAGCATTCCTTAGCACAGTCTGTTGTGAAGCCTTCTGTAAACTGGGGATGGATGGACCCACAATTAAAATATTGTGATCCTTACAAAATACAAAAACAAGGGCGGGTGACACCTTTATTAGACCACTAAAAAAGAACAGTCTTTTTTTACATACAGTAAAACCTCATATAACACTAAAACCTGGTTCCACAAGTCTTGGTGTTATATGATTTTTAGTGTTATCTGATGCATGTTAAAATCTTATGGGATCCATAGAGATACATTGTAACCACACAGGCTTTAGCGGTTGTTATCTGAAGCATCCCATAGGATCTTAATGTTATCTGATGCAATTCTTCCCCTCAGATTCCTTAATGTTATGCGATTTTAGTGTTATTCGATACTAATGTTATATGAGGTATTACTGTATTCCAATCTTCACCAGGCTGAGAACCAATATATTATAGTTAGTGTAGGGAAAAAGCACACATCGAAGTCCCAAATGTCGTGGCAGAGTTCTATGTCACATCTATTTCTTAAAGAGTCAGACAAATGAGTGCCAGGTATAAGCGTCTCCTCCACCCCCACTTACCAGTGTCTTCTTTTGAAATCCTAGGTTTTTGTATGGCTGAGGTGAGAGATGACATAGAAATGTGGCAAGCCCTCATCAGAGAATAGAGAATCAAATTTGGTCTACATGCTAGGTGAAGCCAGTGGAAGCCAAATTAATATTATTATAAAGTGTTTGAAAGCAGATCTCCAGTTTGCAGTTCTACTTCTGGAATCTATTATTCGTGAAATCCAGTTCTGTTTCTGGCTCATCTTATTCTTCACACTTAACTCTACCACATACCTTCACATTCCTTAACAGGTTCAGTGTCCTTGCTCAAATTTTCAGTTCTTTTTGGCCTACTGCAAATTAATCCCATCTTTTTTATACAAAGCTGTATGCTTTAAGTACTTCTTCCCCAAGCTTCTTTTGTCCCATATTCAGCCCCTCAAAGGAATTACCAGTTTGAAGCATATTTCCATAGCTCTATACTAGTGAATTTTATTCTTTTATTTAGTAAAATATCTGTCTTTCAAAGAAAAGATGTCTTCTTATTTAAGAAAGCTATAGAAAATGTATTAACAAAACAATAAATTATCATTTATGTTTAATAAAGCAATAATCAATATAATACAATATTTACACAAATCTATAATTTTTAGATGGCACTTTATCATTTTTATACCCTTAGCTAGCTCCTATTTTTTAAAATACCTATTCTGTTGTTATGTAAATTAATGCAGAGTTCCAGATTGCATATAATCCCCCATGCCCACAGCTGGATAGCAGCTAGGGGAGCAAATTGTGACCTTATTCATAATAAACATACTTCCCATCACTCTATGGCAATATTTTTCTAGTTTCAGAATTGTGCAGAATTTTAAAAAAATAGACTTTAAAAAATAGAAATGTAATATGAGGTGGATTTGTGTGTGCAAAGACCCTTGTGAACTCCAAAACAATGTGAATGTGTGTGCGTGTGCCCATGTACTTAGGTCACCCTTGCTTGAAGGCCATTTTTATCTGACTATAGGGTTCGGTGCTCATCTCTGTTACAGTCAAAGAGCCAGTGCTGTCTGCATCTGCAGATATTTTTGTGATCATGTGGCAGGCATAACTAGACACTGAACACTGTTTATCTCCCCGCCCCAAGTGGTACCTACTCATCTACTTGCAATTTCTTGCTTTCAAACTGCTAGGTTGGCAGGAGTTGGGACTCAGGTCTCGACCTGCCGAGCTGCTGACCTTCCAGTTATCAAGTCCTGCATTTTAACCTCCAAGCCACTGCAGTCCCTGGTGCTCATGTACTACTCCTACATAAAAACTCCATCCTGAGTTTTTCCCTAACTCAAGTGCAGTGAGAGTGATTGCATATCAAGCAAGCATGGGGGTTAAAGCAGAAATTCTTTAACTATCAGCAAAGTCCTTCAGTCATTGATATCATCACAGTTACACAGTTACACAGGTATAATAGGATTTGGGCCATAATGTATTCAACACAAGTACAAACACCTTTGTACAAACACCTTTGTACCGAGTCAGTCAGTGTTGACACCAGTGGGGAGTAGGAAACATTGATATTACTATTGGAAGGCATTTTTAGAATGGAATTCTTGGCTTATTCATATTTGGGTGGGGATGGGATGTTATGGTTATGAACATTCTGGCTGACAATTTATCTCTACTTTGTCTTTGCTTTTGTCACATTAAAATCTCATGTGTGAAGAAAATTTTAGCATAATATCAAACACTAGTGGGCAGGTGGTTTGATACCCTTAGTTCCAAATAAAAAGTAGATTAAGCCTGAGGAGGAGTTGGGCACTCAAGGTTTAAATCCACTATGCACAGTCTGGCTCATTTACTCGTCTGCCAACTACTATTAGACACATGCAGTAATGAAGACTTAATTTTGGCCAACAACAAAGCCAAGAAAATGGCTTCATTTTGGCATTCCAGGGTTTGATCTGAACATGAAAGAAGTGCCTTTATCAACCACTGGGGAGATGCAGGTTGTCAATCTCAAGAATCTCTGTATGGGGTGAATAGCTAAACTTTGAAACTACTTTGACGGGAACAAGGTTACACTTTGTTGAATGACAGTAGAAAATGATAAAAGGATGAAGTATTGCAGCATGCCAGTGAGAACAAACCTATAGGACAGGAAATTTTACAAGACACATACCTTGAGAAACCATTACGTAGATAGCACTCTAGATACCTTCTGGGTGATGATGTCAATAAGCACAAATTACACCTGTGAGCTGTAGTCAGGCTGAAATGGAGGGATTTATATGTTCAATCCAAGATTATTTGCACTAAATAGCACCAGAAAATAATTATGAAGCAAATTGTAAAGTCATTTATGTAGAGCCAGTCATGGATCTAAATACAGTATACAGTCATGTTATAGCTGAATGCCCTAAATCATCATCAATGGATTATATGTGCAGATATAAAAAAGTAGCAAAGAGCACTTTTCAGCAGTTAGCTAAAATTGGAGGGATTACTCACATCTTTTTTTTCATTTTATTCATCCCAGCCCCCTCCTGTGTTAGAAAATGCCCCTGCAGTCCAAAATGGGAAAAGCAAGTTATCATGGAAAAAACAATGATTTTAATAAGCCAGATATTATACTGTATTGAAGCAGGTCATCTTCAGTCTCAAACAGGAGTATTCTGGAGAGTATTCTGTCCTGTGTGCCATCTTGAACACTGAAGTGGTACAACTGGCCGTAGTCTAACCTTTACTCACAGTGTGATCAGGTTCTCCTGTTCTATCATGTGAAAGGTAGAAAGGAAAAGGGTTTTGAAGAAGCTATGATGTTTTTGGAGCCCCAAGGAAGACTCAAGACTGATTTTAGATTTTAATTGGAAAGTGAATCCCTTTGCTCTTAGAATTCTTTTTTTTCCATAGCACTCTTCCATAGTTCATTAAATCATTAAATGAATTTAGCAGGTATTAGTTTTGAGCTTTATTAATTGTGACTTGTTTTTCATTATGAGATAATTGTCAGTCATGAAACATAAATGCTGCGTATCTGACTAGTTGCAAAAGTTTCCAAGAGGCAAGCAGAAGAAAGGGCCAGAAAGGTCAGTTCAATCAGAAACTTCTTTTGGTACAGTTCTGTTACACATATTTAAAAATTCCAGAAGGATAATGTATTTTTATCCATCAGATACTTGTTTAAAAGACTGTGTGGAAGAGAGAAGAATCCAGGAAACAATAGAAAATATATATTGTATTATTTGTACACTGTATCATGCTATCATCTTGGAATAACATGGTTTGGACTGTGACTAATGTGATGATGGAAAAGACTTCTGCATTCTAGAGATCACTTCTAACTTCTTTCAAAATCAATTTACCTAAACCAATGTTAAAATATACTTAATGCAATAGGAACTTTCAAGTAGTTCATACTATAAAGCAGGGGTTCTCAACCTATGACCCATGGGTTAAATCTGGCTGATGGCACTAAATAATCTGGGCTGCAGCACCAAATATTCTGGCCCCTGCCCTCGCTCAAGCCACTTCCACCAAAATCAGCCATAGACACATTTATGGCCATCGTAAATGCATTTATGACAGCCATAAACACGTTTACAACAGCCATAAATGTTGGGGGAGGACACAACCAGTCCGGTCCCCTCAACAGGTTGAGGGAACGTGACCCAGTCCCTGACTTGAAAAGGTTGAGAACCCCTGCTATAGAGTGAGCATATTTCACTGGACTTAACAGGTGGATGGGAAGGGAACACAGGAAAGGAGACAGGTGGAGCAGCTGGCAGCCTGCATAGTAACTAAATCAAGGTAGGGTACAGACCTTTGGAAGGAGTGGGGCTGAAACTACATCCAGCATATGGTCAGGAAAAGCCAAGAAGCAAAATAAAACTTGACAAGCTAAGAGTTTAAGGAGAGGGAAAGAATGATGGGGTTAAACATGGTCTACTTAATCCTCTCCACTTTGTTTTCCGTTTAAAATCACCCTCCCCAATTTATTCTTTCCCCACAGCAGAAATGGCACTATTTTAAAAAAAGCTGGTATGGTTTTCATTTCTGTGGTGTTTTATCTGTTTTTTAATGGGGTAAAGGAATAAAATATTGCCTTACAGTGATTCTTGACTGTATTGCTTTTTATTGCCTCTCATAGAGACTAACTTCAATTTCACCCTGAAGAAGTTCTTAATATAAATGGGTAATAGATCAGTAAATCAGATGGAACTGTAAATGGAGAGCAAGAGGAAGAAATGACGTTATAGAGTAATTCAGAAACGATAATACCAGTGGCTGACAAAAATCAAAAACCTATAGTGAGACTGGATCCACAGAAATGAACACAGCATGCATAGTGGGGTCTTATGTGGTGAACTACAACTTATTGCCACAGACTTTTTGGAATTCTGCTTGGGTGCGTTATGTTTCTTTTAAGCATAGTTGCTGTTTAACTTGACATTGTAAATATTAATTATCATATATACTCAAGTGTAAGTCATCCCAAATATAAGTTGATGGCCATAAATGTGTACCTGATTTGGACCTCTAAAATTAGGAAAACAGATTGACCCAAGTATAAGTCGGAGGTGGAAAATGCAGCAGCTGCTGGTGAGTTTCAGGAATTAAAATACATGGAAAATATGGTAAAATTAATTAATTTAGACATTTCTGTTGGTATGTTTTTGAGTGTTTACGTTTAAGTAGAGTCCCATTTTTGGACCTCATTTGGGGGCTAAAAAACCCAACTTATACTCGAGTATATATTGTATACAGCTGAATCAATGTAGTGATTTCTTGTCACTATGGCACCTTAATATTCAGAATTGACACATCTGTGTGGATTTGGTACCCAGGCAAATACAGTAAAACCTGTTTAGTCTGTTTAGTCTGTTCCGACAGTTTTGTCAGAAACTGGATCAATTGTGAACCGAAGCACATTTTCCCACAGGAATGCATTAAAAAAATTTAAAATGTTCCCGACTTCCCAACCCCCCCTCCACAAAAAATGCTGGACATGCGATAAAGTGGAGTATAAATGAGGGAGCTAAGCTCCCTACCTTTCCCCACCTTTCCTGGGCTCCAGTGCTTCTTCCTCAGGCTCAGTGTTGGGCAACAAACAGGAGTGGTTTGTCCAGCCACCGGGGCCGGCCATGTTATAGGGCTCCCCCACTGAAGATGCCGCAGCCAGGTGAAGTGAACCACTTGCCTCTACACCCTTCTGTGCCTGGGTAGGTGCAGCGAAGGGGAGAGAGGTAATCACAGTAGGGTGGACCTTGACTTGTGCATTCACAGCACCTCTTCCAGAGCTACCACTAAAAGATGTCTGACGCTTTAGCAGTGGCTCTGGAAGAGGCATTATGAATACACAAGGCAAGGTTGCCCCACTGTGATCGTGCCACCCACAAAGTCCAAAATGGCTGTGGGTGGTCTTATATACCCCACCAGGTACAATGTACTCTGGGGAATTTCCGGTCGTATGGCAAAAAAATAATAATTGTGAACTGGGACGTCATTTTCATAGGATTTGCCGTCGTAAACCGTGGCAAACATAAACCAAGGTGGTCGTGTACCAGGGTTTTACTGTACTGTACTTAATTGTTGGGATATAATCTTCAGTCATTTCATTCTTTCAGGAAAAAAATACTAATCTTTTTGTTCTTTTGTAGGAGCAAATGATATTGTAGATATTGGCCATATTTTTAGTGGTATGTCTCAATATGCCAAAGCACACATGTTTAGTGAGGGCGATAACACTTGTAAGTATTCGTTACAACCACATTTCTTAGTTCTACTGTCCAGTTTCTTGGGTCTCAGAATGCTGGCTAAAGTCTTGTTATGCTTCTATGGATATACAGGTAGGAGGATATATATCAAGATTAGCCTCCCTCGCAGAGATGAAATTTTACTTCTTGTCTGGATGTGAGGAAGTTTATCCACTCAGTAGTGTACAGCTACGGGAGCTTCAAAAAAGCCAAGATTCGGGGATGTGACTGGGGAAAGTATTGATGGGTACATGCACTCTTTTCCCCGCTGGACCATTTGGAGCTAAGAAGGCATTGAAGGCATTATTGTTAGCCTTCTTATGGGATAAACTGTGAAGCAATAATGTCAGGTCTACAAAAAAAATTGGTGGTGAACTTTCTACAAGTCCCAGCACCACAGGAAAAACTCCCTACACACCATATTGGATAGGTAACATTATGTGGAATGCAAGCCTTATCAGGAATTGTAGCAACATGTTCAAGTGTTGGGAGCATCTCCTCAAGTAGGGAAAAATAACTGTGCTGTTCCCCTGGTTCTGAATCCTGTTATCACAAGAAGCCACCTACTCATTGCAAGTTTGTGCTCTGAAATCTTAGAGAATGAGATGCTGCTGACTTGGCACAGTAGAAAAGTGGTGCCCCAAAATTTGCTCAGAGGTGCACAACAGGGAGGTCTATACACTATTATGTGATGCGAGCTGTAGCTATAGCCTAAGATGAATACCCACTTTTTCAACAGTGGCACCCGCTGTAAATGGAAAGGGTTATTTAGTATTCTGTTGCAATCCCCTAGACATCTTGAGAACCTGTTAGAGCAGGGATTCTCAACCTGTGGCCCATGAGCCAAATGTGGCCTGTGGTGCCATTTTATATGGCCCACCACCACTTCCACCACACCAGGAAGTGCCATGTAGTGGAGGAAGGGCAAAATGGCCATTTGGCTCCCAAAACTTTAAAAGCTTTAAAAGGTTGAGAACTCCTATGTTAGAGAAACTCTTGGGCCAGAGCGAGAACGAGAGACCTCTGAATGTTTTCTTTTGATCTAAATCATTTTTGTTACATTTTGTTTTAATATGTTGCCATCTTTAGGAACTGGGTACCCTAATATGGCCCTCATGTCCCAGATGGTTGGGAACCACTGACATAGAAAAATGTTTTGCAATGAGATCGGAAAGGTCCAGAAATATGAGGATCACACTGTGGACTACTGAGGACTATATATATTTTACATCTTTTCCCTGCATTATGGAGGAAGGAGTCCTAGGTGCAAAAGCATAGTATAACTGACTTCCACATCACCAGGATGGAATAAATAGAGCTTTTTTTTTAATTGATGTGATAGGGACCCTCAATATACACCTATTGCCAACCAATCAAAGTCTGATCAGTTTAAACACAGCAGCCGCCTAAAAGCATGGTTAAAGGGGATTACAAAATCTTACAGAAATTAAAGATATCTTCTTTTCATGATTCATGAAATAAAAGATTGGCTGTGACTCTACTTATAATTAAAAGGTTATGTCTGTTGCTATTGTTACTTGTAAATCTGTGTTTTAGATGAGTGAGAAACTTCTGAATCTCCAGATGATTGGCACTTCAATTTCCTGAGGCTGCAGCTGACGTGGCCAATAGCAGAGAACTGTGCAAGTTGTAGTCCCAAACAATTGGTGGACAAATAACTCTTATTCAGCATTTTAGATCACGTAGATCAGGGTTGGGCAAAATACAACCCTCATATGTTGTTGGACTGCAACTTCTAGTGTTCTTCACCGGTTGCTCTTCTGGCTAGAACTGATAGGAGTAGAAGACCAACATCTTCTGGACTTTCCCCATTTCCCTTTAACTGCTTGATTACTCTTGGGTTGCTCTTTCTTATTTGTGAACCACCGGGTATTGTGCTAGAAATGTGAGACATAAATTTTGAATGTTTTAATGCTTACAGTTAATATAGTAAATGCAACAAAGGTGATGGCAGGCAGATTACAGAAAATGCAGAGGTTGGGAATGTTTGTTTCCTGAGCCTCCCTGCATTTCATGACATTCAAAGCTGCTCAGAAAAGAATTGTAAAGCACTTTTTGTGCTGAACAATGAAATGGAAATTAGAGATCTCATCGATAGAAGCTGATGTTTTCCTTCAACAAAAATCCAATTGTGTTTCTTTGTGAAATCTTATAAAAGGTAAATAAACCAAAAATTGTAGTTGAAAGAAATCTTTTGCACCATAATTTTAAACTAGCCGTTTCTCTTTTTGATTTTACTTTGGTCCATTCTTTGGCATCTATTTTGTTATTAATAATTAGCTTTTATTTTAAAATCTCATATATTTCCTTTTCTCCGCTCCACTTCCACAAAGGAATAGTTATTATAAATGTTTCCAATTCATGGGGCAACATTTTAAAGGTTCCTAGTACAGTAATACCTCGGATAACGTTTACCTCGGATAACGCTAAAATCGCATAATGTTAAGCAATCTGGGGAGGAGAATTAGATGGAAAAACGTTCAGGTCCTATGGGATGGATCAGATAACAACCGCTAAAGCCTGTGCGGTTACAATGTATCTCTATGGAGCTTTAACGTTATCTGATCCATCCCACAGGATTTTCACATGCATCGGATAACACTAAAAATCAGATAACACCAAGACTTGTGGAACCAAGTCTTAGCGTTATCCGAGGTATTACTGTATCTGGCACAGATTGGCTTCCAGCTACCGGTAGTCGAAGCTTGCCGTGCATGGTCTCTATATGAAGTAAGTACTAGACAAATGTTAATATAGTTGGAAATTTTTATCCAGATCTTTCTAAGTCTACTCTTCCTTGCCTTTTTCATTTGTAAACTCTGACTGTAACCACTAGTTAAGAATGAGCCAGAAGAAAAATCCCCCTAAGCAGTATTCCTGTAGACGTCTCCAGTATCTTCAGTACTAATAACTGCAGGATGTGCCCTAGTCAAACAAGAATGAAAAAGACAGTGTTTAAATACCATTATATAAGAGGAACTTACTTTGCTGTCAAGATGATTGGCAGGGAAGTGAGGAAAGACAAGGATGAAAGAACCCCCATCTGTTGTTCAGCTGTCAATGAGAAAGAAGAGTCAAAAGGTAGATTTGGATATATAAACAAACCAACCATCCTCATTTCTCTAGTAAGGCATAAATGATGAGCATTTGAAGCTTCCAGTTTTAACTTACTTGGTCACAGACATTAAGAAGGAGGCTCACTGCCTTGTGTGTTTTCTCACCTTGGCCAGTGGTGGTCCTGGTAAGAAAGGTGAAGAGGAATCTTGAGAAAGAGATGCTGTGTATCCTATCTTTTAACTTACAGAGGCTTTATGATTGAAGCCTATTAAAGGGACATAAGTCAACCATAGACCTTCTGTTCTGTCACTATTATCTCACTATTTAATCTCATTTTAGTGAATTTCCCACTCTTTTAGAAAGTACACATTCCTTTAAACAAGAGGCATTAAAACAGACAAGCTAAATTACATTGTTGGAAGGCCTTCCATCCATTTCACAAAGCAAATTGCCTCTGAGTCCCTGAGGAAACACAACCCTACATAATACCGCCAACCTCCCTATAGAAATTTCCCTTGCCATAAAACAAAGTGCTCTTTATAGTTCTAACAATATAAGGTCCTTGGGAACAAACATCTTGCAATGATTTAGTTATTTTAAAAACCAGTTAACACACTTCTGGCATTCATGCTCATTCTCTGTCTCTTTTCATTGGTGTCAAAGTACAATTTATGTATGCATAGAAATACAATTAATGCATCAGAACATACAAAGGGGGTTCAATGATCTAAAACTACACCATTATTCTAAAATTCCTATAAAAAGAAAGTACTGTACATGAAGATATGCTTGCCTCTAGTGCCTCTTCTTTTATCTGCTTGTTTGCCATGCTGCATGTTGATCTGGTTTTCTAAGTAGTCTAATATTTTTTAAGCTTCTCCTTCTGTGAGTGACAAATACTTGGTCATTCTGCCTTAGCTGTAGGATAGAGATGAGGAAACATTGCCCCTCCACATGTCTTGGGTACAATACACAGTCTACTTTCCATTCTGGTCAAGGTTCAGAAAGATCATGTAAGACAGGAGTTCCCAACCTTTTCAAGCCATAATTTTTATTAACCTTTTGAAGGCACAACTACAATATGGGTTTTTGGGCCTATTTAGAGAGCCAGGGTGGATAGAACTTGGTTCCATAAGAAGCCCCGAACAATCACCTTCTCCACTATCTTATTTTGGCCAAGACATCCTTCCATAATGTATGATAATGTTCTTTTAGGAATCATGCTCAATTCTATGGCCCTTACAGAACACGTGTCCTGGCTAGACTGACTTTTGGATTTATTTATTTATTTATTTATTTATTTATTTATTTATTTATTTATTTATTTATTTATTAGGTAAAGGAAACAGATCTATGGTTGAGTCTAGTGATTAAAGCAGGGGTAGCCATACTATGACCTGTGGGCCAGATCCGGCCTGTGATGCCAAATCATCCAGCCCATGGTGCCCTCACCACTCTCAGAAGCAGAAGTAAAATGCGCCCGTGGATGCGCAAAATGTCATAAATGCACCCACGGCTGTCATAAATGCTTTTATGACAGCTGTGGGTGCACTTATGGCAGTGTTTTGCTCATGCACAGGCACATTTTACTTCCACTTCCAGGAGTGGCGAGGGTGGCAAAACGCTGTTATAAATGCATCCATAGCTGTCGTAAATGCATTTACAACAACCGTGGGTGCATTTACGACAGCATTTTGTGCATGTGCAGGCATGCTTTACTTCTGCTTCTGGTGGGAGGAACCATGTGTCCATGGCTTGGCCACCTCTGGATTTGAATGTTTTGAAATGCTTTTTGTGACAGTGTAGGCAATCCCATCGATAATTTGCTCTTGGGGTAGACAGGATTTGTAACTTCTGCTTTTACTGAACTTTATCTTCACAGTTTTCTACAAATAAACAAAGCCATCTTATTATCCCCCAAGAGAGTACATTGTATGTTTCTATAATTGGTGTATTATTTCAGTGGCAGATGCTACATCTCTTAATCTAAAAGAGATCTCTGAACAGTAAAACTGTTTTTTCTTTTATCTTTTTGTTGCTTACACTACATAATTATTGCCATATTTTTACTTTAAAGACATCTGTTTGATGTATCCTAATTCTGAATTCTCCTTTTATTGAAAGTTATATGTGCAGTGTTCTTTAAATCTGCAAAGCTGTAGTGATTGTAAACACAAAGTTGTCAAGTTGTAGTGATTGTTTTCTGTTTGCTTCACCATGTCATCTGTCAACAGAAGCTCTAAAGAATTATACACTCAGCACACCTTTAGAAACATTAGGATATCAAGACGCTGTGCCAGCTGTTGCTGGTTTAAAAGTAAGAGACTAAGAGGAGGGGCTAGTGAGACCAATTAAAAGAAAACAATATGTGAACCACTAATGGGCACCAATGCAACATCAAAAATCAAAAAATTCATGAGTGCTGCCATCTTCCTAATTATAAATGGAAAGTTAGATAAACAGTCATTCTGGGGTTATGAGCAGTGGTAGGTTGTTAAAATCTTTGCTACTCCACCATGACGTCATCGACATCGTGGGCATAGCCGAGGTCATGACGTCATGATGTCGTGGGCGGAGCAAAAATAATTTTAAAAATCAAAAATGTCTGTGCATGCATCAAACCTCAGGTTTTTTTTTTTTAGTGTGCATGCGCCAAACCGCTAACTGCCTGGAAAAACATTTTTGGAGGATGCCGGAGAGGCAACCAAACCGGTCGCCCGGGGTTTTACCACCACTCCAGTGACCCATCCTGATGGAGTGCTACTGGTTTGGGCGAACCGGACCAAACTGGTAACATCCCATCACTGGTTATGAGATACTGTGGTTGCTACATTCCACTGCCTCTTCTGAATGGCTCAAAATTTGTGTCTCCCTGTAAAATCGCACTTGTGCCTTCTTCTTTAGTGGGATAATTGTGAAGTCTCAGTTGTGCTTTTATCTTTAGCGAGATAGTTGTGCCATCATTGTGGAGATCCCTCTATTTTAGTATCTACATTCCACCTCTGTGAGATGAAGTATCTGTAAAACACTCTGTGAAAATTCTTCTGTAAATCAGTTTGTTTGTTGTTGTTTTTTGTTTTTCTGCTTGGCTGTAGTAATACATGAGTTGAATACAATTGCCAACATTTCCTACCTGATCTGTCTGGTTTGCAAGCAAAAACAGTCAGTGATTGAAACCTATCATAGATTTCTCCAGCCTGTAGCAGAACCTCATGTACTCTGAAGCAGCAAAAGGTTTTATGTCAGCTTCCTGAATGGATGCAAATCATTGTCAGGTGCAGGTCTCTGTCAGGTAGAACAAGTCCTATGGTAGTAAGATAATGGGCTTTGTTATCCTTATGTGTGCAAATGTGCAAAATGCAAACACTTGAAGTATCTCATGAAATGGATACTGTCTCCTGGCCCTAAAATCTAATGCCACAATATATTTTAGTAGAATCCTTCCCTTTGCCTCCCCCCCCCCCCCACACACACACTGAGCAACTAACAGAGCTGTTCTTCTGGAATGTGACAGAACTTTTAAAAGTCATTTTTAAAAAGTTAAGCAGAGCAACCCAGATCAAACTGGCCTGGAAAATACTGACTTTGTGTATCATTGCACAAGTCACATGCACTCTGCATTGCCTTCTGGCTTATTTAAAAACAATTTTGAATGGTTGTGGTACACGAGACAATGGAATCACATGATCAGGGAGCCAACGTGTAAATAGTTTTCCTAGTATGTTGATGTAGGCTCCTTCGACATTGTGGAGATTTTTTAAGACTGTTTTTTAAGATTCTTTTTGAATACTCCCTTTATAAGAAATGTATAAATATTAAATAAGGAACAAAAATGCATCAGACTCCCGTTGTTCCCATTCCAGACTTGAAAAGAATCCTGAAGCTTGTTGCATGTAGATTAACTCTAAAAATAGTCAGTTCTGTGATTTCAGCTGAGCTGTGTGCCTTTGCCATTCTAGGCATGAGCTAGCACAGTGAACAGAGCATCTCCTTTGAGCCAAAAATTCTTCAAAGCTACAGAGTTCTGCCCAAATAGTTTCTTCTTGCCTGAAAAAGTGTGTGATGAGCTTTTACTGCTCTCCTCTCTGTCACATTTTTTTAACCTCTAAAATATATATATTTTTTGCGGTGGTTCATTTGCTGCATTTCTGAACTAAGATCCTTGGTCATGACATGTGGGGCTTTTGTCACCTCCGTGGGTTCAGAGGAAGAGAGTCAGTGGGAGAGAAACACAGATATTGTGTCATTTTTTCAGTATAAATACTATACTGAATGTGTAAATGACTGAGACACAGTGCCTACCATGACCTTCTGAAACCCATTCAAGAAACGGGAACAAAGAGCCTAGCCCAGTAAGCAAGCTCTGAAGACCTTTCCAAAAGAGTCAAAGAGATACCAGATGACAACTGTTAAGTGTGTCGTCTGTACAGTAAAGGTTAAATGAGTGCAGTATGTCAAATAAGCATTAAAAAATGTTAAACATGGGACTGCAGTGGCTCAAGTGGCTAAGATGCTGACTGGAAGGCAGAAGGTCAGCAGTTTGATTCCCGAGTACTGCAGGATGGAATTTGCTCCCGTCTTTGTCCCAGCTCCTGCCAGCCTAGCAGTTTGAAAGCAAGAAATTGCAAGTAAATAGGGACCACTTCGGTGGGAAGTTAAACAGTGATCCGTGCTCTCCGGTGTCTAGTCATGCCTACCACATGTCCATGGAAATGTCTGCAGAAGCAGACAGTGCTGGCTCTTCAGCTTTTAAACAGAGATGAGCACTGAACCTTAGAGTCAGATACGACTGGCTTTCAAGCAAGGGAAAACTTTACCTTTACTGTCAAATGAGCATTCCCCCCCCCCCCAAACATAACAAGTAATGTAATACTTTAGCAGTATAGTTTCTGACATACCCAGTGGGACATGCAATCTAGTCTAACCTGGTTTGGTTCTTCACAAAATTGCCACATCCTTCCCCAATGTCCTTACCCCTACCCTAAACTCCCCTGAGCAGCCTTTATGGACATGTTTCACTCTAATTCTTTGCTCTGCCTGCAGTGTTCAATCAGTACGAATGCAGCGGGAGTCTATCTAATAGCAGGCCTTCACTGAGACAGGCGGTTAATGGGAACGGTAGCAAGCCCTGAGGTATGTTTATACAGCCAGTCTCGCTTCCTCTACTCCAGTGATATATTAACTACCTCAGAGGTTTCCCAGCTGTTTCAGGGGATAAATAATGGCAATGGGAAACTCATATTTAACCTTTACTGTACAGACGGCACACTTTGTAGTTGTCATCCGGTATCTCTTTGACTCTTCTGAAAAGGGCTTTGGAGCTTGCTTACTGGGCTAGGTTCTTTGTCCCCTTTTCTTGAATGGGTTTCGGAAGGTCACGGTAGGCACTGTGTCTCAGTCAGTTACACTTTCAACTAGTATCGCAGCAAACTCAGTTGCAGAGTCTCAGAAACAAAGCCAAGCAAATGGTTCTCATGATAAAGGCTGCCACCAGCTTATTTAAAGAGAAGACATTTTACACACCAGCTTGAGATGCTTTTATATTTACAATAAGGGGCTGCAGTGGCTCAGTGGTTAAGAAGCTCATCTTGTTAGCTGGAAGACTGGCAAGTCAGCAGTTCGAGACCCGGGTACTGCATGATGGATTGAGCATCTTTCTCTGTCCCAGCTCTTGGGGACATGAAAGGGGCCTCATTTGGGCATTCCCTGAGAAGAATTTATTGTGTAAAAATCCTTCCAACCAATAAGAATAAGAGTAGGAGTAGGAGTAGGAGTAGGAGTAGGAGTAGGAGTAGGAGTAGGAGTAGGAGTAGGAGTAGGAGTAGGAGTAGGAGTAGGAGTAGGAGTAGGAGTAGGAGTAGGAGTAGGAGTAGGAGTAGGAATATACAAATACTGTACGTAGTTATCTTTTCACTTCTCTCTCTTACACGTATGCATGCATGCACACATGCATGCGCAAACACAAACACATGCATGCATGCACACAAATGCACACACAGACACACACACAGAGAGACACACACAGAGAGAGAGAGATTGTGGAAAACACAGAAGAAAGCAAAAAATATGTACTCAGCATATTTTACAATAGCATTTCATTGCTTTAAAAAATCTTGGTTAATACAGATATAGAGAACTGAATATTATTCTCAGTGCACAAGAGTCTGCTGTCCTTGTAATGTGTAACAAAAAAAAAGGTATGGCAAAGACTAACAGATTTATTTCAGTGTGAACTCTTACGGATTACAACCCCCTTCCTGAGACACACGTTGCATAATAATAATTTGGTCAGATATTTATATCCAGAGAGAACAGAGAGGCAGGGTAGACCCCCTGAATGAGATGGGGGAAAGAGGATGGAAATTATATTGGTAATGGGCTTTCAAAATGACAGTGGCATTCTTAACATTGGTAATGATCAGTCAAAGTGCTAACTACACAGGCATCCTGTAATCAGCAATCAGAGGCTTTTTAGAAAGTGTGCTCAGGTCAAAGTTATGTCAAGAGAAAGAGCTTTTTGTTTATATTTATATCCTAGACTGTTGATGAACCAATAGTGTTAATATATGTGTAACGAATCCTTGGTCCTTATTAAATTCATTTGATTCATAACAGGATCCATGAAGAAAGTCTCCTTTAGTTGTCTCTCTTACATATTTCTTTGAAATTCCTTTTCTCTACACACTTACTTTTTGGGTCTGAATGTCATGGGGTCTGGAGTAATATGTAGCTGTGTGTAAATGTGGGGTGTGTGTGCAGTTTTTGAAATGAGGTTTGTATCTGTTTATTCTTTTGTGTAGCGATTGTCCTGTTCATGCTATCTATAATGCAGAGGGGTATCACTAGTAAAGGATGGCATAGCTCAAACTGGCAGATCAATAGGCAAACAAGCCCTTGACAATGGGATTAGGAATGATATTTTCACAATTTGAGGACTTTCCATTCCATAATTCATCCAGAACCCCCCACAGAATCGTGGAAGTGAAAGCCCCCAAAAGAGAAGGAGTCAGAGCAGCCATCTCTGTTTACATGCTGCTTCTGCTGCTTCTTCTAATGGTAAGAAAAGCATGGCTCTGCAGTGTGGAAACCCAAAGGATCTCTGCAACTTGCAAAGGAGACATAGTTCTTTTGGAGGAGTCCCTATATAGTCCTAATGGGTACAGTATCAGGATTTGGCTCTAACCCAATGGGACACCCTTGGGACACCCACAGGGTAACTGTACACTTTTCTTACCAATCGAAGCAACAGCAGCTTAGGAATGACTTGAAGGTAGAGAGGGCTACTCTAGCTCCTTCTGGGTTGGACACATTACACCAGGGGTTGTCAGAATCCAGCCATCCCACGCAAAGGCCCCTCCCTTCCAGTTCCAGAGACCCAGTCTCTTTACAGGAACTTTAGCCCTTGTAAGCTCTATGGGAGAGCCGATCTGCATTAACAGAACTCTTACTATACTCAGGCAATGAAGCAAACAAGGGTGGTCTGGAAGCTAGGCCTTGTGTGTGTGGTGTCAGCATCTGTTAAGGAAAGAGATGTTCTTCAAGCAAAAACAGTAGCTTTATTGTAGTAGCAGGTTTCTTAAAGGTTTCTTAAAGGATAATCCAGAAAAGCATGAATATAGTCACTCCAAAAACAGTCCAATCACTAGGTGATCACTTTGAAGAAGCAAAAAGGCACAGTCCCACAGGCAAAGATGTTAACCCATAGACATCCAAAAGTGAACTCCCTCTGCTCTCCCAAGATGGGGATTCTGCAGTCAGGTGGGGTACCTTTTAACCAATTGGGGAACAGAGAAAACTTTCCCATAACAAGAGGAGATGTTTACACACGTGAAGGAAGAGTGCTCTCTAATAGTCAAAACATGCGAGAGCTCATCTAGCTACAGATAAGGAATACTGGGAAACAGGCAGTCTTGTGACACAGCCTTGTGACACAGAGAAGAAAGGATTTTTGAGGCCTAGTTTAAGCCAGGTCCTCTCCAAGCTTTGAGAATGTTAGAAAAGATGTCGTTTCATGACAGGGGTGCCCAAACGTTTTGGGCCGTGGGCTGGTCTCCTGTATGGGCACGTTTTACTTCCACTTCCAAGAGTGATGAGGACTTCATAAGCTGGATGAATTGGCATCGGGGGCTGGATCTGGCACCCAGGCCACAGTTTGAGCATCCCTGCATTACAGTCTCATAATTCTGCCTAGAGGCTTCTGGGGAAATTATGGCACTGAAAGCCTCTCATTTCTGAAACTCCCACCCATCCCCAAGTGTGGCTTACATTGCTGGGTCCTTTAACAGTTCACCACAGAACATCTGGGGATGCAGTTGGCATCTAATTTTGTTGCAGGATCTTATCCTGTTTCTGTACCTAATACTTTGATAAATTCTGATATGCTTGGAAATGATTGTCTGGTTTCCTTCTGGACTTATCTCAATTAAGGGTACAGTTGATTAAAATGAGACAAGAGTATAAATAATGGCAGTAAAAATAGGGTGAAGAGCAAAGGATGACAGAAGAACACCATTAGAAGGAAGAAAACTCTGCTGAGGGGTCTTTTTTTTTTTTTTTTACAACATTCTAATGTGATTTTATAATTGCTTATGCTATAGTCTATTAATTACATAATCTGCTAATTACATAGTCTGTTAAAATACTTACATAGAGGTGGCATAATGACTTATTTTTCCGTAACTTAGAAAGTATGCTTTTTATTTTTATTTGTAACACTTCACAGTTACAGTCTAATTTTGCTAGATGTACAGTTTTGCTAGAGCATTTTTCACAGAGTACTTACTTAAATTTTCTATTTAGTTCATTAAGTTTTTATAGTTATATTCCTAGAACATTATATTGAATGTTCACAGCTATGATTTTTGGATATTCAATAGACTGCAAACAATATACAGTACTACATTTATATCTATTTGTGTGTGCCTGTTTAATAAAGGGCAGATAACAGATTTTTCAAGACATTCAGCTCATTTGTCTTGCATGGTGCAAAAAAAAAAAGTTAAAGGATATCCAGAAGAAGGAAGTAAATTGTACAAGTTGCAAAACATTCCTCTTGGTCATACTGGACTTAACTCTTTACAGATGTTAACGAACTGAGTTTTCTGATTTTTCCTTGGAAGTCTATAAAGTTCCGTAGCACTCTTGAGGAGATGTTCAGGAGTCAGACTCCCTGTTCTTGTTCTGTGGGTATTGTAGCTTCAGAAATGCCAGCTGCAAAAGTTCAATTTGGAGTCTCTGTCTTGTGGATCAGATCAGGTAAAGATTCAGCTACATTAGAGGACCTGGCAAGAGATAATGGCAATATTTTAAAATATTTATCGTTCACAATAGAAAGAACCAGAAATACATTGAAATTTCTGGGTTCATATTCGTAGGTCTACACTGAAAACAGATATAGTGTTTCTTTAATTTGTCTGTGCTATTGGTTTATATTTATAAATTCTGCTTACCTCAACTTGAGCAGAATTATTTTCCTATAGTATAGCCTCTAAGAAACCACTCTCAAAATGGAGTATTTTTCAAAATTCATTGTGTTTCAAAAACAAGGAAAATATTGTTGCACCTCAAGAACTAAAATATTAATTGTGGTATAGGATCCCCCCTAATATCCACAGGGGATATATTCCAAAGCCTTTCACTGGCACTTGAAACAATGGAAAACAGCGCACCCCAATTTAAGCACATATACAGTACAGTATTTGAATTATAGAAGCAAGTACATGTGTGCAAATGCCTCCATCATCCTACATGTATACCAGGGGTGGCCAAACTATGGCACGAGGGCTGGACCCATTTCAAGTGCCCCCCTCACTGCTTCTGGAAGTGAAAGCAGGCACGTTTATGACAGCCATAAAACATGCCCACGTATGCGCAAACACACCCGCATCTGCCATAAACGCTGCTGTAAATGCACCTGCAGCTCTCATAAGTGTATCTACGACAGCTGTGGATAGGTTTTATGGCAGGAGGAACCATGTGACCATTCCACGGAGAGAAATGTTTTGCCACCCCGATGTATATTAACGAAATGGCTGCTGTTCCTTCTAAACATTTTACTGTATTTCAGACAGGGGCCTCTAGTGGCCAGTTCTGCTAATGTGCCATAAAAATACATATACAGTAGAACATCAGATAACGTTATGACTTGGTTCCACAAGTCATGACATTATCTGATTTTTAGCATTGTCCGATGCATGCATCGGACAACGCTAAAAAAAAGCCCTGATGCGCGGTTTGTCCCTGAAGTCAAACTGACCCTAGGCTAGCGATTGCTAGCCTAGGGTCAGCTTGACTTCGGGGGCAAACCTATTGTCTTGCCACCCGACACGATCCTTAGCGCTTGCTAAGGATCGTGTTGGGTGGCAAGAAAAGGCGCCTGTTTGTGCACCACGAGGTGCACGAACGGGCGCCTTCTCTCCCCCACCCTAATGGCCCCTTAGTGCTTGCTAAGGGGCCATTAGGGTGGGGGGAACAGGCACCCGCTCGTGCGCTACAAAGCGCGCAAGTGGGTGCCTCTTGTCTTGCCACCTGACACAATCCTTAGCGCTTGCTAAGGATCGTGTTGGGTGGCAAGAGAAGGTGCCCGCTCACGCGCCACAAGGCACACGAACAGGCGCCTTCTCTCCCCCCACCCTAATGGCCCCTTAGCAAGCGCTAAAGGGCCAATAGGGTGGGGGAAAGAGGTGCCCGCTCTGTGTCCAAAGCCCAGCGGCTTTGGACACAGCCCGCAAGGGCTTTTGAAGAAGGCTAGCTCAGCCCAGCCAAGCTGGGCTAGCCTTCTCCCATAGCCCTTGCGGGCTGTGTCCAAAGCCCTGGGCTTCGGGAGAAGGCTAGCCCAGCCCAGCAGGGCTGGGCTAGCTTTCTCCCACAGCCCATGCGGGCTGTGTCTGAAGCTGCTAGGCTTCAAACACAGCCTGAACGTGCTTTTGACAAAGTCTAGCGGAGCTCAGGCTAGCTAGCCCAGGCGCCATTAGGCTTCATCCAGCAATCGCTCAGGCTGAACTAGGGTCAGGAAAGGCAGTCACCCGCGTGCCTTTACCCCGACCCTAGTTCAGTAGCAGTGATCCACCGCTGGGGGGGTGCATTTGGTAGATGTTCTACCCAATCCAACACCCCCCCCCCGACAATTGAATTGGATAACACTAAAGGATCATTATCCAATGATTATCCAATCGTTATCCGATTCTAGCGTTATCCGGTCCAAACGTTATCCAGTATTTTACTGTACTGTACAGTACATTTTGTATTTTATGATTTTATTAATTGAATAGTTTTGGACCCATGGAAAACTGAAACTGTGGAAACATGACCTGCAGATATGGGGGTGATCTTTTACAATACTTAGGTCACATCATCAGATGTCTGACACATTATTTTCAATTAGTAGATTTTAAACATACAAGAGGGGAAGAAATTATAAATAGCGGCTGAATCTTGTTTCTGTAAATCAGGGGTGCCCAAACTACTGCCCGTGGGCTGGATATGGCCCCCAACACAAATTCATCTGGCCCTTGTCACCCTCACCATCCCTGGAAGTGGAAATAAAAGGCATGTTTTACTTCCGCTTCTGGGAGTGACAAAGGCCATGTGTGCTGGATGAATTGGCATTGGGGGCTGGATCCAACCCATGGGCTGTAGTTTGGGCACCCCTGCTGTAAATTATGCTGTGAAGGGCTGACGATGTCATTAACCATTGGGATTTTCAGAAACATACACCTTAGATTCTTCCTTCACCAAGATCCTAAGATTCCTGCTGCATTCCTGTCATCATGGGGAGGCTATTGGTGACTGTGAGACAAGAGAGGAGTCTTTAACTACTGAAAAGCACCACTACTGGCATAATTTTTACCACTTTTTCAGAGATTAAAATCTGCTCACAGTCTCTAATGCCCCACAATGAAACAGTTTCCATGAGAGCATGGAAACCATCAGAGGGAATGTGGAATTTCTCATTTCTTAAAAAAACAAAAAAAAACCCCTACCATAGCTAAAAACATAACCAGCTTTGTCCAGTGTCTCTAATGAAACAGGATTCCATCCTGTGTCTGCTGTTATCCACCAAAACCTTCAGATGCAAGCGGGAACATACAAAGGAATACACAAGCAAATGTACACAAGCAGATATAGCAAATTTATCCTATTACTTAAGCATGGCGAGGACAGACAAACTGTCCAATGAATGCTTTAGGAAAATTCCCTGATTCTTCTTAGGCCTTTATTACAAATTCCAAAGCTCATACTGTGGCTCAGTGGTAGAGCACTCTGCATGCAGAAAGTATCAGTTGAATGAATGTATTTGAATAAATTTATTTAGGTCAGTAACCAGCATCCACAAGTTAACATCTATAAAACAAAGTAAAAATATAACTAATCATACAGCTTACAAAGTTCAAAACAATACATACCAGATGAAAAGAAATATATCAAGAATTATGTCAAAATTAAACAGGACAAAAGTAAAGGAGCTTAGTTGATCAAAGAGGCGCAACAAGCTATAGAAATGGCACAGAAATTGGCCACTTTATAAGTAATAAGGGAGAACTTATTAGATAATAAGAGAGAAATATATGGTTCTTCAGATTGCTCTGGAAATTTTGGTATAATAGATAAAAAATTTCTTTATGAAAATCCAGATAAAAGGAACAGTGTAAACTAACATGTTCACAGTTTCTACTTCCTCACTATTAGAGGGACAGAAACACTCTAGGTAAGGTACTCTCTAAAATCTCCCCTCCAAAACCACAGATGTCAAACTGGGCTAGTGTGAAGCTTTCCTAAATTTAGGAAAGGTTAGATTAGCCAAATAGATAAAGGGCTTAAAGATCTTTTTTCTTAATAGATTGGATTCACACAGCAGAATGGTATCAATCTCAATCTCCAACGTTATCAGGCAGGACAGGGAAGAACCTTGCCTGAAATGCTGAACAGTCATCATTGTCAGTCACATTTTGAAAGTACTGACGTAGATGAGCCAATTATACAGTCTGGCCTGATACCCAGCTATGGTAGTGGACTAGACTGTACAACCAGCAACTCAATGCCGAGTGTTGTGTGGCAGGCTCCCTAAAATGGCCAAAGGTGATGGGTGAGTGAGCCACTGGAAACCGTCATATTGGGTCCAATGGCAAAATGAGCGGAAGAGGAACCATTCACTATTCTGATTCCCAATGGTCATGGAGGTGGAAGAGGCCATGCCAGATGGACTGGCTGTGAAGGCACACCATATTAATAGCCCCAAGGCTGCGACAGTCCATTGCAGTCCCAGTGTTAAATTCTACATGTCTCATTTCATATGTGCCACAGGAGATGGCTCTGTGATCTCAGTGTGTGGGTCATTTCCTGACAAGCTGGGATCCACCTGAAACAAATGCATGCCAGTGGCACTTTTATGGTTTGTTACTATGTGAAAATGATCTCCAGGAAATATGTACACTCTGATACTGCAACACTGGACAAGATAGTATTTTAGTCACATGAAAAATGTTACAAGATGCTCAGCCAATCTATTGAGTGTTGATAGGGCCAGACGGTTCTCCAACTGAATTCTACAAAACATTGAAAGAACAAGTCATCATGAGATTCAAACATCTATATAACTATATACTAAGAGGAGGTCTAATACTCTAATCATGGAATTATTCGATCATGGTGTTAATTCCCAAGCCAAATAAGGACAAAGAAAAGGTGGATTCTTACAGATCTATATCACTTCTAAACCAAGACGCCAAGATCTTCACTGCCATAATGGCTAACAGGTTGAATAAATAGATGAATCAATACATTCAAGAAGATCAGGCAGGCTTTATTAAAGGAAGACAACTGGAAGTCTTAATCACAAGATTAATAAACACAATTGATTTAGCGGCGGGATTGTTTTGTTTTGTTTTTGCATTAGACTTCTATAAGGCCTTTGACTCCATACAATGGGTAACAATAAAACAAATAATAAACAAATGTAATTGGTCAGCTTTATAACCAGAGCTATACTAAAATGAGAATGAATGAGGACGACTCGCAAAATGTAACTCTAAAGGCAGGCATGAGGCAGGGTTGTCCCCTTTCCCCTATCCTATTCATAATGGCCATGGAGGCATTGGTGACAGTGATTAGAAAATATGATCAAATCAAAGGAATGGAAAAAAAGAAAATTAGTCTCTTCACCGATGACATTCTATTGACAGTAAAGGATCTCCTGACAAACCTAACAAAGATTAAAAAGCATCTAAATGGATTTGAATAATACACAGGGCTAAGGGTTAATTGGGGAAAAAACCGAAGCAATACTGTGCAATTGTAATGAAACAGAAAAAGAAAAGATAAAGGAACAATATCAAATCAAAATCAAGGAAAGCATGTGGTATCTTGGTATAAACATATCAGAGAATGTGAAAGAATTATATAAGCTAAACTTTGACAAACTGAAAACAGAAATTAAAAGTATGAATATTAGGTTGGAAAAACTAAAATTGTCTTGGTTTGGGTGAGTAAACTTATGTAAAATGAAAATCATTCCCAAAATAAATTTCTTACTAGGGAATTTACCAATAAGTATCAATCAGAAGGAATTAAGCAGATGGTAAGGGATCCTGGATAGATATTTCAATGGAAACAAAAATCCCAGAATAGCAAAAACACTCTGGTATTTAAATCAAAAGGACAGGGGTTTGAGAATCCCCAATTTAAAACTCTGCCACACAACTTTTCAACTAAGAAGAAGAATATTGATATTAACACAAAATGATAAAAAAAGTGATGAACCGGACAGGGTGGAATTTAATGGATTTAAAGGAGAACTATTTTTAGGGAATCCAATGGCTAAAATTAAAATAAACAATGAATTCCTGTATGACTTATATAAAGCATGGAGGAAGTTGAAAAAGAAAGCACCAAACATTTCCCCAGTAATAGAACTCACTGATGTAAGAGATTCCCCATTAGTCAATATAAAGGAGATAAGTATATTACAACAGAATAAAATATGGTTAGTAAAAGATTGGATAAACAACTGCAGAGAAAGATGAACAAGGGAAAAAATATATATGAGAAACTAAAATTAAACTGGTTACAAAAATCACAGGTGGAGCAATGAGATAAAAGGATCAGACTACAAGAGCCGGCAGTAATAGTATTATTGTTAGAAGAGGTCTCACCACATTAAAGAATATAACAAGTAATCTTTACAAGGAATTAAATAGAGAGAAGACGGGGGTGAAATATTAAGGCAAATATGGAGAAACAATTTGAAAATAAAGATAGATGAAACTAGCTGGAAAAATAAAGAGCAGTCAAGTCTCTATCAAGGAAAAATAAGTATAAAATTATATAGAGGTGGCATATGACCCCAACAAGACAACATTGGATGAATAAAAACAAATCAAAGAATTGCTGGAGATGTGAGGAAGAGGAGGGATCATACACAGTGTGGTGGCACTGTAATTATGCAGAGACAGTATGGAAAGCTGTAGAAAGCGAAATAGGAAACAATTTTTAGGAGTCTCAGTGAAACTAACAGCAAAACTAGCATTATTGGGTGAGTTCGAGGAAAACAAGCTAGACAGAAACAAAAGGGAATTATTGTCAATGACAAAATCTATGATAGCCAGAGAATAGAAAAACATTTAAGTTTAATAGAGAGATTTGGTATAGGGAGATCTGGCAACTGTTAAATGACAAATTGACAGTTGAGTATAAAGTTAGAAAGGGTATAACCAACAGCAATACCTTTTGGGACATTTGGAACCCATTTGTGGTTTATGCTACAACCAATGAAAAAGGAATTAAAGATTCAAGAAAGTTCTGGGAACAATAAAATTAAAGGAGGTACTGTAAATGGCAAGTTCTGAATTCGTTTAGCATGGGGGGGGGGAATTGTTGATAAGTTATTTATTTATTTATTTATTTATTTAGATTTATTATCCTGCCCCAGTCAGGTGAACCTGACTCTAGGCGGTTTACAGAAAAAGAAAAAGAGTATACATCATGAGTACAAAACAAACTAAACAATCCCACTATACCAATTTGGGTGGAATTTTGGGTGGAATTGGTGAGTGGAGGGGGGGATTGGAGGGGACATGTTTTGGTGGTGGGATAAATGTGATTTATGTACATGTTTCTTCTTTTTTTTTTTGTAAAAATAATAATAATTTTTTTTAAAGAAAAGAAAAATGTTACAAGATGTTCACCCAGTCTATTGAGTGTTGTAAATGTAACCATACATCCATAGGAAAAGTTGTGAGAGAAAAATGATTGAGGGCAACAAGAAGATTTTGGCCTGAGTGAACTAGTGCAACACACCAAACAACACCACACACCACCACATGGAAATTCCCTTGGCTTTATGAGTGCCCGTCATGGCCCTACATTTTGTGCCTACAGCTCTTCAGTGTTCTCGTCAGATCAAAAGTGCAATTTCCTTCAAATCTGAAACCCAATTTCTGTCTGCCAAGGGTATGCATGTTCACCTCTCCCATAATGCTGATACATGAAAGCTGATACTTGAAAATTACTATTTGGTCTCTGAAAACAGCTGTTACATGAGAGTGTTTTCATAGGAAAAGTGCAACCATATGAAAAGTGATATTTAATATGATTAGACATTAAGCAAGGTCATTGCTATTTTGAAATAATGCAGAATAGAAGAAAAAAGTAGACCTATTCTATCTATTTTACTAAAGGGAAATTATTATAGACTTTGGGGCACATTAGATTTGTGAAATAGAATAATGCGATGACACAATGTATTGACTAATTAGCTGTAAATTAAATGCCTCCCTGCAGAAATGTAAGTCTTATTTCCTTTGACCCTATGGTTGTTGCTTAATAGCTTTCTGAAAAAAAGAAATATTATGGACTAAGCTATTTAACTGGATGTTGTACAGCAAATTGGAGGGCATACCAGTTGATTTCTCACTTCTGTGTCTAAACAGAAAAGGCCAAAGTGGAGTGAGGAGCAGTTGTGAGATAGATTCATAATTCAAATTTAACTAAGTCAAGATCAGCCCTGACTTTCAGCATAGTAAAGCAGCAGCTTCAGGTAGCAGATTGGAGGAGGCATGAAAGAGGAGGAAATGGTTAGTTATGTTCTGTGTGATTATTTTTGGTCGCTATGTATAGGGAGAGTTATGGACTGCAGTGGCTTAGTGGTTAAGACACTGAACTTGATGACTGGAAGGTTAGCAGTTCAAGCCCCGAGTGCTGCACAAAGGAGTGACCTCCCATCTCTGTCCCAGCTCCTGCCAACCTAGCAGTTCGAAAGCAAGAAATGGCAAGTAGATAAATAGGTACCACTTTGGTGGGAAGGTAAACAGCATTCCGTACACTCCGGTGTTGAGTCATGCCTGCCACATGTCCATAGAAACCTCTGCAGATGCAGACAGGGCTGGCTCTTTTTTTGGGGGGGAGGGGAAGGAATCATTTTGTCTTCTAGCCCCCAACTCCTGTTTATTAGTTTCATGATGTTAGCATTTTCTCATTTCAAGTGTGCTTTGTTGCACAAATTAATTATGAGGCACCTGAGTTGGAGTGACTTCAGAAGGAACGTAAGGCAGCTGGTAGGGAAAATAAAAAGAGTTAATAAAGGTAGATGCAATAAAGGTCATGCTCCCTCAGTCAGCTTCGAGGGCCAGATGGCCATTTTGCCCTGGCTGCACGATTGGGGGGGGGGGCGGCATTTTGTCCAAACAGCTTCAAAGGGGTGACCATTTTGTTTCTCAAATGCCCTTGGAGGGGCACATGAAATGGTGCCGCAGGTCAGATGTGGTCCATGGGAACCCCTGGTATAAGGCCTTTAGATGTTTTCTGGATAATACCACTTTCATACTTACAGCATTCTCGTCTCAGAGACTCTGAAGAGGTTTGCAGTATTCAATAGATGCAAAAAATGGGGAAAGGGGGGAAAGGGAAGATAGTACTCAAGGATGAATGTGCTCTGCTGATAGTATGAATGAACAACTAAGGTGATAGTAATACAATCAAACCTCACATAGAGTGCCTCGCTTAAAGAGTAATTTGTTTAAAGAGCAGAATTTTCTCTGAATGTTCACTTCGCTTAACAAATAAAACCAACCAAAAACTCACTTAACAAATAAATCGGGGTTCGCAATCCCCCCCACAATTGGTCACTTACAATGGTGTTTCGCTTAAAGAACAAACTCGCTTAAAAGAGCAATCCTGTGGAATGCATTATGCTCTTTAAGCGAGGTACAACTGCACAAGGAAAATAAATATGAGTTATCTGATATAATTGGGCTGCAATTCATTTTTTTATTCCTTTCTGGCCCTTTGCATACTGGTCACAGCTGTGGCTAGAGCTACAGCTGATGCTCCTTGAGGGAATGTGAGAATTTTTAGTATAGTGTTTAAATGAGTACCTCTGATATTAGACCCATTTGCACAATTGTCTAAGGCACCAAATTGGAAGTGACATTCTGAAGCATGTTCACAGGCACAAAGGTTGATAATCTGGTTGATTATCACGATGGTAGCGGTAGAAGTAGTAATTATTAACATTAACATCCTGACTTTCTCCAAAGAGTTCAGGCAAGGAAGATTATCTAAACCTCCACAGAGAAAGGGAACAGATATTTCCTTCAATTGATTTATATCCCTGCACAACCATGGGATTTCATCTAAGATGTACATGTCAGCAATCAGGCTTGCAAAATTAAAATTCATCTTTCAGTGAAAATTCATAAAGCAGAGCATGTAAAATGCAAATTATATAGCTGGGGGGGGAACTATGCATGTGCAGTGCAACTGTGTAAAAAATGTGATACAGTTTCATCCTAAGAGATAGCAACTCATCTAAAGTCTTTCACTTAGCTTGTACCTTAGCTTGCCCCATCCTAACCAGAAACAGTAGTCATTATTTAATATTGCTTCGTACTGTATTAATTAGGACTGGTGCTTGGTCAAGGAGAACAAATCCAGAACCACCTATGTGGTTGTTGCAGTTATTCTACAACAGTAACAGTTTCCTCACTAGTTCTACTAACCTCCACGTTCACAACCTGCAGCATGGTTTGATCTGGCTTGTTTTTGCCAGGAATGGAACAGGAAGGATGTCATGGTTTGGCATTAGTTTTGAAGTAGAAATGTGAGTCTCAGTCTCTTGCTCTGAAAGAGAAACTAACAAAGGTAACTCCTTTCCCTCCATTTACTATGAAATTGGTATGTGTGATATTTTTTCCCCATGAAAAGTCTTCTGGGAAATGTCATGAAAGTTTCATGGTCATTTGTTTTTGTTTTTCTAAAAAAAGCTGAATTATGAAGGGTTTTTTTTTTTACAATTACGATGCAGGACGACACCTTTTGTTGTCAGAGTTGACTGGGAAAAGGCAGAAGAAATGTCAAGCTGTGCAAAAAAGTTTCTATACCTGTTCAGAAAGGCATCTCTGCTGGGCAAAATCAGCTGGAGGGGATGTTAAGCTGTACAATATTTGGCAATCTGGGAGCAGGGACAGAGAAGGCCCACACTTATGTCCCCATCAAATGTACCTGGAATGGCAATGAGATCAAAGTGTCCTTTGAAGATCTTAAAATCTAGAAAGGCTTATATGGGGAGATAGGGTTCCTCAGATAGCCCTGGTCAAATCTGTATAGGGTTTTATAGGTCATAGTCACCACTTTGAATTGGGCCTGGAAGCAGACTTGTAGCCAGTGCAGTTGTTGTAGTAGAGGACTTGTATGCTATACTTCTTATGACTGGTCCCAGTCAGCAGCATTTTGAACCAGCTGATGTTCTGAACCATCTTCAAAGGTAGTCCTATAGATAGGGTGTGTTAGAGTAGCTAAGTCAGACATCTCAAGGAAAGAGCACAGATGGCACTCCAGTTTTAACTTGCAAATGCACGCCTGGCAGCTGCCCTTACCTGGGCATCTAAGCACCAGGATGAATCCTGAAGTACATCCAAGCTGCACACCAGGGAGTGTTGTATTGCTTCCAAAGTCTGGCCAGGTTATCCTGTTATGGTAATAGAGTAGATCAGGGGGACCCAACCTTTTTATGCCATGGGCCTGACCACGACCTTGGTCGGCTGAGTGGGCCAGACCACACACCCCTGAAGTGGAAGTGGGTCAAGTGTGGGGACATAGCAATGTAGGTTCCCATCCAGGATGGCTAATTTAAGAGCAGCCATCCATCCCCCCCCCCCCCAATCTGGTAGCTGTTATTATGGGTTTTATCCGTTTTCACTGTTCAATGTTTTAAATTTTTTATGAATTTTATGAATTTTAAGGCCATATATATTATGAGCTATGCTGTAAGCCGCCCAGAGTCGGGTTCGCCCGATTGGGGCGGGATATTAAATGCAAATAAATAAAATAATAATAATATATGTCTGTTGTAAATGTGCCTGCTTCCACATTTATGATAGCTGCAGGTGCATTTACGCATGTGTGGGTGCATTTTACGGCTGATGTAAACACATCTGCTTTCACTTCCAGGTGTGGTGGAGGCAGCAATGGGCTGGATGGAATGGTTCCACAGGCCAGGGCTGTTCCACGGGCCATAGATTGGGAACCTCTGGAGTAGACCATATTGCCAGCGACTCAATGTCATGCGTCAGATGGGAATTAACTAACCTGACAATCCTGAGGACTAGCGGCCTTGGCAAATTCCACAGGGAAGGGTGATGGTCTCCAAGTGGATTAAATCCCACTTGAATTAATCTTGATGGAGGGCCATCTTAATCAATACTGCCCTTGGGCTGAGGAGGACTTTGCGTCCCAAAAGGGCTCAGGATCAGAAAGTGACTCATGGAACTAGATCAGTGGTATGGGTGTCATGCTGCAATGTGGAAGGCAGATGAAAGGCCATGGCATTATATTTGCAGGACAGTTTTCATGTTTGATTGTCTATATTCGGAAGTGGATACGGCACAAGAAGAAGTAACTCTATCCAGCACAGATTGTCTTTTGATTAAGAAGGATTGCCTTGGTCTCATCTGAATTAAATCTAAGTTTGTTTGTTCTCATCCAGCCTATTACTGACATTTGATGCTGGTTTAGAACCAAGCCAGCTTCCTTGGAATTAGACTAAAAGGAGGGTGTGTGTGTGTGTGTGTGGGGGGGAAGTGCTATAGCAGTTGGTCTTCAGTCTTTCAAAGTAAGCCTGTGGATACTTTCCAATTATCAATCACAAAAGTATACTGAAATGAAAGATACAGGACATGAGAAGAGCTTGTGCTAGGAAAAACAGATGCCTCTTATTGCTTAAGCACTACTTCAAACTGTAAGCAAAATATAGTGCCCAATTGGACTCTCAGGCAGGTGTTCGCAGTTTTTACATTTGCTCTGCTGTGTGTTTGAACAGTGAAGTGGGCTGCGCTGTTGCTTATGCAAAGGACAGTGAATCTTCCTGTGATCTTTCACTGACTTCTTGCTCAAGCCAAACAGAGCTGTGAGCCATCTCTTTAAACCCAGCATTCAAGCTCAAAAAATGCATTAATATTCAAGGCACTCAGCATGTAACAGATAACTAGTGCTTTGCTATCATTTTGTATGGCTTGTGATTTATTGATTTATTGCTACTAGATTAAGTGCTTAGTTAAGCCATCAATAATGTTACCAGTGCATGATGTACGAATACTGGTCTACAATTTGTTGAGCTTATTCCGGGTTCTTCTTTATTCTTCAGAGATATGTTACATAGAGCATGTAGAGACCGGACATAGAGCTTGCTTGTTGGAGCACTGTGAGCTCATTTAAAGTTATGGCATCCATATTTGATTTCTGGACAGTGCTCCTTCCCCTTCTTTTCCAGAATGCTCCACTCATTTTCTGGCCAGTGATAGGGATCTACTCAAAGATCCCACTATGTAGCCAGAGTAAATAGCTACCAGTAATTGCCCAAAAGTGGATCCATGGCAGTGGTGGGCTCAACATTTTTTTACTACTACATGGTGGGTGTGGCCTACTCTGTGGGCATGGCCTACTCTGTGGGCATGACCATGTGACTTGGGTGGGTGATCTAGTCATGCCTGTCCAGTGGTGGGATTCAAAGATTTTTACTACCTACTCTGTGGGAGTGGTATGGTGGGCATGGCCAGGGAGAAAGCCCTGCATTGCACTCGAATTAGGACTACTTTATTTCAAAACTTGGATGGGCAGGGCCAGCCAGAATTTCTGCTACCAATTCTGATGAACTGGTGCAAACCTGCTGATGTCCACCACTGATCCATGAGCATTTGAGATAACAACTCTGTGATGGATGTAATGAGGTATGACATTAAAATGGATGATGGAGAAATCCCTTCTACTTTCACCTCTTTTAAATCACTCCCCTAACTGATGAGTAGTACAACTCTAGATATAAAATAACATGTATTCACTTGTCTGTCTGACCCATTTGCCATTTGGAGATATGTATATCTCCAGCCAGTGCCTGATGGAGAAGTTGAGACAAATGAACTGTCCAGAATGATTTGGAGTAAAGTCATAGGGGAAAGATGCAGTGTGTGTGTGTGCTTGTGTGGTAGGTAGAGGTGTCAGACATACAGTTCAGGTTTCAGAATCACAACTTCATCATGAATGTCTAAGACAGGAGTTCTTAATCTTTTCAAGCCAAGGGCTGGGTCATGCTGCTTCAAACAGCTTTGGGGGCTGGATGGCCATTTCGCCCTGCATGGCACATATGGCACTTCCAGATGTAGTGGAGCTGGTAGGGGGCCACATGAAATAGAGTTATGGGCCACAACTGGCCCCTGGGCCCTAGGTTGAGAACTCCTGGTCTAAGATAACTACATTCCTCAAAATTTTACATCAGAAGCATATATAGACAGGTACAGTACACTACGGAGATGTAAAGATCCAGGAAATTTAGAAGAAATTATGCAAATTACTACATGATTCACATCTTAGGAACATAAAGCCTTAGGATTTGGTGTTGATCCTAATGATCTGTATTTCTAAGATGTGAGTCATGTGGTAATTTGCATTATCTCCTTTAATTTTTAAAAATCTGTCTGTATTGTGGAATGTACATTTCTGTATTAGGAAAATTTGGAGGAATGTAGTTATATTAGACATTTATGGTGAAGCTGAAGTCCTGAAACCTTTAACTTTAGCTCTCCACTTTTCCCTTCAGAAAAAGACACAGCGGTGGCAGCTCTGGAATGTTTGTATTGGGTTGTGATGTTTGAATGTTAAGGGCATGAGCCCATGAATGACAACAGCAAAACAAGACAGAGAAGGTGGTAGGAAGGGAAATGATAATAAATGATTGGGGACAAAGTGGAAGGATCAGAAGACCAATGTCTGGACCTAGGGTTGACGGCACAGCCTTCATATTCCCTAGATGGGACACACTCATAGTTTTAGAAAGGTACAAAATGAAAAAAAAATACTGGACTAGAAGAGATTAACCTTATCTCTGCTGACAGGTGGCTTCCCTATTATTCTCTTGTCTGTTTGTACATGGTATTATGATTTTCTAGTAATATTTTCCTTACGTTTCATTGAATTCGCGGCTACAAGAGGGATCTAAGGACAGAAAACTTTGGTAGCTGAGTTATCCAAGGACAATCTGTATATTCATTTAGGTCAATATTACCTATGTAGACTGGAATGAGACATCATGTTTTTTCCCCTTTTCTTATTTTAAGGTAGCAATGACTGAGTCTAGAAGCTTCAGAATACAAAACATGTGTTTTGCCTAAAAATGAGTACACTGAATTCCTTATTTCCATCATTGTAGTTAGGATAGAAAATGGAATGACGGAGTGGTTTGGAATAGGAAAAGGAGTAAGACAAGGCTGCATTTTGTCACCATGCTTATTCAATTTATACACAGAGCACATAATGCGCAATGCAGGAATGGAGGAATCACAATTTGGGATCAAAATTGCTGGAAGAAACATCAACAATTTGAGATATGCAGATGATACCACCCTAATGGCAGAAAGTGAGGAGGACCTAAAGAAGCTCCTAATTAGGTTGAAAGAAGAAAGTGAAAAAACTGGCTTGAGACTCAATATCAAGAAAACCAAGATAATGGCAACAGGCCCTATCAGTCCATGGAAAATAGATGGGGAAGAAGTAGAAGCAATGACAGATTTTACTTTCTTAGGATCTAAGCTCACTGCAGATGGTGATTGCAGCCATGAAATAAAAAGGCGACTGATTCTTGGGAGGCAAGCGATGAGAAACCTGGGGAGCATAATGAAAAGTAGAGACATCACATTGAAAACAAAAATTCGCATAGTCAAGACAATGGTATTCCCTGTGGCAATGTATGGTTGCGAGAGTTGGACCATTAGGAAAGCTGAACGCAGAAGAATAGACGCCTTTGAGATGTGGTGTTGGAGGAGAGTTTTGAGAGTCCCATGGACAGCGAGGAGAACAAATAGGTCAATCTTAGAAGAAATCATCCCTGACTGATCCTTAGAAGGTCAAATAATAAAGATGAGGCTAAAGTACTTTGGACATCAAATGAGAAGAGAGGATTCACTTGAGAAAGCTTTGATGTTTGGAAGGGTCGAGGGCAAAAGAAGAAGGGGACGGCCCAAGATAAGATGGCTAGATGGTATCGTGGAGACAATGGGCACAGAGCTGAGTGGGTTGAGGGGGATGGTGGAGGACAGGAGTGCCTGGCGGACAGTGGTCCATGAGGTCGCAGAGGGTCGGAATCGACTGTGCGACTGAACAACAAAAAAAGGTGTTCTCAACTAGGGTTTGGAAAGCTACATAAGGTACCTTAATTCCAGTTGTAAGGGAGAGAAATTGTTGTTCTTTTGCTGTTAAGATCCCCATGATTTACATGGCAAATGCACACAGCTATTGTCATTTGCCTTTGAAAAGCAAATCACACCTCATGCAAAATTTAAAGGAATTAAAATTTCCATTAGACACCAAAACTGTGGGCCAGAAAAGTGGTAAAATTCCATAGAAATCAAGAGACAGTTTCCTCAAATCTGTAACAACTGTATTATGCCGGGAAAGTCTAGTTGCGAGAATGGGATCTTTTTATTAGGTTAACCTATGCTCTGTATACAGGGTATCCCCAAATCACCATATACAGTATAGGCAAAATTGCATAACAACAAATATCTTGGAATGTGTTTATCGTGAGTGGGGAAGAAGACTCTCTCTCTCTCTCTCTCTCTCTCTCTCTGTGTGTGTGTGTGTGTAGAAAGTGGTGGCCAACATGTAGAGAAGCTTTTCTAAAGTGTAAAAATTTGGGATGAATATTTTGTACATTTAACTACATTTTCCCTATGTGTGACAACTTTTGGGAGATTCTGTTTATCATTCTGTAAAACGATTTCCTCCCCCCCCAAAAAAAAAAAAAAACTGTGGGAGTACTAAAATGAACCTTTTGGTGCTCCTAAGAAAATAAAAAATAAGAATATCATCACATGGGACCACAATTGAGACTGCCTGTCCCATCACATTCTAAGCTGCATGCACCTACTTTAGAAGAGAAGCTTGACTTCACAGTTACTGCTGACTTCAATAAAGAGAGGTAAATTGATACATTTATTAATGTGTCATGGCTATTTTATCTCATGAAGTCAAACCCTGCTCACCGAATGCTTAAATTTGCCAATTTTGCTGGCTGTCAATGTTTTATCCAGAAATGATAGGAAAACCTCTTGTTTTTTAGAGTTTACAAATGAGGGTATATTTGCTGCAAGGCAGAGGTTATGATGCCAGAGAAATTCATTATTTAGGATAAGATTTAACTTGTTTTATCGAGATAAAAAATCAAACTTGATTTATACTTCGTGGCAAGGAGAAATTCAAACAGGCTAGTTTCCAGCCTCTTGCTTATGTGACAACAATACCCACCCTGCAAGGCGCACCTCACTGCCATCAGCCTTTGAGTTTGACCAAACATCCTAAAGTCAAAGAAAACAAGGGCTCAAACACCTTAATATTTCACAATTTACAGCAGGGGTTCCCAACCTAAGGCCCATGGGCTGGATCTGGCCCTTGGTGCCATTTTATGTGGTGCGCCCTGGCCCTCCAAGGGAATTTGAGAAATAAAATGGTCACCTTTTAAAGCTTTTGGGACAAAATGGCCACCCCATCATACAGTCAGGCCAAAATGGCCATCCAGCCCTCAAAGCTGACTGAGAGAGAGTGACCCAGCCCTCAGCTTGAAAAGGTTGGGAACCCCTGGTTTATAGAAACAGTGAATCACAAGATTGGCATGGTACTAATCAGGGATATGCCATTCCTGGGTGCCCCCCTTCCCCGGTTGAACTGCAATTCCCAGAATTCATTAAGAATACCCCAGGCAAAATCCTTGAGATTTCCAGACAACAGAGACATTATCTGCAGAGACTATCATTTCACTCACTTGGAGAAGACTGGGGTTCCTTGAGAATGCTAGCCAATGAATCAGATGGCCAGGGGGGAGTTGGAGTGCCTACTCGTGGCTCCAGGGACCAGATAATGTCATTTTCCAGAACACTTGATAGCAGTGAAATCAGCATCACAAATAGACCTGGATTTCTAGTCTTTCCAAATATTTTCTTCAAACGTTGTGTTTTGGCAGAATACATAAAGCATTTGTTGACTGTGAAAAACTATTCTGCTTACACTTCCAGGGGTACAGATTTAATAAGCCATTGGGAGACTGCATCTTCAAGAAACAACAACAGCAGAGATGAGTGACTGCATTCCTGGGTTGCAGTGTCTCTGATCACAATAGAACTAAACAATAGAAAGCAGATTGTTGGGGTTTTGTTTTGTTTTGTTGGTAAAAAAAATGTTTTTGTCACATCAACAGATATAAATGCAAAATAAGGAAAAAAAGAGAGAGGGATTATCTTACTGAAAAGTAATTCTAATCTGTTGTGTGTATATGTTATACAAATAAATGAATCAAATTAATTTAATTCAATTTTAATTTAATTGTTCTATTTATATGCCACCCCACTTGCTTACAGCGACTCTGGGTGGCTTACAACAAAACAATACATGACGGTTACAATATCAAATAACAAAGTATAAATAACAAGAACATTTGAAGGAAACCCCAGTCAACATTACAAAATGAAGAGGAGTCGCAAGGAAACAATATATCACACCTACAAATATCATATAACAAAATATCAGATAAGAAATCAATTACAAAATACTGTATCAATACATTGTACAAACTATGTCTAAAATACATATACAGAGTAGAGCATCAACACACAACAATATCACAGCCTCTCCATCACATGGTGAAGTCCTGCCGCACGCAACTGCAGCAGCCCTCCAAGCCCTGGTCCCAGGGTGGGGACCATGATGCTGGCACAGGTGGCAGTATCTGCGTCCGGCTGTGCACAGCCTCTCCGCCCCGTCCGCATGGGAGTCCCAGGGAAGGTGGTGGCGTCCTGCTGCCATAGCGGCTTTGTTGAAATTAGTTCAGGTAACAAGAGTGATATTAGCTGTTTGTGGAGAGGTGTTCTAAAGTCAGGTGCTACCTGAAGTGAAGGATAAGATTTATTTATATATTTATTTATTTAATCACATTTTTACTGCCACCCTCTGGCCGGGGGAGATGCCCACCCACAATTCTAGAGAACCAATCACATCTCTCTATTTCCCCCTTCTCTGTAGTTTAAATACAGGGAGGGAAGACTGGTAAATATAGGGAGGGAAGACTGCAGTAGCGTCGGGGGAAAGGCGCTTTCCCAGATCCTACTGCAGTCACAGCGGTGGGGCATGGGGTGGGTTTGGGGAGTCCCCAAACTGCGGGGGGGTGGGGGGGAGGGAAGTGGCAGGGAGAGGAGCTTTGGCCTCCTTTACTTCTTTATTATGATGCATCAGATAACGCTAAAAAGAACATACTCCAGTGCAAATCTTCCCTCCAAATTTGTCGTCGTTATGCGGTTTTAGCGTTATCCGATGCAATCGTTATCCGGGGTATTACTGTATCAGTATGGTTTTTGTTAGGTATTTGCAGTTAAGCACCATACATTTCAGTGTAGCTTTTAAGTCCTGGCTTTGAATATCAGTCTGGAAATTGAGGCATCAGGATGGGAATTTCAGAACTTCCATGCCACAAAAACTGAGACAAGGGATGTCAATCCTTGCCTGTCTCTTCTTTAGAACTGAAGGCAAATAACTGTATGTTCTTGTCCACGTCATAAGATTGGTGAGGAATATGCACATGTTTTTCATAGTGTTCTCACGTTGTTGCTCCTCTCAACAGAAGCATATCACTGGTGAACTCTCCAAGGAAATGGTTGGAAAAGCAGTACCCAAGTTATTTGATCCACTCAGATTTTGTTGAGTCATATAGCACTTCATTCTAGAGTAGCTCACTGGCTCAGTGGGGATTTGGTGAGTCAGCTTCTCTGTAACTTCCTTTGATTCAAGCAGATCTATTTTTGTTCGACTTACTTCATTGTAGTAAAATGCATCTAGAATAAGTCCATTTGAACCAATGGAATTTAAGAAGGTGACTCACTAAATCCCTACTGAGTCAGTGGATCTACTCTATTGTGTATCCACTATGACTTGAACAATGCTTATCAACAGACTTTCAGCTGGTAAATACTATCCCTTCACCTCAGATAAGAATAATTTGCATCAAAACTGGAAAAAATGGAATTGAATTAGCATTGACATATTACTCCTCCCTCCTTCCCTCGTCTTCAATTATTTTAGATCAGAATTAGACAGGAAAGTAAGATACCTTATACAACTGTGATACTGTTATGGCCTGGCAATATGACCTGTTAGCCATAAATTTTCTGTGCAGTAACCACCTCTCCTACCCTGATATTACATTGCTAGTGGTCATTTAAGAAACAACCAAAACAAAAGGACTGCAGTAGACTTTGTTTACGGAAGGTTGCCATATTTTATCATTAGTGATAGAAAAGTATTCCTTGGATTTGAAGTCTTGATACCAATAATGTTTTTGCTCATGACAAGAAGCAAATTTCTCACATTCAAGAACTCACACATTTGTGAGACTTATGGGGCATTTTAGAGAAAGTGTGCACAAAACTGCATGTCTGTTAAAATGCAAACAACTAGGTAAAAGTAAAGGTCACTCTTGCTAAAAAGCCAGCCATATCCGACTGTAGGGTTCAGTGCTCATCTCTGTTTATAGCCAAAGAGCCAGTGCTGTCTGTGTTTGCAGACATTTTTGTAGACATGTGGCAGGCATATCTAGACACTGAAGTGCACAGAACATGGTTTACCTTCCCACTGAAGTGTTACTTATTTATCTATTTGCAATTTCTTGTTTTCGAACTGCTGTGTTGGCAGGAGGTTAAATTTGGCACTGTCATATATGCATAAAACTAGCTCCAGCATTGTCCTGTATTCAAGAGATGGAAAGTGGTCAACTCAATTTGTTTATACATATTGACACTGTTCTTTCATCTTCAGGCACTAAAACCAGGGACTTAAACCCACCCAACATTGATCACTGGATTCTCCTCCCCATGGGCTCCCCATGCTCTCTGTCCGTTCTCTAAAAGAAGTAAACAATATCATTTGGCACAATAGCTAAAACTTCTGTAAGGGTATATCAGAAGAATTTTCTCTCAAATATACAAAATCTTAGAAGCAGACAACCTGTTCTGATGTTGTCTTTCCAGTGGTATTTAAGAATACAAAATATCAGATTTCTTGCTGGCATGGAGACCAAGGGATTAAAATTTCCATTGGACACCAAATCTGTGGGCCAGAAATCAAGAGACAATTATGATGGATTTTTTTTAATTAAAAAAATAGTAACTGTGTTATTCTGTGGTTCAGCCATATAAGAAAACAAAAACACTGCAGCACTTTAAAGACTAACTGCTATATTTTTACTATGAGCTTTCATGGATCAAGTTCACTTCTTCAGACATAGGAGTGAAATTTTCAGACATGGCTTATATATACCAGATTCAGAGGTACAGTCAAACCTCGCATAATGAGCGTTTCGCTTAGCGAAAAACTTGCTTAACGAACAAGTTTTTTGCTAAGCAGTCTGTCTCACATAACACATTTTTCGCTATGCGAGTCAGACTTTTCCCTATGGAAAAACTCGCATAACGAGCGTTTCTATGGGGAAAACTTGCATAGCAAATTTTTTCGCTATGCGAGTTTTCCCCATAGAAATGTTTGTTATGGGTCCGACTCGCATAGTGAAAAATTTGTTATGCGAGTCAGACTCGCATAGCGAATTTTTTGCATTGCGAGCAACCTCGCAGAACGGATTAAATTCGTTATGCGAGGTATGACTGTATAGAGCAGGGATCTGCAAACTTGGCTCTCCAGGTGTTCTTGGACTTCAATTACCAGAAGCCCAAGTCAGTATGCCTGCTGATCAGGATTTCTGGGAATTGAAGTCCAAGAACATCTGGAGAGCCAAGTTTGCAGATCCCTGGTATAGAGTAATCAAGGAATGACCAATAAGCATGCATATCAATACAGCATCTGACAGCTTCTCTGGTTTGTTATTCAGATTATAAATGTACCATTTTCAATCTTAAGAGTGGGGAGTAGCAAAACAGAACATATGCTAATAAATTTAACCTCTTACTGTGTAAGCACATCCCGTTCAGTTGGGCATGTTATGAAAGAGAATATTGCTGGAAAGTTAGTGAAGGTGGTATAATACACCAAAATATAGTATATAAAATATATAGCAGCATATAGCAATATGTGTATTAAATTTGATAATGTCCCAAACACCCTTGGCTATTATTCAAACCTCTGTGATGGGTGTCCAACAGATGGATGTATTTGATTTCTGCTGTCTCTCTCTGGATCCTAGTCTTGTAATTTCTTTGTTGCAGAATTGCAACTTTCAGGTCTTGGATAGAGTGTCCAGGTAGATTTAAGTGGTTTGAAACAGGGTTCTCTATGTTGCCATTTAAGATGTCTTATTTATGCCCATTAATTCTTTTGCACAGAGATTGTCCTGTTTGCCCAACATAAAGTGCAGAAGGGCATTTTTGGAAAAATTGCACAACAACAAATATCCTGGAATGTGTTTCTCATGAATAATTTGTGGATGAATATTTTGTACATAAAGGTACATTTAGCTACATTTTTCCTATGTGAAGTGACTTTTGGGACATTCTCTATATTACAGTAATCTGTGAAATGATTATTTTCTAAAGCTGTGGGAGTTCTAAAATGAATCTTTTGGTGCTCCTGAGAAAATAAAAAATAAGAATATCATCAGATGGGAAAAGAGACAACAATTGGGACCCCCTGTTCCATCAGCAGATCACACGCTAAGCTGTATGCATTTATTTTAGAAGAGAAGTTTGACTTCACAGTTACTGCTGTGACTCCAATAAAGAGAGGTACATTAATACATTTATTAATGTGTCATGGCTATTTTGTCTCATGAAGTCAAACCCTGCTAACTGAATTCTTAAATTTGCCAATTTTGCTGGCTGTCAATGTATTATCCAGAAATTATTGGAAAACCTCTTGCTTTTTAGAGTTTACAAATCAGGGAACAGTATATTTGTTGCAGGACATAATTTATTACATCAGATTGTGTGTGTGTGTGTGTGTGTGTGTGTGTGTGTGTGTGTGTGTGTGTGTGTGTGTGTGTGTGTGTGTGTGTGTGTGTGTGTGTGTGTGTGTGTGTGTGTGTGTGTGTGTGTGTGTGTGTTTTCTGATATGCCTGAACCACAGACTAACATGACTACTATTCCAAAAGAGTGTATTATGTTATCTTTTCAGTGGTATTTAAGAATTCAAAAGATCAGACTTCTTGCTGGAATGGAGACCATAGGCCTCCCTTATCTAAGCCAGTGGTGTTCACATGCATCCCTTTGGTAGATAAAGGAAGCTGTCCAACCCTTGTCTTTTCAGTGCACTGCACACATCTACTGAGGTATTTATGAGCATATAACTGATGTGGAGCACAAATTAAAGTTCTGATAAGAATTCAATTTAAAATGTGATGTGCAGGCTTTAGGAAGAAGCACTTATGTAAGGGCAAAAGACACAGAATTCCCTAGGAAATAAGCTCCGTTAAAAGTTACAGCATGCTGAGGCCACCCTCCCCAACAACCATTATTTTGATCTCTCCCTAAGGGCCTCTGGAACACTTGGAGATACTTTATTTGTGGAAGTGTCACTTGGACCATCTATCTATATCAAAAAGAGAAATTACATTTGACTGGGATGACACTAATTATGGTAGAGAGGTTCAAACTGAGCCCCCCTGCTGGCAGACTCAGCTAATAAGCTGTCTGTGACTGACAGGAGTTTCTACCATTTTAGACAACTGGAATGTCATAAAGTCATCCTCCTCTTTCTCACCTCCAACCCACCAAGAATGTTGAGAAGAGAGAATTACATGGATAGGCTAAATCCAGACTCCGGCATAGAATCACTCCCTACAAAAACCAGCAGCATTTTTAAACATCACACTCATTCGGTTTGCATTACACGGATCTCATAGGCCAGATTAATGTCCCCTGAGGAACAATTACTCTTATATAATAGATAAAGAAGGGAAATGTGTAAGATGGTGGGAGGAGGGAGAATCATGACATGTTTTTGAGGTATCTGATCAAACCGTATTAGCTCACAGCAGGGATTAATAATCACAAAAGTAGTGCCAAGTCCATTCCTGTGACATTGGCAACATTTCAATAATTTTACAGTACATTTGAATTGTAGTGGCAGTCATGCGCTCCTTTTCCATTAACTTTGCCTAAGAAATGTCTTGCATCTGCACAGAGAAGCAAAGTGTCAAGCTTCTCCTTCATGCTTGGAGACATTGCCTGAATTGCAATGGTGGTCTGAATAATTGTTATTAATTAAAGCATTCCTGTTTCAGGCCCCATTGGGGTTGAAGCAAAAGTGTGAGTGAATGCATTGAGGCACCCTTGCCTTTCTCATTAGGAGGAAGGGCAAAAGAGTGAGCACAGTTCCTTGAGAGTTCACTGGGGCCTTGTGAGATTTCCACTGTCTCACCAAGTCACCAGCTCCTTATGGCCGGATTGTTATTATTTCTTTTTAATGGAAAGCCAGAGGTCACAGGGACACACATTGCTGCACAGGCTCATTATTGTCAAATTAGATTCAGTGACTTTCACTGCCGTTTACTAGGAACAGACAAACGGCTTCAAGGACCTTTTGCAATGGGTAAATTCACACACGGTGTCACTTGCCACTGACTGGTGGGCACATGTTCTGACATTTCTTTAATATTTATGCAGGAATGTTTAGTCACAAGTCCTGCCTTAACAAAACAGTGCTTGAGATGGGTCACATTTTGTACAGTTGTATACATGCACTGGTGACTCTGTCAACCTCCCCACACCCACCCACCCACCCACTGGAGAGTTAGATGAAATGGCCTTTTAGTCTCTTTGGTGCATTTATATCACAAAGAGTTATGACCTTTGATAGAAATGGACAGGGGACAAGAAGCAAGTGTATTAAAGGAATTTCTTTTGTCTCTGAGAGTTTTTGCACACCTCAGAAATTATTTCCAGCCTGCTACTACAAAATATTACTTAAGTAGAAGATAGAGTTGATTAGAGATAGTAAGCAATAGCAATTAAAGCACTCTGGGCGGTCCACAAGGTAACGTATTTGCTGGTGTATAAGACCCACTCCCCCCCCCCCTTAAAATACACTGGAAAAATGGAGTGCGTCTTGAGCTGTATATAGTGGCCTATAGTGGGCTATTTTGATAATAACAGGGTGCGTCTTGTATTCCGATGCGTCTTAGGTTGCCCTTGCTCGAAAAGGTTGCCCTTGCTCGTATCTGACTCTAGGATTCAGTGCTCATCTCTGTTTATAGCCAAAGAGCCAACGCTGTCTGCATTTGCAGACATTTCCATGGAGGTGTGGCAAGCATGCTTAACACCTGAGTGCATGGAATGCTGTTTACCTTCCCACCGAAATGGTCCCTATTTATCTACTTGCAATTTCTTGCTCAGGTGAAAGGAACTACAGAATGAATTCACCAAAATGTGGCTTCACTTTGGCAGTTTAAAGCCTGGCCTAGATACAGAAGAAGAAGATGAATTCCTACTTTATTAGCAAGATAATCGGCTAATAATCGGGTGGTTGCCCACTTTCTCACTCTGTCTGCTGAACATATTTAAGATTAATATGATGTCCAAAGAGTTGAGGGGGAAGCCACATGCCCTGCCCTGAGCCCTTCGAGGAAGGTGAAATATAAATTAGAATAACAGCCTGGATCCAAGTATACATATCAACTGAAATCCTATTCATAGTATAAACCCAAACACAACTTTCTGTGCCTTTCTCCGGATAAACAAACCATGGTTAATGGCTTAACGATTGTCCATGTGTCCTTCTGATGACCTCAGCAGTGATGCTTTAGTTGCCAGAGTGGAACCAATGGTAAGTTACACTTTGGCTTATGTGCTGTGAACAGGATTTTAGCCCATATTTATGTATGAACTCATACTGTAATCGACCTTCCTTAATAACTGGCTCTCCTCTTCTTCAGATGAGGTATCTGCTCCGGATATTGACTATCATCATGATGATAGTCTTCCTGTTCTTAACTCCTCGGAACAGTTCTTCTGAGGACATGCCACACCAGTCTCCCAAATTCTTTAGCCATGGAGTCCGTCTATGTCCAGGGCCTCTCTTCCCAGGGATCTTTCCTTGCAGAGCGAGTTGGAGTATTCTATAGTTTATGTCATTCCTCATAATATGCCCAAGCTATTGGAGCCTTCTTTGCTTAATGATCTTAAACAATTCTTGTTCTTTATCCATCTAGTGCAACTGCCTCTTTCCACCCCTTTAATCCTAGTAGCTAAGGCAGAAGGAGCATAAAAAGTGTGCAAATGGGTGAGTGGTTTATTGTCAGCCAACACTCTTTGCTTCAGCTACTGCACTGAAAATGTTTAAAATATCTTAATACGTAGTAGCTGAAGTCCTGTTGGTTCACTATGCACACAGAAGGCAAATGGCAAACCATTCTGTCCTTCCTCGAAAGCAGTTAAGAAGTCCCTGCTGGGATTCTTGACAGTGCACTAAGCCCAAAAGAGTGGGTTTCTGAGCAGGAATTGCCACCTAGGAATGATTAAAGACTAGAGATAGTGCCTGACCTGATCAAATGGGGCAGCACCTGTGACTTTAGCACAAAATGAGCAAAGGGTGCAGGACTGACTCTGGCTTGCCTTCTCTCTTGAGGCACGATGGACTGATGAGCTCCATGAGGTGGAGAAGAAAGTGCTTGAAATGGAAAAGCCCCGGGTGGGGGAGAGAAGCAGTGCATGTATGTGACAAAATGCCCTGAGGATGCTTCTTTGCTGGCCTCCTGAGCTGGAACATGTGTATCTTCTCTTACTTGCCCCCTTTAAAACACTTTTCTGCATTAGTTCAAACAGTCACACTGCATGAACAGATGCAAATGAAAAAGCAATTAAAGCCTTATTAGTGGAGAGGAAAAATAGGACTAGAGAGAGTCTGGACAGTTTTGCATTGACTTTAATGTTATGCAGTCAATGGAACATAATGTGAAATCTGACCATCCCAATCCTGAAGGATTTCCTGCATTATTTGTTAGCATAGTTGCTCCTTTGGTCTCTAAACATTTCATAAATATATCTGAGATTCCAATCTTTGCTGTGAGGAGTGTCCAAAGAGGAAGAAAAGATGCTGATGGAGTGAAAAGCCTAACAGACAAGACAGCACCGAATGACCTATTTGTTTGCTGGAAACATGTATTGTGCCTGAAGCTCAGACATTTTGCGGCAGAGGGGAAACAACAGTTGGATAATTTATCAATGCAATGTGCTCTTTCTTGGGCAATGAATGCTGTAAAATTTCAGTATGTTATTTTCCAAAACTATGAGGGCCTTTTGGTTGCTCCACTTGTATAAAGTTCATAGGCTGTTTTAAAATACAGCACAGGTGACCTGCAGCTAAGGTTGTTGGATAGTCCACTTTGGCTTTGTTCCAATACTTCTTAATATTGTCCTTGACTTTATTATACTGCTGCCCTTGACTAACTTGTAAGGTATATTTTGGTCACCTGCTTAACACCTTGTCAGGTTTTCCAGTATTTTAAGAATGACAGGGGCCTCTGGAAGAAGAAAAAATAACCACATTGTTTAAAAGCATATGGAGTTTCTCACAAGCTTTAGCTCTTTCCCTTAACACTTTTAATGAAGTGGAATGATTACCAAAAAGAAAAAAGAAGAAGATATTTTCTTGATTTGCTGTCATGGAAATATAAAGGGTAGTAGCCTTGCTTTCTAAAGCCAAACACTCATTTATGAGGCATTTTGTACACAAAGCGACCTCCTAAACAATTCCTGTGCTTTTAATGATCTCAGACTAAGAATACTGATGGGTAGACTGGACAGTACATGCAGGGTTAGAGATGTGTTGATTTCCAGCTATACAACTCGGAAGGAATCATCACCTTCACAGCTGTAACTCAAATGCTAGTTTGGTTCTTGATGCCCTTTTTGTTCTCCAGAATTAGACTTGGTGGACACTGAGGATAGTGGGTTTTTTTTCCCTGTAGACAACAGCCTGTGTGAATGCAGAGAAGTACAAACTATCTCCCATATGATACAATGCCACGGTGGCCAACCGTCCCGCATTCTGCGCGGCAATCTCATTTAGGGAGGGGGAATTTCGACTAACCCTTGTTTCGAAAATTGTACCGGACCTCCCCCGTTGCGTCACGGAAGCACCGGTTTCCACTCTGACCGGCAGGCAGTTAAAGAGAAACGGAGCCGAAAAGGCTCCAATAAACTGCGCCTGCGCAGAAACCCAGTTTGGCACCAGATTGGGTTTCTGCGCAGGCGCAGTTTATTGGAGCCTTTTCGGCTCCGTTTCTCTTTAACTGCCTGCCGGTCGGAGTGGAAACTGGTGCTTCCGTGATGCAACGGGGGAGGTCCAGTACCATTTTTGAAACAAGGGTAAGTCGAAATTCCCCCTCCCTAAATGAGATTGCCGCGCAGAATGCGGGATAGTTGGCCGCCCTATAAATGAACATGATGCCCCTCAATGTGCACTGAGGAGGACCTTATGTTTGCAAGAGGAAATGCTGTTGATGTGGCCTGATATTGGACAGATGTCATCTAGACTTTTTAAATTCTATTTTGTTTTTAGGTGTGTTGATTTCAGTTTTGTATGTTATTATATGCTTATGGTGCATCTGACACAAATAAAGAAAGAAAAAGTACCAAATGGTGGAAGAAAAGAAAAAAAATGATTTGTCAACTGATTTAATATGCCACCTCTCCTTTAAGACCAAGATCCAAAGCAATATGCAGAGAGTCAAGCCTGTTTCTACAGGTTAACTGTTTGTAGCTGTTTCAACTCCCTGCCTTATTGAATCTACTCCAGGATTCTTGATGATACTTTTTTTAATGGCCAAATTTGTGAGATATACAATTGTACCTTGCTTAAAGAGGATAATGCATTCCACAGGATTGTTCTTTAAGCGAGTTTGCTCTTTAAGCGAAACACCATTGTAAGTGACCAATTGTGACTTCTTGGGGGGGGGGGGATTGTGAACCCCGATTTAGTTGTCAAGTGAGTTTTTGGTTGGTTTTAGTTGTTAAACGAAGCGACCATTCAGAGAAAATTCTGCTCTTTAAGCGAGTTACTGTACTCTCTAAGTGAGGTACTCTTTATGCGAGGTTTTACTTTTAAGTGTATTTCTCTCTCATGGAGATGTGTGCAATGTATTTCTACAATGCAACAGTGTTATTTCACATAACCTTTTGAAGCATCAGGGTCCATCAGGATTTCTGACCTCCAAATTTTGAACATTTTAAGGTAAGGCTTTAAAAATATGCTTTCCGGGGGGGAGGGGCACTACTTAGCTTGTCTGCTCAGCACACTGCTCAAAATTTCTCCTGGCCCCAATATTTATTTGATACCAAATGTTTTCCTAATTATCTTTCTCTTTTTATGGTGAATGCTCTGGTCAAACATGGTCAACAGCCACAGTGAACTAACAGAATTGCCAACATAATTTTGCCTATGTTGTTTGCCTTTTTATCACTTTGTGGTTAGGATACATTGCTAGTTTAATGGTGAAGTTGCATATCCAGAGGAAAAGAGTTTCTTTTCTTTCAGTTGATTTCTTGAATTCAACATCACCAGAGGTGAGGAACTGCAATTTATGGCACACCTTCAGGTGAGGAAAATCCACTATAAATCAAGGAAGAAAAGTTATAGATGTGGGCATAAATGCTGTGAGGTACACCATTGGTTTTGAAATTCTCTTTCAATCAAGTGAAAGGACTGACTTTCACTGATATCCTAATCAGTGCTGCAGCTTGTCTTCTTTAGTCATATTTTGGAAATTTTTTTGAAAGGATTGAATTTACCTGAGTAATCTGGTTGTTCCGCATGGGCACAGAATAATGGACAAGATAGGGCTTGATAGGGACTCCATAGTTTGGAAACAATTAGGTACAAATAACCAGCAGCTTGTAATCTATTCAATTTCCAATTACAGAGGCATGATTAGTAGTAATGATAATTTAATGATTAGAATCCTACTGGTGTGTTTTTGGCTGTGGCTAATTGTGGCTAATTTGATGCAGCATCTCCAGTATAGTCACTTATGTGACCATGCATATGACTGGGAATGTACCGTGGCACCTAATTAATCAGCCACAGTTAGTTATTACAAGTTGCACAAAGCTTACATAAATATTAAGCTTTACAGGCATAACTCCATGCAATGGCAACCTTCTTCTTTGCCTCTTTCCTTCAACTTTTCCTAGCATTATTGGCTTTTCCAGAGAAACTTGTCTTCCCAATGATATGCCAGAAGTAGGACAGCCTTAGTATCAGGATTTCTGCTTTAAGAGAAAGTCTAGGCTTGATTTGCTCTAAGAACCACTTGTTGGTCTTTCTGGCCATTGGTGGTATCCAGCATATTTGGAACAAAATGATTTTTCCTCTGTCAGCTTTTTTCATTGTCTATCTCTAACATCTGTATGTAGTAGTTGGAATGATAATTTTAACTTTGATATTATTATTATTATTATTATTATTATTATTATTATTATTATTATTATTATTATTATTATTATTATTATTATTATTATTATTATTATTATTCCAATTTCTATACCGCTTTACTTGGTGGGACCGACTCAGGGCGGTTCACAACATATACAAAATCACAAAGTTCACAACATATACAAGTTCATAAAACAACATATAAATATCAAATAATCAGTATCAGACCACAAATCATCAAAATATCACAATATCACATCACAGCAAAAAGTAGCACATTACAGTAAAAAGATTCAATAAACATCAACATCGATAATAACATCAATAACCAAAAGTATCCATATCTCTGTCAAGTCTGCAAAAAGAAACTAACAAAACAACATACCAGTAATTGCTAAGTGTTACAACAAATGACAAGCCTCTCCGTCCAAGCCGCAGATGTCTCTTAAAACCCCAGGCGGCGGCGGTGCGAAAAGTCCTGCCTCAAAGCATCTCTTAAATCCCCAACCGGGACAGAGCTCCGGGGACAGGTGGAAAGGGTCCCGGGGTGAAAACGCTGAGGCGCTCTCTCTGCCCCCACCGCAGATGTTCCTCATGGCGGCGGCAGTGCAAAAAGTCCTGCCTCAAAGCGTCTCTTAAATCCCCAACCAGGGCGGAGCCCTGGTGACAGGTGGAAAGGGTCCCGGGGTGAAAACGCTGAAGCGCTCCTTCCGCCCCCATCACAGATGTTTCTCATGATCTACAGTGACACACCAGTCTACAATGACACATGTTGGTGAACTTGTCTGATTCCTTCATTGTTTCCCTTCCAAATCTCAGCCTTCTAATTTCTCGTCCATTTGAATTGTTGATTGAACCAAAGTACAGTACAGTAAAACCTCATATAACACTAAAACCTGGTTCCACAAGTCTTCGTGTTATATGATTTTTCGTGTTATCTGATCCTCTATGGGATCCATAGAGATACATTGTAACCACACAGGCTTTCGCGGTTGTTATCTGAAGCATCCCATAGGATCTTAATGTTATCTGATGCAATTCTTCCCCCCAGATTCCTTGATGTTATGCGATTTTCGTGTTATTCGATACTAATGTTATATGAGGTATTACTGTACAGTAAAACATCGGATAACGCTAAAACTTGGTTCCACAAGTCTTGGTGTTATCCGATTTTTAGTGTTATCCGATCCATGTTAAAATCCTGTGGGATGGATCGGATAACATTAAAGCTCCATAGAGATACATTGTAACCGCACAGGCTTTAGCGGTTGTTATCTGATCTATCCCATAGGACCTTAACGTTATTCGATCCAATTCTCCTTCCCAGATTACTTAACGTTATGCGATTTTAGCGTTATCCGATCCAATCGTTATCCAGTATTTTACTGTATATGAAATCCTTAACTATTTCAATTTCTTCATTGTCAGCTTTAACTTTATGTAGATCCCCTGTAGTTTTATGTTAAGACAGCAAAATAAATAAATAAATAAACAAACAAACAAACAAACAAACAAATAAATAAATAAATAACCGTATTTACCGGCATAAAAGATGCATCGGAGTATAAGACACACACCATTTTTATACACTTTTAAAAGGAAAAAAAAATTTCTACATTTTTTCCCATGAATTTCCAAAATTAACTCCAGGAACCAAGGAAAGTGGGATGGGGGGATCTTTTATCCTCATTTCATTCTCCCACCCCATTCTCCCCGCTTGGTGGTACGGTGAGGGGGAAAGGATCTTTTAAGCCCATTTCTTTTCCTCCATCCCAATCTTCTTACTTGGTGGTGGGGTGAGGGGAAAAGAACAATCCTTTAAGCTCGTTTTCCCCCCCACCCCATCCAACTCACCTCACTTGGTCTGAACAGGATTGAATAGGGGAAGAAGGGCCTTTTCAGGAGGCAGGGGATCAGCTGGGATTCAGCCTAGGCAAGAGAGCTAGTCGCTGAACTACACCAGCAGGGTGGGGTGGGTGGGTTGCTGTTACTTGCATATAAGACATGGTCCATTTTTCTGGTATATTTTGAAGGGGGAAGTGTGTCTTATACACCGGCAAATATGGTATAGGTGGAGATAACATCACCATGGGGTATTGCAGAAGATCATTTTATTAGTAGAATATTTCTTCAAACTGATATGGTCTCTCACCCACTGTTGGAACCACTTCCACATCTCAATGACAGTAAATCTGGGTAACATGGATGCCACCAGCCTTTTTAGGGGCTGGGATAGAAAACCTACCAATCTCCCTAGTAGAGATTCCACCTTGTTCTAAACAAGAGTGGACCTAACAAGGCAGTTTATCGAAACTGTTTGAATGGTGGGATGAGGGTTTCAACTTGTTGCCTTGCTTGAAAAGCTTCTTTCCAGCATCCCCCCCCCCCACTAGCTCATCAGCATCAAAATCTTGTTTAAATGTTAAGTATTCTTTGCAGCTTCCATCTTCCCTTTCTTGCTCTGTGAAGAAGTGAACATCCCATATAGAGTTGCCATAATTCTCTCCTGCAAAACCAGGACAGAAGTATACATGACAAAAATGGGTGTCTACAAAATAGCCTTAAAAAAAACAAAATATAATGACAGCTATAAATCACTTTCACATTAAATATATCAATACATAAATTAATTTATTTACAACAGTTAATTCTTACTGTAGGATGGTCTGTTGTACTTCTTAGAAGTTGTGTTGTGGTCAACTCTTAACGTTCTCAGTTCCAGGAAACACACTGGTAACACTTATAGGGCAGTGGTGTGAGGTGAGGAAATTAAGATTTGTCTCCAGGTATACTCAAACTCCAATGTGGCAGGAAATAGCTCATTTGATGGCAAGAATTTGAATTTATTTTAATGGTGTGTTATAATACACAATCAGTAAGTTTTTAAAATCTGGGACTTTAACATGATTTTTATTAAACTGGCCGGGACAATTTTTCCAACCTTGAATCCAGGACAATCCTGGTTTTCCAGGACATATGGCAACCCTAATCCCATAGAGAAGCAGCACTGTCTTCTCCATACTTCCCAGCATACCTAGACCCAACCTTCTCAACAACAAGGATTTGGTGATGTGAAGCTCTTTATTATGATTAATTTCCAGAATGTTTTTCAGACAGCAAGTTTGGAGTTTGCTTTTTTGCCACATACAGACTTCCTTTGCTTTCCCTATTGTGGTGGACTATGGGATTAGCAAGGCACTTTATGAAACCCTGGCCTGGATGAATGAAGTGATCCACTGCAAACAGTGAGGTCTTCCAAGTAGCAGTTTTGGTCTTCCTGCCAGCTTTGAACTTTCAGTGCTTCTTATAGAATTTCACTATTCCCCTGATGTGCAGTTAGATGAGTATAGTTGCAGAGAGGGCAGTCTCTTTTTGAGCCTCAAAATTCTCATAAATTCAGATCAGAAATAATTAACAGTGTTTTTCCTAGTAATTTTGATTTGCTAAAAATAAGAGTTGAGTTCCATAGTAGAAAACATCCAGTAGTAGTTTAATTTAATCTTAGTTAATCCAGTGAGGATTGGCAAGAGTGACATCTTCCAGAGTCTCCCAATATGCTGGAGGAGCTTTGAAGAAACATTAATGTGGGTTAATTTTAATTTCACTCTTGCTCTGTTGAATAGAGGATTTTAATGCCTTGAAGGGGATCTTTTTATTCTTAACCACTTGCTTCATTTATTCCATAGTGGGAATTTACTGTACAGCTTTCATTTCTCAAATGTTTGGCAAGAGTTTTCTTTTCTTTTCTTTTTCAGATCAGCAATGCAATGTGGGTAGAATATTAGGGTGTGGTTTTCTTTAATGAGGCTATTAGTCTAATTACCCACAACACATATTTATACTTTTTCATTATGTGACCGGTGGATTATGTGCCAATTACTAATTGACTCTGAGGGAGGTTTATTGTATAATTTGTGATTCTCAGGGTAACCCTTTTAATTTTACAGCACAAGTAACCACCAAGTTACCCTATAACTTCATAGTAATTGTAGTGCAATCAAATGGTAAATAATTGTACATAATTATATGGATTTGAGCCTGGTGAAATTAAATACTGATCACAACCACCCCACAGTCCCACGAGTGGAGTTAAATCTTTTGCACAAGCTGAAATTGTGAGATAAAAATTCTCCCACAATTAATCAAATGTATTTTTAAAAAAAAAAACCACTCAGATTGGACAGACAGCTCTCCTCTTCTGACCCACAGTGATTGGTGCCAGAACTGCAATTGGTTTAAGTGGGACTAAGCTTGGTATTAGATGAATGAACAGACACTATTTTCAATGCATTAAAGTATGGTTAATTATATCACATGTAAGCATTCAAGCACCCCTCTGGACAAGGCTCTCCTCCCACCCACCCTGCTGTTCACAGGCGAATGAAAAGCCGAAACCCACAGGAGAATCGGTCTTGTCAGAGTTGCTATGGAATTCTTTGTCCCTCTACTGAAAGCAGTGTGTTGTGCAAGCTAAGTAGATATGTGGTTCTCCAAGGAGAATACTGGCTTTACAAAGGAGCGAGGGAAGAAATATCCTTCATGCTTTGAAGCTAGGAAGCATAATTCAGTAAGGACTGCAAGTGGGTTTTGTCCTATCAATGCAACAGATGTTAAAGAAGCTCCTTAGTGAATTAATTCTCCCTTTATGCACACACTCACTGGCATGCAAAAGAACCCCTCTGTTTTGTTTGTGATTATTCATCTGGATTTTGGTTGCATCTATTTTCTCTTTCTTGCTTATCAGCCACTTTAGAGATGAAAAATCTATCGCTAGATAGAAAAAGATCCCCCCCCCCCCCATGGAGAGGCAAAGGGGAGGAGGAAACAACAGGTTTCATTATAGTAATAATTGTTTGTGTGGAGGGCCAATTCTTTCATTTGACAAAGTGAAGAGGCTTCTTCAGGGAGTAGATTTTGAGTAATATGAAACTGTTGTTAATGTGTCTTTATCACAAGGGAGTTGCTTTAAAATTTATTATTATTATTATTCCATTTTCATTGCCTCAGAAGAGGCCCTTGTGAGACTTTCTGCATAATATGGGAAAAAATATATAAAAGCTCACCTGACTTTGTGTATGATTGACTGGGACTTGCCTGTTTTATATTTTCTTTGTCACTGGAAAACAGTATAAATGGATAGGAGCAGTTTTATGTAGGGGTAAGGGAAGGTATAACTTCTGAAATGCTCTCATTTTACACAGCTATCAAACTCATAGAAATCTTGTCTTAATTTGTATTTCACTGTTCCATCATAACATTAGTTCCCTGCCTTGTTAATCCTGCCAATGTTGACTGTTTATTTGATACCATGAATGGTCATTGCACTCCTTTCCAAGCAAACAGGAAGGAATTTGCTTTTAGACACTACAGTGCTGATCTAGAAATAGCTGTAAATTCCCCCTCTACCCCACCTAGTGAGAAAATATCGCCATTCTTTTTATACACACCACAAAGAATTTGCCAAAGAAAATGCTGCTTCTTGACAGCAGCATCACCTGTAAGGGTGCAGTTACTTTGGCACACATGAAATGGCGATGGGCATGATTCTTTGTAGAAGTTCTAGTTGTGGCCACTAACTTTCATTTCTTTACTGTGCATGTGGACTCACAATCTTTAGTGGGAAAATCCTTGGTCTGAAACGACATGGTATACAGAAAGGGTGAGGTTTTTACTCAGGGGGAAAACACTGCAGATACACTGATGAGTTGATAGGTGGCTCAACAGCCCCAAGTTCAAATTCAGATTGAGACCTGTGGAGATCATGCCCTAAGAGTGACTTGCTCTGTGGAGAGAAGTAATTCTCTGATAAATTTCAGTCTACAGTAGTATTCAGAATTCTAAAAGAACCAATACAAAGGGCAAAATAAGTAGATATTTTAAATTAAATATGACAAATTTGTGTATTTCAGCCAATATTTGTGCTTATTTGGGGGGCTTAAAGAATGGGTTTCAGGTTTACTGGTTAATTAAAACAACAACAATATTCTTTCTTTCTACCACATGACTCTGAAGGCAGGTTAGATCAACCTATACATTCCCGATATACAGTTGTACCTTGCTTAAAGAGCATAATGTGTTCCACAGGATTGCTCTTTAAGCAAGTTTGCTCTTTAAGTGAAACACCATTGTAAGCAACCAATTCTGACTTCTGGCAGGGGGGATTGTGAACCCCAATTTATTTGTTAAACGAGTTTTTGTTTGGTTTTATTTGTTAAGCGAAGCGAACATTCAGAGAAAATTCTGCTCTTTAAGCGAGTTACTCTTTAAGCAAGGTGCTCTTTTTGCTAGGTTTGACTGATCCATAAACAAATTTCTGTAAATCAGTATAATCATTAGGTAAAGGTCACCCGTGCTCAAAGGTCAGTCGTGTCTGACTCTAGGGTTCAGTACTCACCTCTGCTTCATAGCCGAAGAGCCAGCACTGTCTGCTTCTGGCATGTGAAGGTAAACAGTGTTCCTTGCACTCAGGTGTTGAGCATGCTTGCCACACGTCCACAGAAATGTCTGCAAATGCAGACAGCGCTGGCTCTTTGGTTATAAACAAAGATGAGCACTGAACTCTAGAGTCAGATACGAACAAGGACAACCTTTTTGAGCAAGGGCAACCTAAGATACATCAGAATATAAGATGCACCCTCTTATTACCAAAATAGCCCACTATAGGCCACTATATACAGCCCAAGACACACTCCATTTTTCCCAATGTATTTTAAGGGGAGAGTGGGTCTTATACACCAGCAAATACGGTCATGTGGCAGGAATGACTAGACACTGGAGCACCTTCCCACCGAAGTGGTCCCTATTTATCTACTTGCAATTTCTTGCTTTCAAACTGCTAGGTTGGCAAGAGCTGGGACAAAGACGGGAGCTCATTCCATCCTGCAGTATTTGGGTATCGAACTGCTGACCTGCCACCTTCCAGTCAGCATCTTAGCCACTTGAGATCCCCAAAAATGCCAAGGACTGTTCAAATTATCGAACTATTGCGCTCATCCCACACACTAGCAAGGTGATGCTTAAGATAATACAGGATAGACTGCAACAGCATGTGGAGAGAGAATTACCAGAAGTGCAGGCAGGGTTCAGAAGAGGCAGGGGGACCAGAGACCACATCGCCAACATAAGATGGATCATGGAAAAAACAAAGTAATATCAGAAACAAGTCTACTTCTGTTTCATTGATTACACTAAGGCCTTTGACTGTGTAGACCACAACAAAATGTGGCAAGTAATTAAAGAGATGGGAATCCCAGAACACCTTATATGCCTCATGAGAAATTTGTACATGAAGCAAGAAGCAACAGTTAGGACAGAATACGGAATGACAGAGTGGTTTGGAATAGGAAAGGGAGTAAGACAAGGCTGCATTTTGTCACCCTGCTTATTCAACTTATACACAGAGCACATAATGCGCAATGCAGGGATGGAGGAATCACAATTTGGGATCAAAATTGCTGGGAGAAACATCAACAATTTGAGATATGCAGATGATACCACCCTAATGGCTGAAAGTGAGGAGGACCTAAAAGAAGCTCCTGATTCGGTTGAAAGAAGAAAGTGAAAAAGCTGGCTTGAGACTCAATATCAAGAAAACAAAGATCATGGCAACAGGCCCTATCATTCCCTGGAAAATAGATGGAGAAGCAGTGACAGATTTTACTTTCTTGGGATCAAAACTCACTGCAGATGGGGATTGCAGCCATGAAATAAAAAGGCAACTGATTCTTGGGAAGCAAGCAATGAGAAACCTGGGGAGCATAATGAAAAGTAGAGACATCATATTGAAAACAAAAATTCGTATTGTCAAAGCAATGGTATTCCCTGTGGCAATGTATGGTTGTGAGAGCTGGACCATTAGGAAAGCTGAGCGCAGAAGAATAGATGCCTTTGAGATGTGGTGTTGGAGGAGAGTTTTGAGAGTCCCCTGGACAACAAGGAGAACAAATAGGTCAATCTTAGAAGAAATCAACCCAGAATGCTCCTTAGAAAGTCAAATTGTAAAGATGAAGCTATGGTACTTTGGACATCAAATGGGAAGAGAGGATTCGCTTGAGAAGGCCTTGATGCTGGGAAAGGTAGAGGGCAAAAGAAAAAGGGGGCAGCCAAAAATGAGATGGTTGGATGGTATTGTGGAGACAATGGGCACAGAGCTCAACATGTTGAGGGGGATGGTGGAGAACAGGAGTGCCTGGCGGGCAATGGTCCATGGGGTCGCAGAGGGTTGGAATCGACTGTGCGACTGAACAACAACAAGTCCTTAACTAACAGTTAATCAGCAAAAGAGCCGCTGAGCTCCAAAATGGAGGAAAGAGATGGAAGCCTAGGGAGCACCTTTGCACTGGACAAAATGGCATGTAAAAAAACCTAATAGCAATGTTACGACTGCTGTTAAATTTGGATTAGGATTACTGTATCAAAATAGTATTTCTTTTCCTTTGTTTAAAACTTTTGTTTTGGAAAAGAAACGTATTTGTGTAACAGTGTTTTCTTGTACGGTATACTATTTCCAGAATTTAAATGATTTTTAAATATTCATCCCCATTAAACATTAAGCTTTTAAAAAAAAGATTTGTTGCCACTATTTCTTAAAGTACTGAAATAGGTAATCATTGCAATATCTGTTGGGTTTGTTGTTAAATTTCTGTTACTCTCTGTTACATTAAAACAAAACACTTTAACAATGATAAGACAATGGCATGAAACATGAACAATTCCTGGGAAAAATACATCTGAAAATACCTTTGAGAGACAGTTGTTTGATAAAGAAGAGTTCACTGTGACTCATTAACATTTGAAATGTGATATAGTAAAAAAGAAAGAGCGAGAGAAGCTCATGACTAGCAACCAAGCTCTGACCATCCATACAGTAATCCAATGTAGACAGAAAAAGGGGTGCTGTAGGTTTTTTGGGTTTTTGAGGTTTGTTTAATCTACTGGTTTGACTCTCAGGTTCTGGGGAGTCTCTGGTTCAGTTTAATGGTCTGCGCCTGTCGCAGCAATGGACAGCCTGCCTCTGCTGACATGGATATCATCAATTTTATCTGATAACCCATTATGCCCAACAGAGACAAGTCTCTGCAGATACAAACCTATACACACAGACACCCTTTTCAAATAGGCTGCAGTCTTGAGCTCTAAAAAGATGTACGACAGAAGGTAGAAGGACATATTTATGCATGCAGGCTAAAGTCCAGTAGTAAGTTCCATCTAGAGTAGTGGACTTTCTGGAATTGACTCATCATTTCCCCACTGATTCAGTGGGCCTACTCTAGTTGAGAGTTACTCTGGATTTCTGGGATTGAGTCTTCCTATATAAAAGTTCATATACAGAACTTACCCACAGGGTCCTAGGCTGAGCTCTCAAAGATAACTACCTTCAATAATAAAACAAAGAAAAGCAGTGCAAACAAAAATTAGGACCAATATGCACAATACAAGCCCATACAAATAAGACTTCCCACCATGATGGTGGCCTTTATCATTTCTTCCATCTTATGCATTTAGATCCAGCTTTACAGCTAGGCTGTGAGGAGAGCCAGATGATAGCGCAGATGGCAGATGACAAATCTGGCAAGGTTTGACGAGTGGAAATTGCTTGCTCTAATTGCTTGTCAAGTCCAGTACCTATGTGAAAGTTAAGGACTTAAGCTCAAGGCAAAACAACACTAGACCAAAATAAGGGAAAGACTGGTAGTGATGGAGAAAGGGTGGTGGGGGCGGCTTGTTTACCCCTATCTGCACATAGAAAGATGGCTTCCTGAAAGCCTAAAGTGGTTGCAACTACTAATACCCATGATGTGGACTCAGCTGCGTATTTTCACTGAGGTGTGGTATTTAAACAGAGTAGCGCACTTACAGATGAGACATGGGGGGGGGGGAGGCCACCAAGAAAGAAGCCTGTTATATATCCATTATCATGTTCCCTTACTAAACATCACTTAGAGGGTTTAATTGTTGGGCTAAAAGAGGGAGGTGAGCCTTGGAGAACCTGTCTTTCAAACTGGAGCTGCTTGCAAAACTGTCCCACTTTACTGTTGCTACATTAAAAAAACCTTTAACAATAACTGATTAAACAAATGGCTTCATATTTTTGGAGAAATATTTCTGCTATGAGACATCATCATCATGGTAATCTCTACTCAGAATTGATGAGACTTTGACCATTTCTATATTGGGTGCCTTTAAATTATAGGAGGATCCTTTGTCCGATCAGAGCCTCTTGAGGTTTGCTTGTTTTTTAAAGGCGTCTAAATTGTCCAGGGCCAAAGAAGTGGAGGTGGTACATTGCCAGGGTTCTTTACTGGGTCCCAGAGTCAAGTTGTGTAGTTGTAAAATGTTCCTTTCATTTAATAGTTAGGTCAATTTTTGTACCCCCAGGTAATATAAGTAGTTATATAACAGATCCAGAACTTTGTTGGTAGGAGAGACTAGGACATTGTATGCCACCTTTCCTTGGCTTTTCCAACAATATTTAAGAGGAAAGTGGATTTTTTTTTTAGAATTGGTATATTTTTGCAAGTTACTCTAGTGACATATATATGTCTTGAATAAACAATTAAGAGCATTGATTTTTAAAAAAAGTATTTGCTCCTCATTTGTCGATATGGATGGATTTAGTGGCCTGTGTTTTTGGATTTTTCAAACTAAGAGAGACTGTCATGATGGATGCCTATGGTTTCGTATCTGCCACTAAATACTAACCACAAGGTTACTCTCTCAGCTCCCAGTCTGCTCCTGTCTTGGAATAGCCACTTTACAGTTAACATTCGTATAGATTAATGATATGTCTTCATTCTAAAGGAAACTTGCTGTGAAGTTTGGGGATGCTTTTATCACACCTTGAACTGTTCACAATGAAATATGTGAGCCCCCCCCCCATTATTTGAGGAGAACAGTGTAGTGTGTGAAGATGTGTGTGTATGTTTTCTATTTTGTCCCAAGCTAAACAATTTACATTAATAAAGCTTCATAAGAAAACCCTTAGAAACACATTACAGTTGTGTACGGAAGATTTCTCTTTGTTGTTTAAGTTGGCACAAAAGAGTACATTTTCAGTTCTCTTTTCACAAATAGACTCCTGAAATCAATGGGCCTGGTCTTGTGAGCAATGCCATGTGTATGTACTGCCTGATTGGCAAATCAATTGTCAAATGAAAGTCATGCAAGACTCAGGCAAGACCTCATGTAGAGAAACACAAATTATAATCTTTTCTGGAGGCCTGCTAAATAGGATTTCATTTTCTTTTCTATTCTCTTTCGCACACTCATACAATACAGAACCTGCAAAAACTTACAAAGAAAGAAGGAGTTTCAATGTGTGGAGGAAAGCTGGACAGTGTATGTGATGTGGCAGGAAGTAGAGCTATTCAAACAAACAAAAAATATCTTGGTTTGAGAAAAATGTTTCAGAAACTTTTACCAATAATTTAAATATTGAAATAGCATTGTTTGATTACATTTCTCTAAGGTATTTGCAGAACATGGTTCTCTTTCGTCTCTCTTTGTTTCTGCTTTTCTCCCTTGTTTAATTGTAAAAGACCAATTTCATGATGCATGCACTCTTGGAAATAGAAAAGTAAAGTAAATCAACCTATGATTTAAACAAGGTATGGCATATTTGTTAGTTATTATCTGGAAGCAAACAATGTGAATTTGTAGCTTCTGCAACACCATCACTTTGGTTCTAAATGCAAAGTTAGAATAAACAGAGGTACTGTATTTGGAGAAGAGATGCAGACTCATACTTGGGGTATCCTAGCAAAAAGTGACTTGTGTATCCTTGAAGCAGTCAGAATTTCAGTATTATTGTTTCTGGTATCAGGAATTTGGGATGTGAGGAATTCAGTTTGTGTTCATTTGCAGCAATAGTCACATTATGGCAGTAGAGTTTTAAGTTTAATTGTCAAGAGTTCAGTAAGATTTATATTCTAAGACTTCAGAATTTCATTTCACTTTCTGATCATGACATATGTCGAATTAAAACATGTTCTGGCAAGTTGGTCTCGGGTATAACATCACTCCACATTTGTTCTCCATTATAACATTGTCACACATCACAGTGGTTGCCAAACATAGAGAATTCTGCTATCTCTGATGTATGGATGTATACCCGTCTTGACATCTGTGATAATGCTTACACAGACTCTATTGAACGTTACTTAGCAGTTACTTAGCACTCTTCACTTCATGTGCCTAATCTATATGTGTGTGCAGATAAAGTGGGATGATGCCAGGCATGGAAACAAAACTCACTGCAAGCTCAAAATACTATCCAAGAGAGAGAAGTTCTGCCCCAGGCATCTTCTTCTACTTCTAGTTTTCTGCCTTCAGGGAGATTTTTTTAAAAAAATGTTATTAAAAGAAGATGCATTAGAAAAAATGGCACACATATTAGCAAACTGAAATTAATTTATCACTTCTGTATTCTAGTGTATTAAACTTTAATATTGTAAAGTGAGTCAGTATTATTATAGCAGAAGGCACGTGGTGAAAGAATACCTTGCCTAAGGCTATTGAGTTAAGTTCACAGCTGAGAAGAAATTTACATTGCAGACTCTGTATCTTGCACATTTAACAACAACGGAGTGCCATCAAGCCAGTTCTAATTTATGATTACCCATTAACAGGGTTTTTTTTAGGTAGAGAGTACACAGAAGTGGTTTACCATTCCCTCCTTTTGCGGTTACCCTGTGACTGTGCAGCTTGCCCATGACAACATAGGCTGACTTTTTTGCTGCGAGGTATACTGGGGAAATGAACTCCTTACTCAGCTAGATACCTAAACCATTGTCAAGACTGACATGGATTAAATAGTAGCTAGAGATGGGTGACCTTTACCTTTACTAGAGGTGCAAGTGCTAAGGAACTGTGGTGGCTTAGTGGTTCAGACGCTGAACTTGATGACTGGAAAGTCAGCAGGTCAGCAGTTTGAGACCCAAGTACTTTACGACGGAGTGAGCTCCCATCTCTATTCCAGCTCCTGCCAACCTAGCAGTTTGAAAGTAAGAAATTGCAGAGTAAATAAATAGAGACCACTTTGGTGGGAAGGTAAACAGCATTCCATGCACTCCAGTGTCTAGGCATACCTGCCACATGTCCACATGCAAACGCAGACAGCACTGGCTCTTTTGCTATAAACAGAAATGAGCACTGAACCATAGAGTTGGATATGACTGGCTTTTGAGCAAGGACAACCTTTATCTTTACTTTTTATTTATTCTATTTATACCCCACCCATCTAGGATATTTGCCTACTCTTGGCGGCTTTACTAGTGGTGCAAGTGCTGGCTGAATATCTCAATGGTTTGAATATCTGACTGTGGAACCAAAGGTTGGGAGTTTGATTCTCCACTCTGCATTCTGGGAAAAGAGCCAGCCTGTGTACCTTTGGGTCAGCTGCACAGTCATATCATCTTGACCACTGCCACTGGTGTTTTCAAATTTAGACTGCCCTTTGCTGTGTAAAGTTTGGCATCCTTTATCATGCTGGCAACATGAATATGATATTGTGCAGTAACACTGGTCAATTTCCTGGTGTTTTAAATAAAGGATACACTAGGAGCCACATACATAACCCAAAGGTTTTTTTTTAAAAAAATGATTTTAATTATTTTTAATGCATGACAGAACCTTACTAGGACTGAGACTTCTGTTGGAGCTTGATATCTTGGCTCACTTTTTTTTAAAAAAGAAATCTCTACATGAAATGCCACATAGTGTATTTTCTAAAATAAATGAAAAACTACAAAGAGGGAGATTTTTGGGCTTTCTCTTCAAATGCTAAAAAGGCAGGGAGGCGTTTTCTTGAAGGGCCAAATGACATCTGAACACGTTGTAGAGAAAATGTTTTATCAAATGTACATTAGCAATCCTTCTGAAAAGCTTAATGATTCTGACCTCCAGTAGGGATTCTGAGACCATTCTTTGTTTAAGCCAGAACTCCTTTGAAATTATAAATAGGGCCCAGTGTTTTCCCACCACTGCAGGGATCATTTTCACATGGTTAGTTATATCTTACAGGGATTTATTTTTTTCCCAACCCAAGGGAAACAATGGTGTCAGTTTTCTGTCTGTGGACTTGCATATTAATTAGAAAAGGCCCTTTCTTTGTCTTGAATTTCAGACCCTGCATCTAGAGTAGTACCGAATTCTTGCATGTCTGGAATTTTATTGCATAGGTTCTTGCTGAGAAAATGGAAAGAGAATTCCTCCTCAGCACTCCACATATCTTTTGTTTTTTCTGTTCTTAAGGCATCAGGAAGGGGGGAAGTACTTTGCTTCTTTATTGAGTTTTCGGCAAGTTTACTTAGGAGTAAATCTGTTGAATTCATTGGGATTTACTTCTGATGAGACTTGTATAAGATAACTATTCCATTATCACTGTTTCCTCCATTCTTGAAAGCAACAAGCACCAGTGTGTCTTTAAATTGTAAATAAATGGAAGAGTATAATGTGATTTATTTTTAATGAGTCCATTGGTTGACTTTTTTGTCTGCAGAGGTCTAACATTATGCCCTCTCATAAAATAAACTCCTGGTAGATTGATCTGCCAGTTTTCTTTGTAGCGAAGATAATCAGAGTGGTTAGATGTTTGTGTTTCTCAAAAACCATGTTCTGGGGCACTCTCGGGAAATACTGAATTGCTGCCACCTCAACGTATAGCTGTCTCCTTTGACACTTATTGGGGTTCACCATAACAGTGGGTAGCTGCTGAGTTTCCATATGGAGAAAGCACATTTAAACACAGAGTGGAATCTGCTTTGATTCTCTTCCCTGCAAAAGATGTTGCCTCTTCTCTGTAGAAAAAACAAAACAGTGTTAAGATGAGCAAAACTACTGAAATGTGTTCCTTTTCAAAGATGGTTCCAGACTTGATTGTCTCCAGAAATATGATATAGAATTTTATTTCTTATCATTTGATGTGAGCAAGAACAGTGTTCAAGTTTAATAACAGCTAACTTGCTGTGCTCATTCCCCTGGTACACTTGTTGTTTGTATTAAGCTCCCTTGGCCTTGAAGATGGTTGTTTGGTTTCCAAATGAGTAAAATCATTATTGATTATGAGCCAGTGTGATACCATGTGTGTATCTGCACAACAGGGCATGGGTAATCTAAATCTGGTTGTTGCCAAAATAAAACACAAGTGGCTGAGTTGTTTCTTTTCCTATGCAATATTCCTGTCCTGTGGAACATGCATGGCCTGTAGCTGAGATGATACCTGAAGAAAGCTGGGTGAAATTACAGTAATTAAATTGCGGGAACAGATGTATTTCTTGGGCAATGGCCACTGGTAAAAGTACAGTGGTACCTTGCTTAAAGAGCATAATGCATTCCATGGGATTGCTCTTTAAACGAGTTTGTTCTTTAAGTGAAACACCATTTTGACCAATTGTGACTTCTGGTGGGGGAGATTGCGACCCCAATTTAGTGAGTTTTTGATTGGTTTTATTTGTTAAGCGAGGCAACCATTCAGAGAAAATTCTGCTCTTTAAGTGAGTTACTCCCCAAGCGAGGCGTTCTTTATGTGGTTTTACTGTATGAGCAGATGTCAGGGCTGTCCTCCCCCACACATCAAGTGTTGATGTGGGAAGCTGCAAAAATAATTCCAGTGCACTTGCCTTTCCTTCCCCCACAAGATACAAATGTCTCTACAGGCTTTGTGTTCTGCCATCATTCTCTCCCTTCCCCCTTAAATATAGAAGGAATTGGATCTGTGTCCTTTTAGGGTACCTTTTCATCCTGTCTGTGGAAAAGAATCCACTTTCTTGCTGAAAGCACGCAACTCTCCCCAGGAATACCCTGTGGTAGTGGCATTACTCTAACATGACCACTACAGTCAAATAGACTGGTCCCTTGGAGAAAGCCATCCATGTAGCTTGCATTTTTCTTTGTCTAAGAATAAAGAAAGATAACTGTGAAGCAGCTTCCCAACTTAAAAGCCTCCCCCTGCCCTGAGATTCTGACTTAAAACTCCTCTTTTGCAAGACTTACTTTTGTAGTCTTAAACCAGGAATTCTTAACCTTTTAAAGCTGGGGGCCGGGTCACGCTCCCTCATATAGCTTCAGCGTCTGGATGGCCATTTTGCCTTTCCTCCACCACATGGCACTTCCTGGTGTGGTGGAGGCAGTGAGGGGACACATGAAATGGTGCCATGGGCTGCATCCAGCCTGCAGGCTGCAGGTTGAGAATCCCTGTCTTAAACCCTTTCAAGACTGAGCCAATACCACCAGTTCATTATTGTTCTGTGCCCAAACATGTTTCCTGCCTTGCATCTGGCAACATTGCTGCCAAAACTATGGAGAAAACTATCACCATCACTGCCACCTCTTCTCATTGATAGAATTCTGAAATGGCAAAGCAACAACACAGAAAAGGAGGAGACACCCCCCCCCTCCAATAATCTTTGTTTTTATCTTGCTGAAGACAATTCTTGCAAATGACAATTGCATTTGGGTTTTTGGGTGCGGTTCTGCCCTGGACAGTATCGGTCAAGGGCAAATTTTAATTTAGAGGACGGCTTCCACTTTTCTGCTGCAGACTTCTTCTCTGTGCCATGAAAAGCTAGCAAACAGGCATGAACACAGAAGACTCATGTTTATTGTTTCCTTCACAGGCAACACTATTGCAGCTAGAATTGAGTTTCTTTTATGTATCATTATGAAATGCTTCCTATTTCTGTGCTTGATATTTTTTTGGTCAAGCCTTGCCACCCTTTTATGATGTTTTTCTGCTCCCTTTGGGCATAAATTTCAACCATCCTATCCTGTAGCTTCAGGTGCTTAGAGATGCTCAGGCCCTTATTTCTATGAATTGATTCAAGTCAATATTTAGTGTATGGTGTCCAATTAAAGACATCCTGAATAGCTGCTTTGGTTTTTTGTGTAGTTGAATGCTTGTTAAGAGTCACATAATGGTTACTTATTTATTTATGATATGAAGGATTGTATTAATATTCACTAATAAGAAAAAAATTAAATAAGGAGATGTATAAAATACAGCACCTTTTGACTATATATTAAAATAAGTAAATTAAATGAATTTGGATGTTGCAAGACATAATTAACATTGATGTGGCTGTTGTGTGGTTTTTTTTAAATTCACATATTGTTATTGCACAAAATAAGTATTCCAATTTCTACAAATTGCCCTTAGATCATACCACATCAGAGCATAATCTACTCAGAGATTTCTGCATCTTTCATCCAGCATTATACTGTGACTCTAGCCAATTAGCTGGCTCCATCCATTCTGCTAGATGGATAGTCCTGGCTCTCAGTAAACATAATCTGGCCTCCTTTGGTCAAACTATTAGTGCTTAATAGTTTAAGAAATTCTTTTCTTGATTTCAATCATTGGAAAGTACATGGCCTGTGTTGACTGGTTGAAAGCCTTCATAATTAATATGGAAGTGCCATTTTTTAATTTCTCCCACTAACTATATACAGTACAGTGATATTAATAGCTGAACTTAATATTTGCACATTTTGGACCACAAATCCAATAATTGTCTATTCTGTGAAGTCTGGCTGTCAGACAGAAATCCTATGGACACCTAGATGTGGCTTACTTGGGATAAGGGACTAAACTGGAAGACTTTGAAGTTTAGTAAGACCTACCTTCCAGTTCCAGATTAAGTCAGCGTGGGGCCAATAGCAAATCATGTCAAGGGGCCCTTGCTTAGATTTAGGATTTTAGGATACCTATAAAATAAAACACCACTAGTAAAAACAAACTTTTCTCGATTTAATGTGAGCAAATTTAGAGATAACACTAGCCAAATCAATTTCTCTAAGTAAATCACATTCAGTGCTCGTTTACTTTCATGTAAGAAGCCTTTTTTTGGGGGGGGAGGGGGGGCACTAACATTAAAGGTAAAAGTTGCCCTTGCTCAAAAGCCAGTAGTATCTGTCTCTAGGGTTCAGTGCTCATCTCTACTTATCAGCCAAAGAGCCAGTGCTGTCTGTGTCTGCAGACATTAATGTGGACATGTGGCAGCCATGCCTCAACACTGAATGCTGTTTACCTTCCCAGTTCCCACTGAAGTGGTTCTGTGAGGGCAGAAGGAGTTGAGAAAGGAAGAGAAGATCAGAGGCGAGAATCCCTAAGGGGGGGAGGGGTTTATCTCCTTTAAATGCAATGGCTTGCTTTTAGCGAGGAGGCATCTTCCCTCCCTCCCCCTTCTCTGTCCCCCCCTTCCACGTCTCCCTACCAGGTGGGTGACAAGGAAGGCTAGCAGGTAAAGAAAGGAAAGGAAGGCAGCTTCACTCCTGGGAGCGCAAGATCTGGCTGCCTGGAGTTGGTGGGAGATAGAGCTGGTTTCTCCTCCTCCCGCCTCCCCTTGGGGAATAAAGAACACAAGGAAGGGTGGGTGGGTTGAGGGCATGGTGTGTGTGTGTGGGGGGCAGGGATGCAGGGCCTGTAGCATGTGTTACTCTTGCTATATGGCTAATCTGGCCCTGCTACCTTCCTGTTCAGTAGGAAACCTCCTGGCAGGAACAAGAAGCTTGGGTGAGCTTGGCTTAGTTAGGCCTCAAAGTCTTACAATTGTAGGTCTTTCTGCAAGTGAATCATATTTAGGTGTCTGTAAAGTGTCTTTCTGTCAGGTAGAACTTCCTGAATGGAGAATAATGGGATTTATAGTTCAAAATATGAAAATAAGCACCCTTTATTATCAACTTCTAAACCATCAAATATGCCTTTTCATTTAGTGAACCATACAAACTTTAAAAAACAGCTTATTTATTTGGCGGTAAGGGGAATTCAACTGCCACAGTAATATCTTGTGATATGAAAATAATAATGAAGCTATCGTTGAATGGGTTATTAAAATTAATTGTATAACTCTTACATATGACATCAAATTGTCTCCTAACATTTAATAGTGGTAGATGGCACTTAATATTTTTAGTGAGAACATGGCACATCATTGTATGAAGAGTATGAGCACCTCCATACCAAACAGCCAACATGGACCTATCCTATGGCAGCTTTTTGAAACAGTTTGTCTTGAAATAGTGTAATTTTGTGAAAGATGTAATTTTCAGAAGGATGATTAGAAGAAGTTTGCAGTCATTTTGAATACTGTAATGCTTTTCTCTGGAGCATACATCACCACATAGATCAACTACTGTGCAGTATTTGAGCAGCCGCTAGCTTTCCATGACATCTAGCACAGATACTTCTTCAGGAAATTCATAGCTACAGCTTCTTGCACTCTCATCACAGTTTACACAGCTCTTTGAAACTCCATGGCATATTAGGTTCAATGCCCAATAGCATTCTTCTTCATTTGTGTCAGAAGCAATCTAGTGGCACTTCCAGAGTGGAAGGATCATATGACAGGGCATTGTCCTTGCCCAAAGGATACTCGGAACATGTTCAGAGTCCTCACACTCTGGAGAGAAACTGTATCCCAACCCCCACCCACCCACGCATGTCTAAGTAGCATGAATTTAGATCTGTGAGCACAAAGAAGTTTTTTCTACCCTGTCTCTTTTTCTATCCATGTGAAAACCCATGTTGCCAATTTTCTGGCTATTTAAAAACATATCTTTTAGTTTGATACAGTAGCTGGGATGATCCATGAACAGGAGAGTGAAAAATCCACACTGTGAGCATGTCAATTTTATGTTGTTTTATTTTATCAATATACAATTAAATGAGCTTCTTGGATCATGGAATATATTTGTATATGTTGCCATTTTGTTTTGAGCAAAACACATGGGATAAAGCATGTGTTCTTCAATGTAACTCTCATTTATAGAACCTTGTTTTCTCATAGTCGATATTACATTCCTATTATGCTTAATGTTTTGTTTTCTTCCTCCCATCTCTTTTGCAGTTTGTGCTGGAACTGAGAACAAGCTAAGCTCTCTGTCTGATCTTGAGCAACAGTATCGTGCACTGCGCAAGTACTATGAGAATTGTGAGGTGGTGATGGGCAACCTAGAAATCACCAGCATTGAACATAACCGAGACCTCTCCTTTTTGCGGGTAAGTGTCATTTCTGTTCCTTTAAGGCATGAGCCAGATGCAGGCCATGGCACCATTTCATGTGCCCCCCTTCCTCCGCCACACCTGGAAATGCCATGTGGTGGAGGAAGCTGTCTGAGGGAGCGTGACCCAGCCCATGGCTTTAAAAGGTTGAGAATGTCTGCTTTAAGCTATATATGAGCAGACCTTTGCCATTACACAGACTATGGCTGTGTACACATGATACTTTTTTTTACAGAGTACAAATCTCTGTTGGTATTTTAGAGCTGTTTTGCTAGAAGTAAACCAATTTTGGTTCATTTTTGGCCGCAGTGATTTCTGCTCAGATTTTGCAAGTTTCCAACATTCTTCAAGTACTTTACAGATGTGCATTTATTTTGTGGCCAGTTGTAATCCTGTTCTGGGTCATGTCTATGATAAACGTACACACAGCTCCTCCTTATTACTGGATCAGTTCCGAAACTGTGCTTCAATACTGATTTTATTTTTAATGCGAATGCATGATAACATTTGTTCTTGTTGCTCTGGGCACTTAATGGATTTTGAGTTGTGACACTGGCTCACAAGCCTTGTCAATTTTACCTGTCAGGCTACAAGTCTGTGGACTTTGGGACACATTCCAAATGCGATAGAAACAGAAGGACTCCCCTCAAAGGCTTTTAACAAAGAAGGAAGTGTTGAGTTCTTAGAAGTCTCTCCCTGTCAGGGACATCCTCACTCTTCTGCAAACATAAACAGGAAGTGAGATTTTGGCCACTGGATCCATAGACTTATAAGCCTCAGCCATGTACCAAAGGAAAAAGGGATATGTATGGGCACTGTGGAGTGAAAACAATAAAATTCTAACGTTGAGGAGCAGGGCCCATTGTGGCAGGGGAAGGACTAAGGACCAGTTTTTCTGATGTTTCAACCACGTGGGAAACTTGTTTGAAGCAAGAGCTGAATGAAACAGTGTCCCTGTGATCAGAGCACCAGGTAAGTTAAGTCTCCTCAGTATTGCTCTCTTGGCCATTTTTACCATTTTGTAGACACTGGATGAAATGAGGGGAGGTGGTCTGCAAGGAGGAAGCAGCTGGAGGACCCTCTCTTCTTGTGTTGTATGGTGTGCCAGAAACATTCTTGGCATGGTGTTGGCAGTTAACAAACCTCTGATTTGGGATCAAGGGTAGTGTGATTGTATGATAAATGAGTCTCTCCTCTTTGTGGCTGCCGCTACTGCTCGTTGTCATCGTTGGCTGCAACTCGTATCTGAGAATGCATTTTTTCCTGAAGCAGGGAAAATGCCATTGGTGTGAAATTGTTTAAGGTGGATCCCAGCTTGCCATGAAGTGAACCACACACTCTATGATCCATCTCCTGCAACACATATGAAATGAGACATGCAGGATTTAACACACGAGCCAGTCAATCTGGCATGGCCTCTTCCACCTCCATGGCCATTGGGAATAAAAATTCCTCTTCTGCTCATTTTGCCATTGGGCCCAATATGATGGTTTCCAGTGGCATTTCCTCCACTGAAGCGACCCTCACCCCACCTAAAGGGACTCATCCACCCATAGCCATTGGCCTCTTTTGGGAGTCAGGTTATTTACTACTGCCCAACACTCGACATTGTGTCACTTCCTGTATGGCACAGCCTACTCCATTACCGTAATGGGATGTATTGCCAGACTTCTACTACCACTACCACTAATGTTTCATGACACATGTGTATATGCTGCTTAATTTATCCTGTTGTTGGCAGAAAATAAAGAAATCAACAAATGTCCAACAAGAGAGACCTGCAAGATGTTAGGACTAATGTTCCAAAGGTGGTGGTTGTCATTAGTAATGCTGCTGTTGTTTCGCAAACTTTATCATCCTGCTTTTCAGCAAAAGGATTTTTGGACCAGTGTACCATGAATGCATTGCTTTGGGAATGATCAGGAAATGAAATACCAGTGTATAGTACTTATATTACATTCTAAGTATCGGTAAATTTAAAATAGACATATTTGACCACCCTCCCTCTCTTTCTTTCTTACTCACTCACACTCATACATGTACATGCACACTCATAGAGAGGATCCCATGCAATTATTTTGGACTGTTGTGTATGTATAATAAATGTACATATATTGAAACCCTATTTCATTTCAGAAGGATGGTTGCAAAGCAAGCTATTGTAAGCTGAACCCAAATTTCCTATAGGTCTTATAAACTGAGATTTTGTTTCTGAAAATGATTTCATGCTATCAAAGTGCAGACAATATTCTAATTGACACCAAAACAAAAGGAAGACATCATGGCTTCCTTCATTTTTTGTATCAATTTGATACTCCATGCTTCCTATTTCTTTTCACACACATACTGAAAAGTCAAAATGCCTGTGCAGTTACAGATATAGTCTGCTGGTACAGCTCTATCAATTTGCCATCTACAAGCATATGAACTGAATGTCCTACACTTGGAACACTCCGAGTTTGGCTTGCAGAGAATCCCAGTACCTTGCCTGAGCCAAGAAATAGAGGGGTGTGGAAAATGCATTGACCCTAGCTGGAGAACCTACTGAGAAGTTTACTGAATGGAATGAGATTGGATCCACATGCTGGCCATACCTCATTCACATCTCACAGAAATGTCCAGAAAAACTGATTCCTGCCCATAAAATACCTGGTGAGAGAGAGGTGGAGAGCTGCACTTGCTCTGTGCCCAAATAAAGGACACAAAGATTATGGCTGACCTGTCCTGTGCTCTTCTGGTAACTCTTGTCCATTTGTATGATTGTGTTTCTGCATTCTGAGTTCTCCATGAAGACTGCATTCCTGCCAAGGGTAAATCAGGTCATAGACTAAATTGTGAAGACAAAGGGAAACCAGTGTGAGTCTCTGAAGAGCTTGGACATTCTCTTTGATTTAGGCATCGGATTTTTAGATTTGTGAACTACCAATGACATAATTCTCCATTCTAGTTATTCTCCCTGACAAACACACACATCTACAAAAACCTAAGTGTGGCTCACCTGGAGAAAAGGCAAGATATAGGCCTAGCGCTGTCCTAACTTTCTATTCAGACATGAAGCTGAAGTATACAAGGCTAAACTGTATTCTAGTGGCCTCAAGACTTTGGTGATTTTATCAATGACTTCCAGAAGAAAGGGCAAGGAGGGCTTATTTATAAGGCAATGGAACATAACTATGATTGAACTTGCTTACCATATATACTCAAGTATAAGCAGAGATTTTAGCCCCAAAAATGAGCCCCAAATAGGGGACCCGGCTCATACTTGGGTCAGTGACCACGAGGATCCCAAGACTATGTCAGATTTAGATGTGCTAACAATTTAATTAATTTTACCATATTTTCATGTACTGCATTTTGATTATTGAAACTCACTAGCAGCTGCTGCATTTCCCACCCTCAGTTTATACTCTGGTCAATCTCTTTTCTTGGGTTTTCAGGTCAATATTAGGTATCTTGGCTTTTATTTGGGTCATCTTATACTCGAGTATATGTTCTCTTTCTCTAATCACAATCTGTGAATGTTGGATTTAAAATGAGTGTTTCATGGAGATTCTTCTACTACTCTCTTGGTGACTAGCAATTCTCTCCTTCTGTCAGCCTAGAAAGGCACAATACCCTTTATATTTATATAAATATAAATTTATATTTACACATTTGTGAAAAGACATACACTAGTACCTTGGATAACGATGAGACTTGGTTCCACAAGTGTCATCGTTATCCAGTTTTTAACGTTGTGCAATGCATTGATCGCACAACGTTTAATAAAGCCGTGTTTCCCTGGAGGCTGCAGCAAGCCAGAACATCGGGATTTGAATCCTGATGTTTTGGCTTGCTGCAGCCTCCAGGGAGGTGGTGGAACTTCAAAAACAGTGTGGATTGGGTCTTCTGAACTCCCTGGAGCCAGTAGGGGGGGGGGCAGGGAGCCCGAAATGGGTAAAAAAAAAGTCTGTTTTTTTTACCCATTTTGCGCTCTCTGACCCCCCACCCCCGCCAGCTCCAGGGAGGTCAGAAGACCCGATCCAAGCTGTTTCCAAAGTTCCCCCACCCTCCTAGAGGCTGTAACAAGCCAAAACATCAGGAATCGAATCCTGACATTTTGGCTTGTTGCAGCCTCCAGGAAGGTAGGGGAACTTCAAAAATAGCATGCATTGGGTCTCCTAACCTCCCCCGTCAGCTTTCCAGCCACCCTGCTGCTAAGAACGACTGCATCGGATAATGCTGACAGATCTAAAGAAATTTTGCATTGTTATCTGATGTTAGCGTTATCCAATACAGTCGTTATCCGAGGTGTTACTTATATAAGTGGCTGCTTGTCATATTTTCTATCAGCAATATGCTTTCAGTGCTTATTTTTGAAAGATTCTGTTTAGCTATTTCTAAATAAAGGGTTGAGTTAAATATTATTTGCAGTTGATATACTTGAAGAAGTAGAAGCAGCATGTGGCAAACCCACAGAAATTCACCCTTCTCTCTTATTTTGTAACAACAGTTAGTAAAAATTTCACGTATTTGTTTATTTTTACCTGAGACTGCCCCTTCACAGATGTTGCAAAAAAAAAAAAAAAAGCAAATCTGGCTAATTTGATAAATTATAGCCATTAAAATGAAAAGCAAAATAGAGAAAAGACATTCTTGAAAGGAGTTAAAATGGAAATAAAAGGTGACATATTTATGCTAATAATTTGGCATTCATTAGCTTGAGTATGGTAATTATTCCATCCCTTTTAAATATTATAATGGCACCAAAGAGGTGGCAGATGGGATATAACCAAGAGCCAACCTTAGCATGAAAAGATATGAAACCACGGCTTTTTCTTATGTTCTTATGGTAGTACGTCCCTTGGTTTATCTTGAAACTAGTGATGGGATTACAATTTTTTTACTACCACGCCATGATGTCATGGACGTCATGGGCATGGCCAATGTCAAGACGTCATGACGTCATCGGCGGAGCTGACGTCATGACATCATGATGTTGTAGGCAAGGCCTTAAAAATAAAATAAAATACACACACACACAAACCCTCAACCCACCCACCCACCCACAACACAAACCCGTAAATCAGTGGTCCCCAATTAGTGGTACGCAAGATTACATCAAGGGGTACACGCAGCAATCTCTTAACTAAAATATTAAATCCTTAAAAAACAATAATGCAATAACGATTGCCAAAAAATTACTCAATTTAATTAAACGATCAGTAGGTAAGTCAATCGTATGCATCAAGCGCTTTCTCCCGTGGCGGCAGTTTTCCCTGTGCCTCCCGCGATTTGCGTCACCTGATCGCGGCCGCCCTCATTCCCGCCTATTTGCTTGTCATTGTCAATCAGTCAGTTCGGTTTATGTCGCGTGAGCGTGTCGCTGTGCTCGTTGTGTTGTTTTAATTGTGAATTAATAAATATCCATCGCATTATGTCGCATCAATCAGCCTTATATACCTACCTCGGTAAACTGTAAGATAATGTTTTAAAACTGTGTTTAAATTTGCACTTTCACTATAAACTGCAATATAATGTAATGATGTTTAGAAAATAAAAATAATATTCAAGCTGTTTCAGTTGTAAGCATGTTCGCGGATTCTGTTTTCTAGATTTTAAGTTACATTAATACTATTTTCATTGTAAATTTCAGTACAAAGCAATAATGTTTAATTTGTTTTCTACTATCTACCTACTTTGAATACAGAAGGAGAAATTCAATTTTTTGCCTGTTCGCAATTTCTGCTCCCTTCCCCCCCCCCCGGTTTTCTAAGCTTTTTAATTATTTACATTGCAAAATACAAAAGCTGAGTTAATAAGTCCCCTTGTTTTTTAGATGGAACAGTGGCTACTAAGGCGCCGAAAGGTTGAGGAGGAGGTATCAGAAAGTACTGAACAGTCGCCTGCTAATGATGTGTCACCCTATACTAGTACTCCAACACACCCAAAAAGAAACCTTGATAACAAGGATTGGTCTCTCTTTCTCTCAAAAAAAGAGAAAATATGATGATAGTTATATTTAGTTTGGTTTTACAAGCTCTGGAGATCCTAATTCCCCATTGCTGCAATGTGTCGTTTGTGCAGAAACGCTGTCAAATCATTCGTTAAAACCATCCTTACTACATCACCATTTAAAAACCAAACATGCTAATTTGAAAGATGAATCTGTATCCTTCTTTCAACATAAATTAAAAGACCTCAAACAAAGACAAAAATCTATTGAGGTGCTTTCTTTAAACACGAATATGAATGCCCTGCAAGCCTCTTTTCGAGTTAGTTATTTAATTGCCAAGCAAGCAAAACCGCATACAATTGGGGAAAACCTTATACTGCTTGCAGCAAAAGAGATAGTGAAATGTATGTTCAGAGAAAAAATGGCCCGAGAACTTGATGTTATTCCTATGTCAAATAACACTGTCTCTCGTCTTATTGCAGACATGTCAAATAATCTGAAAAACCACCAAATTCAAGCATTTTAAAAAGCGATTACTTTGCCATACAACTTGATGAATCCACAGACATATCAAACTTGGCTCAACTTTTAACATATGTTCGTTATGTTCATTCCAAAAAGGTTCATGAAGAGTTCCTATTTTGTTGTGTCCTTCCGATTCATACTACCAGGGAGGACATACTTCACATGGTCGATGGTTTTATAAAAGAAAACAAATTGGATTGGTCGAAATGTGTAGGAATATGCACTGATGGTGCCAGAGCAATGACTGGTCGTTTTTCAGGACTTGTGAAGCGAATACAAGATGTAGCCCCAGAAGCAAAATGGACCCATTGTAGTATTCATCGAGAGGCACTTGCTTGTAAAAAAATTCCAGCCTGCTCTTAAAAATGCTGTGAAAATTGTCAATTTAATCAAAGCCCGTGCCACAAACTCAAGAATTTTTACAGACATTTGTAAAGAGCTTGGCAGCGAGCATAAGACAATCGCAATGGAAATGGGTAAACAACCCCTTTGGAAACTGTCCCATCGATCACCTATCCATCTCTGATCAAGAGGAATTAATAGACATATCATGCAACAGTAGACTCAAAAGTTGTTTTGCGGAGCAATCACTGGTTAATTTTTGGGCTGGTCTTAAAGACTTTTATCGTGTCAACGAAGTAGCAATAAAACATTTACTGCCATTTTGCACGACGTACCTTTGCAAGAGCGGATTTTCCGCAATGACAAACTTAAAAACTAAACATCGTCACAGACTTCAACTCGAAGAAGACTTGAGATTGAAGCTGATCAAAATGCAACCAGATTTTTCAGAGTTGTGCAAAGAAAAACATGCACATTTGTCACATTAATGAAACATGTGTTCTCTGTCATTAGAATGTCTTTTGATGATAATAAATATAAAATACACCTGATTTCATTTTTATTTAACCTTACTGCAATAAGGGGTATGCAAGTTTGAGGTCTTTATTGAAGTGATACGTAGAAAAAACTAATTGGGAACCACTGCTGTAAATAAATTAAAGAAATAAAATAAATAAAGAAATAAAATAAAAATTAAATAAAAATACACCCACCCACCCACCGATCCCAAACACAAACCCCTCACTTACCCCTGGGAGGGCTCGGCAGCATTGGCTGGCCTGGGCAGGCCAGGCCTCAACTTGCCTGTGGGGGGCTCTGCGGCCCCGGGGGAGGTGCCCTCCTCTGAGGGCTGGTGCTGCCTGCCCAGGCCACCATCGCTTCCGTCACCATTGTCTCTGCCATTGCCGTTGCCGCTGTTGCCATCGCCACCATCATCGTTGCCATCATTGGCACTGCCGCCATCGCTACTGCTATCGCTGCCGCCGCCACCACCACCATCATTACCGCCGCCACCATCGCCGTCGCCATCACTGCTGCCACTGCCGCCGCCATCGCCAGAGCTGCCGGAGCTGCTCCAAAAAGGTATGGCTCCAGCTAAAAGAGGCAGCAAATGGCTGCCTCTTACTGCGCATGCACAGAAACTCAATCTGATGCATGCGTATTGCATCAGATTGAGTTTCTGCATATGCGCAGTAAAATGGAGCCATTTTGGCTCCAATTTTTTTTTAAAAAAATCTTTCGGTGAGGCTTCCGGAACCAGACGCCTCAAAAGTGGACTTCCCTCCCGGAGAACCCTCCGAAATTGTTCCTACTGGTTCCAGGGAACCAGATAGAACCGGGTTCATACCATCACTGCTTGAAACTGACTGGAAATTAAAATGTTAATATACTTATATTATCTGCTAGTCATATAACAGCATCCATGTTTATGTCCATTATAGAGCAATATCAATATACAGTAAAACCTCGCATAAACAGGGTCTCACTTGGAGACTAACTCGCTAAAAGAACAGAATTTTCTCTGAATTTAGCTTAACAACTAAATCAGGGGTTGCAATCCCCTCTGCCAGAAGTCATAATTCGTCAGTTACAATGGTGTTTTGGTAAAAGAGCAAACTCGCTTAAAAAACAGTCCCATGGAACACATTATGCTCTTTAAGTGAGGTACCACTGTATATGTCTTTGCTGTTGTGATGATCTTATAGTCTAAAATTGGTAGGATACTATTCTTTCTCTCTTCCTTTCTCTCTCTCTCTCTTTCTTTCTTTCTAATGAGTATTGCAAGCACAAACTTAAAAATGATTTACACACACACACACACACACACACACACACACACACACACACACACACACACACACACCCCTATAGCAGCAATAGTGGCACAGCAAAACTGAATAGTACGACTTGTATACCCTTTTAAAAAAATATTTTTATTTATAATTTTTTTCAAAAGAAAAAAAAGAAGAAAACATTCAATACAAGGATTCCACAGGAAAAATACACTTAATATATAAAGAAAAACAGCCCAGAGTCAGGTCTACCCGATTGGGGTGGGATACCAAATGTGAGCAATAAATAAATATAAATAAAAATAAATACAATATACATCCTTCATACTAAAACCCCCGACTTGTATACCCTAAGACAGACGCTCAAACTGTCGTGCAGTACCCAGGTCTCAAACTGCTGATTTGCTGGCCTTCTAGCTAACAAGGCAAGCTTCTTAACCACCTAGCAACTGCAGCCCCAAAAGAAAGAGAGAAAGAAAGAGAGGGGGGGAGGAAGGATGGAAGAAAGGAAGAAAGAAAAAGAAAGAAAGAAAGAAAGAAGAGATAGTATTACAGTAGCCCACATATATCTTTGCTGTGAGAGAGTGGAGAGTCTTTGCTTTATCATCTCTTCAGACTATAAAGAAAGTCACTTGTTTTAGAATCTCTGGGGATGGTGTGAAGTTTTTTCCACTTATGATTGTGATACTGCTTGCTCATTCCTCAGTGGGAAGAGCATTGTGGGAAAGACAATCTATATGCTGCTACACTGTCCTGAAAACTCTGATCTTGCCTGTTCTCAGAAGCTGAGCAGAGGTAGGCCTCCTTAGCACTTGGATGAGAGCTCATCAGAAATTGCCAGGTAGGGGCTAGGGAATAATCCTGCCTAAAACCCTAGAGAACAGCAAACAGTGCTGAGCTAGCTGGATGAACAGTTTGGCTCTGGATAAGTCAACTTCTTTTGTTTTTGTTTATGCTTTAAGTAGGAAATTAAGATGAAGAGAAGAGGGCCAAGGCACCTGTGTGAACCGGGGGGGTGGGTGGATGTATGTGCATGTGCATGTGCCAAAATACAAAAAAGTTGCTGAAATGCCCTTTCATTACTGAGAGATAACCACAGACATTTCTTTCCCAGTCAAATAATGGTCTATGACAGTAATGGCAAACCTTGACACTCCAGATGTTCTTGAATATCAATTTCCAGAAGTCCTGATCAGCAGGAGTGCTGACTTGGGCTTCTAGGAATTGAACCTGGAGTGCCAAGGCTCGTCATCAGGGCCATTTATTTATTTATTTATTTATTTATTTATTTAGATTTATATTGCTGCCCACTCGCCGAGGCGACTCAGGGCGGCTTACAGTCAAAACAACAACAGTAAAATAAAAATTATAAAATGCAACCACATAAAACAACCAAACCAGAACACAAACTAACTCCTGTCAGGCCATTGTTGTGGGCCCAGAGAAGGGGCGATGTTCTCAGCCACTGCTAGGCCTTGGCATCTTCTTCCTCAGGCCGTTGTTGTGGGCCCAGAGGAGGATTCTAGATTGGGGGTGGTGGTAGTGGTGGTGGTGTGTGTGTGAATTTTTTTTCAGGTGGAGCAACAATGTCACACTCTCATATATAACATTGGCATCTCAGGGTGGGGTGGGGTGGGTGGGCTGTTAGCTCAAGAGGGTTTTTGCCCCCCTGCCCCTCCTGACTACAGCCCTGTTTTCCATCAGTGGTCAATGGTATCCTTTGAATTTGTGCTTCCTGATAATAGCCAGAGACAGTATGAATATTGTGCAAATAAACTATATACCAGAAACAATTTAGTTTGTACTGTATTTCAGATAGGTTTATATTAGGATATTGAATGTCTACTAAAGTCAAGAAAACACAGAATCATTACCCCTTCCTTGAATGTGAGCTTGATCTTCAGGCGCCCACCCCCACCTGAACTGCATTTTAAAAGACATCCTGGTTTAAATTTTAGTTTAAGAAGAGCAATCTAGCATATACAGCAACCAAAACTCTAGTGGCAAATGCACTTAAATTGAAAATGGATTTATTAGGTTGTAAAGCCAAGTGTACAGCTTCCTTGGGGACTCGATAGTGAGGTATTAAGATTTGGCTTCAATGATGAGCGTAATGAATTTTAAGAGCTGTTTGCAACCTTAATTAGGAATCCAAAAAATAACATTTCATGGTGTATATTGATGGACTTTGCTCAGGGGAATCACAGGGGTCATTAAGGCTTGTTTATGCATATTCTTCTTCTTGCTGTCTGCTTTCTACCCCTAGGGAATGCAGCTTGTCTCTTTAGAAGAGGGGAAACAGAAGTGTACCAGTGGTTAAAAGATTCATAAGGTGGTCACCACAACAGATTAGAATAATTTCGATTTAATTTTGATTTAATTTTGTCTTGAATAATTTCTGTCACTATCAGTGTTCATAATTTTAAACCCACCCACGCACTACACACACACACACACACACACACACACACACACACACACACACACGCACACACGCACACACGCACACGCACACACCTCACCCTTTTGAAGGCTGAAAGTGAAACTTAGCAAAACTGTATTCAAATGGTTCAGTAACGTTGCATTGTAAATCATTGATTTAGTGTCTTGGATCAATGAGTTTAAAAGCTAAAAGAAACAAAAGATAAAGCCTTTAATTGTAATCTGTCAGGGGACAGCAGGGGTGGTGTAGTCTAGAAGCTTAGTAAACTGGTTTCACTAAATCTGATCAATGTTAAAGGTTTCTGCCGTGGATGCTGGCAGGCAAGCTTTAATTCAGAAGCTCCAACGTAAATGTTGGTATTGCGACATTTAGCAATATTACATATAACCCCATCTGAAATCTGATCATAACATTAAGCTCACTTGCTAATAAGAGATTTATTTACAGAGAGCTGTGAAACTGATTACATGCAACAGGAAGGATTATAAAAATGAGGAAGTGGGTTGTGATTTTGTTACAAAGTAAACTGGACCTTTAAATTGTTCCTTTAGAATATTTTTTTACAAAAAAGCTCTATTTGTTCCTCATTTCTGATGCTGAAAATGTTAAAAACATATTAAAAACAAGTCTCTCTCTGTTTGGAATCCTGTCTTATGTATTTAAGTGGAACCTCATTCTCTGATTTAATTGACTATAATCACTAAGCAAGCTGATTGGATACCTCAGTGAATTAGGCATTTGATTGTGGAGCTGGAGATTCCCTATTGGTGCACAGTACACCAGCTACATTTGTTTCTACGGCCACTAAAATAACTGTATTTATATTCACGGAGGCCGGCCGACCAGAAGACCACGCCGCCAACGCTGCAAGACCGCCAGCGAGACCTCCAGCCTTTTTCCAATGGCCAGAGGAGAAGGAGAAACAGTGGATGAGGGTGGGTGACCAGAAGACCGTGGTGCCACCGCTGCAAGACCTCCAGCGAGACCTCCAGTCTTTTCCAGTGGGCAGAGGAGAAGGAGGGACAGTCATGGAGGGCAGGCAGACAGAAGACCATGCTGCCACTGCTGCGAGACCTCTGGCCTTTTTCCAGCAGCCAGAGGAGAAGGACAGATAGTTGCAGAGGGTGGACGGCTGGAAGACCACACTGGCCTTTTTTTCAGTGGCCGGAGGAGAAGGAGAGACAGTTGCGGAGGGCAGGCAGCCAGAAGACCATGCCAACCCTAGGCTTTCTCCCCCTCCCTCAGCCACCACCAAACTTTGTAGGAGGATGATGGCAATGGTGGTCGTGGTGACGGCAGCTCTTCCATCTCCTCTTCTAGTTGCGGCTGAGTCGGCATCAAGTGTGGTGGGCCTGGTGTCAGTTTGAGCTGTAGCAGTGTGGGGAGCTATGGAATGGATGGCTCAACCACACAGGGGTTGGTGGTAGGAGCCCTGGTGTGAAGGAGTTTCTTGACCCTTATGCTGTCTGGTGCTGTGGACTTGGCCATTGGGTTGGGGGGGGGGGTGAACATCGTCCCCTGGCCAGCCTAGGTCTTGGACTCTTCTGCGGTCGACTTGTTGAACTTTTTAGATGAATGACTTTTTAATGTTTAATGATAGTAGTTGATTTATGATGCTTTGACTTATGTTATTTTTTGATACTGTGATTTATTTCTATTGTTGTATGCTATTTGTCTCTTATTTTGTTGTGTTGCATTATATGTTTAGTGTATTAGATGTGGTATTGTTGTGAGCTGCCCGGAGTTGCATTGTCAAGTGGGTGGCATAGAAGTCCAAATATAATAATAATAATAATAATAATAATAATAATAATAATAATAATAATAATAATAATAATAATAATAATAATAATAATAATAATAATAATAATAATAATAATAATAATAATAATAATAATATGTCTTTAAAAAAACTACAATTATTCAAGTACTATATCAGTTGACAGTTTATACTATATCAGTGGCAGTTTATTTCTATACTGATGTTCCATAAACCATTTTCATTTGTTGTTATTTCATTTATTTTCAGCAAAAAGATTTAGAATCAGGAGCTATATGGAAGGAGAGCATGAAATATGTTTACAGTCAAAGACACTGATGGAAGCTATAACTCTAAAACTGTAGGTGTTAGTGATTGTTGTTCCCTTTGTATCTTTAAAAAAAGGCTTGGATTACATCATATAGTGTAAAACCTACTCTACCCCTACATCTTTGTAACTGTGTGTTTGTGTTTTAAATTTGGATCAATAGCTATGTGCAACTGATGTATGAAATGCATACAATAACAAAATAGAAAGAAGGAAAAACAGATGAAACGTTTTTGTAAATCCGTATCTTTAAAAAAACCCATTGGTTTTAAATTATTGTTCAGTTCAAATTTTGATTGTTCAGGTTTGAATCTTGCATTTTATTGAAACGATGCTAAATCACTTCAGTGGTGCATTTTGAGTTTGTGTGTTTAAGGAATTAAGTCAATAGCTATCTGCAACAAAAGTATGGAATACATTTACAAGAAAAGATTTGGGTAAATATGCCACTAATACCTGCTGTTTATACCAACATCATTGAGGACACACAGTGAGTTACTATGAATAAGGCATAAAAGGGCAAAGAAAAAGGTTGTGGCTGTAATGAACATAGGGGAGTAAATGCTCTGGTCCAATTAAGGGAGGTTCTATCCACCCCAAATTTCTACTACCACCGCCTTTCTTCAGGAGCCTGGCCCAAGCTTCTGCCGTCCAAGCTGTGTGGGATCCTGGGATTATAACTAACACATAACAGTCAGACCAGGTAGGTCAGTAGTGCAAAATCTGAACTAATAAAGGTATAGTAGCGTTTTGCCCTCTTGTCGAGGCATCTTCTTTAGGCATCCCAACCCTTCTACCTCACAAAGTGACACTTAAAAAGCTATTTTAAAATGTATTTTAAAACAACAACGAAATGCCCAAGAAGTATAAAGTATCAGAACCACAGTTATAAAGTAGAATAGAATAATCTTTCATTTCCCATATCCCTTTAAAATAAAGCACATATTATAACTTATTCTCTTCATATTCCATCTAATTCTTCTCAACTTCTAACTGACGTTCTCCAGGTTCTAATTTAAACTGACTTCAGTTTCTAATTAATTCTCTTTAGGTTCTAATTCATTCTCTTCAAGTACTAATTCTCTTCAGGTTCTAACTCAAACTCTTCAGGTTCTAACTTAAACTGACTATCTTTTTCATGTCTTCTCTTCCTCTCATATACTAACATTTTTCCAGTCACACAGTCATCACCTCACATTGATCACTTTCCCACCTCCTGCCATTAACCAATCAGGGAACACATCACACCAACAATTCTGCAAACATTTTAGATTGAGACATGTTTTCTACCCATTACATTGGTGTTGGTAGAAGAGGAGGATGGGGTGGGGCCTAGAGGACTACTGTCGTTCATTTCACTCATTGTATAGGTTTAAATGTCATAGATTAAAAGAAACATGGGTCTGTAAATTAAGCACCCACAGGTTTTCAAAAAGGTTATGGTACAAGAGATCACATTTTAGCCTTAAGCCAGCTACTTGAACGAAGCCGTAAATACAATATTCCACTTGCAGTAGCATTTGTAGACTTTGAAAAGGCATTTGACAGTGTGGAAGTTAACACAGTTCTTGGAGCCCTAAAGGACCAAGGAGTCCACTCTAGCTACATCAAATTATTCCAAGTAGTGCAAAAGGACAATTTCACTTGTATTACCCTCTTCAGCAATCCAGTACAAACATAGGTCTCAATGTCAACAAAACTAAAACCTAGTTTATGAAATCGAAAGAGCTGCCTTGCGATAGAATAAAACTTGGTAAAGAATAAATAGAAGAAGCTATGTTGCTTTGGGTCATGTAGACAGGATGGACAATGATTTAAAAGAAAAAATATCTAGAAGACATAGAGCTGTGTGGGGTGAATTCAGAGAAGTGTCAGCCTTCTTGAAGTCAAAAGCTAAAACAGAAACAAAGGCAAATTTGTTCAATGCTATGGTCTTGAAGGCAAAATGTGGGCTTTATCAGCTGTGGAAGAAAAATGGCTGCAAGTAACACAATGAGCAATGGAGAAATCAATGCTCGGAATCTCACTTTACAATAAAGTAAAAAGAAGAAGAAGAGGATATCAGGTGAAGATAACTGCTAAAAGATGTAGTAACAGAATACCTGATGAAAAAAGTAAGGTGGACTGTTCATGTTGCACACACAAGTGTCAATAGATGGAGCACCAGGATAATGAATTGGTATCTGAGAGATCACAAAAGACCTAGGGGAGGACCACGTCGCAGATGGGAAGATTTTCTCAAGAAAAATGTTGGACCAACATGGAGAAGGACTGTCAGGGACAGATTGTTAAGAACAGAAGTTGTGCAAAATGTCATCTTGCTGAAAAATGACTTCAAGGTGACCAAGGTGATAATCTTTGACAATCCAGTACAGGGAAAATGAATCAATACAGATCAAGTACATTGCCTGGTCCTCCCCTGGCTTAAAGTGTTTACATTTATCCAGGACATGCTTTTACAATGCAATCTTAAGCATCCTAAGACTTTATTTTAATGTTCCAGCAAGAGCCAGTGTAGGATAATGGTTACACAAGTGATAGATGGGAAAGTATCACCCACGGATCTCCCATTATATCTCCTAGTGATTAATTTTTGAAAAGAAAAAATTGTAGGTTTTTTAATTGCCCCCAAAGCTGCCATGATTTGTGGTTATTGCTTTAATCAGATCTTCTGCATGCACCTATCCCCCTCCCCACACCTATCACTTTTAGCTTGGATTTTTTTCCTACAGCCATTTCTTGTGACATGTGGGTAAACCTTTGAGGCCAGCCACAATTGTTCACACTTGGGTTAGAATGCAGAAGTGGGTCTTGAGTGATCTAAGCTCCAGTTTGGTCTGAGCCAAGGAACTCACCAGGTGATTTCTGACATAGTCACAGTCTCCCAGGTTGAGGTACCTGACAAGCCTTTGGAAAATAGAAAGCCGTGTATGCTGCTTTCACTGGAGAAAAACCAAGATGTAGAGTAAATGTAATGAACTTAAAAAATAGTTTAATTCATCTGCACCTCTCTCCTTGTTGGGATTATATTGTGTCATAAGCACACAAAGGTGCTTTCTGGTTTGAAATGATTTTTGCTCCAGGAACTCTGCTTAGGGGAGACCCAAATGAGGCTCCATTCATGTCCCCAAGATCTTTTCCCACCAAAGTGGTCCCTATCTGCTTGCAATTTATTGCTTTCAAACTACTAGGTTGGCAGAAGCTGGGACAGAGATGGGTGCAGTGATGGGATGTTACCAGTTCAGACCGGTTCGCCCAAACCGGTAGCGCCCATCAGGAGGGGTCGCTGGGGTGGTGGTAAAACCCTGGGCGACCGGTTCGGTCGCCTCTCTGCCTCCCTCCAGAAATGTTTTTCAGGGCAGCCAAAATGGCTGCCCGGAACTGCGCATACATCAAATCTCCATTTGATGCATGCACAGTTCTATTTTATAGTGCACATGCATCAAATAGCAGTTTGATGCATGCACACTAAAAAAAGAACTGCACATGCATCAAACGGAGGCTTGGTGCCTGCGCAGACATTTTAAATTTTTATTTATTTATTTATTTTTGGTCTGCCCATGACGTCATCACATCATGACATCATGACATCGGCTACGCCCACAACGTTGATGATGTCACGGTGGGGTAGTGAAGATTTTAACAACCCACCACTGGACGGGTACTCAATCCGTCATTTAGTACCCAGGTCTCAAATTGCCAACTTGCCAGCCTTCCCTTCCAGCTAACAAGGTAAGCTTCTTAACTACTGAACCACTGCAGGAACAAAAAAGCAAAGTCTCACAACTCAGCTCTCCGGCTTGTTCAGGTGAAGTTGATCTGGCAGTTGTCTTCCTCACTATTTTTTTTATTTTGCTAACATCCATACCTAGTTGTTTTTCTGAAAATGCTGATATGTGTAATTGAGGCCAGGCTGAGGTCCATCCATTTTAACAACCCATTAAGTTGAAAAAGAGCCATCCTGTCAATTAGATCTATTGCCGGATGTCAGTTTAGCCTGAGGTTACAACAATGATGCCCTCGCACCAAGTAATGGTGCTGCGTGTTGATACATATTCCCCTGTCAGCCATTCCCTTCAGCCCAGAAATAATCACCAGAGCTCAACAAAAGCAGCTGCTTTTATACTGCAAAATTTCACCTTTTTGTTTCATTACTTGTAAGGCCAATTGGGATTTTTAAAAAGAAGAAGGGTGGGTAAATTTATATCTTGTTCCACTGAGGTGGATATTTTGTCTACACAGATAGGGTGTAAAATGACTAGAACAGTGTTAAGTTGGGGACCAGGGCCTTTTTGTTTGTTTATCCCCTTTCATTGGGGATATCTGTTTATCCATATGCGGGTGCTTTACAGACCCAGATTTAAACATTGGTCAGCTGATACCACCCATTCTTAATTCCTTTCCCAAACAACCTTTTGCTCTTTTTCCACATCCTTTCTTCTCACATTACAGACGTTACTCTATTCCAGGGGTTTTCAACCTATGGCCTGTGGGCCGGCCCCGGCCCACAGCAACATTTTATGTGGCCTGCATCCCTGCCGCTACCACCAAAAGTGGACACATTTACGACAGCCATAAATGCACCTGTGATGGTTGTAAATGTATTTATGACACCATGGACACATTTTACAGTAGTGTTTATGGCAGAGGGAACCACCAGTCTGGCCCGCTTAGTTGTCTGAAAGGGTGTGGCCTGGCCCATGGCTTGAAAAGATCGAGAACATCTGTTCTATTCCATCTCCCTTTCCCTTTTTTTCTCTCCCCCTTTCTGGGATCTTTGCCACCACTTCTGCAGAAGGAGACCACAAGGAGAACTGGATAAAGTGTATATTGGATAAAGGAAATATGCAAATAGGTAAAGGTAAAGGTCACCATTGCTCGAAAGGGAGTCATATCTGACTCTAGGGCTCAGTGCTCATCTCTTTTTTTATCCAAAGAGGCAGCACTGTCTGCGTCTGCAGACGTTTCCGTGGACATGTGGCAGGCATGGCTCAACACCAGAGTGCACAGAACGCTGTTTGCCTTCCCACCAAAGAGGTACCTATTGATCTACTTGCAATTTCTTGCTTTTGAACTGCTAAGTTAGCAGGAGCTGGGTCAGAGACAGGAGCTCACTCCATCATGGAGCACCCAGGAATTGAACTCTAACCTTCCAGTCAGTGAGTTCAGTGTCTTAACCACTTGAGCCACTACTGTCCCTTAAATATGTGAATCCATGCCTCAAAAATAAAAATAAAAATTAGGAGTCAAATAGAAAAGTGGGTTTTGCCACAAAATGTTGCAGCATGATGCTCCTATTCATTGTGCAAGCTGTCCAGCTTCTTCTTCTGTGTCTAAGTCAGACATGAAACTGCCAAAATGAAGCCACCCTTGGTGCATTCATTCCATAGTTCCTTCTGCCTGACCCAGTGTGAGAACAATTAGCTGGCACCACAAAGTTTCCATTGCCTGGGGTGATTAAAAAATACCACAATCTTTGAGGATGCTCTTTCTGCAATCCAGCTAATGCCTTCTTTCTGGATATTCATTTCTGAAAGGCCACCTCCCTAATTTTCTTTCTTCCCCATCCAACATTCCGGGTGCATTCCACATCCACTAAGCATGATCAGTTCTTTCCGCATTGTTCTTCCTCTCTCCAAAGAGTTTTCCTTTATACTTCTGGAAACTTCGGAGGCTTCCTAATCTCCCTTTCTCTGTCTGGTGCATGGGTGGATGGAGCTGTTTTGTCAGTGTGACAATTGGCATGTTGAGATTTTAGTCCGCAAGCAGAACCTGCAGTGGAAAGTTACGGCATGAGATGTTTGTGTTCATAATCCCAGCCATCTAACCATGTCCTTGTCTGGCATACCTTGTTCTCCATACTCTTCCTTCTCACCTACATCAAGTCAGCTCATGTTCTGTTTCTACTGAACATTCTAAGCTTTCATTGAGCTCTTTGGAGGTCTTTCAAAGGGCTGTATAAGGAACCTGATTTCTTTCAGAGAGTTTGTGGTCTCTAAGTGTGCATTTCCTGAACTGTCTATAGGGGAAATGCAGTTTGTCTTGCTTTATCCTCCTGTTGATATGAACACACTGTGGAAAATGCACACAGCTTTGAAATGTTTCTCAAAGGTATGCTTTAGTTGATGGAAGAAAGCATTCTTGCAGGGCCTACAAATTAAAGCATACAAATATTTGTATATTTAGGGGGGAAATCAGAAATGAATGAATCAATGGAAGGGTTGAGCTAAAAATACAGCAGTCCAGATGTGATGATAGAAAAATAATGATATCCACAGTTGCAGAGTATATAGACACGTATGCCTAAGGATAATGGTCATTTTTTGTGCATATGTGATATTGATATGGTTGTGATTTTAGATGACCCAGGATGGTGATCGGCAAATGTACGGCTTCTCACGATCTGCTGAGCATTTTGGTTTTTCTTCCTTAAATTAGTTCTTAAAGTCCATTTACTGAAGTTGTACACAAAACAATGGCTCAGAGTAGACATTTATCTAGTAGAATTGTAGCTCAGACATCCTTTGGTCTTTTTTTTTTAGGCCAAGAGTGTTTTCTGTATTAGAATGCAGACTGCAGTATTTTCAAAACTGAATCCACTTCTGATTCTCTCCTGCTCCAAATTGTTTCCATTTCAGGAGTGTAATGTAGATAGGGTAAAAAAAATCTTTTTTTGTGTGCTGTTAAATAATGGGGAGTGTAAAATAAAACCTTGTAGATTCACTGCAGATCCCAACTTACCTTTTGCCCACCCCACAAAGGTATAAGGGAGGTATTACTGTTGGGGAACATTAATTCTAAGTGACCACATTCTGAGTAGTTATGGAGAAGTTGTCTTTGAATCTTTGTAGAGATTTGTTTGTTGGATGTTTTGTATATGCATTGCAGTTACAAAGGAGTGGGAGGGAGGTCTTTATTGTGGAGCCTAACATGGTGTCCTAGTTCTGCAGCCCTATTCATATGTCTTGGGGAAAACAGGGTGACACTTGGGCTCTCTCACTTTGTCTCCATGGGAACTGTATGACACTGGAGTTGTAACATCTCATTTGGAATAGGACCAGAAAAGATCCAGCAACAATTTTGAGAGAGGGAAACTGAGATAGTGTTCAACACTGGCTGGATGATACAGACTATCTCTCTCTCTTGCCACTTTCCTTCTGCGCTGGAAAGATTCTTGCCCATAGCATGGTTTTCATATAATGCTAGGAAATGCCTAACCTATTGTTTTAGGTGTTAAGATCTATCTATAGACTCTGCCTTATGAGTTTGGCTGAGAGACTGGGAGATAGGAGCCAGCAGGACTATGCATAGCCTATAGTTGAATGACACCCAGCTTTTTTTAAAAAAGTCACAGCTTCCAAAATAAGCTTTAAAAGAAGAGGAAGGAAAGGTACATGTCCTGAAATCATTTACACTGGTATCAAAGCCAAAGAAACATTGCCTTCTTGTGGGCCTTCCCAGAAGGGCCCTGTGGGAGTCCAAAGAGCCTTTCGAATTACAAAATCAACTCTTAAACCTCATTTGGGAATAGGATTGCTTGAACAATAATATCTGAGTGGCTCGTTCATATAGCTATTAAAGACAGAAGCTGCAAGCAATCTTCTGAACAGGAATCCCTGCTTTGAAAGGTATTCTTTGCACAGGGTCATGTCAAGGTTTTCATTACACTTGCCAGCTGTGGCTGCTGCCTGTTCTTTATCAGCACATTAGTGTTGTTTGTTTGGGTAGTAGGCTATGGGTAGGTAAGATAAGAGTCTAGGAAGTTGCCCTATACTGACTCAAATCTGGATTTACCGACTGCTAACTCCTCTCTAGAATTTCCACATGCACTCTTTCCAGGGCTTGCCTGATGAATTCAGATGGGCTTTTATCAATGAGCTCTGTCCTCTTCCCAGGGCTGGATTTACATGAAAAGGGGCCCTAGGCTATTCCACTTATGTGGCCCTTTCACCTCCCATTTTTAAGTTTGTAAATTACATGAGAGATAATAAAATACATAATTACTGTGATATATATCAATATATAGGCCCCTCTTGATCTTGAGGCCCTAGGCTGAAGCCTAGTTAGCCTATAGGAAAATCCAGCCCTGCCTCTTCCCATTCCTAATTGCTAGTGACCCAGAAGGCTCATCTTGTACTCCATAAAAGGATTGTTTCAATTGGTAATGTTTGCTCAGTGAGAAGGAAGGAGTAGTAACTGTGTGGTTGTTGATAGCAATACTAACTGTACAACATTCGTGCTGTATTCCAGCATGGTACAAAGAATGGCATTATTTTTGAAAGAGGCATTCTTTGCCTACTGCTTTGTTGAAGCATTTGAAAAAAAAATCTTGTTACTCCTACATATTTTCTTCCTCTGTTGTTTACATAAATTGCAGCTTTCCTTTCCAGGATAGCCATATTTATGAACTACTGCCCTTGTTTAGACTGACAGAAGAGGGTCATCAGATATGTGTTGCTTCTTGCTGAATATTCAGTTAGCAAGGATGGGCGATCCTGGTCTGACTGAACACAAATTCCAATCTCCACCTATGAAAGAAGAAGAAGAACCACCTGGGGGAAAATACTGAAAAAACTCATACACGTGATTTGCTGCCCCCCCCCCCCCAAAAAAAAAAAACAGTGGGGCTCCCATCCACTTTTCTGGCATATCTACAATGTTATGTGCATTTATAATGGTTAAATGTTAATATTTATTTCAAAATTTTAAGACTTTTCTTATGACTAATCTGGGCATAATATGTGTTGTAGTAATAACAATTTAGTACAGTCAAAGATGAACATCCAAAGATACAGATAAAACAGAACACAAAAGATTACATTCACATTTGTGTAAGACATATATATAAACATTAAAAAAAATCCTAACAGAAGTCATAAACCCTGCTGGTCCCCGCCCCTTTTCAATAAAACTAATCATCAGTTTGTTAAAACTTCCTTTTCGTAGATTTTTACAGCAACTGCAAGAAATTTTGTCGCATCAGATAAAACACTTTTGTTATGCTCTGACAACAGTAAAAGGTTATAATGTGCTTCTGAGCATTGAGGGAATAATTTTAAATAAGGTTCTATAAAACTTCCCTTTGTATACCAAGATAAAAAAGGGCAACGTAAGGTGACTTGTATTACTGTTCTACTCCACCCGAGCTACAGGTACATTGATGTTGAAAATACAGGATTTTTAAAAAAATCTTCTCTGTATTGCTAATGGTAGTACACCTTGGCAAGCCAAAGTGAAGTCTCTACAATGATTTTGTATTAGGAATGAATTGAGGTAGTTAGCTGGTTTGAAAGATAGTAGTGCTTTGTCAAGTAAGATGCTATATGAAATTGTGCCCAAAACCATGCTGCATCTCAACCTCCATAATACATTATTTGACGACTCAGTTTGCTGCATTGTATCTCACATGGATTAGGCAAGCCTCCAAAAATCCATAAAATCTGAGTTTGGCCATCAAAGCTTTTCCCCCAAATTGACTGGCTAAAGGTGGGGAGCCAAAACCTTGTTTCAGCTTTCAGGAACCACACCTCCAACAGCAAAAAATGTGTGAAATTCCTCATTCTCATTTATTTTGGTTGTCCAACATTGTTGTGACGTTCCTTACTTCTAGGAGGACACCAAATGAAGGAGCACAACCCCTCTGATCCTTTGATTCTTTAAAGTTCACAAAAGGCAGCAGAGGTTTTAGTTTTGATTAATTTGTGCAAATCATCCATGCACATAATTTGCACAAGGTATGTAATGTGTATGAACACTGTCTGATAAATGTCACCAAGAAAGGAAGAATTTGCAACTCTATGCCAGTCTCATTTTCTGAGATGTTGCTAGTGTCACAGTCTGATTGTCCATAGTTCTGTGCTTGATGACAGTGGCCCATGTGTCCTTCCCTTTATTTCAGATGTCATGAAGCTACTGGCAGTTGAAACCCAAGCATTCAGTCTGGCAGAATGTGAACAGGAAAGGATAGAATACTAGCTCCCTATAGTAATGGTGTCTTCTTTGGCCAATGGTTGGGTCCAGGTTTGCCATGACACTCCTCTTGGGACAGTAGAGATGCAAACAATTTCCCAGTGACTGTTCTTCCTTTGACTCAAGACCAGAGTAATGGGGCTGGAAAAATAATATTGAATACTGAGAATCATTGGAATTCTAGATACCTGCCAAAACAGGAAGCATCTGCACATAGTTGCTTAACTTCTATTCCGGAGTAAAAGCATTAGGCACATAGAGTTGTACTCAGGATGATCTTGTCAGTGATCTTCAGGTACCGTATATGCTGGGGTATAAGATGACTTTTTACCCCTGAAAAACATGCCTCCAAGTTGGGGGGGGGGTGTCTTGCACTTCAGTTGAATAAAATACAGTAATACCTCAGATAACGTTTACCTTGGATAACATTTACCTCACATAACGTTAAACAATCTGAGTAGGAGAATTGGATCGAATAACGTTAAGGTCCTATGGGATGGATCAGATAACAACTTTTAATATCAGATGACGAACAGGAATTTGAAGGCTTTTAAAAGGAAACTGTCACGCCAGCAAACTTGCTAAGGACTTGCCTGGCACTTGCTCTCTCCCTCTATTTGTTATCTTCCTTCTATCATTGACAGTTCCAGTTTGGTTAACAGATTAGAAAACAAACAGCATGGCAGCTCCCATAGGTTTATTGTTCCATTCAGCTTTAGTGAATTGTCTTTGGTGAATTACGTTTAATAAACTTGCACTGTTTTATGTTTACTGTACATGTTTGATAACATACAGCCTTGTGAAAGTTTTTCTGCATGTCATAAGCATTTGAATATAAATTAACATGTTGAAATCAAATCTGATGTTCTTTTACATTTTATTTGGTGTGTGGAAGGTGTGCGAAAGAGGGGGTAGTCTTATACAGCGAGTATATAACAAACTCTATATTTTGAGTGGAAATGTTGGGGGGTCGTCTTATATGCCTAGTCGTATTGTACGTCGGCATATACAGGTAATAATAGTGTTATGTCAAGTCAATTGTGACATGGCAACCTTTTCCAGGAGGGTTTAGCTAGAGAGTACCATTTCTTTTCTGGGTCCTTTGGGACTGGGCAGTTTAGCCAATGCTACACAGGCTGGCTCTTCCCTCAAGACGCACAGCAGGGAATTGATCTTCCAACCTCTGAGTTACAGCTATGTACCTAATCCACCAAGCTATCCAGCCAGTTTTCCGTCAAGTACTGTACATAGTTATAATTTCATGGATAGTAATTATTTAAATCTGTCAACAGTTGCTCCAGGAGATGAAGTAACATAACCCCTGGGCTGTCTGAGTCTAGAATAGACTTTTGGGTTAATTTCAATACTGCTAGATTCTTCCTAAGTTTATGTAATTTTAATTATCCTTTTAAAGAGCCATAACAAAAATTCTATCTGAAGCACAATGGGCAGAAGATGATGAGTGAAGTTATTCAGTATTTCTTATTCTCATGTATCATTTGAGGAAGAGTCCTGTGTACAGCTGGAAAGGAGTTGCTTTTGTTTTTAAAAATAGAGAAAGAGATTACTTTTCTACACCAGCTGGCTTCCTTGTTTGTTGTTATTACCTGCCATTTTATACTACAGGTGATAAAATAAACATGCTCTTTCCAAAAAGATAAACACAGAGCTATGCAGAATGGCCCAATATCATACTTGGAAGAAAATATCAGACCTACAATATGCATTCAGCTTTAAAAGTCTGGATACCAGCATCATGATCCTGAATGATGCTGAATAGTAAACATCAGCCAGAATTGAAAGCACTTAACTGTAAATGTCTCAGTGTCAGATAACGTATAGCAAAATGCTGGACAGCGGAGGGAATAAAATTTATTTATTTATTTATTTATTTATTTTATTGAATTTATTACCCCGCCCCACTCGGGAGAACCCGACTCTGGGCGGCTTACATCGTCATAGAACGGAGGTAAAAAATAAAAACATATAAAATCATGAAATTTAAAAAATTATCTAAAATCAATTAAAGTTAAAAAACAGTACAAACTACACGCCAGTATCCCCCTGGTTCAAATCCGAAGTGGCACTCCTTAAGTGAGCCACTTAGTATGGGAACCCGTGTTCCCTGGTACCCAAATATGTCCTGCCAGCCAGGTTTTCAAGCCCTTCCGGAAGGGCAAGAGCTCCGTCTGCAGGCGCAATTTGATGGGCAGGAGGTTCCAGAGGGTTGGGGCGGACACGGAGAAGGCCCTCCTCCTAGTGCTAGAGAGGTGTGCCTCTCTAGCTGATGGAACAACAAGGGAGCCTCTCCGATCCGCCCTGGTGGGCCGGACAGATGTTCTTGGGGTGACGCGGTCTCTTAGGTATCCTGGCCCACTACCATATAGGGCTTTAAAGGTAATAACCAGCACCTTGAATTGCACCCGGAGACATACTGGCAACCAGTGCAGCTCCCGGAGTAGCGGCGAAGCACGAGCATAACGCCCACACCCCGCCACTACCCGGCCCGCCGCATTTTGCACCAGCTGGAGTCTCCGGATGGTCATCAGGGGCAGCCCCATGTAGAGCGCATTACAGTAATCAAGTCTGGAGGTGACCAAAGCGTGTGTGACCATGAGCAAGGAGTCCCGGTCCAGGAGGGGGCGTAACTGGCGTATTACACGAAGTTGTGCAAAAGTCCTCCTGGCCACGGCTGCCACCTGCTCTTCGAACAGTAGCCGTGAGTCCAGGAGGACCCCCAGGTTACGCACCGGGTCTGTCTGGGGCAGGGCTGCCCCATCCAGCACCAAAGATGGCAACTCCTGTGTTAACACAGGGCCCCGTACCCACAGCCACTCAGTCTTGCCAGGATTCAGCTGTAGCCCGTTGTCCCCCATCCAGACCTTAACAGCCTTCAGGCACCTGGAAAGGACTTCCACCGCACCACTTGGGTCCCCACGGGCAGAGATGTATAACTGGGTATCATCTGCATATTGATGATACCTAACCCCATGGGAACGGATGATCTCGCCCAGCGGCTTCATATAGATGTTGAATAGGAGAGGAGAAAGCACCGAGCCCTGAGGCACCCCGTATTGCAGGGGCCTAGGGCTGGACCTCTCCTTCTCCAGGCACACCGACTGGGTCCTGCCCCTCAGGAATGAGGAGAACCAGGACAACACAGTGCCCTGGATCCCCAACCCCTGGAGCCTTCCCAGAAAGATGCCATGGTCGATCGTATCAAAAGCCGCTGAGAGATCGAGAAGAGCAAGGACTGACGGCTCCCCTCCGTCCCGCTCTCTCCAGAGATCATCCACCAAGGCCACTAGTGCGGTTTCGGTACCATATCCGGGCCTGAATCCTGACTGAAACGGGTCCAGATAATCCGCTTCATCCAGGACCTCCAAATCCAAATAAAGTAATATCTGACATCACACAAAAATGTATAACGTCTACCCACACCCTTAGCCAGAAGTCTTATTATTTCCATCCATTTAAGTGGCTTTGAAAAGAGCTGGCACATCTTCTATTTCGGCATGAAAGAAAGATTTTTATTGTTATCAGACTGCTTTACCATCTTAAAGGTAACATTTCTGGCTTCTTCTTAATGATTTGCTCCACCATTGATCTCTTAATTATGCTATTTCTTTCAATTGCTCTCATGTTCAGAATGCTTATACCTGCAGGAAAATAGTATCCTTTTGAAGAAATGGAATGGAAAAAATATGGGCCAGGCAATACAAATGTAGACGTTTAAATAATGCTGATAGTCTTCTGTGGCCCACAGTCCAAGCTGGGGAAATGACTAAGGGTACACCATACTCCTAATGTATATAGATATGGAGAACCTCAAGGTGGAAGGAAAACAATCTTCAAATGTTTTTGCAGTTAATGCTGCAGTTTTAGACAGAAAATGCACAAGTCTGAATGACTGGCAGCTCCCACTGCCAGGGGTGGCCATTCACTGTGCACTCTCAAATATTTAATCATTGGTAGGTGGGTGGATGAGGATCTTTGGATTTTGAATATGAGATAATGGATTTAAAAAAAATCCATGGTTCAGAATGCCAAGATATGGTCTGGTATTGCTCTACAATATTGTGCCTGTATTGTTGTATTAATTTGTTTTAGCTAGTTTTAAACTCTCGATTAATAACTTTTTAGATTGGTTTTAACTGTTATTGATACTTTTTGCTGTAAATTGCCCTGGGTCACTTTGTGAGAAGGGCAATGAATAAATTTGATAAATAAATAAATAAATAAATAAAAGGGATGCCACGCTTTATATAACAAAGGCTAGCCTGAGTGTTGGCAGTACCAATGGCAGCAGTCAAGATACCCACTTGTGCTTAGTACCATTCAAACTTGTTGAAAAACAGCCATGCCAAATGCTTTGTGTTGGGTGAGGAGTGATTACTGGATGAATAAAGGAGTCAGCTTATGGAGTTTTCCCTTGTTTGGTTGTCTCTATCTGAATGTACACTACCTTGACTGCTGCTGGCATTGTTGACAATATTCATGTTGGCTTTTGCTTTGCAAAACTTGATATCTTTTTTTTCCTGCTTGCAACACAGGCACAATATTTTGCAGCAGTATTAGGCCACTTCTTGGTATTTTGAATCCTGATACTTAAGTACAATACCCCATATTTTTTGCTGTTGAAAAACTGACTTTCCTGGCTTTTTAAAAGAGACATTAATACATTTACTACACACAAATTCCAACAGATGCTTCCCTCATATATAATTATCTATTGCTAGATGATCCCACAAGATGACCAAATGATTGGTACTATGGTTGCTAGGAAAGGCAGAAGGAAAGAGAGCTGGGATGTTGTTGCAGCCCTCTGTGCCAAAACATTTTGAAGATTCGTTTTGGATTTAATGAAGTGAAGATGTGAATAAGTGCTCAAATCTAGATGGAGCCCATTGTGATGCCTCAGGGCACAAACCTTTGTGATGTTGCTGAGATGACCTTTCAGCAGCATCTGCCAAATGGTATGCTTCTGATAGACAGTGTAGAGAGTCTGTGAAGTGGGAGACTGATGTGTGCATTCCAGCAGTAGCAGATCCTGTGTGGCAAGCATAATAATGAAAATGTGTGTCCTGAACCTATTAGAGCCTATTAGAATGAATGTTGAAATGGGAGTTGCAGTACTCCAGCCCCCGAGCTTCCAGGTTCCAAAGCCTGGAACCTCATGATCAAAACACAGGATCTGATGACTCTAGGAATACCTGAACTTGCAGCATAGCCAAGTCTGAACCTGTGCAGACTTGATCAGTCCCTAGATGGCAGACCAGTGGGCAACAATATGGAACAGTAGGATACTAGTAAATTGTTATCATGGCCGTTGTTCCTGATTATGTACTCAGACATATTGCTGCTGATATAAGTATAAAGATTCTATTAAAAAGTGTAATATCCACATTCTCCTCTATTGCCATTATTACTTTCAGAGTGGCAACTTCACCATTTGCCTGTGAGGACTGTTGGAAGTAAAAAAGTTAACAAAGTCATATGATTATGTATGTATAATAAGCACAGAGTAATATCTTATCTGTAATTTCATTTTCATGTGATCCAAGTTCTTATATGCCTTATGAGAAATCTGTACAAGAGTCGAGAATCAACAGTTAGGACAGAATACGGAATGACGGAATGGTTTGGAATAGGAAAAGGAGTAAGACAAGGCTGCATTTTGTCACCTTGCTTATTCAACTTATACACAGAACAAATAATGTGCAATGCAGGGTTGGATGAATCACAAGGTGGGATCAAAATTGCTGGGAGAACATCAACAACATGAGATATTCAGATCATACTACCCTAATAGCAGAAAGTGAGGAAGACTTGAAGAAGCTTCTGCTTAGGTTGAAAGAAGAGAGTGCAAAAACTGGCTTGAGACTCAACATCAAGAAAACTAAGATAATGGCAACAAGCCCTATCAGTCTCTGGGAAAATAGATGGGGAAGAAGTAGAAGCGGTAACAGATTTTACTTTCTTAGGATCAAAGATCGCTGCAGATGGGGATTGTAGCTATGAAATAAGAAGGCAACTGATGCTTGGTAGACAAGGTATGAGAAACCTGGGGAACATAGTTAAAAGTAGAAACATCACCTTGCAAACAAAAATTCACATAGTCAAGGCAATGGTATTCCTGGTGGTAATGTATGGTTGTGAGAGCTGGACCATTAGGAAAGCTGAGCGCAGAACAATAGATGCCTCTGAAATGTGGTTTTGGAGAATTTTGAGAGCCCCCTGGACAACGGGTAGAACAAATAGGTCGATCCTAGAAGAAATCAACCCTGACTGGTCCTTAAAAGGTCAAATAGTAAAGATGAAGATGAAGTACTATGGACATCAAATGAGAAGAGAGGATTCGCTTGAGAAAGCCTTGATGCTAAGAAGGGTGGAAGGCAAAAGAAGAAGGGGGTGGCCAAAAATGAGATGGCTAGATGCTATTGTAGATGCAATGGGCACAGAGCTGGGTGGGTTGAGAAAGATGGTGGAGGACAAGGGTGTCTGGTGGGCAATGGTTCATAGGGTCACAAAGGGTCGGAATTGACTGTGTGACTGAACAACAAAGTTCTAGAAGAGCCATTTTCTTAATTGAATCTGCCTTTATCTTCATTGTGGAACCCCAGTGTGGGAAGCTTACTAAACAAGTTGTCTCTTGTTGACCTTTAAAGAGTTTGTTGGCATATGAAGTGCATAATTATTATATAATAAGCACCTGAGTTTTCTTTAATAGATGCCTTTGTCTGCATTTATTTTTAATTAAAAATGCTTATTCTCATGCTGTGTGTGCTTAATATTGCAACCCTTCTCTCCTCCAAAATCTTTGCAGACTTGCTCCCCTGGCATATACTGCTGCCTACTCTAGTTCAGTCTCTGGTTGGCTGAGCGATGTGACAGTAACTGGCTGCCCTTCTTGCTTTCCCTCTTCTTTCTTCTCTTTTTAGTCATAGATGCATGAAAATGTGTTTATCAGCTTCATCAACATGACCTTTGAAACCCTGGTTGCAAACAAAGACAAAATCAAGAAAGCAATCCACCCATGAATGCCAGGAAATGTTACGACTTGTGAAAATCAGTAGTACTACTGGAAGATTGAAAACAAGGGGAGGGTGGAAATATAGTGCTAAAATAGCTGTAGATGTAAAATTGAACAAATGTAAGAGCATAAGTCTGACTTTCTTCTTACTTTTTTTCCTAGTAGTTCCTAGTGGTTTCAGTTTCATCCCTAAAAGAACAGGAGATTAAAAATACTATTAAAGACTTATAGGTATATGCAGTGGTGGGTTGTCAAAATCTTTGCTACCCCACCGTGACATCATTGACGTCGTGGGCTTAGCCGATATCATGATGTCCTGACGTTGTGGGCAGACTAAAAACCAGAACTGCGCATGCGTTAATCGGAAGTTTGATGCATGCACAGTTCCAGGCAGCCATTTTTGGAGGGGTCCAGAGAAGTGTCCGAATCAGTCCCCCAGGGTTTTATCACCACCCCGGTGACCGCTCCTGATGGGATGCTACCGGTTTGTGCGAACCAGTCCGAACTGGTAACATCCCATTTCGGTCATATACAGTGCTGCATTGCTGCCCTGCATTTCTGTCACTCCCACCTCATCCAAGGGAAACTCAAGAATTACAGAAAGATAGTTTCCAACCATTTTTCAAACTGATATTATAGATACATGTTGTTTGTCCAGTGCAAGGTTAGCATACAGGCCAGTTTCCTCAAGATATTTTCTTACAGGATTTATCTAGGGTTGCCTTTATTTCCAGATCTCTAAATTCAGGTACAGTATCTGAATCTGCATATTACGCTAAGTGGTTTAATGTGCGTTGTAGGCAGATTTGCCTGTTGTGCAGATTTCAGTATTATACATGTTAAGAACATAATTGAATGTAACTCTAAGTACGTTTCAGCCAGTAGAGAGCACTGGTTACTTTTTAACTAGAAAAAAAAATAAACTCAGGTTTAAATTCCAGCTTTAAATTCCAGCCTAATCACAAAGTTTACTTGGGCTTCTTGGCCAAGCCTCTCAGTAAAAAACTGCCCTAATCTGCAAGGGGGAAAAAAGAAGGGAAAAAGATAGTTAATTGCAAAAAGCTGGGGATGAGTGGGGGATACACATTTCCTTCAGAGAGACAGATCAAACATTTGATTATAACTAGAAAATACCCTAGCCCAGTGATGGATAGCCTTGGCACACTCCAGTATTCTTAGACTTCAATTCCCAGAAGCCCAAGTCAGCACACTGGCTGATCAAGTAAGCTTCTGGGAATTGGCATTCAAGAACAGCTGGAGTGCCAAGGTTAGCCATCACTGCCCTAGCCTAACCTGCTTTGTAAATCTAAGAGATTTACCACAAACTTATTTATATACTCTAAGCACATATGAAAACATGCACAAATCTACTTTTTGTGCTTCCTTCATGAGCTAATGCTTTTTTAAAAAATCTCTATTGGCCATATTGTAGACTGATAGTAGGGCTTAGAAATGAAAATTCTTAGACTACATTGTGCAGAATCCCTCAGGCGGCAGAGTGATTTACCATGTTGGCTGGAAACTCCTTGGAGTTAAAATCCAAGAGAGTAAATCTACCAATTTTTGTTTTTTAGCAAGTATAAATATATCATTTCCCTACCTACTGAGATGTAAGATCCATTCATTCATTCATTTATTTTATTAAACATATCCCTAGGAAAGGCTTTCCTACTCTGGGTGGCTAACAGCATAAAACTCAACAATACAAAAAATGCATTTTAAAATTTTCATATAAATACCTCAAAGTACATCAAAATCAAGAAACTCTAAAGGGAAACCCTATTTGTGATGTGGAGAGATGGAATAAAATGGCTAATGATTGGCCGTTAGTAAAATATCCTCAAAGGCCTCTTCAAAGAGATGTTTTCAACAGCTTTTTAAACATATGGAGAGATGAAACCTGGCACAGCTCCACTGGGAGGGAGTTCCACAACATTGGTGCTGCCACCAAGAAAGCTCTCCTCCTAGTCATGGTCTGCCTAGCTAACCTTGGGGTCAGCACAGTGATGGGCTGCTACTTGTTCAGACCGGTTCGCTTGAACCGGTAGCAGCTTTCCGGAGGGGATCGCTGGGAGGGTAGAGAACCCATGGGTGACCAGTTCGGTTGTCTCTCCGGCCGCCCTCCAGAAGTATATTTCCGGGGAGTGGCTGCCCGGAACTGCCCATGCGTCAAATGGAGGTTTGACACATGTGCAGTTCTGGGCAGCCATTTTGGCTGCCCAGAAAGGGCACAGGCAGCGCCTGGAAAAGCAGTGGCATCCTTTCCTCACCATGCCGCCAGGCTGCTGCGCTGCTGCACCGGTTTGCTGCCACACCGTGGTTCCTGCCTAAGTGCCTAGTGCCTGCCTGCCTAGTGCCTGCCTGCCTTCTCCTCGACCCCAGGCCGAGTAAGTGACGGGTTTGTGTTTGGGGTGGGTGGATTGATTTCTGTTTGGGGTGGGTGGGTTGGATGATTATTTTAATTTTAATGTGTATTTTTATTTTATTTTATTTTATTTTATTTTATTTTATTTTATTTTATTTTATTTTATTTTATTTTATTTTATTTTATTTTATTTGGCTCCGCCCACAACATCATGACATTGGCTCTGCCCATGATGTCGGCTCCGCCCACGGTGGGGTAGTAAATTTTTTGACAGCCCACCACTGGGTCAACACTTGGAGCTGCACTGTCAGGGAGGAACGAGTGGTGCGAGCTGTTGTCCTGAGTGGGAGATGTTCCACTAGGTAGGAAGGTCCCAAACTGTTTAGGGCTTTAAAAGTTAGAACTAAAACCTTGTATCTGATACAGAAAGAAATGGGAAGCCAGTGCAGTCCTGCCAAGGCTGGGGAGATATGATCAAATCCCATAACCAGTTGCCTTCTGAACTTGTTGGAGCCTCTGTAACAGGCACAGGGTGAGCTCCACATAAAGAGCATTACAGTAATCAATATGTGAGACTACCAGTGAGATAACTAGTGTTATGAGAGACCTTCTGTCCAAGTAGGGATGCATCTGAGCAATTTGGTGCAGTTGGAAAAAAGCGGTTCTGCATACCGCTGCAATTTGCACTCAAGGGTCAAACGGTGATCTAATTTAATTTAGCAAGGAATATAGATTGATGAGCCACGCTCTACTTTCAAAATAAACATGTGTAGAATAAGTTGCTAGAAAAGTACAGTCAAACCTCGCATAAAGTGTGCCTCGCTTAAAGAGTAATTCGCTTAAAGAGCAGAATTTTCTCTGAATGTTCACTTCACTTAAAAAATAAAGCTTAAAGAGCAAACTTCACTTAAAGAGCAAACTTGCTTAAAGAGCAATCCTGTGGAACACATTATGCTCTTTAAGTGAGGTACAACTGTATATTATCATTTCCTTTTCGTTGCTTGAAATGTCTTTCCAGAAATTTAATTTTAAAACAGTGATAAGCTCAAACTCAACAACTGCACAAAACAACCACCACCACCAGAAACCTGTAATAATTTTGCCCATGACCACCATTCTTCCATTTACTGAGTGCAGCACCTACTCAGACTCCCAGCAAAGCCCCCAGAAACCTTTGGAAGATACAATGAAATGGATATTTCTGGAAGACCATACAACACAACCACAACTCACCAAACCGTAACATTGTAGAATTTCAAGACTATCAAAAGAGAGATATGCAGTAGAGGTATGCTGTAAGAGTTTGGGAAATTGTATTTTATGAGCTATAGCTCACATTGCCCCCTCATTCAGGATTTAGTCAGGAGCCTGCTCTCTGTATAGCAATTGGCAGATGGCTCAGCCATTCATGTTCAGTTTCATGTCTCCAAACTCCTGTTAAATTGGGCTGTTTTTGCTCATTTACATAATCATTTGTTCACACAGAAAAGCTTGTTTCTTCACTCAGAAAATGGGACCAACAGTGGATGCTCATTTTGCCTTCTCTCTCTTATTCTATGTGTGCTGAAGGCTTGCCTTTTTAACAGGGAAGGTTAGAATGTGGGCAACTGATGAGATAAATGGACACCAAGTGGCATGTCCCAAATCTGGTCAAATCCATTCCACAAGGTAATATGGTAAACCCTAGATTTAATCTACTATTTATTGGCATAGTTGCTTTGTTATACAACACCATAGTTCTGGGTCTTTCTTCCCTTACTGTGCAGTCAGCTTACTGCTCATTACTGTTCAATAATGTAATAACAACAAGACACAATGACTAAAAGTTGTGTGAAGTTAATGATATCATCAGTGTATAAAAAGATAAAATAAAATAATGAAACCTGATTTGCCCTTGAAACTCTTCAAGTTGCTGTGGATTTCCTTCCATTGTGGGAAAGCCATGGAGATCTTGGGGGGCGGGGGAGAGTCCTTATTATCCATGGTTGGCTTTAGAAGTTAAACACTCACCCCAGCCGACAGCCCCCAACTGGTTCCCTGTGATGATAGGGATTTCACGGGAGGCTCTGGGGTCTTCCAGTTGAAATCAGATTTTTTTTATTTCTGAAAATCTCCACAGCTGATGATTTCATCAGTCTTACTAAGCCTAGGGGTGCAGATAGGATTTCAGCCAATGGGCCATATCCTATTCAGTACCTTCATAGTTTGTTCATCCAGCACAGGCTTTGTGAGCAGGTAGGAGGCATTCCTGATTTTGCTTTTCCCCTGTAGCATAGTTTGCTCTAGTGGGTTGGAGACTCCCCCCACCTTCACTTTGGTATAGAAGGCACAACTTACATCTCCCTCCAAATGCTTCTCTGTTGTAACAGGGGACCATCTACAGAGGACCACATGGGGTGCAAATCAGTAAGATATTATCAAAGGGGAGGAGTGAAAAGAAAGAAACCATAGCAGGCTTTCGGATATGCGTCCCAGTCAGACCTGCAAATCATTCAGGTGTCTCAGTTTTCACACTGACATTATGTTAAGATGGAAAATACATAACAAAGGTATTTTCAAAAGCAGACAGATTGCCTGCTGGGGAGCACTTCTACAGCATTGTGCTTTCAGACAATACTATAAAAATATTTCAATGATGGATATAATAAAATCTAACTAGAGCAGAGGTGGTGAGTACACAACCGAGGTACCATTAGGAAGTACTCCTATGCTGCCCAGAGAGAGAGTTTAATCTGCCCTGTTTAGCAGTATTACCAGGTTAATATGGTTCAAAATGATTTGTTGGCTGTCTCAAATACACAGCCTGTGAGGTAGTGCCTGGCTTTGAAGCGAAAACAGAACTTCATATGCATTTTTAGAGAGGGAAAGGGAGAGAACATATAATGCCAATGGGATGCATCTCTCCCAGAATGGCCAAGTTGGGGCTTCTAGCAGATGCATACCCCAAAAAAAAGGGTAGCTTTTGCAAATCACTGGTACTCATTCCCATTTTTATTTATTTATTTTTGACAAATGTTTAAAAGCCACTGACTATGTAGTATCAGGAGTAGGGCTGCAAACCAGATGGCCACTTGCCAAACTCTCCTTCCCAGAATGCTTTTGCAAGTGCTTCCCCCTCCTCTTTGTGCAAGTAAATTTGTGACTCTCTTTACTACCTGTTGTGGGGATTTAATCCCAGATGCCATGGCCCACAAAACCAGGAATGTTCCTAAACAGAGAAAGTACTCCGACCCTAGAACATGTCTGCTTTGCACAACTTCGTGTGATTCACCAGTTACAGCCATTCCTAGACTGGGACTCCTTGCTCATGGTCACACATGCCTTGGTCACCTCCAGACTTGATTATTGTAATGCGCTCTACATGGGGCTGCCCTTGGTGACCATTCGGAGGCTTCACCTGGTCCAGAATGCGGCTGCACGAGTAGTGGTGGGATGCGGGCGTTACGCCTGTGCTTCACCGCTGCTAAAGGAGCTGCACTGGCTCCCAGTGTGCCTCCGGGTACAATTCAAGGTGCTGGTTATTACCTTTAAAGCCCTACATGGTAGTGGACCAGGATACTTAAGAGACCGCATTGTCCCAAGGACATTTGCCCATCCCACTAGAGCGGACTGGAGGAGCTCTCTGGTTGTGCCATCGGCCAGAGAGTTTAACCTCACTGGCACAAGAAGGAGGGCCTTCTCGGTGTCCGCTCCAGCCCTCTGGAACCTCCTCCCAATAGAACTACACCTGCAGACGGAGTTGCTGCCCTTTAGGAAAGGAGTGAAAACCTGGCTGGCAGGTTTGGTCTGGGGAGTGGATGGTTCAATTTCCCCAGCCAATTGGTTGGTTTGACCCCAGTATGCCTATGTTACAATTTCTAGCTTTTAATATTAAGTTTTTAAAGTTTTTAAAGTTTTTTAATCTTTTAAATGGTTTTATAATTGTTGTAAATCGTCCTGGGTCCCTTTGGGGAGGTGGGTGATAAACAAATATAAACAAACAAACAAACATTTCTGCAGGACTGAAATAATGTCAGAAATCTCCCATTAAAACCATGAGGCCAGGAACATGGATCAAGAAAAGAGAGACTCTATGGAACAAATCTAAAAATTAAATTAAATTTAAATTAAATCACTCCCAAGAGGCATTGGTGGCCTCAGTAGCAGCGTAAATCCCATAATGTGCACTTTTCCACACTTCCAAGTGGCTAGAAACAAAAAGGGGACATAAAACAAAAGATCGTGAGGGGTTAAGGTGAAGAAACATTGCAGCTTTTGTGGAATTTGGGGTTTCCAGAGTGGATCTTATTCTGTCTAAATGCTTGTGCATGTTAACTTTTAAGGCACAGGAATATATAACTCTGCTTAGGTGTGTTTGCATGGTATACCAAAAATGTGTATGAGCTGGCTGAGAAAGTTTCTCTTCAGGTTCCTATTTGAAATCACCATGTGTAGCTGCCAGTGTGGGTGAAATTGTTTATTCTTCCATAGACAGGTCTGTCCAGATGGACAGGTGGGATGGACAAATGTATGGTTTTCCCTGGCATAGTATTTAAACCTTAGGTCCACCTTCTGTAATGTTTGGGAGGGGGGAAGCACCAAGCTTTGCAGAATTACATTTTAAAAATGTAGAGATATTTTTCATGTTGAATTATTATGAATGTTAAAGAGCTAAAATTTGAATATCATGGAAATCATTGTTTAAATGCTGCTGTTTCATTGTGTAATTATGTGCAATTAGTACTGGTGGTGTTAAGTTCCCTGCTGAAGCCTTATCTCTTAGATTTACAAGAGGATGTGCTGGAATATTTTTCTCGTTATTGTCATAATGTGCTAATTGAACTGGGTTTGATTCCTTGCACTGACTTGCTCATGCTGTCTAAGAATAATTCATTTAAAGTACAAATAGTTTCTTTGTTGCCATATTTAAATGAAGCCTGGGTCAGCTACAATGGATGTGGGAAATAAAGCTATTTCCATTATGCGCCGTTAGTAATAGCAGTTTGGGGCATAGGAAGGAAGATCAAGATAAATCTTGCTCTGGGGATTGTCAGAAATCTAGGACTAGCATCTCTACATTCTGCAAGGTGAGGAAAAAAGTTTTGTAACATACAAGGATGAGACATGATAGCATTTACATCTTCAATATATTGCCATGATTCTGTGATTTTAAAAACAAACAAACCTGTAAGACGAGGAGAACAAATAGGTCAATCTTAGAAGAAATCAACCCTGACTGCTCCTTGGAAGGTCAAATAGTAAAGATGAAGCTAAAGTAGTTTGGACATCAAATGAGAAGAGAGGATTCACTTGAGAAAGCCTTGATGCTGGGAAAGGTGGAGGGCAAAAGAAAAAGGGGGCTGCCAAAAATATGATGGCTAGATGGTATTGTGGATGCAGTGGGAGCAGAGTTGGGCGGGCTGAGGAGGATGATGGAGGACAGAAGTGCCTGGCGGGCGGTGGTCCATGGGGTCGCAAAGGGTCGGAATCGACTGTGTGACTGAACAACAGCAAAAGGCTTCTTGATTTATATTCTCTGTGACTTGGCTGCTCTTGCATGTCTCTTATGGCAGGGGTCCCAAACCTTTTTTGCACCACAGACCAATTTCATGCTAAACAGTTTTTCCATGGACTGGTAAGTGGTGGTGGTGGGATTGCAAGTGCATAATAAACTATGATAAAGTGCATAATTACCCTAAGAGCTGGAGTTAAGCAACATAGAGGAGGGGCCCGACCACCTGCCTAGCTACTGTGCCTGAAGCCAATGCCCTTGCTCTGTTCTGTGGGCAGACCTGGCAAAATGTATTGAGGGAAGAAGGTTGCCATCAGGGCTCGCAGTGCCCCCCCCCCCATGGCTCGGTTCGGGACAGCCTGTGGCTCAGTAATGGTTGGGGACCCCTGTCTTATGGCTACATTCATGCTTCTTCTACCCCAAGCCTGTGTACTTCTGGAAAGAGATGGAGAATATTCCAAGTTTAAATAGGAATGTTGCCTAAAAGAATCACAATAACTTGTTTTTGAGTAAAAGATGCCTGCAATGGTGCTATTGACAGTATCCTATAAAATCTTTTGAGCTTTCAATGATGGGGGCTAGAGAAAGAAAAACAGTATTGCCTAGTGAAAGAATAGATGAATGGGGAAATGGAGAAACCTAGTGAGGAAGGGAAGGGAAAACTTGAATTGGTTCCTGGTCTCTTTGCTTAGGTGTAATAATATCTCTTATATTAAATAGCCTTATATTTGCTCCTTGCTGCATCCAAGGTGTACCATTCTCAGTGCAAATGAGATAAAACTTCCATGACAATTCTCTCCAGGTGCCCCAGTCATACTGCAAAGTGCTAAGGGCCATTGAACAAAAATGTAAAATGTATAATTAATGCAATAATTGTATAATTTTATTCCCCTTTTCATCAAAGTTGCTGTACATGGTGCATGTATTAAATTATTACTACACTCCCATATCCCAAAACGGTAGATGAATGCAAGCAAGGAAGACCTCAATAGGCTATCTCCAGTTAAACATTTTCTTTGCAAAATAAATACAGCCTGCCGTATGAATAAGAATGAGATTAACTAAAGCCATTAATTAGGATGACATTTTAAAAGAGAAAGCAATACAAGGAATAATTCACCATGTATAATCTTAATGTATGGCATGCAAATGCACAACACTGTCAAAGTGATTTTCATTTTGTTGTTGGCTGTTATTAGGAGGGCTCTGTAAATTAAGAACATCCGTGCTGATTAGTTGCTCCTTCCATTTGTTCGTCATGGACACGAGACTCTCATTTCTCCTCTCCTGGGCGCATGTGCATACATTGGTGAGGTCCAATAGTGAGGGTCAGATTCCCTCTGGTTCTGTAACTGGAACAACACCCGCTGGAAAAAACGGGAAGAATACGCAATGATTCCTGTTGCTGCACATAACACAGGCCCTATAGCAGTGGGAAAAATTTTTTTTTGCCAAGGTCACAATGGACCCAGGAAGGGAAAAATGTCCCCTATGCAAAATGCACAGAAGACACAGTTTTCTACCCTTCAGAAGCTAGATTCTTTTGGTTTTGACTATTCAAAGTCCCAAAAAAGAACATTAAATTCTGAGACTTTGGGTTCTCTTCAAAAAGCATTAATTGATATTTACCTCCTTACACTAGTTTGGTCGCCCTTGCTTGAAAACCAGTCATATCTGACTCTAGGGTTCAGTGCTCATCTCTGTTTATAGCCCAGGGTCATAGCCAGGGAGGCCCTGGGGGGGGGGACAAAAACCCTCCTGAGCTAATAGTCCCCCCACCCCACCCCAGGATGCCAATGTTATATATGTGAGTGTGACATTGTTGCCCCTCCTGCAAATTTTTGTCCCTGATGACCCCCCCCCCATCTAGAATACTAGCTATGGCCCTGTTATAGCCAAAGAGCCAGTGCTGTTTGCATCTGCAGACATTTCCATGGGCATGTGGCAGGCATGCCTCAACATCGGAGTGCATAGAACACTGTTTACCTTCTCACCAAAGTGATCCCTATTTATTTAGTTGCAATTTCTTGCTTTCAAACTGCTAGGTTTGCAGAAACTGGGACAGAGACGGGAGGTCAGTCCATCATGCAGTACCTGGGAATTGAACTCCGACCATCCAGTGAGTGAGTTCAGCATCTTAACAACTAGAGCCACCACAGTCCCCCCCTTACACTATTAGAAGACAATAATCCTCATTGAAGAAGAATTCCCCATTAACATTTGTTTAATATGAGTATATGGCATGGTCAATTATTTCAGGATATCAGGTTTCATATAAATGAGAAGCAAACTTATTTAAGAAACAAGATAGAAAAACAAGGAAGAGTTTGAAAGCAAGACATTGCAAGTAGGGGCCACTTCCATGGGAAGGTCAACAGTGTTCCGTGCACTCCGGTGTCTAGTTATGGCTGCCACATGACCACGGAAACGTCTGCAGAAGCAGACAGCACTGGCTCTTCGGCTTTGAAACAGACATGAGCACTGAACCCTAGAGTTGGATACGACTGGCTTTCGAAAGCTATTTTTAATTAACTGCTTTTGTTTTCAGTGAAGTACCTTTATCTACAAAGAAAAATATAAACAGTATTGCACAGTCATGGCACATACATTACCCTAGTACAATCAAACCTCACATAAAGAGTGCCTCGCTTAAAGAGAAACTCGCTGAAAGGGCAGAATTTTCTCTGAATGTTCGCTTCGCTTAACAAATAAAACCAATCAAAAACTCATTTAACAAATAAATCAGTGTCCACAATCCCCACACACACACACACACACAATTGGTCACTTACAATGGTGTTTCGCTTAAAGAGCAAACTCGCTTAAAGAGCAACCCTGTGGAACGCATTATGCTCTTTATGTGAGGTACAACTGTAGTTGTATTTATCTTTCTCACCTTGTGACCTGCTTTTGTTGCAGGTCTACACTGCCTGATTGTGGGAAAGGAGCTGTATTTATACCTTGGAGGACAATGTATATCACTATTTCCCCCCACTTAGTAGCACTTAGCTTGGTTAAGCAGCGGGATTGCAACACTGACAAGCGATTGCTCTCCGGCAGGGTTGTCTGGTTTCTAAACCCCACCACCACTTTCTTTTACTTGTTAATTATTTTTATTGAAAATTTAATAAACATACAAAAAAATAAGGAAAAAGAAAAATATTTATACCAGCATAAGATTGCTTCTGTAATTTTACATTGCATTTCTCCATTACACATATAAACATTTATATCTTCTTTGATAATTGCATTTCTAAACTTCAACTGGTATTTTGCATATATCCCATTTTGAAGTATCATTATATAAAACCGGTATTTAAAAAAGTTTAAAAAAAAGAAACAAGAGAAATAAACCTAAAACTAATCAATACCACTTTCAAGTTTCTCCCTTAACTGTATGGTTATGCAACATTTTTCTAGTTTCAGATTACAATTGTAGCTACTGTATATACTCAAACATAAGTCTAATTTTTAGCCCCAAAAAGGAGGTCCAAAAAGGGGACTCGACATATACTCGAGTCAACTACGTTGAGAGTCCCAAAACTGTGGTGGTGCAAATTTGAACGTACAGTTAAAAAAAACCAGTAACACTACCATAAAAACTCAAAAACATACCCACACAAATATCTAAATTAATTAATTTTACGGTATTTTCATGTATTTTAATTATTGAAACTACTAGCAGCTGCTGTATTTTTCTAGTTTTAAAGGTCCAAATTAGTTACCTCGATTTATATGCGGGATGACATATAGTTGAGTATATACGGTTTGTTGTTCAGTCGCACAGTCGACTCTGACCCTCGGTGACCCCATGGACCACTGTCCGCCAGGCACTTCTGTCCTCCACCATCCTCCTCAACTTGCTCAGCTCTGTGACCATTGTGTCTACAATACCATCTAGCCATCTCATTTTTGGCCGCCCCCTTTTTCCTTTGCCCTCCACCTTTCCCAGCATCAAGGCTTTCTCAAGTGAATCCTCTCTTCTCATTTGATGTCCAAAGTACTTTAGCTTCATCTTTACAATTTGACCTTCTAAGGAGCAGTGAGGGTTGATTTCTTCTAAGATTGACCTATTTGTTCTCTTCGCTGTCCAGGGGACTCTCAAAACTCTCTTCCAACACCACATTTCAAAGGCATCTATTCTTCTGCGCTCAGCTTTCCTAATGGACCAGCTCTCACAACCACAGGGAATACCATTGCTTTGACTAGATGAATTTTTGTTTGCAATGTGATGTCTCTACTTTTCACTATGTTCCCCAGGTTTCTCATCGCTTGCCTCCCAAGAATTAGCCGCCTTTTGATTTCAAGGCTGCAATCTCCATTTGCAGTGAGCTTTGATCCTAAGAAAGTAAAATCTGTCACTGCCTCTACTTCTTCCCCATCTATTTTCCAGGGACTGATAGGGCCTGTTGCCATGATCTTGGTTTTCTTAAAGACGAGTGAGTCTCAAGCCAGCTTTTTCACTCTCTTCTTTCAACCTAATCAGGAGCTTTTTTAGGTCCTCCTCACTTTCAGCCATTAGGGTGGTATCATCTGCATATCTCAAATTGTTGAAGTTTCTCCCAGCAATTTTGATCCCAAATTGTGATTCCTCCATCCCTGCATTGCGCATTATGTGCTCTATGTATAAGTTGAAAAAGCAGGGTGACATAAACAAAAAAAAAAGCTTCACATATTACATTTAAAGCTTGAATAATTTCATGTCACCTTTTTATGATGAGACATGATGGCTGAGAGGTGGAAGAAAGAGGTTTACAATAGGCAGCTATGACAAGCAGTTTGAAAATGGTGCTCTTTGGCTTTTGGAAGGTTGGAGAATGAAGGGAATGAGATGCAATGGTAGGTGAAGGCAATGAGATCACACTATATGACACAGGCAACAGAAAATGAAATTAGCAAGGCAATCTTTGCCAGGCATGATTCCTATGGGTTTCTCATGTGGAATGTGTGTGCATGAGCATCCTACAATGATAAAGAGACTACATAGAATATGAACTCTGCCCTGCAAAGTGTTTACCACTCTTACAGGGCCTCACTGAAGAGGCTGGGTAAATTCTCTAAAAAGCAAACAACACACCTTGCTGAGTAGATGAATGCAGAAGAGTATATCCCATGGGGTCAGGATTCTGGCTGGACCATCTGGAAGTCACTTAATAGAATTTGAAGTGAAGTAGGAAGATCAAAGAATAATCAAGTAAAATGGGCCTTCTTGGATACAAGAAAAATGTTTTATAAATGCAAAGAAATTCAATCAATGCAGCATTCACTTGCATGTAATTTATACTGTACCAAAAGTTTGCTTGTTAATGTTCTTGTAAAATCTAGAATAATAGATGTGTTGGTCTGTTATAGCACACAAAAAAAGACATACTCTATAATGAAGTACAGCTCACTTTGGCTAAAGTAATATTTTACTTGGTGCACAAGGCAGGTATGGTATGTGTATGATTTCCCCATCTCCCAGCTGAGAGATGTAATGCAGGGAGAACTAATCATCTAAAGAGAGAATAATCTTCATAGCAAATTTGCAATGCATCTCCTAGTCAGCTCTTGCTGAAGAATACTTAAATCTTCTTGGAATGTTAAAACTCCAGAAATCAAGCATACAGTCTGGTTATACCTGTCCAATATGTAAGATTGTCTGTCTGTCTGTCTGTCTGTTTAGCCACTCCATAATAAGTTTTTAATTGGCTTACAAACAGATGTAACAATAAAAAGCAGCATAAAAAGGTGCACAGAATTTCTAATATTATTACACATACTGTAAATGAAAAGGGATTTCATTGGATTTCAAACATACCTTTGATCATTGCAAGAAATTCTTCTTGAAAATACGCCTATTTCTGGGACATAGCATTTTGGAAAAATAACATGAACAGATAGGAACGTTCAGAAAGTGCTCAGTGGTTAACAGGGATGACTCTTCAGGCCTGGCTTTTCCTTCTGGCTCTTTGGTTTGCTATTACAGTAAAACCTCACATAAAGAGTGCCTCGCTTAGAGACTTACTTGCTTAAAGAGCAGAATTTTCTCTGAATGGTTGCCTCGCTTAACAACTAAAACCAACCAAAAACTCACTTAACAACTAAATCGGGGTTCACAATCCCCCCACCACTTAAATAGTGTTTTGCTTAAAGAGCAAACTTGCTTAAAGAGCAATCCCATGGAACACATTATGCTCTTTAAGCAAGGTACCACTGTATTGCTTTGTTCTCTTGCTTCCTGTTGTTTTTGCTTTAGCCTGGGAAAGGTAGTTGGGTGACGATAATGGTTGAGGCTGTAGAGGAAAGACTGAGGAGACAATCAGAAAATTATAGTATGTGACAAAAAGTCACAAATGATGATTTTCAGTTTTTCTTATGCTGATGGCAAAACCCTGTTGCGTAAATTTATGCTGATGTAAATAGGATCCAACTCTGCAAATAAGTAACTTAAACTTATTGAAAACTTCCTATCCTTTCAGGGTTTGAGGCTCCTTTGGGCTCCATCTTGTCCTGTGGGAGCCTTTGGAAATCTTAGGAAGGAAGAAGGAGCATTTAATAGTCAAAAAGCAATGCTGATGGTCCCAATCACCTGGTGGCTTTGATTATTAAAGACTTTTCCATATCATGTCCTGAGGCTCCACAGATTTCCCCAGGGCAAAATGAAGTCTTTACCTGGGTGGGGAAAGGGGGAGGAGTCACAGTTCTCAACCTTTTAAAGCTGGGGGCCGTGTCACGCTCCCTCAGACAGCTTTGGAGACTGGACTGCCATTTTGCCCTTCCTCCACCACATGGCACTTCCTGGTATGGTGCATGCGGTGGGGGGGCCCCGCATGAAATGGCACCATGGGCCGCATCCACCCCATGGGCCGCATCCACCCCATGGGCCACTGGTTGAGAATCACTGTTCTAGCATGTTTTCTTGTACTCATTGTCATTCCCCCCCCCCCCCAGTATTGTGCATGTACATTTATTGGCATATTTCCTATTCATTTTATACCTCCAGGTCTTTGGTAACATGCTTAGTGGTTAAGGCGGAAAATGGAGGAGATGGGATCAAGTTGGAAATACAAGTTGGAAAACCAGACTAAATGTAACATAAGACATAGGAAATTAATTCTGCTCCAAACTTTTTTTCCTAAAGTGTAAACTAATTTGTTTGAGCATCTGTTTAAATTTTTATTTCTTTATTTTTGTCCCTGTGCCTTAATTTTGCTTCTTTGTTCTGGTGTGCCTAACTAATCGTGGATGTTTTTGCAAGGCTGATTTTTCTCTCTTTCAAATGAAAAGCATCCAAATTAATTGCTGTTTGATTGCCATGTAATTATATTTCGACTCATGACAGTTTTGACAAAGCATCATATCTACATTTTAAGAGCAGGATAAATGTTTGACTGATATCTTTACAAAGTGGTAAATACATCATAGCTCACTGGCACTTTTTGAGATTTGTTCATTCCTTCTCCACTTGTCTTCTGCAATGTTTCAGTGGATACCTGATGCTCCTTCACTTCTGTTTATCCCCGAAATCATGCTTAACAGAATGCTGTCATGAGCACTGCTGTCCTATTGTTTAAAGCAGGAATTCTCAACCTTTTTAAAGCCAGGGGCTGGGTCACGCTCCCTCAGATAGCTTTGGGGGCTGGATGGCCATCTTGCCCTTCCTCCACCACATTACACTTCCTGGTGTGGTGGAGCCAGGGGGGGGGGGCACATGAAATGGTGCTGTGGGCTACATCCAACCTGCAGGCCGCAGGTTGAGAATCCCTAGTTTAAAGTCTCCAATTACCTTTGGCATGGCCAGGATGTTAGTTAATGTCCAGTGGGAGCTGCAGAAATCACTTATATTGGATATTTCAGTGGCTGGGTCCAAGCACTCAAATAGTCAAAGGAGAAGCTGTGAGGAATACAACTGGGTGAGAGGCAGTAATAGAAAGAGGAGTTTAGAGCTGCCCAGCAAAGTTACTCATTGACCAAATGAAAAGGTGCCATTCTGGATCTCACAAGATATTCCTGTTGCTTTCATGTCTCTGTGAGGTCTGTGTATACAAGAGATTCTTACTGCCCACTCATAATTCTGGCTATATCTGTAAATATATGTACAATCAGTTCTGCTAAAACACTCTGTATGTCTCTGGCACTCTTGTTTGCAAAATGAAATGTTATATGCCATCAAGACAGAACTGACTTGGTAGTGATCCTAAAAGGGCCTTCAAATTAAGTGAGGTACTGTATTTAATGAGAGGTTTTACTAGTTCCATGCCCCCAAATGAGCTTCCCTAGCTGAGTTGGGATTCAAACTAGGCCTCACTGTATATCAAAATAAATTATATTGTGACAAATTTATCCCGAGAATCACTGCATAGAGGACTAGTAGTTGATACTAATGGTGGGGGAAGTTTACATGAAAATTGGAAAAGGGCATCCACAGTTGCTTAAATTGACTTAGAGAGGAATTTTATTTCTTAGTGCAGGGGATTTTTCATATGTAGCCCAAAACAAAATTTTGAGAAAGTCAGGTTTTAGGTTCTTTGTTTTAAGAGCAAGCTGGCTGACATTAATGCTGTGAAGATAAGTGTTGATCATAGAACTACTGGATAGCTGAGTGGTTTAGGTAGGTAGTTTGAGTCCCCACTATGCCCCATTGACAGGGGCTAGATGCAATGATCCATAGGTCCCTTGCAGTTTGATGATGATGATGATGATGGTGGTGGCGGTGGAGGCGATGCTGATGAAAACGACGGGAGTTCAAAAGTTATGCCAGACACATGTAGAAGACTGCGGTAACTTAAGTGGTTAAGTCACTGAACTTGACAACTGTAAGGTCGGCAGGTCAGCAGTTCGAGACCCAAGCACTTCATGTCCCAGCTCCTGCCAACCTAGCAGTTCAAAAGCAAAAAATTGCAAGTAGATAAATAGTACCACTTTGGTGGGAAGGTAAACAAGTGTTCCGTGAACTCCGGTGTCTAGGTATGGCTGCCACATTGCCAAGGAAGCATCTGCTAGTGCAGGCAGCACTGGCTCTTTGGCTGTAAACAACAATGAGCACTGAACCCTAGAGTCAGATGTGACTGGCTTTCAAGCAAGGGTGACCTTTACCTTTACCTATAATCGCTGGTGCTACAAGACTTTAGACTGTTTCAAACACATAACTTGCTTCTACAAATTCTACTGAGATATTTTATTTCTCTTATTTATGTTGCTGTTGTTGTTGTTCATCTATCTGAATCAGTTTTCACACAGGTCCTTTATTCTCAATAGATGCATGCTAGGTAAGTATGTGGTTCTCTCCAAGGCAAGAGTTGCTGCTAGCTATTGAATTTGACCAGTACAAATGGTTGATAATTTTATTTGGCTACTTTTTAAAAATAATAGGACATTTCCAAAATTTACAGATGTCTTCATAAACAGAAAGGGGGGAGCTAAACATTAAAACAGCTGATATATGAGAGAATGTCAAACTGACAAATTAATCCATCCTGTGCCAGATGTACTGCAATTTCAGGAGAGAATTACAGTGTTCGCTGGTTTTTCATGTCTACTCAGATCAGAATAAACTGTATCAGAAAACACATTGTCATATATCTGCTTAATGATTAATAATGTATGCAGGTCACAGCTTTTCTTAAAACACAATTTGGATCAACTTAAGAAAAGCTTTTAATATTTTTATTTTGTTTTTAAGCTCTGCATCCACATAGTTCTCAGAACAGAAACATTCATATTGTCATTGTGCAACAGCTAGAACCAGACTGCCACCAGCTTGCTGCCTTCAACTGATTAGTATACTACCAGTGACTTTGACCTTGACATTACAGAATCCTAATGCTGTCTTTTCCTCGCTAAAACAAGCTATCTCTTGCATCTCTCCAGAAGTTCAGACAAATGTGCCCAATTAGACTTTCAGCACATACTGTAAGTTGGCAGTGAGGTGTTTATTAGAATTTAAGAAGAAGCAGTGTGCCTGAGGACCATTGCTCTCATTTGGAGTCCCACAAGTTTTTGGTAGGAAGTTGGCTTAGATCAGAGGTTCCCAACCTTTTTTTGACCATATACAATCCCCCCCTCCTGTCACATATAATTCTTATTATTCAAAAAGTGAACTATTCACGTGGAGGAAACCTAAAAGGCCATTAACTGTTAATAACTCATTCTTGAATTGCCCCCCTTAAAAATCAAACAAAAATTCGTATAGTCAAAGCAATGATATTTCCGGTGGCAATGTATGGTTGTGAGAGCTGGACCATTAGGAAAGCTGAGCACAGAAGAATAGATGCCTTTGAGATGTGGTGCTGGAGGAGAGTTTTGTGAGTCCCCTGGACAGTGAAGAAGAAATCAACCCTGACTGCTCCCTTGAAGGTCAAATAGTAAAGATGAAGCTAAAGTACTTTGGACATCAAATGAGAAGAGAGGATTCACTTGAGAAAGCCTTAATGCTGGGACGGGTGGAGGGCAAAAGAAAAAGGGGGCGGCCAAAAATGAGATGGCTAGATGGTATTGTAGACACAATGGGCACAGAGCTGAGCAAGTTGAGGAGGATGGTGGAGGACAGAGGTGCCTGGCGGACAGTGGTCCATGGGGTCACAAAGGGTCGGAATCGACTGTGTGACTGAACAACAACAAAAATCAAATTGCCACCCTGTGGGACGTGTGCCCCACGTTGAGAATCACTGGCTTAGATCAACAAGCAGGCACCACATTTGAGCCTAGGAACAAGGAATGTCAGTGCTGGATCAGAATGAAAGAGGGGCCAACCAAATATCAGGGATGAATGTTTCACGTCTCAGAGCTTGTTTCCATAATCCATGCTTATTTTAACTAAGGTCTGACTTACTTATACCACCAAGCAGTAAACTAGAAGTCAAAGTAATTTCCAAGTGTGGACTTGAGCCCCTTCCTTTCCTCAGTTTTATTACAGGATGCCTGACCATAAACACAAGAATATATTGATTGTTAAGTATCAAGTGATGGGGAAAACCTGGGATTTTCTGAGTATAAGCCCAAAGAGAGAAGCAAAGAGGTTGCTGTAGAAGGCAGGAAGAACATGTGGAGGCATGAAAAATGTGTGTCATGCCCAGTGGTGGGCATCAGCAGGTACGCACCGGTTTACCAGAACCGGTAGCAGAAATTCTGGCTGCCCCCACCCATCCAAGTTTTGAAATAAAGTAGTCCTAATTCAGGTGCAACACAGAGGTTTCCCCCTGGCCATGCCCACCATACCATGCCCACAGTATGGAAGTAATTTTTTTTGGAACCCACCACTGGTCATGCCATAAAGAATTTCTAAGACATATAACAGTGAAGATGTGCCCTCTAATAGAGATTTGAACAGGGAAAACTTTCAGGATTTGGTGTCTGAGATTCGTCTGGTAGTGGTTCCTTATTGGTTTTCATGTCTGTACTTTTCTAGTCATTTTGTTGAACAAGAAATGGACTGGCTCTTCTTTTTTTTGGTACTTTTGTTTTCCTCCTATTCATGTTTTCTCTGGCGCTCATTCAAAATAAAAACACTTAAGAGCCTGTTTGAAAACTGCTGTATAAAAACTTTCTACCCTTTTAAAAGTGTTGGAACAAAGACAGGACTGAGAAACTCTTACCTTAGCAGCCAGCAATGGAAAAAAGAGAAAGAGTTAAAAGTTTATAGGCAGAGGCTGCCCTGCCCTCATCCTCTTGGCCCCACACTCTGCCTCCCTTGCACACAGCAGTGGTTAGGTGTGACACTCTTACCTCTTTCTCTTTTGGTTCCCAGAGGTTTTCACCATGCACATCCAGTGGTGGGCTGTCAAAATTTTTACTACCCCACTATGGGCAGAGCCGACATCATGGGCGGAGCCAACATCATGATGCCATGGGCAGAGCCAATGTCATGATGTCATGACATTGTGGGTGGAGCCAATGAATTTTTAAAAAAAATTAAATAAAAATTAAACAAACATTAAATAAAAATTAAATGAACACATTAATTAAATAAACACATTAAAATTAATGTGGAGGGCGATCCCCTCCAGAAAGCTGCTACCGGTTCAGGTGAACCAGTCCAAACCAATAGCAGCCCATCACTGTGCACATCCCTCCCTAGCTGACAGCACAAATAGAACAATTGTGCTGATGAAGCAAGGAAAGAGCAGTACTCCTTTATACTGGGTATCTGCCAACCCAAGCCCTTAAAGGTCACCCTTGCTCAAAGCCATTCATGTCTGACTCTAGGGGAAGGTGCTCATCTTTGTTTACAGTCAAAGAGCCAGAGCTGTCAGTGTCTGCCGATGTTTCAGTAGCCATGTTGCAGCCATGACTAGTGGCCAGAGCACACTGAACACTGTTACTTTTCCCGTCTAAGCAGGACCTATTTATCTATTTCCATTTTGTTGCTTTCAAACTGCTAGGTTGTCAGGAGGCAGGGCAGATGGTGAGCACTCACTTCGTTGTGCAGCACTCGAGTCATGAACCTGCTGAACTGCTGACCTTCTGGTCATCAAGTTCAGTGTCTTAACCACTAAGCCATCATGGTGCCTTTCCACACTATCAAAATTCCCACTTTTCCTCTCCCTGGATATTCTGGACGGTTGTTAATGGAAACCCTTTCAGTGTTATTGCTTGAAGTTACTGGTCCATGCCATGGAAGCAATCTAAGTTGTAAGATGTTGTAACTGGTCTTGGAAACATATGCCTCCATTGCATAGGACTGGGATATAAATGGTGCTCCAAAATGGTGTCATGCAGTTACTTTAGAGCTGCATTTTGTATAATTACTTGGAAAACATCTGTCTATATAAATAGTATGTGTTTGTGTGTTGGCCTGCATGCAGTGTTATTTTTGTGCAGTGGTAGTGCCATTTTTATTAAAAGTAACACTACTGGTTACAGTGCTAAAATAAAAATAATATAACCTTTTAGAAAAGCCACCAATAAATAGGATAATGACTTAGAAACCAATCGGGACAGGAATTTCAACCAACAGAAAGATTGCAGACAGCTGACCAAAGGGGACCAAAGAGTTTTTAAAAAACACAACTAAAGCCACATGACAGAATCAATATCAATTTAATCCAAAGGCTTGACATTATAAAATATCTATTGAAGTGTGCATTATTTTTAGACAAATGAGCAAAGAGTGGACTTTATGCAGGGGCATTAGCCTGATTCAACTTTGGGCAGAACAAATAGCCCCTGATTCCCCATTGGGTAAAACCCTTCCCCCAGATCCATCATATTTCATTTCACATTTGAACCTAGCAATTTGAACTGGAGAAATGGAAAACCAAAGGAAAAATAGAGTTACAGTCAAGTCTTGCCAACAAATCCCTGAATCTCTGACAGCCATGCCAGCCACTAAAGTATAGGCAGGGCTTAGACAGACCACCATCTGCTATATCAATGATGGTGAACCTCAGACTGAGACCACCATGTGCTATCCATGATGGCACACCTTGGCACTCCAGCTGTTCTTGGACCTCAATTCCCAGAAGCCCAAGTCAGCACTCCTGCCGATCAGGGCTTCTAGGAATTGAAGTTCAGGAATAGCTGGAGTGCCAAGGTTAGCCATCAATGTGTTATATATCCCCTTAAGGCTCTCTAACAGCAATTTACTGTGGGTGTGAAGTGAGGTGCCTTGTTTTTATTTTTCTAAAACTGAGTATAGAACTACTTGTCAGATAAAACAAGGCACCACAAAGAGCTGAGTTCTTCCTTCTCTCTTCATTAATCGGTGGCCCTATCACACAAAGTAATTATTGGACCACCTGTTGTATCACAGGAGATATCACAGGGCTTCTCCTTTTGGCAGCAACCCTGTGTGCCTTGTAACATTTAAGTTTTCCCTTCAGTGTATGTCTTTTCCATGTTTGGGGGCTCCTAAATATTTTTGCTGTTTTCATATCTAAGTAGCCCATTTGTGTAGTTTGGGGTTCTTCATAAATGTTTGGTTGATTTTATACTGGATAAACAATCCTGACAAATGACACAAACTGCATGGTATCACACCAGATATGGTTAAGTGTTGATATAGTGCAGGGATTCTCAACCCGTGGGCTGGATGTGGCCCTCGGTGCCATTTCATGTGCCCTCCTGCCTCCATCACACCAGGAAGTGCCATGTGGTGGAGGAAGGGCAAAATGGCCATCTGGTCCCTGAATCTGTCTGAGTTAGCGTGACCCGACCCCTGGCTTTAAAACTCCTGATATAGCGGCTTGTTCTTTATGTGCCTGTCATTTTCCATCCACCCTTTAGAGATAAAATGAGAAGATGTTTTCCAATCCCACTGAGCTTCAAAGTACTATCTTGATCTTAAAGTAAGATGAATTATCAAATGAGATTGTGAGGTAGTTAATACGAAAAAGGCATTTTCAGCAGTGGTCTCCTTCTTGTGCAGTGTCTTCTGCAGATATACTTGCTGGTTGCCTGTGTTGTCATAGTTTTCATGCATGTGGAAAGGCTGCCCCCCCCCCCCGCAGTTCAGTCATTTTTGAAAGATGTGTTTATCCTACTTAGATCTTGCCACCATTGTTCATGATACTTTGGTGTGTTTTTTTAACTAGCTCTGTGCATTGACTTTTTCCTGTGTTTTGCATGGCTTTATTATATTCTATGATTTTATGTTATTAAAGCTTTACTTTATGAACTTCCGTGTGCCCACTGAGCGATACAGAAATGTAATACATAAATAAAAACAGAAGCAAATTAATGGGGCTCCTAGAGATTATTGCAGGGTAAACCGGTAGCCTAAATATAGTGTTTACTGTGTGATCTGCTGGTAATGTACTCCTCTAACTGCCTGACAACCATGACTTAAAATGACAGAGTTTACAACAAAGATTGAGTTAATTTGCCAGTTTAAACAAGGATTGTGGGAATGAATTGTTGCCTATACCAGCATTTTAAATCTTTTAGAAAATTCTGGATGCCATCAATGAGGACTTAAGTTTAGTCAATAACAAAGCCAGGAAAGTGGCTTCGTTTTGGCAGTCCAGGGTTTGATCATGACACGAAAGAAGAACCAAAGAAGCACATCCATAATCCAGGAAAAGACATAGCAGGTCTTGTAGTATGAGGGTTTAATTGATGTCTTGCATGAAGTCTTCCTCATAGTTCTCATCCTGTGGATGGATTTCTGTTTGGGTTATACTTCTCTTTCCATCACCACTGCACTCTCTCTGGGCTCTGTGCCTTTTTCAAAAGATAGACCTTCATAATATAGAATAAACAGATGTTAATCCTTTAGAGCATGGATACCCAAACTTTTTTTTAGGTGGGCCAGTCCTGCCCCTGACACACAGGTGCGGGATCAGGAGGTGGGTTGTTCCAGTTGCTTACAATTTTGGCGTTATTTGTTGTGGCGGTCGAACTTTCTCCGTGTTGCCCTGAACATGGATCTACTCATCCCGAAGGGAGCAGAAACCCCTGCCAAAGTGTGTCTCTGCCTTGTTAAAAAAAATTGTGCTGCTTCCCCTTGTTCAAATCCGCAGAGTTAGGGACCTCACAGAAATGACTACATTTCCTAGACTCCCTTGACCCGCAGCACTGAGGGGATGCAGCAAAAATTTTTTACAAGGCAGTGATCCACTTTGGCAGGGGTTTCTGCTGCCTTGGGGATCAGCAGATCTACATTCAGGACAACAGGGGGAAAGTGCAACCACCACAACCGCCGTCACCGTAAGTGATGTCGGGCTGGTGGGGGCATGTGTGTGTGTGTATGGGAATGCCCGGGTTCTTACTGCAGGCCTGATTAATGAGCCCGCAGGTCGTAGTTTGGGCACCCCTGCTTTACACAGTAGGTGTCTCTCTGAATTATGGGGACTATTCAGGTGAGCTAAATGGGTAGCAGTACTATACATGCACCCTGTCAGTGCTGTGCAAAGGCAAATGGAAAACAATTCCCAAGCACAGGCAAAAAGAGATTGGGAATTGCTCTCATTGCTATAGGTAGCTTCAGATGGCAACCTTGATAATCTGGTTCAGATTGCCATTGGCATTTTATGACATCTGAAGACACCTCCTGTGGATGAATTGAGGCCAGGGGCGTAGCTACCGCCGTATCTGCCGTATCAATTATACGGGGCCCCCGGGCCCCGGGGGGCCCCAACGTGCGTAAGCAAAACAAATCTTTACCCTTCCTAAGGGCCCCCAAACAAATTTTTATACGGGACCCCGCCAAGGCACGCTACGCTTCTGATTGAGACAGTATGTGATGTTATAATTTCTGGTTCTCCAAACCCATTTGCTCTATGGTCTGGAAAGCATTTAAGTCATGGAATTGTACAGCTACGCATTGAGTGAAGAGGAATAAAATAAATGTTAAACAGCTGCTTCAGCCACTAAACCTGTCCATTCACAAGTATTATAGGACTAAAGCAAACAATGCTCTAGTGCAGTGATGGCAAACCTTTTAGAGACCTAGTGCCCAAACTCAGCAGGCTGCCATCCGCATTGCAGAGGGGTGGGGTGAACTCTGTGCTGGGGGAAAGGGAAGAATCACTCCCATTTGTCTGCTGGGTAGAGGAATGGGGCAAACTGTGTTGTGGGAGGGAAGAAACACTCCCATTGGGCGGGGCGAAGTCTGTGTTGGGGAAAGGGAGGAAGCACTCCCATTGGGTTGTTGGGCAGAGGGGTGGGACAAACTCTGTGCTGGGTGATGGTGTACGTGCCAACAGAGAGGGCTCTAAGTGCTCCCTCTGGCATGGGTTCCATAGGTTCGCCACCATTGCTCTAGTGCATCTTAGTATGATATCTACAGGATTTCAGGATTTCACTGAACAGATTTTCTTTAGTCCATATCTAAATAGAAAAGAAAACTTGCACATCATCATCAGACGATGCTGTCCAGGTTCTGAGCTGTTGCCTTTCCATGATATGGACTGGACAAGGATTAGCAGGTTGAAGTTGAATTCAGACAAGGGAGGCCCTGTTGTTTGGAGGGACTCCTGCTTGGTTGTATAGATTCTGGCCTCATCTGGATGGTGTGATTTTACCTCTGAAGGATCAGGTTTGGGATCTGGGTGTGATCTTGGATCACTCTCTCCCTGGAGAAGCAAATATATGCTATGGCCAGGTCTGTTCTTTTCTGTCTTAGACAGTTCATTCAGATTCATTCATTCCCACTTGGAAGTCCCTCCTGACTCTAGTCCATGCATCTTGACAATCAGTTCTTCTTTCATGTCCTGATCAGACCCTGGACTTCCAAAATGAAGCCACTCTCTTTGCTTTGTTGTTGTCCAAACACAAGTCCTCATCGGTGTATGTCTCTGGCAGCAGTTGGCAGACCAGCAAATGGACTGGACTCTGTTTCTCTCCACATTCACACCATGTGTTGTTGTCCATCAGCAGTCCCGTCTTGAGCATGTTGGCCTTGCATTTAGGGACTCCAACCCTCAGCCTATTCAGGGTCCTCCAGGTGACATAGGAAAATTGAGATTTTCAGCTATACCCACCTTTAATGATGTTCCCTTCCCAGTGAGCTCCTTCCTCCATCTTCTAATTTGGTTTTGCTCTTGTGTACCCTCAAGAATATTTGTTCTTGCCATAAAGCTCTTCCTGGATCTGAGATGGTGGGCTTGAAGCTCATATCTGTTCAAAGTGTGTCGAGGGTCATTCTCTTGCTTAATTCTCTCAGCATCTCTCCTGATGCTTATCTCCTGATCTTAGGTGGAGAAATACCAACAAAGGGGTATATCTTTTCAACTGGTGTAGATTTAAGGCATTTATTGCTACACACTCTACATGGATGGAATTTTTGAAATGGTGGCCATATTAGTCTGTGTTTCAAACATGTCAGAGAGTAAACAAGAACAAAGCAAAAAGAGGAAAAATGTTGTGGCACTTTAAAGACTAACTGTTGTATTTTAATGTTATGCTAACCAACCATTCTGTACCTCTGTACCGATGTATACAAATTGATGCCATGAAGTCTCACGCTTATGTCTGATGATGAAGTGGACTTGATCCATGAAAGCTAACATTAAAATGCAGCAATTAGTTTTTAAAGTGCCACACGTTTTTAGTCTTTTGGTTTTATTTACTCTACATGCAACTATATGCAACTACATGCAGTATGGAGGCTCCAGTAGGTGCAGCACACAGCTGTGAGACTGGTGTCAGGTTGTGGGGAGTCGGTCATGTCTCACTGATCCTTGCTTGTCTGTCCTCGCAAGGGGTACACTTTTGTGTCGGAGTCAAGGTTCCGGTTTTAACATACACAAGTCTAACAAGTTCAAATTAGCAATGTTAAATTGGTAGTCATTTGTTGGTTGGTGGGGCTCAAAATTTCCGCAAAGTGATTGCAAATGCAGATTATTCCAGTTGGTGGACAGTCCCTTTCTTGGTGTATGCCTTAATTTCTACAGAAAGAATCAAGTTTAACCATGAGCTAGTATCGTTAAGAGCAAATGAAGGCCACTGGAATGAGGACAGTCCTGCTCCTACTCATCAAATCATCCAACCAATCAATCAGGCATCACAATATCCATCCAATATCAGGCCACCTCAACAGCATTTCCTCTTGCCAACATAAGGTCCTCCTCAGTGCATGTTGAAGGGCATTGTGTGCATTGTATCATATGGACGATTGTTTGCTCTTCTCCACATTCTCACAGGCTACCATCTACTGGGAAACCCCACTTTCTCAGATTAGCCCTTGATCTTCCTACCCCGGCATGCAGTCTATTTAAAGCTTTCAACACAGGCTGCTGTGATCCAGCCCTCCTCTGACTCCAAAGATGAACTAGATCAGGAGGCACTCCCTATGCCCAGTCTGGTTCTGCCTGCACCCAAGCCTGAGGATGCCCTGAGCCAGGGACCTCAGCCTGCCCCTGGCCCAAGTCTGTTTTCCCTGGCAGCTGACCTGTCAGATCAGGAGCCTAGCTCTAACAGTGATCAGCCCTCAGTCAGGGAGAGGTCAAGGAAACCGCTACACCTGAGACATGGGCAGGCTAGGGCAAAGCACCAAAGAAGGCTCCCAGCTGATACCGATTAGCTGAGAGGCTTATAAGCAAGCTTCTTGCAGCCTTGACAGCATCAGTATAACTCTTGTGTGAAGACCGACATACTGCTTGACTCCAGACTGCCTGCCTAGACTCTGACTTGCCTGCCGTGACCCTGACTACTCTGCCAACCCTGACAATGCCCCTGGACACCCATTGGATTAGACTACTGATCCCATTGGATCAGACTACTGGTAAACAGACCTTGGCTTGCCTCTTGGACTTTGGTATCTGGACTATCTCTAAACAAGACTCTCTGTGTAGTGCCACCGTGTGGCAACTGTGCCTGCCTGGGCAGATCAGCACACAGGCCATGCTTATTTGTGGCCAGGTGGTAGAGAATCATATGATTTTGCCCAGTTATTTGTTAGCTCCTTGCTTGTCTTCCAAAGTTCTAGGGTGATCTTTGGTGGCTGGTTGTTCGGAGGGGTTGTTTCAGTCTCTGCTTTGGTGGTTGGCGATTAAATAGTGATCCTGACACATCTTTTTGTAATTCTCTTCTGTCCTCTTTTTTTGGTCTCTACTGTGTGTGTTTGGAGACAATAGAAACCCTACATCTGCTATGTAATAGTAAGATTTCCTGGAACCATTTTTTAAAAGGAAAAACATTTCTGCTTTGGCAGTTCATAATCCTGATTATAGACTGATTATTTCCACTTGGACATGACTCATAGCATATAAATTGATGTGCCAATGTTTGGAGTACTGGCAACTACCTGACCTTTGCGTATCATCTTTGTGAACAGGATGGGACACAAGCCATAGTGTGTATATATGTTCTGCATGATAATATCTGCAGGGCCACAGAGTTCACTAGGAAATTGCAGATAGCCAATTTGTCTCTAGGAATTATTTAATAAGACTGCATGCAAGCTTAAATATATTGCTGCAAAAGAGACCTGTATTTTAAAAATACAGTGTTTAAAATAAACTATCATTATCATTTGGTCACAGTACTTTTTTCCTCATTATCTGAGTCTTTAATGATATCAGTGATTAATTGCATTATTTGCACATGTTCAAACATTCCCCTTTTCATATCCTATATGTAAAAGGCAGCTGCTTATATATCACCCATAGCCAGTGGTGGGCAGCAAAAAAAATATATGCTACCACACCATGGGCGGAGCCTATGTTGTGGGTGGAGCCTACATCCTGGGTGGAGACTACGTTGTGGGCGATCTAGTCATGCCTGCCATATGGCTATGTAAACATCTGCAAACACAGGCAGCACTGGCTCTTTGGCTGTAAATGGAGATGAGCACTGCACCCTAGAGTCAGATATGACCACCCAATTTCACCACCACCCTGCCCAAAGGCCACCAAATTTTGCTATTACCCCCTCGGGGGGGGGGGCTGTTGCTGCGCACCACTGCCCATAGCACTTAGAATACTCCCTGGATGGTTCACAAGGTAGTTAATATTTTGCCCCAACACACTGGGTGTTCATTTTACTGACGTCAGAATGATGAGTCAACCTTGTACCTATCTGGATTGAACTCAGATTGTGAACAGTACTGCAGCTCAATCACTGTACTCCAGGGGATCTGTACATGCATACATATCTGTGTTTTAGTCTGTATGCTACACAGAGCCATGAAAATTTATATACACAAGATGTTAATGTTAAAGGAAGCTTAACAGCTTTACTTTGTTTATTTGATAGAACTATAAGTTATATGTCTCCTACAGCAGCCAACGTCTTCATGACTTTGGTGTTCTGCTTTAAATCCAAAGACTCATACATTGATTTGTAAAATTTATGTGCCAGTCTAAAACTAATTCATTATATATACTAGTAGTAGCCAAAATGGTGCTGCTGCCACCCCACACAAATAAGGAGAAAAAGTGAACATCAAACAGACCAGACTCAAAAAATCCAATGAGAAATATGTTCAGTGACCACAGAATGCTTTCTAGTTTGGGAGTACAAATTTGAAGATGGAAGGGGACATGTTATTGAATAGCTTAGTATTCTGAGCAGAAAGGCTCCACCCTGCAACAGTCTTAAGTAGTTTCTATTACCTAATAAAGGAGAGGGTGGTCAGCTAGAGATGGGCTGATTCCTTAAGTCAATTTCCATGGGCATTCGTCTTCTCCTGCGTCCAAGTCCTTTCCATGCCAATTCCATGTGGAATTGCTTGCAATTTTAAAAAATCCCCATAAATGTTAGTTTGCATCTTTTCTGGTAAGTGTATGGTAGATTGGGTGCATGTCTCATGTGCCTAATACATTTTAGCAAGGTACATAATATTTTAACTTATTTTGCACATGCTTGAAGTGGCTTAGTGGTTAAGACACTGAACTGAATGACTAGAAGGTCAGCAGGCCAGCAGTTTGAGTCCTGAGTGCTGCACGATGGAGTGAACTTCCGTCTCTGTCCCAGCTTCTGCCAACCTAGCAGGTCAAAAGTAAGAAATTGCAAATAGATAAATAGGTACCACTTTGGTGGGAAGGAAAATAGCATTCCGTGCACTCTGGTGTTTACTCTAGCCTGCCACTTGTCTCCAGAAATGTCTGCAGACACAGATAGCGTTGGCTCTTTGGCTGTAAACAGAGATGAACACTGAACTCTAGAGTCAGATAGGACTGGCTTTGGAGCAAGGGAGACATTTACTTTTACCTTACAGTTAGTCAAAAAGTTTTTCTTCTTCTTTTATGGAATATATTGCAAGTGCAGAAATGTATTTATTTTCAATGACAAATTGTGCCTATTTCCAGATTTTGCCTCTTTAGATTTGGCGGGAGAGGAGGTGGAAACAGTTGGCAGGATATTCCTTCAGTGAATCAGATATCTTACACATCCATTCCTGTAACTTTTGAAGATGTTTGGGCTCACTTCCTTTCAGTGTGGATGGTGGGCAAGGATGACAGAAGTTTAAGTCTTCTTACCACGCCTGGTTTAGTGGATCTAAGAAATGTGCATGGCGGCTGATATCTCATCTCTCCTGGGTTGTAGATGGCATATCAGAACAGGTTGGGTGTCTTTATCTGAAAGGAAATGAAGAGTGGTTGGTAAGCTATGTAAGGCATGCCCATGTGGTTGCAAGAAAGCAAAAGAACCATTAAGCATATTGAGAAAAATATGGCTGTTTTTGTCCTCCCACCCCCAATCACAAAAACACTAAGCATACCTCCTGCTGCCACTTTTAGCTTCATCCTCAGCTGTTGGATTCAGTTCGACAGGTATGGGGAACTTTTGGACTTCCAGGAGCTTTGAAGAATAATTCCCACAATTCTTTCCCATTGACTGTGCTAGATGAGGAGTAGTAGGTCAATATAGTACGTATCCCTAAAGTTTCTCCAATCATAATAGTGAGATCCAGAAGAACTCTTCTTATGCCTTATCAATACATGATAAGGCATGTAAAGATTGTTAGTTTTGATCTATTTATGCAATTGTGTGCTCTTGCAACGGAGCAAAGATATTTCTATGAATCTTATGCTTTAGAATCAATGCAATTCAGAGTTGACATGAGACGTGTTATCATGAAATAAGTTTACATTTCTTTGAAGAACTATTCTGGGATTGAAGTACAACATGTATATTATCAGAGTGTAGAGTCAATAGCCAAAGGAGGAATACATCAACTGTAAGAGAACACTGTTGCTGATATTTATGTTGCCACTTGTTATTGTAAAGTTGTAAAATATAAGTTCAAGTGTTGTTGCTTTTAAAAATGCTTTTTTGTATTTGCTTGGAATTCTATCTGGGTTACATCGAGATATAATTTCTAGCTATTAATTCATTGTGTAAAAAGGAGTGATATGATTTCTTTGAAATTAATTCTAATGTTTGTTATAACATAACGTAATACTCTAAGTATTGTATGATCTACACAACAATGGACCAAAATAAATGTGAAATATTACTTACTTACTTACTTACTTACTTACTTACATAATCACCTCCTCTTCTACCTTATGGTGTAGAGCAGGGTCCAAGGCAAGCCCACATGCCGTCATCATCCAGGCAGTGGTCCACATTGCCACCAACACCAGAAGTGACCTACCACTATCGGAAGTGCCATTTTCACACCAAAAACATGTAGAAACTTGGCAAAATGCAGCAATTTTGTTTTAAAGGCACAAAAATACTCCTACCTCACTCCCTCTTCCATTTGAAGCATTGGAGGGCAGCAAAAAAGGCTGAAAATGTGTGTTCAATTCATGTGTCACCTGATTGTGGCAAATGATCGTCCCACTCAGCTGCTTGAGTGGGCGTTGTCAGGCCCCTGGCAGGAAAATTTTGGGCACCTGTGGTATAGAGGATTCCACAAAGGATCTCCACTGGGATCTCTCCTTAGACAGCTCCATGGCTTGCCTCAGGTCACTCTCATGAATTGGTTTCTCTTCAGAGTGTTTAAATAAATGTGCAATAATAAGGACAAAAACGTTTCTTCACTTTTTTTGGCAGTGTTCTGACATGGTTTACATCACATTTAATAACGGTTTTCAACTGTTACATTTTCTCCACACCCTTTGCTTTCAAGTCTCCAATCCTGTTTTGTCTTTCAAGAGAAGGATGTGGAATTAGGTGGGTTAAAATTCTCCTTATCCCCCATTGTAGGTCCATTTTTGTTATTAAATATAATGGCAATTTTTGAAATAAAAATAGGAACACTTACATAATATTAAACTTTGGCATGTTCCTTTAGAACTATGGAGGGAAAAATCCTCTAAAGCAAATAAGAAAGAAAGCAGAGACAATGGAGCTTAGAAACTAACCTCTTGGCTAAGAGGAACAAGAGCAGTTGAATAATTTAATTGCTCATCAGCTAATTATATGGTTCTATAATGTTAATGTGTCTTCATCATGGCAGTGTAATAGGTATAGACTGAGGCATATGAAGAAGAACGTGTGGATGCCATAATTATAAGTAGCAGCAGAGCTGGTAGAGTAATTATAATGCTTCATCAGGTAATTAACATATTGTTCAACTTGAAATAGGGAGCAAAGAGTGAAGAAGTTAAATATTGAAGGACATGCCTTTGACATAGGGGGTGTCTCTAGCTGCTTGTTACAAAGAATCATATTTTGTCCCAATGCTCTTCTATGCTGAGGAATATTTCTTTATTTCCTTTGGTGGGGACAGATACCTCAGTTGTTGAGTATATTGTGAATTATGTACTATTCTGATTTCTTACTCCATTGTGAATTAAGCACAAAACCACCTGCCGGCTGTCAATCCCAGGCTGTCCTTAGAAGGCAAAGAGCGAACAAGCGCTTCGCCCCTTGCCTTCTGAGGTGAGCTGGGGGTGTCCGCACGCTGAGCCCTGGCTGGCCTTGGAAGGCAAGGGGCAAAGCGCTTGTTTTCCCCTTGACTTCCAAGGCGAGCAAGGGGTACGTGCACGTTGAGCCCGGGCTGGCCTTGGAAGGCAAGGAGCGAAGCTTCCCCCTTTGCCTTCCCAAGCAAGCCAGGGGTGCATGCTGCTCAGCTGTATCGATTGTATTGTATTATGTTGTTGTATTTATATTTGATATTGTAATATTTGTTGCTTCGTGATATGTTAGCCACTCTGAGTCTCACAGTCAAGTATGGCAGCATACGAGTCTAATAAATGAAATGAAAGGGATGAGCAGCTCGCCCCTTTCCTTCCAAAACAAGCCCGGGGCACAAGCCTGGACAGCTCAGGAGCTCAATGAGTTGGATGGGGGATAGAAAACACCCAATGCTAGCCTATTTCAAATGGTGCCCTTTATTTATCACTATGTAGAAAAATGTTACACAAATACAATGATATTGACAGCTTGCATAAATAGTGAGCTCTTTAAGATGCTAAGGGTCTTAGATCCAAGACCCAAGCAATAAGTGTGCAGGTGATATGATGTCCTTTGCCATCAGAATTCAGATCCAGGATAGGGATTTGTTGGGATCATCTCCACTGTGCTGTGGCACCCAGCTGGTTGACTTTCAGAGCAGGCAAAGGCTTTTCCTAGCCCCTCCAAAAGCCACCTGGCTGGATTGTTAAGCCCCTTGGCAATCACATGGATGCACGACCAGTGGTACCCCTGTACAACAACAACAACAAAAAACCATACAGCGAAGAACCCTGTAGAACAGAGTTTTTTCATTGTATGAGGTACCACTGTAGAATAAAATCAGTTCTTAACATTTATGCTACATTTGGGACAGGTATCTGATTTAAAAAGAATAAAACAGCACATAAAACAGTTTAAAAGTTTAAAAGTTATAGTTATAAAATAAGGATACAAATGTCTGTATACAAATGCACATAAGGGATACAGTATACATCAGTAGGATACAAAATAGGATTACAAGTGCAAATTAAAAATCATTACAGTTGGTTTTTAACCTGTCCCCACTGTAGCTGGTTCTCTCTAATGCTTCGTACACTGGTTGCTCTCCAGGCATATCTGGCAACAGTGGCCATCAGGTCAGTGATTCCATCTGAGAGCATGGTTCTAAACTTATGCTTATTCAGCTCAATTTGAGGGAAGGCAGCAATAAGGTCATGTCTAAGGTTACCATAAAATTGGCGTTCCAGGAGTACATGTTCAGATGTCTCTACCTTCCCAGCCTGACAGATACATAAGCACTCCTGAACAGGAACTTTCTTAAATAATCCCTCTCTGAATACTGATGGTAACATGTTAAAATGCAAAAGAATGTATGATCTCCTATGCTCTGGGTTACTTAAGCTGGATAGGTAAGATATTACTAGGTGGGGGCATTTCAAAAAGTGGACTATTTATTTTATTTAAATCATGTTGCTGATGGATATCTGATATCCTTTGTTTTATTATCTCTTTTGCTCAAGCAGAGCCAAGAGAAACAGCTAACTGCTTTGAGAGGTCATACGAAGCCAGTTTTTCTTCGAGAATAGATATTCATGGAGCTCCTGAGGTATCTGACATTGTTAATTTCAGTAGACCATTTGGGGGAAATAACAAGAGGACTTGGATTCTGTTACAGGTTTTGAGTGCTTGTTTGTTTCATCCTCAAATAGTATAAGTACAGTCAAACCTCACTTAGCGAGCAACTCGCTTGGCGAAAAACTTGCTTAACGAGCAGGTTTTTCAAAAAGTGAGCTGACTCGCATAACAAATTTTTTTGCTATGCGAGTCTGACTTCCCCTATGGAAACGCTCACATAGCAAGTTGGACTTTCCCCAAAGAAAACTCGCATAGCGAGCGCTTATATGGTGAAAACTCGCGTAAAGAAAAAAATTCGCTATGCAAGTTTTTCCCCTAAAAAAGTTTGTTATGCGAGTTTTCCCATAGGGATTTCCGCTATGCGAGTCTGACTCGCATAGCAAAAAACTCGCATAGCAAGCAGCCTCGCAGAACGAATTTAATTTGTTACGCGAGGTATGATTGTATTCTCTTTGCTCCATGAGCCAGAGTTGTAATTTGTGGTGCACTTGGTAAGGAGAGAGAAAGAAAATTATTGTGCCAGTAAAGCAAAATACGCAAATAGCACAACTAATATGTTAAGACAAATAATGGAAATAATGCAGATAAAGAAGGACTGATATTTTCTTGTGTGAATTGCTAGAAGCATGAGGATGGTTTAATTCTATATTGTCAAGATTTCAAACCATTGTTAAATGACCCGGCACATAATCATAAACCAAACATTGGTCAAAACTGTTTGAAAAAAGTTAAACTATACATTTCAGATAATCCTGTTCCACTTGTTCTGGTCTTCCAAGAATTAAAGATGCAGAGAAGAAATCAAGCAAAAGAGCAGGGTATTGGCCATTACCCAATCCTGGTGGATTTGCTGGTTAAAGTTGAAAGTCTTGTATGTCTATTTGGGACATACTGCTTGCAGTTACTTGGTGGGAAATCAAGAAAAAAAATCTCACTTCACTCTGTGCAAATATTTTTCCCTTCACAATTCTTGTGGGCAATTTTGGGTGGTGGGTTTTGTTTTTTTTTAGGGGGAGAACATTTCATGGTATTTTTCCCTGAAGAAGCATCAGTTTGCAATTACAAAATGGCTTCTTTTTTTTACAGGAATCTCGGGAAAGGGCAGCGGGCTATTTAAAATGTTTCAACTTCTTACATAGAAGAATGGGGGGGGGGGGAGAAACAAAAACAGGAAAACCATGACTGGGCCTGGGAAATTAGGAGATTTCATGGAGAGGGAAATGTTACTGCACATTAACAGATAAGAGCACCCAGCCATCAAGTATAAATGAAATGAGAGGGAGTTAATAGATTTTGAAACTGAGTTCTTAGAAAGAGAACAAAATGACTTCCTATGTCAGTGGAAGTGGTAAAAGGATGGGCCTCATGGCTCTTCTAGCATTAATTGCTTGTAGAGAGGATGATTCTCTTGGGTTTGTGGTATGGGGTAATTTTCCTACCCAATCTTCCTCCATTTTTTAATATGTGAGAAGGAACAATTGCTTTCTAAAATCTATTATTTCATGGAGTGGAAAACCTAAATAATTAGTTGGACTGTTCTTCTTTGCTGGTTCTTTTTGTATTGCCTTTTCTAATTTGAAATGCTTGGGTATTTTTAATATTCATATTTGCTATCTTTGATATAATTTGTGCAAATGGCCCCCATTGTATATCTGGAAATGCTTTAGTATAGAGCATAGAGAGTATGTTATTTTATCAAGTCTATTCATTTTGAGTGCCAATGTATATTAAATTCAATGTAGAAAATGGGTTTTTATAACAAAAAGAATATCTACAGCATGCTGAATAGTAAGGCTAAGTCGTGGAAGATGGTTGCATTGTGCCATGCAAAAAACAATCAGTTTGCATGACTAGAAAAGAGATCACTTTTGCATTTGGATATTAAATTTTGATTTGAGTGACATAGTCAGAGTGACAAACAGACACAGACCCATCTTTCATTACTGCATGTTTAAAACTTTGCTATGCTTACAAAAGTTCAAAAGTTGGGTGTTAGTCTTTAAGGCATAATATGTGGGCTAACTGTGGATATCATGATTTCCAACATCCCATCCTTGACACTTCTCAGGACCTCTCTCCAATCTCTCTTCTTCAGTGCTACCTGTCATGAAACTAAGTGTCTTCTTTCAATATGCTTGTTCACTTCTTCTCTGCTGTTCCTGATAACACAAGACACTTTCTCCTCTCTACCCTTATCACTGCCAGATCTCAAGACCTTTTCTAACCATTACAGTTTCTAGTGTACTGCATTATCTTCTGTCATTTTATAAATATTCATCAGCCCCCACCCTTCAGGTATTTAAGATGACAATAAATATTATACTCTTTTATATTACAAAACAGGACTTTAACACCATTCCTTGGTTGAATAGGGCTATTTTTACCAGATCATGGTGCCATGAACTCCCTTGCAGTTGAGCTATCATCCTACTTAACCAGCAGGCCTCTTCTTCCCTTTTAGCTTTCTAAGGATTTTATAATTAGTATAATTAGTTTATAGTTACATATTATAATTAGTTCAGGTTTGACTAAAGGATTAAAAAGAATGAATTTTACCTTTTGTTTACAAAACTGAATACACACAAGTGCTTAAAACAAGTGTTTGAACTTTACATTAGTACCTGTTATATTTGGGGATTTTAAAAAACACTTCAATTCAGGCTGTAACAAGAGAGGACAAAATATCTTGGTGAGAACTTCCCAGACTTTGCAAGGTTTCTAACCCCAGCAGAACAACAAGTGGAAGAGTGCCTTTTCCCATTCTCTAGGTTTACTCCAGGTCAACAGAAGTGGGTTTCACCTACCTGCAGCTTTAGTGGGTTGGACTGGAGTTTACTTTGTAGAGGATTCTGCCACTCAAATGTCATAAAGGGAAGAGGGAGTGTTGTGTTCGTCTCTTCTCCATCCCAGGCTGACTGGCTGGCTTGGTATTTAAATTTTCTTATTTTCATACAGTTAAAGGTAGCCTAAATTGATTTGGATGTTATGTAAAATGCAAGCAGAAATGTAAGTAACCTGCTCTTTCCACAGCCACTCATTTCTAAATTGAAGGATGATCTATCAAATTTGGAGTAGGTTTTAGTAAGAAAATGGAATCTGGTGATTTACCACCACTTTATATGTAATATATTTAGGTGTGTGCATATGATAGTTTAAATGGATATAAAACAAGAGCATAAGATATGGATGCAGTAAAACATGTTTGCATTCTCATCAGGGAGAATTTGCTGCACCACAATGTGAAACCAGGTTTTGGGATGTGGGCATTATTCCTGTGCATCCCCACTGCTCCGGGAGCTGCACTGGTTACCAGTTTGCCTCCGGGTGCAATTCAAGGTGCTAGTCATTACCTTTAAAGCCCTATATGGTAGTGGGCCAGGTTACTTGAGAGACTGCATTTCCCCAAGATTATCTGTCCATCCCACCAGAGCGGACCGGAGGGGCTCCTTAGTTGTGCCATCAGCCAGAGAGGCTCAACTCTCTGGCACTAGAAAGAGGGCCTTCTCCGTATCCGCTCCGGCTTTGTGGAACCACCTGCCTTTGGAGTTGCACCTCCAGACGGAGCTGTTGGCTTTTAGGAAGGGTGTGATAACTTGGAAGGGTGTGACCCCTCCCCGCTGGCTTATTTAACATCTTATACTTAGTCTTCCTCTTCTTTACTCCATTACTTAAGGGAACGAGACATTGTTTTAAATTGTTTTTAGAGTTTTTAACTATGTTTTGCATGTTTGTTGATTGGTTGTAGTCTGCCCCAAGTTGCTTATGCGAGTAGGGCAGAATATAAATTTAAATAAATAAATAAATAAATAAATAGGAAACCACTCCTATAATTTTTCTAGGAGCAGAAAATGGCTTTTTTCTTAACCATCTCAAATATGTTTAGCTAGAGTAGACAAATGTCCAAAGGAAACAAATGTTAAAAGAACCAGGCACAAACAGGTTGTAGAGAGAAGGAAAGAAGGGCTTCAGAGGATGTGGAGTTGACAATTTCCTATCTTTATCTGTTTTTATGTTCAGGGCAAAAGAATGTTGCAGGTGGGTATCAACCTCTGACATAAAGGCATTTCTAAGCACAGGCCATTGATTTGAATCTACTCCTGGAGACGAAATGAAGTAGTTGAGTCCTGGTGTGACAAAATGAACTGTACCGCTTCAGGAGCATGTTTGGAATCACATTTCACCTACACATTCCTCTGCTTTAGAAACCTCCTACGAGGAGAAGATGGGCACAGCACGGAGCAGACTTTGAAAGATGTGCTGGTTTTTCTATTTCCAGGGTCCCTTTTGTTTTTGGGGTTTTTTTTGTGGGAAAGTGTTAAAAACGACATTTGCTACCTGAGCTGATCCTTACCTTTTGGTGTACACTTGCTTATGCTTCTGATATACCCTAGCTAAGCCCAGACTGTGTTAAAATACTTATAAGCTGCACTGGTTTCAGTAGGAGAGAATTAGGTAAAGGTCTCCCTTGCCTGAAAGCCATTCGTATCCAACTCTAGGGTCCAGTGCTCACCTATGTTTATAGCCAAAGAGGCTGCACTGTCTGCATCTGCAGACTTTTCCATGGACATGTGGCAGGCATTATTAGACACTGAAGTGCACAGAATACTGTTTACCTTTCGACCAAAGTGGCACCTAGCCTATTTGCTGGTGTATAAGACCCACTTCCCCTCCTTAAAATATACTGGAAAAATTGAGTGCTACTTGTACTGTATATAGTGGTCTATAGTGGGCTTTTTTGGTAATAACGTGGTGTGTCTTATACTCCAATGTTTCTTATACGCCAGGAAATACAGTATCTATCTACTTGCAATTTCTTGCTTTCGAACTACTAAATTGGCAGGAACTGGGACAGAGATGGGAGTTCATTCCATCACGCAGTACTTGAGTCTCGAACTGATGACCAGCCAACTTCCCAATCATCAAGTTCAGCGGCTTAACCACTAAGCCACTGCAGTCCCTTAGGAGAGAATTAAGTGTGTGCTTACTTGTCTCCTTGATATAAACAGGGCTGAATGTCCTTAAATCCGTTTTGGATTTTAGCTCTGTAACTGAATTCCTTTAGAAACAGCAGGGATTTGTCTAATGAGTTGGATGGGGGATAGAAAACACCCAATGCTAGCCTATTTCAAATGGTGCCCTTTATTTATCACTATGTAGAAAAATGTTACACAAATACAATGATATTGACAGCTTGCATAAATAGTGAGCTCTTTAAGATGCCAAGGGTCTTAGACCCAAGACCCAAGCACTAAGTGCGCAGGTGATATGATGTCCTTTGCCATCAGAATTCAGATCCAGGATAGGGATTTGTTGGGATCATCTCCACTGTGCTGTGGCACCATGTATTTTGCCACTCTCCAGCACAGCTGGACACGGGGACTGGAGGAAAAGGGAGCTTCTTCTGACTCATTTGTCAGCTTTGGATCCACAGGGACAAACAGTAAAAGATGCCAGCTTCCTAATTAGAAAGTGATAAAATGTTATTCCTCCAGAGACACTTCTCCTCAAAGCTGCCGTATGTGTGCAGTCAATGTGTAAATGAAGCCTCTACTTACTTCCCAGTGATCAATTGACAAACAAGTAAGATAATTTACAAGCTGCCGTGCTACACAAACAAACTTATGAACACCTTAGGGAAGTACTACTTCTGATTGCAAAACTGATTTTCAACAATCCATTCCTTTAGTTTGAACAGCTTGTGTCTCCAAGACCCTCCTGTCAGATTTACCTTATGTTACCTCTCCGACTCTGTAGCAAACCATCACAGAGGCAACCCAAGCCTTCCTCAAGCCTGCCAAGGGAGCAGATGTGCCATCTTCCTTTGCTCCCTTCTCTCTGTGCACTTGAATTGTGTCCTCAGCCACACTTAATCCTGGAAACTATTCCTGAGTTTAGCTGACCCAGCAAATGAGACAGTCTCTGTGGGTATGGTAGGTGCATCTAAGGGCTTGGCCAGACTGAAACAGCTGGGATGCCTGGAAAAGCCTCAGTACTCACTCAGAAGAAGGTGTCGAGATTAGCGGCTGCTTCTCTAAATCCTACAGGACCTGAGCCCTCAGTCTAGAAGCAGCTGCTCCAGGCCCTGTAGGACTGGACCTTCATCCTGCTGCAGCTGCTAAGATCCCCCCTGAGAGCCCCAGGGAAGGTTCTGGACCTTTATAGACTCCACCTAGAGACCCTTGGTGGCTTATATAAGAACAGGCTCTTCCTCTTGGAAGCTGCCTCAGCAACCAAACTCAGGGGATTTGCAGTTGCTTGGCTCCAGGATCACTTGCTTTCTGGAGCTGAAGATCTCTGCCTTTCTCCTGATTCCTGCTCCAAAATATGCCTTGTTCCTGTGGACTGTTGATTTGCCTTGTCTGCATTTTTCCTCCTGGTAACCTTGCCTTGCTCCTGATGATTCTCTGCTGTATCTGTTCTATTGGTCACCTGATTTTAGCTTGTTTGGACTATGTTTTTGTTGCCTGGATTAATCCTGCATCTCTGGTTTCACTTAGACTTGGAATGGACTGAGATTAGTTACTGTTTGGCCAGTTGCCTGGTTGCCCAGGGTCTTGGTATTTGTGTTGTTTGCCAGCTGCCTATGCTGTCGACCCTGGCAGTGGGAGTGATGTGCCATTTGGCACACTTCTCTTGTCTGAGTGGGAACCTATGCTTTGAGTAATTGAACATTGCCTCTGATTCACCTCAGATAATCAGGGGAAGTAAAAATTTGTATTTACATTTTATTGATCATTGCTAAAGCAAAGAATCAATTGGATTAAGTATAATATATTTTCCAATAGAAGGGTTTGCTTTTAGCCCATTTAAGTGACCACAGTCAATGTGAATGGGCTTAAAGTGAGTGTACCAAAATAGAAGAACACCCTGATGGGGCGGTGGTGGTGGTAGAGTTTCAGTATCCACAGTGTGTGGAGGATGCTCTAACTAGGAACAATCCTTGAGAGCTCTAAAGAATGGCCTATGTTCCTTGTGTGGACATGATCTATTTATTTTTAACCAGGCTTGAATACCTAGAAAATAGTTTTAAATTACAGTCACCTTTTTGCAGAATTTATTAAGAATGATCATAAGATACCGATATGGTAGTGCATATCCCCAGATGCTGATCTCCAAGTCCTTTCTGCTCTGCTTTTCAAATGCATCTGGTAGAAAGAAACTATTTATTTTTTGTTGATAGTGGAGTTAGCAACAGTTTGGGGCTAGAGGAAGTACTGCCCATACAAGCCTGATGGAAAAGTGCTGGCCTTCAGTTTCTTTACACAAGGACTTCCTGACGGACCTTATTTGTCACTAAAAAGCAAGTCTCTGTGGTTTTCATCAGGTAGCATGGAAATTAATGAGTCCAATTTTATGGACATGAAAGGAGCCTCATTTGGGTGTCCCCTGATAATCCTTTCAACCCAGAGTAATCTCTGACATGAAAATTAATTATTATCTCATTATAAGTAACTTCAGCTGGTCCATTCATTAATCATTTAAAAGTGGGAACCGAAAGAGCTTTGGGATTTGGTGCCAACTTCCCTGCTCCCCTGCCACTCCAGCATTCATTTCATGCAAAAACAAGGAAACAAACAAACACCCTGAAATGGGACTGATGTTCCCTTTGGTTGAGCCGACCCTTGTAGACTGGCTTGTGGCTATATCTTGGATTCTGTTCCATTCAAATGTAAACAGCAAAGTTCTAAGCCACATCTTTCTTGGATCCTATTTATGATTTGCATTTGTAATAATACAGTAAAACCTTGCATAAAGAGTGCCTCGCTTAGAGACTAACTGGTTTAAAGAGCAGAATTTTCTCTGTATAGTTGCCTTGTTTAACAACTAAAGCCAACCATAAACTCACTTAACAACTAAATCCGGGTTCACAATCCCCCCCCCTACCAAAAGTCACAATTGGTCACTTACAATGGTGTTTCGCTTAGAGCAATCCTGTGGAACACATTATGCTCTTTAAGCGAGGTACCACTATAGTATTCTCAATCGGTTTGTATCCATGTTCCACCTAATTAACAAGACTCATTTGTCGTCTTTGCCTTTTGATCAAAGCACTGACAGTGACTAGGGGGAAATTGGTTAGAGAGAAAGTTTAGGAAGGTGGATCCTGATTTTCTGTTTGTCACATGACAAATAGAAAAAAATACTTTTAAAAATTGTCTCAAGTGGATTTTGGAGTAAAGAGCTTTCAGGAGCTGGCTGGTCTTGGAGCCAAATTTCACATTTTTATTAGGTTTTTAAATACAGTTCTGTGAAATGCTGAAAAATTTGATAAGTCATAGATATTCCCCTATAGAATTTAGTACTACAAGCGAGCCTATCTACTTTTTTTCACACTTAAATAATGTTATAAACAGCATGGTTAATTCTGTGTTCATGTATATGTAGATTTAAGTTATGTGATGGTGAGTAGGTGTGGCAGAGAAGGTGTATATATGATTATTTGGCACTAAGGGGCCTGTTGGTCTTTGTCTTCATTATATTTAGTAGCTATGTTCTGAAAAAGGGTTCCCCAACCTTTGGTTTTGGACTTTAATTTCCAGAAGCCTAAGTCAATTCCCCAAAGCACTGATCTGCCAATGTACTGACTTAGGCTTCTGGGAATTGAAGTCCCAAACTCTAAGGTTGGGGAACCCTATAAAATACTGAGACTCGGTAGGTACAGAGTTGCACAGCTGGTGATTTGGTGACAAGACACTACATTGGCTGCTGCTATCCATAGTATTTTGCTTCTGAGATTACCATCTGGAGGTGAATGCATTTGCTAAAGTAAACACATCCTTCTCCTTGTTCTACAAAAGAAATATTGCCATTATTTAGGAAGCAGGGTTTCTACCCACTGTAATGGAACACTGCACACACAATGGTGACATTCACATGTCTAAGAATATGGAGATACAGTATGTACAAAAGAAGTGTAAGTTAACTGATCTTGTTTCTAGGCATCCCATTTATATAAAAAAATTGGGACTCCATTGTCACCCCTGTATTCATACTATCTTGATTCAGTTAGTGTCTTCCCCCTTAAAGGTTACATGCACACGGTTACATGCACACTAGTGTATATCATAGTATGAGATTGCCTTGTGTTAAAGCACTGGTTCACAACCTGTGGGCCAGATCCAACTCCCAACACCATTCCATCTGGCCCATGGCAATGACCCTGGAAGTGGAAGCAGGTGTATTTACAATAGCTGTAAATGTGCCTGCACGTGTGCAAACACGCCCACCCCAGTTTATGGCAGCATTTACAGCAAGGGGAAATCATGTACCCTCCCCTTTCAGCTGTCTGAGGGGGAGTTTTCTGGCCCACAGTGTGAAATGGTTGAGAACCACTGTGTTACAGCAATGTGCAAAAAACAGTTCTGCGCTAATCTTGTGATTATATCAGAATTGTTTTAATTTCTTTTAAAACTGTCTTTCACAAGGAACATTTATACTATGGGGACTCTGTAACATGGAAAGAAGGATGCAAGGTTAAAAACTGCACAAGTATAAAGGTTTCCCTTGTTCAAAAGCCAATCATATCCAACTCTAGTGTTCAGTGCTCATTTCTGTTTAATAGCCGAAGAGCCAGCACTGTCTGCATTTGCAGATGATTCCATGGTCATGTGGCAGGCATGACTAGACACCAGAGTGGATGCTGTTTACCTTCCCACAGAAGTGGTCCCTTTTTATCTACTTGCAATGTCTTGCTTTTGAACTGTTAGGTTGGCAGGAGCTGGGACAGAGACGGGAGCTCACTCCGTCCTGCAGTATCGGGAATCGAACTGCTGACCTCCCGCCTTCCAGTCAGTGTCTTAGCCACTTGAGCCACTGCACAAGTATGCACTCTCACTAATTTTAGGCAGTATAACCTGAGGGCAAAAGGAACAAAAAGAAAAATATAGAGATTGCATAAGAAATCTTCTTTAAATTCTACCAGTGTACCAGGAAATCAGTCTGAACAAACAGTGCAATAAAATATAGTGTGGAATGCAGTGGATCAAGTCACTAAGACGCTGGCTGGGAGGCGGAAGGTCAGCAGTTCAATTCTTGAGTACTGCAGGATGGAATGAGCTCCCGTCTTGGCCCCAGCTCCTGCCAACCTAGCAGTTCGAAAGCTAGAAATTGCAAGTAGGTAAATAGGGACCACTTCAGTGGGAAGGTAACAGCGTTCCATGTCTAGTCATGCCTGCCACATGACCATGGAAACATCTGCAGAAGCAGACAGCGCTGGCTCTTCGGCTTAGAAACAGAGATGTGCACTGACCCCTAGAATCGGATACGACTGGCTTTCGAGCAAGGGAAACCTTTACCTTTACTACAGATACTATATCCTGAAGCATATTTAATTTAAACACCTTTCATTCTCACCTATACCTCTTACCTAGTTTATCAGAGACAGTGGATGTTCTTACTTTCAACAGTCCCTTCAAGTAGGGTGGTAAATCAGCTATTGTTTATGAGGAGAGGTTAAATATAAGAAGGGATTGATTAGCTGGTCCTAAATTTGCACAAGACATTTGTTGATGCTCAGAGTATTTGTGGAGGGATGCAGTGACAACTTTCTCCACCTTCTGCCAAGCCTACCAAACTGTTTTCATACTGAATAAAAAGAGTCAGCTAATCTGTGACTGATCTGTTTTGAAATCCAATCCTTTTAGATACATTCTCTGTTGACAATCAAAGCAGGAAGCACAGATTGTTTAGCCATAAGGTTCTCTCAGATGTTCTGAAACATGAATTCTTCCAAATATTTGTGAAACATTATTCCTCTAATTGCAACAGTATTTTGGATGCACACCAGTTGAGGTGGCAGGAAGATGAAAGTGATGGGGCAGGACTGATGTAAATATGATAACTGCATATGTTGATTAGGATTTAGTTGCCTCTACTGTTCCTATTATGCAGCAGTTTGAATGAATGTCATACAGTAAAACCCCAACTTACATATGCCCTGAGCTACATAAAATTTGTCTTACATAATGATTTTGTGCTAAAACCATGTCCCAATCTACAACATTTCCCGATTTACATAAATTCATGTAACATGATTTCCTATGGGTTTGCTTTGAGTTACATTAAAAAAATAATTTTTCCTGTGGGTTTGCTTTGAATTAGGTAAAAAAAAGTTAAGCAAAAGCCTACAGAACAGACTTTTTACATAAGTAGGGGTTTTACTGTACTACACCTTGTTGCCACAATTAAATTCAACTTTGAAAAGTAAGACATAGATAACATATCTTAAAATGGGTATACATTTTGACACCCTCTGTATAAATGCAATACAAACCAGGTTTGTTCACATAAAACATCCAAGTGAATTTGGTCATATTAAGTACCCTTCAGTGGACAAAGGTTTTTTCTGTGTGCTGACACAATTTGTAGTTTTGTTTTTTTTAAAATTCTAATTAAAACAATTATCAAAGTTCTCTTGCAATGGCTTGAAACAAATTGGAAATGAGTGCCTGCTTCTCCAAGGCTGAGTATTCAGGAATTTATTCGCTGCTGCGCTAGCCACAGGCTTCTCTTAGCTGCATGCTCCCCAGACTTTTCTAAAACAACTAACATATGTTTTCTGTAGTAATTAGGCATCTTACTAGTGTAAAGGTAAATGAGGAAGTAAGAAAAAGATGGTAGTAGACTTTTTCCTCTATCTTATTACTGTATATTACAAAAGGGGGTGGTGGTACTGACTCTGATTTAACAGGGTCTGCAGTCTGTTCGGAGTTTACTCTACCTTTTGCAGGAATTAAGTGAGGTGCTGAACTCTGTTCCCAGAATAGGGCTGACACAGTAGACAATTCTTGTAAATATTGGACTAAAACCCAATTCTGTCTCTAGTCCAGGTGGCTGCCAAAGTTGCATTGCATGTGTTACAGAAATGGCTCAACAATTGTTGGAAAGTGGGAAGGGGGGGGAGAGATAAGTGAGGAATGGTATATCTCGTTATGCACATGTAATATGAGATTTGAAGAAAGGTATAAATCAAGTTAGTCTGGAAAAGGTTCTGATCATTTCCTTAATTTTACTGATCACCTAATATGTTTTATCATGCCCCAAATAAATATGGTTTATTTATATCAGGCTGGTTATAGCTTCAGCTACTTGTAGTAGTTTGTTCATTTCATCTTTATTGTCCCCTGATTGCTCCATTAAGAGTTTCGTTATAGAGCAGAATTCTTATATATTTCCATGTCTTATTTGAGTTGCTAAAAGGTTTATTTCAAGGCTATCTAGAATAATAAGCATTTTTCTGAAAGGGTATTTGCACAATAATTTAGATGAGGTTGTTATTTTTCTCTTGAAGAACTGCTGACTCATTTTAGCCTGTTACTAAATAAAAACTCTAATGGATTCCAAATAAAGCTGAAATAGGTTAAAAATATTTCATGCATAAGAAATCATGTGTGTCTGTGTGTGAGCATGTACATAATGATATATAGATAAATATAGCCATAGATGCATGTGAGATTGATGTTGGATTATCTTCTTTTCCCTTCCTCTCTTCTCTACAGCAGTAAATAAAAAGTTAATCCACACACATTTACTTGCTGGGATCAGCCAAAGTCATGGCTGTGACCACTATCTTAGCTTCCTTTGCACACTATACTGAAAGTCCTAGGTTTGTTTGTTTTCATGTCAGATATTACTCTGGGTTGAAAGGATTGTTGCAGGGGATGCCCGAATGAGGCTCCTTTCATGTCCCCCATCGTGCAGCTTTTAGGAATCAAACCTGTTTTTCCAGTCTCCAAGCCTAGAGCCTTAACCACTAAGCCACCGGGGGAGCTCTGTAAGTCCTAGCGTCATTCTGTGATGGGTCATTCTTCAGCAAGGTCAATATTTAAAAAATGAAAGTCACTGATGCTCTGTCTGTCTGTCTGTCTGTCTGTCTGTATGTATGTATACATTTATTCAAGTTGGATTAGGAACTTGGTTACCTTCTTTAAGAAGGAACCTGATGTGTTTTTGATAGATACCAGTGATGGTACCAACTCCTTGGATGGGTGGCGGTAGAGGAGGAGAAATAAAGTTAGTGGTGGTTATACAGTACAGTCAAACCTCGCATAAAGAGTGCCTTGCTTAAAGAGTAACTCGCTTAAAGAGAAGAATTTTCTCTGAATGTTTGCTTCGCTTAACAAATAAAACCAACCAAAAACTCGCTTAACAAATAAATCGGGGTTCGCAATCCCCCCCCCCCCAATTGGTCACTTACAATGTTGTTTTGCTTAAAGAGCAAACTCGCTTAAAGAGCAATCCTGTGGAACGCATTATGCTCTTTAAGCGAGGTACAACTGTACATCTTTTTGGTTATACTGAAATATGGAATTTGGTTGCACTTATGTCCATTCCTCAGTAGATCATTTTCCAGGCCAGTTAAAAGTGTTTCTGTCTCCAAACCAGGATGACAGATATTCCAGAACCAATGTAAGTGATCAGCATAACCCAAGACTTCCTGCGGCCGGGGATCCGCCACCTAGGTAAAAAATGGTAAAGTTGCAAGTGGGCCAATAAAAAATTAGCAACAGAAAAATGGTCTAAATTGGAATTTGTTTATTAAAATACTTTGCTTTGAAATGTCCAACTCCTCAGGTCTCCCCACCTAAACAATATCCATTGAAATGAGATCTACAAAATCTGTCTTTGACTCTTCAAAAGCTCCAATACAGTGGAACATCGGATAACGCTAAAATCGGATAATGATGCAAAATTTTGCTTGAGCAGGGTGGGCAGGCGAATCCATCTCGCTAACAGCACTGGCTTCCCTTTGGCCAGGTAAGCACTTTTGAAAAGCGCTTCTCTGACCATAGGGAAGCCAGTGCTGTTAGCGAGATGGATTTGCCTGCTTACTGGGGGTAGGGGGGCAGGCAAATCCGTCTTGCTCTCTGCTTCCCTGCCACCCCACCACTGCAAAGTATGAAGCACCGGCATGTTTGGGGAAGAGAAAGGGGAACCCCCAGTCTCTTTTCCAACCAAGCTAGCAGCCCGATGCTCAGAGTGTCAGTTTGGTTGGGGGGAGGCCAGGTGTGCATGCCCTCACCCCAACCAAACTGGTGCTTGGCCCAATATGCCTACTTCTTTGGAAAGGTCAGTGGGGATTCCACGCATGGAATCCCCAATGCCCTTTCCAAAGAGGTAGGTGGATCGACCCCCTGTTCCCTTTCCTCTTCATAAAGGGAACCGAGAGTTTTTTAATGTTGTGCAATGTACACATCACACAACGTTAAAAACCGGATAACCCTGAGACTTGTGGAACCAAGTCTTATCACTATCCAAGGTATTACTGTATCCAAATTGAAATCTGTCTGAATGGTTTTGTTTGCAAAATGTAATGCAAACTGCTCATAATTCTTTGAAAACAACATTCATATGTTTTCAGCATAACACAATTAATAACTGGGGTGCCTTCAGATGGCTGCAAAGGTGCACAGAAAGTAGAAAGCCCCACAGGTCTCGCTTGGTTATGGAACAGGGTGCTACTAGAGATCAATTCCCCATGTGTCGTGCTATCACAGGGGTTCTCAACCTTTTTAAGCCAGGGGCTGGATCACACCTCTCAGACTGTTTGCAGGCTGGACGGGTGTCCCCCCCCCCGGCCGCATTTGGTGGTGGTGATGGGACCAACCTGAGGCCCCACTGCTGGTGGTGGTGGGAATACCAGTCTGGCCCACCAACACTCCCCCGTGCTGTCACCACCATAAACACTCCACCCATCACCTGTCCAGCTCACAAACATTCCCCTCCATGCTGCTGCTGCTGCTTCCCTCCTTATTGGCCTGCTGTGGGTGAGAGGTGTCCTGACTGCCCTTGCCCATGCTCAGCTAGAGCGGCACCTTGCAAAGACATGAGCTGCCATGTGTCTTCTCCTTCCACCACCATTGCCGCCATCCTTGTCTCCTCTGCCTGTCTTGGCATGTCTCTAACAATACTCCATAGCAGGGCAGATGTTGTAAGCCTTCTTACAACATCTGCCCTGCTGTGGAGCACAGTTAGGGACACACCAAGCCAGGCAGAGGGGGAAAGGATGGCCTCAACAGTGGTGGTGGGAGTGAGTGCATGGGCCAGATGGAATGAACTGGTTGAGAACCCCTGTGATACCAGCAGGGAACAGATCAACACCAGATCACTTCACAAGTCGTCCAGATTTATTTCCATGTAGGATCCCATCCTAAGAGTTGTTTTTTCTTCTTCCATGTCTAGGCCAGACTTAAAACTGCCAAAATGAAGGCACCTTTTGGTGAATTCATTCTGCAATTCCTTTTGCCTGACCTAGTATGAGAAGATTAGCTGGCAACACAAGGTTGCCGTTACCAGGGTACACCCAATAGTGGTTCACAAATGCCCCATTCTTCGAGGAGGCTCTTTCTGTGTACCCCAGAGTTGTTTTAAAAAGTGCAAACAAACCCAAAATAAAAGACAATGAAGAAGCATAATCTTTCTTTTTTCCTTTTAATTGCTGCTTCTATGATTTACAGGATAGCAAAGTGTTTATTAGTTGGGCGACTTAAGTTCAAATCTTAATTCATCTATTGGTTCATTGTGTGTACAGCTGCTTCAGCTTTCAGGCCCAAATTGTCCATGGGGAGGTTTACAAAGATCAATTTTGAAACAGCAAAACAATCAATTTTTAAAAATCTATAAAGAAAAACAGTAAAAAAACAAAGAATTGGCAAACAACAGCCTGAAACCACAGGGGGGAGATGGGGCAAATTAAGCCAAGCTCAAAATACTAAGGGAGAGAAAGTTCTTAATGATATAGCACCATCATCAGGAGGAGGGAAAGAGCCAATCAGAAGAAAGGTGACTTCCTCACCACCACCACCACCACCACCACCACCACCACCACCACCTGCCAGCTGTGCTTCCAGTGGCAGCATTACAAAGGACACGGCTTCCCCACATGACCCCAGCATGGTTGGTGAGGAGAGGAATTGTCGGGGGGGGGGGCTTCACACCCACGGGCACTCCCTTGGGGCTCTAATGGCCCACTAACCCCCAGCACTTCCTCACAGATGGAAAGATGGTGATGCTTCTTTTTGAAGAAAAGAAATGTGGTAGCTCGGCTGAGACACAGTCCTTTTAAAACTACCACTTTCTCATCTGTACACAGAGCGGACCTGGCCCTGGGAAGCCGCCCTAAATATATTTTTATCTTCAAAGTATGGGATGTCTCAGCAGATAACATTCCTAAATGTTATCCGAGGTAATACTGTACAGGTGTTTTTCCTCCCTGACATGCAGGTCACAAGTTGATCAGAGACCATAATGGGCTTTCTCAGCAACCTTGAGATTGAAAGGGAGTCATTTAGAGTTTATCTGAATAATCTATTGTTGCTAATGGCTGTGTGAAGCTGCAATCTTGTGCTTGCTTGTCTGTCGTTTTGCCCACACCCCTTCTCCCTTTGAGCCCCTGAATTTGGTATATAAAGAACATGCCTGTAAGTTTCACTCTTTGTCTGATGAAGTGGACTTAATCCATGAAAGCTAACAATAGAAATATAGCAGTTAGTCTTTAAAGTGCTACAGTGTTTTTTTATTTTATTTCATTTTGTTTGTTTTGTTTTGTTTTGTTTTCTGATATACTTTTTGATTGAGTTTCTCATTGGTAAAATGTGAAACCAGGAAATGGATGTATCAGAGAAACATTTTCACATACTGTATCTGTAAAAATGGCTTGTGTTTTTAAACATGCTGCATTCTAGACATTTGCTCCTGTGTAAGTACCCCTGTGAGCATGGGCACTTACATTGCTTATGTGTTGTGACCTACAAAATGCTTAATGGTAAATAGGGACACATGTGATGATCAAATCAGTCTGGTTTCCTCCTACACTTGAACTTTGTGAATATTTGTAGATTCTGGTCAAAGTACAACCTGAAACAAAATTATTTCCATCTCGATTTATGGGGAGGAGAATAGCTATTAGAACTGGCCTTCCAATTTTCCCATCCAATCCCTCCCTTTTCCATTGTTTCCTGTGTGGGAAATTTGAGGAACTTGCAAAACCCCTTAATGTTTTTTTTTGGGGGAGGGGGGAAGCTGCAGTCAGTGTAGCACATCAAAAAGAAGTCTTAAGTGTACTTATTTGGATGAATTTCACCTCAGCAACCAAGAATCCAGAGAGATTGTTTGGAGGGACACACTCTTCTTCCTCTTCCTCCTCATGCCTTTGTCATCTAGAGAGCTTGCTTTAGTTGTTTAAGTTTTTTAATTGTTCTGCTCAATTTTGTGTCTCTCTCGGGCTGACACTGATAGGAAGATGGGTATAAATGTTGTAAAATAGATAAATAACTAAGAAAATGGAGCTGCTGTTTTTAGGAAATGCTTATGCTATCAGTTGTTACAAAATAAGAAAAATCATAAACTTGAGGCATGTTCTGAATCTTTCAGCTGAGATTATGAATTGGCCTTGTTTCTCTACAATTGGGAGTTCATTTCATTTTCATTTTCTTCCTTTGGAACAAACTTTTTTTTCACATTATAAATTAGCATGTCTGATCTAGCTCTCCCCTACCCCTCCCAGTTACTTTGGGGGAAAATAATTTCCTTGCATTTGTAGTTAGCTTTCACTGGCTGCTGCACACACCCTTCCTCCTATTTATCTGAGTTTCTCAGATTCTGAATCTCTTCCCATCAGATTATCTGAAGGTGCCCCTGATGTGATGCTGATGAAAAATAAGCAGGGGGCATGTAAATTGAAAATGAACATTAAGACTGAACAAAAATATTTGAGGAGTTGATGTGTGTAAAGAATATTTAGTGGTGTTCATGCATTTATGTGTAATGTTCTTTATACCATTAGTATAAAACCAGTGTATTTAGTAACAAGTAATACTTCTGCCCTAACAATTTTATATAAGTAGATAGTTTATAATCAATGCATCATAACATAGAGCCAAATCTAAGGGATACATTTTGCATAGTGTATTTATACAGAGGGTGCCAAATATATATACACATTTTAAGAAAGGGAAAAAAACCTATTAAAACTGCAATACTCTAAATATACCAATAACAAAGGAAATGAATATAAACCGTTTTTGAGTCCTGCAATTACAAGTAGCGCTCAAAGTGTCTGCCATCAGTGTCCAGACACTACTCCTTGAGCAGCATTGACCAAAGTGTCCACTTGTATCACTGTGCTTACTATTTCAATTCCTTCCTGAAGTACCACAATGTAGCAGGTTTTCTATAGTACACCATATCCTTTAAAGGTTCCCTCATAGGTAGTGGTCAAGGGGAGCTTGACTAAGTCAGGAGAATGTTGGGGGAAGTCAACTGCACCTCTTCAGAATGGTATTGCACTCCTCAAATGACAACCGTGCTTCTGCAATTTTCTTTGACTGTTCTGCCTGTCACATGGTGATGCTAGCATTCATTCTTTTGAGCGAACACCATACTACACATAGCCAATTCAACTTCAAAAAGTAAGAAGTAGATAACATCTTAAAGTATGTAGTCATTTTGGCACCCTCTGTATTTTGAAGGGGCCACTGAATCACTGCCTCATTCTCATGAATCATATGTCTCCACAAGTACTGTGAGTGGGATATTGATTTTTTGGATCATACTCTTTGCACAGGTGTTGTGAACTAAGGACACTCACAAACAAACATCACAATCCTCTGAGAGAATTTGAGTTAACCAAGACTCTATTTGCATTGATCCTCCCTTGCCTCACCTCAGTCCTGCTTCCTCATTATTTGCTTGGGCAAGGAACAGCAGAGGTGAAAGGTGTTCAGTATGCCAGAGGATGTTCAGAAAAGAGGTTCTTTGCCTTCGTCCATGTGCTTCTACTATTAGGCAGAGTAAAGAAGCTGTCCCAGGTTGGAGCAGGTTTTTAGAGTATTGTGTTGTGTGAGTTATTGGCCTTTGCTGCACCTCCTGGCTAAATTCCTGCCATCAGATTCAGAGGAAGATCCTGTGCTTTCGCCAGTGTAGAGGCTTTAAAATATTTTGACTATTTATGATTATGTTTGAAGGATACTGTGGATAGTAATTAATAATAATTGTGTATTATCAAATCAATCTTGACTTATGGTGACCCTTTCCAAGGTTTTCTAGGTAGAAAACATACAGAAGTATTTTACTTTTCTTTTCTTTTCTGGAAGCATGCTGGGACTGTGCAGCTTCCTCTATGCCACATATGCTGGCTCTTCTCCCTGTGCTAGGAACTGCTCTCTATTAACTATGTATCAAATATCATTTTATCTGTATATTTGATTTACCATAAACTGATCTATTAGCTCTTTTCTGGAGAAGACAAATACTTCTATGCATAAACTATTCCTGGATTGTGGTTGTCAAGCTCTGATTTGGCACTTTGCTTGCGAACTATTGAGAAATCTGGATGGAAATATTTTGATGGTGGTTTTGCAAAAGCAAAAATTTGCTTCCACTGGCATTATTCCAGATGTTTGTCTACATTACATTCTTCACTTGAGATGTACTTCCTGCACTTTCACACCTACGATTATGTTTTTCTTCTTCAGTTCTCTGTATCACTTTGATCCTCTAGGTCAGTGAATGGCAAGAAGGTGTCTTCCACTTCTGTCTAAGACAAGTGTAACATATTAGGATTTTCTTTCTTTCTTTCTTTTTCTTTCTTTCTTTGATGCTGCTGTGGAAAATATTTGCTTGTTATCCTCTGGTCTCACCAAGCTTATCAGAGATTCTCTCCACCAATAAATGTAGCTCATTCACATTTTGGAACAATCAGCTTCTAATTGAAAAAGAATACCAGTCATCACGTTAGTAATTTGCACCAAACCAAGCTCGTCTAACAAGACATATTGAAATTTGGCTACCACTGGAAAATCATTCCTTTAATGCTGATGTTGACCATGCTGTGCTTGGGGTAGAAATATTCATGGAAAGCAAAAGTTTGATAACTCTAGTTTCCTTAGGGAAAGTGAAAGAAACTGCTACATCATTCTAATCTATGTTTGCCTTAAAAGCAACCTTAAAAATAAACCCAGGCAAGTTATTATTAATAATAACAACAGTAATTGTGTGCTGTCAAATCAGTTGTTGAAAAAGTAATAAAGGGGTTTGCCTTGCTAAGCAGTGCTTTTATCCCTGGCAAATTGCCTGTGGTCAAAACAAATCTGCTTGGTTTTTTCTTAACATGCAGAGGAACTTCAAAAAGCAGATTACTTTGTAAAGTAGAGAGAACTGGGAGAAATTTTGGGGCAGGAAGAGAAGAGGAAAAGATTCTCTGGACATGTGGAAGCTGTGGGGGTGCTAGACCTTTCATCACTTCTATCACAAAATCTGATTTGCTTTGCATTTCCTTATGCTAGTGAGCATTCTTTCTGACTGCCACCTTTGGTTGTCTTTAGAAATCCCCGGAATAATAAATCTGTTAATTAGAAGAAACACCTGTTGTTTTATTTTGCCTCAAGTCACATCCTCTCTTTTAAAATAAGATAACATAAAATAAACAAAGCTAGAAACAAGCAAACAAAGAGACAGTTATAGCCTAAAAGGGGGGACTGGGGAGTGAGTAATAGGTGTGCAGGGGTGGGCAAAGTATGCCTGTCTGTTTTTGTTTGTTTTGCCAAAGTCTTTTGGTGGCACACAGTCTCTTAAGGGCAGCTCCTGAGTCAGGTCAAACTTAATCAAGTGAGATCTTCTAGTAAGGTCCAAGTCAGATGTCAGGCCAGGCCCTGAGCACATCCTTGAAGTAAATGGTAGCAGCTGCTCATTTATGTGGCTGGATTGTTTGGCTAAGCAGATGATCCCCTGAGACCAAGGCAGTAACTTTTCAGTGCCAGGTCTTTTCTACCGTGTTTCCCCGAAAATAAGACACTGTCTTATATTTTTAAAAAGTCCAAAATAGGCACAAGGTCTTATTTTCAGGGGATGTCTTATTTTTCCATGACGAAGAATACAGTACACATTTATTGCTGATACAGCGGATTGCCAGGGCAAGATTTAGGTGAGTGGCTTATTTTCGAGGGGCGGGCGGGGGCGGCGGCTTATATTTCCGAGGTGGGGAAAAATAGGGGGGTGCCTTACTATAGCAGGAGGTCCTATTTTCGGGGAAACAGGGTAGAAATGTTGAAGTTGGAGACTGTGTCACTATGCCTCAGAAATTTGCGATCTCCTTTTCACTGGAAAACTTTTCTAAGTATTTAGGAGTCCACGAATTTCCCTTTCTTGTCCTTTCCTTCAAAATTATTTATCTATTTATTTAATCACATTTTACTGCCGTCCTCTCGCCGAGGCAACTCAGGGCGGCTTACACATATAAAACACCACAGTTAAAAACTCTACAGAACAATAGGATAAAAGACGTTAAAATATTAAATTGTTAAACTTTAAAAATTTTAAATACCCTCCCCTGTGCCACATCCTCAAATTTCCAAAACTAACACTAAAATACTGAAAGCTGGGAGCCCAGGTGGCACTCATATGAGCCAGCCTGGAGTGACTATTATCTCCCCAGCCACCCCCCACACCCGTTGCACCAGCCAGGTTTTGAGGTTTTTACAAAAGGATAAAAGCTCTGCCTTGAGATGCAGCTCACTTGGCAGGAGGTTCCACATGGCCAGAGCAGACACAGAGAAGGCCCTGCTTCTCGTGCTAAAGAGGGGAGCCCTCTAGCTGATGGCACAATTAGAGAGCCCCTCCAGTCTGCTCTAGTGGCATGGGCAGATATCCTTGGGGTGATGCGGTCTCTTAAGTACCCTGTCCCATTACTATGTAGGGCTATAAAGGTCATCACCAGCACCTTGAATTGAACCCAGAGGCACACTGGTAGCTAATGCAGCTCCCGCAGCAGGGGTGAGGCGGGGCATAATGCCCACACCCAGTCACCACTCAGGCAGCTGCATTTTGAACCAGTTGAAGCCTCCAAATGGTCGTCAAGGGCAGCCCCATGTAGAGCGCATTACAATAATCCATAAATTAGGAGTCCTGGTACAGGATACCAGCCTAAGAGTTTCAAGCAGCACTGTGTTGGGCATTTTTTATCGAGTACAGTTTGATAAGCACTGCATAGAGTTAATGACATGTAATATTGAAAATATATTATGATTTTGTTTATTTTTTTTAAAGTGAGCTCCTATATAAGGATGCAGAATATTTTCTAATCCTCTTACACCTCATTTTATTTAAATACTGCCCCTTTAGTGAATACATACAATTATTCTGGGCTGTTTACAAAATTAAAACTCGGGACCTACACATCCCCGTATAACAGCACAATACAGTATAGCAATACATGGAACTATGTTAAAATTAATAGAAAAATAAAAGTACAATAGAACACACGTGCGCACGCTCGAAGTTGCGAAAGTGTAAGGCTCTTTACCCTTTCGCAACTCGAAGTTTCAAAAGGGTAAGGATCCCCGTACCCTTTCCAAACATCGTGGGGGCGGGCGCTGGGGGGGTTGGATTGGGTAGATGTTCTACCCAATCAAACCTCCCCCCCACGCATACGCTTGTTCCGAATAACGTGAAAATCGCGTTATTCGATACAAGATTTTTCCGAAAATCTTGTCACGTTATGCAGTTTTCACGCTATACGGTACTCGCATTACCCGGGGTATTACTGTATCTAAAAGTGAAAATTAACAGTATTTAGGGATAAATTGTTAAAGCAGCTTTATATAGATCAGTGGTGGCAAACCTATGGCATGTGTGTTTGAGGTGGCATTCCAAGCTCTCTCTGTGGCCATCATTGGAGTCACCCCAGCACTGAGTTTGCCCTGCCTCTCTGCCCAGCAGCCCAATGGGAGTGCTTCCTCCTTCCCCTCAGTACAGAGTTCACTCCACTCCTCTGCCCAGCAGCCCAATGGGAGCACTTCTTCCCTCTCCCCCAGCACAGAGTTTGCCGCGCCCCTCTGCCCAACAGCCCAATGGGAGTGTTTCCTTCCTTTTCTGTTGCTGTGTTGGCACTTTGCAATAAATAAGTGGTTTAGGGGTTGCAGTTTGGGCACTCAGTCTCTAAAAGGTTCACCATCACTGATATAGATCAGTCCTATGGAACAAAATACGTGATGGCGATCTAGGAGCTTTGGTTTGTATTTGCGCACACATGTGTATGTTATTAAAGGCTCCCTTCCTTTCCCAAGGCTCCCAAAAGCTTCCTTACAGCAAAAGGGAGATTTAGGGGTTCTCAGAATCTAAAATAAGATGATTTTTAAACCAAGGGCTATGCTGGGGTTTTGTTACACCAATAGGAATTTGCTCTCCATTTTAATCCATCAATTAGCATTTCTGTATTTGCTAGGCATGTGCTTTGCTTCACAAGGGTAAAAGAAAAAAGTCTTGCACCATAAGTGCACACAAAGACAAGATTTGGGACAACTTGACAGAAGGATACTCATTTTCTCATTCCCTTGCTTGCACTGTTAGGTAAATCTTGACAGGTTTTCTTGAGGCATTGAGATATGTTGTCTCATCAGAAAGGAATGAGTTTAGGAAGAGACCCACCCACTTTGCTACAGTACCAGCATCAGAAGGAACACAGGTTTCCCACTCCACACTGGAACAACAACCGAAGGTATGTAAATATCATTTCCCATACCTTAAACTTATAGAAAACATAGACTGAGAGTTCCCATGGGTCGATATGCTATTCCCTATCTCAGGTCTGTAGCCTTTAGGTCTCCTCCTTTATTTCTCTGACCTTTGCAAAGGTCCTTGAAAAGCTGTTGAGCAGTTATGCTTTCACAGAGGCCAGACTTAGAGGTGATTCTGATTCTAAGCAGCTCTTTGTACAACCATGGTTTTCATTATTTGGCATGTTTCAAAATATGTTTCTGTAATTGAAATGAGTGGAACTGTGACATTTTCTCTTCTGAGGCTAGTTTGGATGTGATTTTCTATTTTACAGGACAGCAGGAATTTTACACTTCAGTGGCAGCAGTTTTAGATTTATTTATTAAATTTGCAGTCAGACTATAGGATGATGGAGGTCACTGTGAAAGGATCAGGTACACCATTTCATTTTTCCTACCTAGTCTCTGGTCTTTCGCTTAGTGGACCCATAGCGAGAGAAGAATTGAAGATTGTTTAGCAGGATACATGTGTCCCATTGGTTGCTACAGTACATCTATTAAGGCTGGATGAATAGCATTCTGCTATTATAACCAAGAACAGTTGATGTAGGGCAACTAAGAAATGATTTATGTACAGTCATTTGAAGTTTGACAAAGAATCTCCAGCAACTTAAGAGGTTTGGTTTGGCCTTATACTTTGCTGGCTGTTTTATTTTGTTTTAATCTGTATGGTGTCTTTTTTGAAACAATTTGTTGTACTAGGGCACAGAGGTGGTTTAGTATGTGCTACTCAAGTACCCATACATGATGTTCATTTTGGGCTGTGGGGAAGTAGTGTTATATTGCTTCAGCCAGTCCTATTGGGTGATTTTAATTTGGACCCAGCCTGTTAATCAGGATTCCTTTGATCCATATAATTCAGAGGGGTTTTAGATTTTCGAACTACATACATGCCCTGTCAGACACCCACCCCACCCCCACCTCGGTCCCTGAAAAGCCCAACAAATAGTCAGGCTGAGTGGTTACTTTAGTGTCAGTTAGGTACAGCCAAAACTTCTGCTTCCACCTCTTCTAGCTTGCCTGTGATTGCCTGTGACTCACACAACTCAGTTGGTGGCTTAAACCAGTCCATTTAATCTGCACTCAAAAGAGCCTAAACTTGTGGTACTGATAAAAGTGAAGAAGATGAAATTCCAGTCAAAAGAGAGTCCTTTTAATATCTGTCAGTTTCTAGTGGCACATTTTCCTCAACTGAAGGGTAACCCTCCCCTGAAAATCAAACTCTGGTAAAATTATTACTGTGGGTGGAGAAAGGTTTTATAATCAACAGTAAGGTCACCCTTGCTTGAAGGCCAATCATATCTGACTCGAGGGTTCAGTGCTCATCTCCATTTACAGCCAAAGAGCCAGCGCTGTCTGTGTCTGCAGACCTTTCCATGGACATGTGGCAGGCATAACAAGACACCGGAGTGGATGGAACAATGTTTACCTCCCCACCAAAGTGGTACCTATTTATCTACTTGCAGTTTCTTGTATTTGAACTGCTAGGTGGGCAGGAGCTGGGAAAGAGACAGAGGCTCACTCCATCATGCCATCAAGCAGCACTCAGGTCTCGAACTACTGACCTGCCAACCTTCCAGTTGTCAAGTTCAGTATCTTAATCATTAAACCACCACAGTCCCACATAATCAAGAGTAGCTTGCCACATAAATTGGAAAATTAGTTGGAAATCTGGTTTTCAGAAGCAAGTTTGGAAATATAGTACCATGAGGTCAGATCAGCTGTTCGAAGAAAAGAATCAAATATTTTAGTGGACAAGATCAAGCACTCTTTGGGCAATATCAGCTTATCTCTTTGTGCTAACTATGGAGCTCACGTTATAAAGTGAGATCAACAAAGCTGATGTGGTTGATTCTGCCTTATTTGAGCAGCAGAATATTTTGATGAAGTCCCAAACATATAATTTTAATACTTATTATCAAAAAGATTGCATTCCACCTTCAGGCAGAATTTTACTTAAGGCATAATGATATAAAAAAGAAAACAAATCAAAATTTAAAATTCAACATATTAAAAATGTGCAACAGATTATATACAGACAAACACACACCAAGCAATTGATGAGCCAAAAAATTGAAAAGGCACATTTACTTCTGCAAGTATTCATGTTCTTGTTGAATTTATTTCTGAAACAGAACTTGGAAGTAAGTTGTTAGTGGTAAAGAACTGTAACTAGTTATGTTAAGTTGGTATAATTTAGTTACATTTCAGATGTAATGAGTAGTTACAAAGGTACTTTTTGGTGCAATGTTTTCACATCTCCTTCTAAAGTTAATTTTAAAGGTCATTTCGGAACATTTTAAAGATACTTTGACAGGAGCTTTTCTCTGTCATTTTCTTATCATTCCTAAGTGGTAATGGCAGTATTTTATTTATTTTTCTTTTGAAATTCGGGGAGTTTTCCAAAGGTTCAGTATTGGAATTGGCCGCTGGAGAGAACTAGAGAGATTTTCCTGTATTTTCCTGGCATGCAGAAAGGCCAAGGTCAAGGTTTTAAAATGAGCAAACCATGGGATTACTGTCCCAAACAAAGCAACGATAAAATCAGATAGTTGGTGTGTATTGTACTTTCTTAAGCTTGATTCAGTCATGTTCTGTTTGTTTTTTTTTTCTTTTAATTTAAAAACAAAGATTTCTCAGGGTGACAGAACTCCATGCGGAACCATTCTTTAAAGCTTGTTCTCAACCACTGTTCCCAAAAGGCAAGGAATATTAGGTCTGAAAGGTGATTCATTTGTATTACATGAGACTAATTTATTACCATTCCCCAGTTAAATCTAAAAATGGCTAATTTATTGAATTAGCATGCTTCATTTTTACTTCTATTGTTAGTCTTTAAAGACTAAATTTGCCCAGCAAATTTCATTATTGGTTCTTTGAAAAATGCCCTTTTTGTCACTTTAAAGTTGCCTTCTCAGATTTGAACTGGATGGACTCCAAATCTCACAACAAAAGTGTGTGTGTGTGTGTGTGTCTGTGTCTGTCTGTCTGTCTGTCTGTGTGATAGTAGGGAGTAGTTCCAAACTTGAAAACTATGAGGTTGGGAAAGGCTATTGCCCTGAAACACAGGGCATCTTCTTTCCATTCCCAAGAGATGATTACACAAAATGTACTCTGCAAAGAAGTAATAATTACTCTGACTGCTTTCAAGTGCACTTTCATAGCAAAACATTATGAAAGCTTTGCTTGACAGTATATTGTATAGCAGGGGTGTCCAAACATTTCGGGCCATGGGCCAGTCATGTGGTTCGGGGGGCCGGTCACTATGACCCATGGGCCAGATCCAGCCTCCATGCCACACGGGCACATTTTACTTCTGCTTCTGGAAGCAACAAGGGCTTTGTGGGCTAGATGAATTGGTGTTGGGGGCTGGATCTGGCCCACAGGCTGTCATTTGGGCACCCCTGTTGTATAGTCTTAATAAGACCCAGCACTGCCTCTTCACTTTGCTTTTCTAGAAGCTGTACAAGCCAGAGCCTCCAGTTTATACAATATCCATCACCTCTACCAGACATTCATGCCACTAAAAATTCCTGACTTCTAGTATGCAACAGATATTATTGTTTCAGAAACACTCACAGTTTGTGAGTTTATGGGTTAATCTTAATCCATTATTTCTAAGCACTGGTGGAAAAGATGCTTTGGGAGACTAGTTTTCAACATCCTCTAGCCTTCATGGCAACTCTGTCCTTAGAGCACAGCATAAGAGAATTCAGCAGGCCTCCTCTGTCTCAATAGCTCTTCCTCCTCATGTTATCAGCATGACATGGGAATGATAGGGAATATAATGGAAGAGGACCATGGTGGCTTAGTGGTTAACACACTGAGCTTGACAACCAGAAGGTCAGCAGTTCAAGACCGATGGCACATGATGGAGTGGGTTCCCATCTGTCCCAGCTCCTGCCAACCACCTTTTTCTTGTGCCATATCTGATTCCAAATATTAACAATCATCATGGCGATCAGCCATGAAGACTGTCCTGAGAATATAATGCAGAGACCCTTCATCTGCCTTCTGCATCGCAATGTGACCCCCATACTACTGATCCAACTCCACGAGTCACTTTCTGGTCCTGAGCCCCTTTGGCACACAAAGTCCTCCTCAGCCCCAGACCAGTTTTGATGAAGCTTCTGCCCTCCATCAAGATGGATTCAAGTGGGATTTAATCCACTTGGGGGCCATCACCTTTCCCTATGGACTTCGCCAAGGCTGCTAGCCCTCCGGGCTGCCAACCTAGCAGTTCAAAAGCAAGAAATTGCAAGTAGATAAATAGGTACTGCTTCAATTGGAAATGTAACAGCATTCCATCCACTCTGATGTCAATTCATGCCTGCCACATGGCCATGGAAACATCTGCAGACACAGACAGTGATGCCTCTTTGGATATAAGTGGAAATGAGCACAACCTAGAGTCAGATATGACTGGCTTTCAAGCAATGGAGACCTTTACCTTTATGATGGAAGGAGCCAGGCAATTGTGTGCAGCCCGAATTATATGATTGTAATCATGATGTCCCAGTATAATGTAGGGAGAGTATGCAATGTTTTTCTTCTTGGTTTGAAGAAAGAAGGGCACAAGAAATACTCTGAATAGGAAGCAAACTACATCTAGGAGACGAGTCCATATTGGTAACAAAATGTGACTTGTTTTAATGTCCCTCTCTGATGAATAATAAGAATTTAAAAATCCATTAGTTCCCTCTAATCCCGGTGATGGTTTCCTAAATGCATTACTTCTCAGGGAGAAGGCGAATTGCTCTTGTACCTGGCATGAGGCAAGCTTAATAATTCTGGCTGCAAGCAATTTTTATTTATTTCCCCGTAGGTTTAAATAGATGCCTTCCATTATAACTAGGAACATATCACTCCTTCATCATGTCAAAGCATTTTTTTTCTTACATCAGCTTACTAGTGAGGTGTTCAACTTCTTCACAGAGAAGGATAGATTTGAGCACATTTATTTTTTACACCTTAGGTTCATCAAGCTAGCAGAATTACTCAATATAAAAAGGACAATAATCTATGTTAGTATGAAAAGAGTGGCAACAATCATCATCATCATCATCATCCTCATCATAATCCTCCTCCTCCTCCTCATCATCATCATCATCATCCGACTTGTATGCCGCCCCACTTGCAAAGTGACTCTGGGCGGCTAACAAAGATACAAAACATACAGTTACAATTACATTTACAAGGTACCACATTATCATAATACAAAAACATTTCAACATATCATCATTACAAATCATCGCATGTCACAGTATCAAAAAGTATCAGTATCACAGTATCAAAAAGCATTACAAAATGAGAAAGCATTACAAAAAGAGAAAGCAGTCTCATTTGAGAAATCCCACAGCAACACATGTGCGAAGTCCCACAGCACTCCTATGAGAAGTCCCACAGATACGGCAGTGTGGGAGTCTTCAGCCTCCCATGGCCATGGGGGCGCTTATCCTCCTGGCCAGTGGGAAGGTCCAGGAAGGCACATTGGTGCCTCATTTTTTTCAGCCTTCTGTGGCCATGGCGGGTCTTATCCTCCTGGCCAGTGGGAAGGGCCAGGAGGGCGTGGTAGCGCGGCTGCATCTTCAACAATTAGTTGATGGTTCTGACAAATTAAATATACCAAAACATAGGTGAATCTATTTCTTCCACTCAATTTCCCTATACAGTATTTATATTTAGCTCTGTTTCTATATTAATCTGTGATTTTATAAAAATGTTTTCAAAATGTATGTGTGTTTGTGTATTAGGTCTATATACCACCTATACCTGTGGTGGTGAACCTTGGCACTCCAGGTGTTCTGGAACTTCAATACCCAGAAGTCCTGATCAGCAGGAGTACTGACTTGGCCTTCTGGTAATTGCAGTCCAAGAACACCTGGAATGCCAAGGTTCACCTATATAATTCAATATGCTTAACAATATTAAAAATACAGTGGTTTATATTAACATACAGTTGTGTCTCGCTTTGAGAGCATAATGCATTCCACAGGATTGCTCTTTAAGTGAGTTTGCTCTTTAAGTGAAACACCATTGAAAATGACCAATTGTGGGGGGGATTGCGAACCCCGATTTATTTGTTAAGCGAGTTTTTCGTTGGTTTTATTTCTTAAGCGAAGCGAACATTCAGAGAAAATTCTGCTCTTTAAGCGAGTTACTCTTTAAACGAGTCACTCTTTATGCGCGGTTTGACTGTATTGCAAACACATCTGCCAAAATCCTGTTCTTTAGCATAATAAATTGCATCTAGAGTAGCCCATTGAATCAAAAGGGATTTAGTGAGTGGACTCCTTCATTGATCCAAATGGGCCCACTTCTTTAGATGTGTTGGATGATCTGAAAAAGTTCACACCAAATGAAACCTGTTAATCTTTATGGTGCTTCAGGGAACTTGCCAGCAAAATTAAAAGGGTAAGGTGAAAAATAAAGACGCAAAATATTGTTTCACTTTAAGCGTTAACTGATTTATGTCAGTGAAAGTGTTCATGAATCAATATCAGTTTCCTCAGATGCAGAGAATCCAAATACATTTCCTTTCTAATCATACACATTCCTGTAATGAACCCAGGGACTCAATCTTCTGAATTAGACTAGAAAAAGACCCTCCCCATTTCCCCAAAACTAGCCTAAGACCCTTGCTGCTTCTTCAACTTACGTGGAAATGTAGGGCTAGGGAAATCTCTTCTAGGTTTCTCCTGTCTCTTGTAGCTAGACACAAAATCCTTTTCCTGGTTGATGTTTCAGAATAGGTAGTCCAGGTAGCATTTAGTCCAAGCTAGTAAACATAATGAAGTGTCAGGCCCTTTGTTCAAGGCACCTTGTTTAGACACATCAATCCTTGTTACTCCAAAATTGACACCTTGGTAAAATATTTAAAACTGTATTAGAAAGAATAAATAGGTTTCGGAAAGTAAAAAGTTCCAAAAACATCTCAGATAGCACTTGTAGTACAAAAGTAAAACAGCAATCCAAAACAAAGGATTGAAAATAAGATACTCCCTATATCCTAAAGAAAATAATAGAGGAAACTCCTTTGGTCCAAGGAAACTACATAGCCAACACTTTCAACTAAGGAAACTAACAAGAACTAACTACATCTCCCATCTAGCTGCAATTAATTATTCCTCTCCTTGTCTCTCTTCTTAGAATTAACCAATCAGGTAACATCACATCATAGCAATTATTTTCCTCTCCCTCCCCTGTGAGAATGATTTGTTGCCAATTCACATGGGATGTATATTGGACATTGCTGTGTCCTCTCCACTCTTTCTTATTCTTGGATGTCTCTGGGCCAGCTTAGAAAAAGCAAGGCATTTTATTCTCCATTCCAGATTTTAACCCTTTACTGGGAAAGTGGACAGTACTGAAGCCAACTTTTAAGTCAAGCCCTACTTTCTGGTTTATTACAATCCTCTCAGATACAGATACTGTACTGGAGAAAGTGACAGTGGCTTATTGACATAGAATCTTCTTCTCCTGTGTCTAGGCTAGACTGGTAACTGCCAAAATGAAAGCACCTTTTCGTGAGTTAATTCTGCAGCTCCTTTCACCCAATGTAGTGTAAGAAAAATTAGCTAGCAACACAAGGCCATTACCAGGGTATGCAAATTGTGCTTCAAAAATACCACAATCTCCGAGGAGACTCTTTCTGTATACCCCGACATAGGAGTGGGACTATAAAACTGTTAATATCTTGAATAAGACAATATTGCCCAATGTTACAGCAGCTGACACACTGTAGTGTTGCAGTCTGCTGAAAAGAAAACATAGAGAATGGAGTTTTATCTGGTGATCTGGTACACTTAGTGATCTCTCTGGCAATAGAGTAATACCACAATTAGCATTCAGGTCATATTCCTAGAATGCAGAGTTCTAACCAAGTAGTAAACAGGGACATTTCAACATTATATCTTGTTGGACATTCAAAGGAAAGATTGAGTAGTTCCAAGTCTGTGGTACTAGAGGAAGAAGGGGGGAGATGACCACCAAGTGAGGAGGAACTGTGGGAGAACTTGCTACCAACAGCCTGTTTGTGTTTGTATAACCTGTGTGTTTCTTCTTGGGAAGAGGCAATTGGGAAGTATGACTGACTTGCCAACTCTTTAGAAGGTAGTGAAAAATGTAATATAGTGCAACAGTGCTAAGCAAGTGGGCATTAAGCTGAATATTACTGTACTAGTATTCTTTTAGTTTTTATCCTGTATTAGTTCAAATATTCCATTATTCATAAAAAGGTAAATTCAGAGCTCAGAGAATTACTTCTAAAATGTAATTAGTTACAGTTATAATATCTAACCCCATGTGACTAGTTTGTTGTTCAGTCACACAGTCGATTCCAACCTTTGCGACCCCATGGACCACTGTCCACCAGGCACTCCTGACCTCCACCATTCCCCTCAACTCACTCAGCTCTGTGCCCATTGTGTCTACAATACCATCTATCCATCTCATTTTTGGCTGCCCCCTCTTCTTTTACCCTCAACCCTTCCAAGCATCAAGGCTTTCTCAAGCGAGTCCTCTCTTCTCATTTGATGTCCAAAGTACTTTAGCTTCATCTTTACTATTTGCCCTTCTAAGGAGCAGTCAGGGTTGATTTCTTCCAAGATCGACCTATTTGTTCTCCTTGCTGTCCAGGGGACTCTCAAAACTCTCCTCCAACACCACATCTCAAAGGCATCTATTCTTTCCTAATGGTCCAGCTCTCACATCCATACATTGCCACAGGGAATACCATTGCTTTGACTATACGAATTTTTGTTTTCAAGGTGATGTCTCTGCTTTTAACTATGTTCCCCAGGTTCTCATCGCTTGTCTCCCAAGAATCAGTCACCTTTTTATTTCATGGCTGCAATCCCCATCTGCAGTGAGCTTTGATCCTAGGAAAGTAAAATCTGTCACTGCTTCTACTTCTTCCCCATCTATTTTCCAGGTACTGATAGGGCCTGTTGCCATGATCTTTGTTTTCTTTGTATTGAGTCTCAAACCAGCTTTTTCACTCTCTTCTTTCAACCTAATCAGGAGCTTCTTTAGGTCCACCTCACTTTCTGCCATCAGGGTGGTATCATCTGCATATCTCAAATTATTGATGTTTCTCCCAGCAATCATGATCCCAAATTGTGACTCCTCCATCCCTGCATTGCACATTATGTGCTCTGTGTATAAGTTGAATAAGCAGGGTGACAAAATGCAGCCTTGTCTTACTCCTTTTCCTATCCCAAACCACTCCATCATCCCATATTCTGTCCTAACTGTTGCTTCTTGCTTCATGTACAGATTTCTCATGAGGCATATAAGGTGTTCTGGTATTCCCATATGTTTAATTACTTGCCACATTTTGTTGTGGTCTACACAGTCAAAGGCCTTAGTGTAATCAATGAAACAGAAGTAGACTTGTTTCTGATATTCCTTTGTTTTTTCCAAGATCCATCTTATGTTGGCGATGTGGTCTCTAGTTCCCCTGCCTCTTCTGAACCCTGCCTGCACTTTTGGTAATTCTCTCTCCACATGCTGTTGCAGTCTATCTCGTATTATCTTGATCATCACCTTGCTAGAGTGTGGGATGAGTGCAATTGTTCGATAATTTGAGCATTCTTTGGCATTACCCTTTTTGGGGATTGGAACATATACTGATCTTTTCCAATCCTGTGGCCATTGTTGTGTTTTCCAAATCTGCTGGTATATAGAATGCAATTATTTGATTCCATCATCTTCTAGGGCTTTGAAAAGTTCAACTTGGATACCATCATCTCCACTGGCTTTGTTGTTTGCAGTGCTATTTAGGGCCTTTCTGACTTCACTCTCTAGGATGTCCGGCTCAAGTTCAATTTCCTCATCATTGAAATTATCAGGGGTGTTGAGGTCCTTTTTGTAGAGTTCCTCTGTGTACTCTTTCCATCTTTTCTTAATCTCTTCTGCATCAGCTAACTCCTTGCCATCTTTGTCCTTTATCATAGTCATTTTTGCTTTAAATGTTCCCTTGATTTCCCCAATTTTTTTGAAAAGATCTCTAGTCCTGCCCCTGATATTGTTTTCCTCTACTTCTTTGCACTGTTCATTCAGGTAGGTTTCTTTATCTCTCCTTGCTTTTCTTTGAAACTCTGTGTTCAAGTGATTGTATTTAATCTTTTCTCCTTTGCCTTTTGCATCCCTTCTTTCATCTGCTATTTTAAGAGCCTCATCGGACAACCACTTAGCTTTCTTACGCTTCTTTTCTTTTGGTATGGTTTTCTTTGCTTCCTCCTGCATGATGTCCCGCATCTCTGTCCATAATTCTTCTGGCACTCTGTCTATCTGGTCCGAGCCATTAAATCTGTTCCACACCTCCACTGTGTATTCCTTAGGGGTGTTGTCTAGGTCATATCCATCTGGCCTAATTGTTTTTCCTATTTTCTTTAGTCTGAGCCTGAATTTTGCGATTAATAGGTTGTGATCTGAGCCACAGTCTGCCCCGGTCTTGTTTTTGCTGACTGTATGGAGGTTCTCCTTCTTTGGCTGCAGAGTATATAATCAATCTGGTGTCGATGTTGGCCATCTGGTGATGTTCATGTGTAAAGTCTCCGTTTGTGTTGCTGGAAGAGAGTGTTTGCTATGACCATTGCATTATCTTGGCAGAACGCTATCAGTTTTTGGCCTGCTTCATTCTGTGTTCCAAGACCAAACTTGCCTGTTATTCCATTTACTTTTTGATTTCCTACTTTGGCATTCCAATCTCCTATGATAATGTGTACATCATTTCTTGGTGTCTGTTCTATGAGGTGTTCTAGGTCCTCATAGAACTGATCACTTGTGGCTTCATCTGCACTAGTGGTTGGTGCATATATTTGGATTACAGTGATATTGAATGGTTTGGCTTGTATTCTGACTGACATCATTCTATCATTTTTGAGATTATATCCCATTACTGCGTTTTTCACTCTTTCATTAACAATTATGGCTACTCCATTTTTTCTGAGATTTTCTTGTCTGCAGTAGTAGATATGATGGTTTCCAGAGCTGAATTCACCCATCCCTGTTACAGTTGTTATATCTCAAGACCATATGATTATTTACATATGCAATCTTCAAAGTAACTTTCTCCTTTCCTTTTCTTCAAAGTAACTAAAATCATTTATCTTAAGTTACTACTTTAAAAAATTTTAGATGGTACAAGACATTAGCCTGTGAGAAGCGGCACAATTTTCTCCCATTTATTTTATTGTAATTGCAACAGTATACTCACAACAGTATGTGAGGTCCCAGCATGTAGTAAGCACAGGTGCCATTTCATTCAGTAAATCCATATTTCTGTAAATATAAAAGTATTTTACAAAGGCTTTATTCACGTTGCAAATGAATTAAGGTGTGCCTTGTTGAGTCGGGATGTAATGAGAGGAATGGAGAACAGCTGAGCGATGCAGCCAGCTGGCTATAAAACTCTGCCTTTGCCCCACCATCGTTCTCACCGAGACCGGACTAATACACACACACACACACACACACACACACACACACACACACACACACACACACACACACACACACACACACACACACACACACACACACACACACACACACACACACACACACACACACACACACACATATTCTGGAAAGTAAATAGTTCAGTCAATTTCTCAGTTATTTTAGGATGATGACATGTTTTGAGAAGAGCAGTGAAAGTAGAAACTTATTCTGGAAAGAACTGTGCTACTATGGACAAATGTTCAAAATGCTACCATAATTTATATTTTACTATGTGAAGGGATTTATAATATTAGAGAAAGGCAAGCATTGTCAACAGATGGAGGTCTATTTAAAATGTGGGTAAACAGTTGCAGCTGAGAAACTTCAGATATAACAGAAAGAAGCAATATATGGTTCCTTTTTGGGTGTGCAGGCAATTTCAGATATTTATTGCCTCAGTTTAAATTCAGAAGTATGCAGGGGTTTAGCATTTAAAATGAAGTGAAGAACATTGCGTTTCATTCACAACCTCCAGGTTACAATTAAGTCTTTGAGAAGTTTGTGTTCTAATCATTGTATATCGTTGTGGAACACAATTAAAACAGTCAATGCTTTATACTGGCTGATTGGAAGAGAAAAGTATAGGAAGAGAGTAGGGAGCTGGAAGTGTTCTTAACTTCTCACATGTAGTGTTTATCGCCATTACATCACAGTGATGTGACACGTTAGATCGTAACATTGCCCAGTTCTTGCCTTTGTAGTTGTCTACACTTTATGTTCTGATGAAAAGCTATAGGAGCTGAAACGTAAGTACAGTAAAACCCCTACTTATGCAAAAAGTAAATTTCATCGCCTTTTGCTTAAATTGGTTCTTTATGTAACTCGAAGCAAACCCATAGGAAAAATGATTTTTTATGTAACTCAAAGCAAACCCATAGGAAATCATGTTATGTAAATTCATGTAAATCAGTACATATATGTAAATCAGGACATGGTTGTAGTACAAAATCATTATGTAAGTCAAACTTTATGTAACTCAGGACATTTGTAAGTCGGGGTTTTTCTGTACTTTAAAAGCCTCTCTACACGAGCATACCTCTCACTATTTTGATTGTTTTCAGTGCAGTTTGTGTCGGCTCATAATACAGCCTCCATAAGTTTCTGACTTAGATTATTCCATCTCAACCCTTTTTAGAGCAGCCTTGCTATTTTCTGACGCAGCCCTAGGGCTACAGTTATTTTGGCTTTTCCACATGTAACGGGCTGCTCCCCATTCCCTCATGTAGACAAGGCCCTATGTTATATCTATTAATTACAGGAATTTTGAAAGTGGGGAGAGAGAAAGCCACTGAAGAAACTAACTTCCAAAACCCACACTTCAGAAATGCCAGGTTCAACTCAATGCTTCCTATCAGGGTAGAATTAAAGATGATGGCAAGGCTAGTCAGAAGTGAAGTGAGAAAAACACAAAAATGGCAACAGGCCCTATCAGTCCCTGGAAAATAGATGGGGAAGAAGTAGAAGCAGTGACAGTGTCACGATCCAGCCGGCCCCCACTCTTCTGGTAAACCCCTGGAAACCAAAACAAACCTACACAGGGCGAGCTGGACGGCTAATTAGAACAGAGATCCAACTCTCAGCTGCTTATCAGCTCTTAAGGGGTTTTTATTTGGTAGCGTGTTCAAAGATTTGTGTGTGTGAAAGGCAGCTCTTACCCTTTTTAGTCCAATGAAGACACGTTGTTCAGAAAAATGATGAAGATTTATTGATCAGGTTCATAAAGCATAAAAGTCAGTAGCACAGGTCAGTCCAATAAAGTCCACAGGCAAATCTAGGTAACCATTTTAAGGAGCAAAAGTGCTTAGCTCCTAGGCTAAAGATTTCTAGCCCATTGAGATGCAGAAACAAAAGCTCTCTAATCAAAAACAGGTCTTAATCCATGAAGAAACAGAGACGAACTCTTTCTTCTCTCCAAAATGGAGAATTCCCAGTCAGGTGGGACTGCTTCAGCCAATGACGTATCAGCAAGCAAAATGAGAAAACTTTCTCAAAACAACAGTACATTGTTTACACACGTGTACACAGAATGAACTGGGGCTAGTCATAACATTGCTCTTAGCTTACACAAGATAAGAAATACTGAAAAACATGGGTGAAAAACATGCTGTTACACAACCTTGAGGCTCAGAGAGAGAAAAATGGACTTTTCTGAGGCCTATTTGAAAATTGGCAATTTCAAGCCTTAGGAAATAGGTTCATTTCCTGACACGCCCTCCTTTCTGGAAAGGCAAACCGGGGGTTTGACTTTACCAAAAGGCATTATTTACTAATGTGAGCAAAGCAATTGAGCAAACAAGCTATCCCTTATATATGTAGGATATCAAGCGTTAAAGCTTCTTCCAGTTTTAGTCACTGGAGGTACACGTTACATAAGTTACATTCTGCATTGCAAGCAAACTCAGGTATAAAACCTTGCTGGAACAAAAGACTTGGGCATTTTCAGGTACCAAAGGTTTTCCCTTTCCAAAACACATTTTGCCCAAACAGAACAACCTTTAAATCAGAAAACAGGTCAGTAACACCACACATGTCACAGAAGCCGCTTGTACGAGCCTCTGGAAAAATAAACAGATGATTAGCAAGAAACAATAACATTTCCCCCCCTTCTTCTTCTTTGATGTTGCACCTGCAAACAGTTAAACCAGCCAGTTGAACAAAGTCCATTTAGAGTTCCGTTATCAGCTTTTCTTTCAGACGTCAGGAACATGTGCATCTCCTAGAAAACAAACTCAAGAAACAACCTTTAAGGTATTTATCAGAACACAGTCCAAAGGAATCAATCAAACAACCCCGCATCCTCATCCCTGTGAGGTTTGGGAACTAAACAGGCAACAGAATTGATGGCTTGACTAGCTTCTCAACTCAAGAGCACGCAGAATTCCATTCACTCTCCTCAGTACGTCGGGAATCTGGATCTGGATCTGGCCTCTGCTATTGCTGAAACCGCTAGTTGGGCTTCCCACAGCCATCTTCACGTACTCCCCCCTCGTCAGCTCTTGGCTTTCTCGAAGGGTAGTAAAACTCAGGGAAACACTGCATTCGGCAATTATTTCCCACTTCCCACTAGCTGACCAAAACAGCGTAGTGTAACAGCCTGTAGATAACACTTTTCAGAGTGGTGGCTCTGGCACACACACTCTAGCAAACTTCTTCCTTGGACACGTGGAGGAGTCCGTTGGAGCTCTTCCACCTTTAAACTGGTATCTCAAACACAATGAGGCAATCTGCAAACTCTCCAGGTCTTCAAAGACCAAACAGCACATGTAATCAGCAACTAGGAACTTCAATGCAGGAAAATAAATCTTATCTGAAGGGTTCCACTCCTTCTTCTTGGCTTTGGGGGAAATTAACTTCAAGGAACTGCTTCTGAGTGAAAATAGGCACTCTGTGGAGGTTTTGACTCCAATTCAACACAAAAGAGTCTTACTTAGGGCTTGGGGCTTGCTGGGCGTCTGGGGAAGTCTCAGAAGTCATCTGGACAAGCTTCACCCACCCTGGGCCCTTCCTTCTGGCTAAACATCATCTGGGCACCTTCTCCAAGATCCCATCTGGAATGGAATCTGTCCTGGGGTGCTAACTGTGGTGAGGGGGTACATTCATCAGCCACTGGCTTACCTTTCATCTTGTAGGCTTGGAAGATGTCTCAGTCCCTCTGGAACTGCCAGCAATGGATCGGCCCTCGGCCCACGGCCCTCAGATCTGGGAGTTTGAGAATCCGACTCAAAACTCAAAACGAAGAAGCAAACAGCTGCGATCCTGCTTTCCTTTCAGCACCCTTATCTCAGGAAAACAAAACATTCCAAGGATGCAGTTTCTCAGCTTCTGCTGCAGGCTTTCAGCCAAAAACAAACAAAGGCTGCTGCTTCTTGCCGGGCAGAAACTTAGAGCATGCACACACACACAAAAAAAACTTCTTCAGGAGGCGCGATATCCCACCGCTGCCATTTCCTGACAGACAGATTTTACTTTCTTAGGATCTAAGCTCACTGCAGATGGTGACTGCAGCCATGAAATAAAAAGGCGACTGATTCTTGGGAGGCAAGTGATGAGAAACCTGGGGAACATAGTGAAAAGTAGAGACATCACATTGAAAACAAAAATTCACCTAGTCAAAGCAATGGTATTCTCTGTGGCAATTTATGGTTGTGAGAGCTGGACCATTAGAAAAGCTGAGCGCAGAAGAATAGACGCCTTTGAGATGTGGTGTTGCAGGAGAGTTTTGAGAGTCCCCTGGACAGCGAGGAGAACAAATAGGTCAATCTTAGAAGAAATCACCCCTCACTGGTCCTTAGAAGGTCAAATAATAAAGATGAAGCTAAAGTACTTTGGACATCAAATGAGAAGAGAGGATTCACTTGAGAAAGCCTTCATGCTTGGAAGGGTCGAGGGCAAAAGAAGAAGGGGATGGCCCAAGATGAGATGGCTAGATGAGATGACTTCAACCTGGTTGGCTTGCACTTGAAGAGCCACAACATTAAAAGCATCTATTATATCCTCTCGAATTGCCTTATTTCTAAATAAAATTTCTTGTCTTATATCAACTAACTCCACAGTCACAGTCTCAAATCTTTGATCAACATGCTTCTCCATAACCTGGAATTTGCTTTTCATATCTCCAATTGCTTCTTTTAAATCTTTAACTATTGATTCTTTTAAATCTTTATTTAACTCCTGTAAGTCTCTTAAAGTAAGAAGTTGTGGCTGTTGAAATAAAACTTGTGTTTGAGGAGTAGATTGATGTGGTGACTGGGCTGGTGGGGCAGCTACTCCCTTAGGGACACCACCTTTTACCCCTCTAGATGACATGATTTCCAATGAATATATAGCTAAAGCAATTTCCAAAGGAAAAAGGAATAAGAAAGAATGCACTTTTCTCAATTGACCAGGAGGTGTCGATGTTGGATAATTTATAATCTTAAGCTTAAAAGTTTTCCATCTCCATTTTAAAAGGGGCGTTTTGCCGAAAAATTATTTTAGTAAGGAGGAAAAAAAGGCACAAGCTACTTGCAGTTCATACTCCTGTTCCAGTTCTGCTTGGTATAATTCTTCTCAGGTTTAAAATAGTTCCAAGGGTGGAGATTCACGTTCCTTGCCCTGCACAAAAACAACAGGGGATATCCCAGCAACCGGAGCTTCCTCTGAGCCGGTCTGGGGAGCCCGCCTTCAAGCCCCCAGTGTTTGACACCCAGGGGCTTTGGGGGGCTCTACCCTGGCCCAGAGTGCTCACTCCCTTCTTCGCCTGAAGGGGGGGTTGGATCCACGTACGCAGCCGCTGGACGCCGCTCATGGATCTAACAGTCAGCTGGGGATCGGCTGCCAGAGATTCGGCTGCCGAACGGGACGGAAGCCCAACCGGAAGTCCTGAATTTTTTTACCATGCTGGTAAAAAGGGGAAAAACCTCCTCTGGACACATTCTAGCTTGTTGATATGCTTTTGAATTGAAGTGCTGAAAACTGGACACAATATTCACGGTGAAGTCTGACAAAAGCAGAATAGAGGATAATTGTTATGTCCCTTGATCAAGGAAATATTTCTGTGTATTTCCATTGACACAATCTAGTATTGTGCTTGACCACTGGAATACTGTGTCAAGAGCCAATAAGGCATTGATTTGATGACTGGCTATGGGATGCCATACCTTAAGTGGTGAAAACAAAAAATGGAGTGACCTATCCAATTGCCCTGCCACTAGCCTCACCTGTTTCCCCCTCTCATTATGTTTAATTTAAGCATGGGCAAATACTATGAAGCTCAGTGAGGGGGAGGTGCAGGGTTGCCATATGTCCCAAAAAACTGGGATTGTCCCAGATTCAAGGTCAGGAAAAATTGTCCCGGCCAGTTCAATAAAAATCATGTTAAAGTCCCAGATTTTAAAAACTTACTGATTGTGTATTATAACACACCATTAAAATAAATTCGAACTCTCACCATCAGATGAGTGATTTCCTGCCACATTGGAGTTGGAGTATATTTGGAGACAAATCTTAATGTCCTCATCTCATACCACTACCTGATAAGTGTGACCAGTGTGTTTCCTGGAACTGGGGACATTAAGAGTTGACCATGATGCAACTTCTCAGAAGTACAGCAGATCATCTTACAGTAAGAATTAACTGTTGTAAATAAATTCATTTATGTATTGATATATTTAATGTGAAAGTGTTTTATAGCTATCATTATATTATGTTTGTTTAAAAAGTCTATCTCGTAAATAAAATGCCCATTTTTGTCAAGTATACTTCTGTCCCAGTTTTGTGGGAGAAAATGATGGCAACTCTAGAGAGGTATTAAAAAAAAAGGAAGCTGATGAATGTATGGAACAGTGGAAGAACACAGAGTAGATTAGAAGTGTGACACTGGCTATAGTGTATGCCTGACTGTGAAAATTAGTGTGGAGAAAGCAAGCATCTTTGCAGGGGTGGCCTCCTCAGCATCCAAATGTTTTCACCACACCTTGCCCAACCCATTGTTAATGTTAACTTTTTTCACTAAGTGCGAAGTCAGGCTAGTTATTTGAAGCAGAAGGAAAAGCATTGTGCTTGGCTTGTTCCACACAGTGGCTAAGAATATGAACCATGGGTCAAAAGATTCACCAGCCAGAATCTCATCCTTTCTCTTGGTAGGTGACAAGAAGCCATCCCCTGTTTTTCAGTAATATGAGAGTAAGAAGATTAACCTACCTTGTAAGAATGTTTTAATGGCTATTAAAATTATATACACTAAGTATTTTTATCACCTCAAATGTCATTATTGTGTCTGAGGCCATTTTTGCTGGGATTCAGCCAACCATGTGAAGGCATAAGAAGGTTCCTTAATTCTCATGGGGTTGTAGATCCATAGGGCTGGTTGAAGCATCCTCGCCTCCAGAGGTAAAGGGGCCATGGAATTCAGCAGTAAGAATCTCTGAACAAGAGGAGAGAAGAAACTTTGCTAAAAACAGGCAACTTTGGTAATATACAGCCCTTTGCAAAACCAGATAATTAATTGAAACTTGATGTTTTTCTCTCCACCACTTCTTTTCTCTTTCAGGAAGTAATGCTTTAGAATGGTTAAAGGTGTAGCTTGGCTGTTAAATGAGGACATGCTACAGGGTATCAGTATCTGATTTTGTTTTTTGCAGGAGCTTATCTGAAGAAGCATTGTTCAGTGTAAAGGGACATGATGAAATCTAATACTGTCATTTGTAAGAGTTGATGGAACATGGAGGACATTATTAAACGACTAGGCATAAACTGTGGGAGGTGTTGCTTTTCTACGGATTTAATCCTACTCATTTGCTTTTGTGGCATTCTGTTATTGAGTAATTTAGAGCTAATGTGCCAGGCTGTAAATCAATGCTCAGTGTTTTCACTCAGTAGTAGAGTTGCAGTGATGTTTCTGCAGAGAATCGGGAAGAACAAACACATGATTGAGGCTAAACATACCCACACGCAAATATGGGGAGGATATTAAAGGGGGCCTTTAAGATCATGGAAGGGAAAGGGATATGTCCCTTTATATACTTTTCATCTACCCCTTACCCCCAACATTTTTGTTTCAATATTTGTTTGGGTTTCGTCCTTCAAGTTGCCCACTATAGAAGGAAATGGACATCGAATTTACTTTTCAAAAAATAAGTAAATGTGTGTGCAGAATCAGAGTGACTTGAAAGTTGTGAAGAAATAGATACTTTGTGATGTTCAGGAGACTGGTTTGAATCTCTGCAAATTATTGGAAGTCTAGAATTTGTGTGTAAAGACAGGCTGATTTAGAGGAAATAATATCTAATGGGCATAATTGCACTATTGTGTTTGTATTGAAGTTCTCAACTCTTCTAGCCAGCTCAGAACACCTTGGTGAGAAAGAAATATGGCTTTCTTGCCACAAAATATCAAGATAAGATTATAGTAGCAGTTCTCAACTGTTCTCTTTTTCTGGACTACCAGCTGTTCAGTCAAAGAACCTGAATCCAAATATAATAGAAATTTTAAAAATCTCCCTTTTCTGAGAAGGACACATATAGGTTTACAGACATTCTGTGATTATATCTGCAATGTAAGGAAGTTGGAAGGCAGGGAGAAATGCTGCATATCCAAAGTTAATGCTAAGATTGCTGCAGTTCATGTGTGGGTAATTCTGAACCCCATGGCACAGTGGTGCAGCCAAAGCTGTACTCACAATCTGAGTTTGATACTAATGGGTTCAAGGTTGACTCAGCCTTCCACCCTCCCAAGATCAGTAAAATGGGTACCCAGATTGTTGGAGGCCAAATGTGAATTGCCGTGTGAATCGCCAAGAGAGTGTTCTAAGGACTATGGGGCAGTATATAAGTGTAATTGCAGCTGCTATTGCTGTAATTTGTGGAAAGGGTACATGAAGTTTGATAGGGAGCATTTGGACTTAGTGAATGTGCATGAAATTCCCATGCTGCACTTAGACTATTTCTCAGTAGCCCATGTTCTGTTGGTTGCAAACAACCAGATTATACCATTGCCATTCATCTGCCAAAGTTTGGAGTAGACAACTGAGAAGCTGTTTCCTCTTCAAAGGAATCTGTCCTTTTATCTCTTCTGTAGAGTTCTTTAGAATGCTGCTCCCCCCCCCATCTCATCATTTTCTCCTGCTCAAAAATAGTGTTTCACTGTTTGTCTTTCAGCATTCCTAATGTAGGCTTAAATTTCCTTTTAATTTTTTTGATCTTTTAGAAGAGATCTCTTGTTTTCTCTTTTTGTTCACCTTTGTTTCTTTGCACTGGCTGCTATAATAGTTCTCTCTGTCTGTTTGTGACAGTCACTGAAAAATGCATTCAAGGTTCTGCTCTATTTCTGTCACCTTTTATTTTTTCTTCTCACCTATCATTTACAATTTTAAAGGTGTTTCTTTCATCATTCATCTATTCTAAGCTTTTATTTTAACTACAGACATGGTCGTTTTGCATTTTCATCTAGGAATAAGTCTGGTTTCAATCTGCTGTTCTGGTCCCACCTTCTGAACAAGTTCTGTCAGTGGGTTAGAGAGAGAGAGAGAGATGTATTCCACAATAAATCCTGACATATAGATAGCTGTACTGACTGACAGTGACTCTTCTGGATTTCAGACTGGGCCCCACCTGGAAATAACAGAGCTTAATCTTTTCTGCGTGCAAAGCTTCGATCACAGAACTATAGACTTTCTCTAGTCAAGTTCAATAGAAAAATTGCCAGGTCAGTGGGCATGGAGTTTTCATTTTGTTATTTATGTAGTACTTTTGCATACTACACAGTTATAATACAGTTCTCTATGTTGTATAGAACAAATAAGGCCCCTGTGTTAGGATGTATTTCAGATTAAAAGCAGTATAAATACAGTAAACTTAAAGACTTAAAACTAAAAGCACTGTAATTAAAATATGGAACAAAACTCCTTGAAACCTGGATATTAGGCCACATACTTCGAAAGTGAGTAGACTGGAATTAATATGGAACTTACTTGAGAAGTCTGAGTTAAAAGAAAAGTTCTTCACCTGTTGCCAAGAAAATGTTAAGGAGGTTGCCAAGTGAACCTCTGTGGGGAAACTTATCTATACATAGAGGGCTTGTTCTATCTCAGTTGGTATGACATTGTTCTTGCTTCTTGGAAATGTGTGCATATTTTCATATGTCCTGTCCCCTCCCCCATCTTCCGGCCTGATGGGCTCAACATCCTGTTCCATCTATTTTGCCTTTTTGTTATCCCGTTTGTCCCTGTCCATGGAGTTTTCATGGCAAAATTCCTGACATGGTTTGGAAATTAGTTTTATTTGTGCATATTTACATGAACAGAGTGAGGGCAAAAATCAGAAACTGGTGGTTTCTCCCTCAGGATGACACACTGAAAGATGATGTGTTTGCATTTCCTCCTAATAGCTTTACAAAGTACAAATCAGAATCTTTCATTCAAATCACAGTCAATACAAAGCTTGTTTTCACCACAATCAAAACCCTCTCCCTCATTAGAAACCTCACTTCACTCAGTGAGGGCAGTTGAGCAAAAATGTGTGAAGAAAGCAAGATTTATTGTTATCTGATGTCAAGATGCCTCAGACTGATGGCAACCCTGTGAAACCTCCAAAATGTCCTGTCATGCTTGTGGTTCCTTTAGGGCAAGAGTGCCCAAACTTTTTGGGCAATGGGCTGGTCACATGGTTCACGGGGCCAGTCACTATGGCCCATGGGCCAGATCCAGCCCCTGATGACAATTCATTTGGCCCATGAAGCCCTTGTCACTCCTGGGAGCAGAAGTAAAGTGTTCCCATATGGGCGCATTTTATTTCCACTCCTGGGAGAGACGAGGGCTTCACAGGCTGGATGAATTGGTGTCAGGGGCCGGATTTGGCCCCCAGGCCATAGTTTGAGCGCACCTGCTTTAGGAGTTAATCCATCTTTTATTTGATCTTCCTCTTTTCTTGTTGTCTTGAACTTTTCTTGGTATTATTGTCTTTTACATGAATTCTTCTCATGATGTGCTCAAAATACAATCTCAGGTTTTGACAGGTACATATGAAGGGGATGTAATGTTTCAGATAATATGGTTCTGAGATGTTTAGAGAATATGGTTCTGAGATGTTTAGAGCATTAATGATGAAGCCCAGCACTTAGCAACTGTGCCATACAATGGATTGGGGATACTATATATTTCTAATTTGGTTTGTAACATGTTGGAAACAAAATGCTTTCAGATAAAAACTTTGAAATTTTGGATCACAAACCAGAAATGAGCAGACTTCAAAAATAGAAAATTAAAATTTCTCCAGGGACCAAGGAGACTAAAAGGAGACCAGTAATTAGCCCATTGTGACCATATGCAGCTGCTATTACTCTTGCCACAAGCTTCTCCAGGTTCCCTATGAGCTTCCAAGGTTGGCAAGCTCACTTTGGAACACCTGAGACTCCGAGTACCTATCAACTGATAGGTCATTCTGCAAATTACCTTGCAGCAATCTGGAATTCCTCATAATTACTAAGAGCCCAGACAATACTATGGAGAATATGAATGTGTGGTAGCATATGACATGAACTTGGCTTACCCCTCTTCCCAATCAACAGACATTGAATTGCAGAAAACATTGTTTATTTATCTTGAAGCATAAGTAAAAGTTTACAGTCCATCTGTTGTTTTCAGGTTACAGACAAAAAACAATTTCTAATCAAAAATACACAGGAATATCCACACTCAGGCTTTCCCCCACAATAAGAAAACCTGACTAAACTAGGTAATCATGATTAAGCTTGGGTGGAGTATGGACTCCATTGTGGATTGGAATCCAGCTCTCCCTCCTGAGTGATTCCACTCAGAACCTAAATTGAACTAACTCCCGGCCCCATGTGTCTATAGCAGGGGTGCCCAAACTTTTTGGTTCAGGGAGCTGGTCACTATGGCCCGGGGCCCAAATCCAGTCCCTGAACCCAATTCATCCAGCCTGTGAAGCCCTTATCGCTCCTGGAAGTGGAAGTAAAATGTGCCCATATGGGCACATTTTACTTCCGGTTCCAGGAGCAATGAAGGGTTCAGGGGCTGGATGAATTGGTGTTGGTGGCTGGATCTGGCCCCCAGGACATAGTTTGGGCACTCTTGGTCGATAGCATAGAACATGGGTCTGGCTTCGTGAATTAGCATATAGCCAATCAGAGTCAAGGGTTTATGTAAACACACCCTGTTCTCATAACAAAGTCTTGTTGACCTCAGGATCTGGATGTTGACACAAGCAGACGTTCCAGACTTTGAGAGAAAGACAGAACACAGGTTTAGGGGCTTGAGAAGCTTCTACAGCTAAACCTGCTTGATAATCAGCAGAAAGAAAACAGGGACTTTGCAAAGAAGCAAATCTACAACTCATATAACAGTTTCTGAAACTGAGAAACTCCATGTTGAATAACTTGTGATGCTATTTCATTACACCCAGGATTTGTATTTTCGGCAGACCTATATTAGCTGTGCTGTTGTGACTGAAGCTGAGTGATCCTGCCACTTCCCTGTGTTGCAGATGGTTGATGTATCACTTCAGGAACTGCCATTAGCAGCTTTCTTCTCACTTCATTGTTCAAATATTTGGAGTGGTAGCCGTGTTAGTCTGTGTAAGTGGATTTGATAAAGCTCACATTTAAATACAGGAGCTAGTTTTTAAAGCACCACATGATTTTTTTGTCTTTTTTTTGATGTTTTGTTTACCTCTTTCATGGCCTAAGCAAACCCTGGACCACCAAAACGAAGCCATTTTCTTGGCCTTATCATTGGCCAAACTTAAGTCCTCATCGGTGGATGTTTCTGGCTGTAATCAGCAGACCAGTAAATGAGCCGGATTCTGTATCTCTCCACATTCACACAGTGTGCTGTTGTTCACCAACAGACCCCCACATGAGCATGTTGGTTTTACATTTAGGCATTCAAACTCTCAGCCTATTTAGGGTCCTCCAAGTGACGTAGGGGAGGTTGAGATCCTCAGCTATATCCCCCTTTAATGATGTTCCTTGCCTAGTGAGCTTCTTCCATTTTCTAATTTGGTTTTGCTCTTGTGTCCCCTCTAGGATGTTTGTTCTTGCCATAAAGCTCTTCCTGGATCTGACATGGTGAACTTGAGGCTCAGAAGATGTTAAGGGTCATTCTCTTGCTTAGTTCTCTCAGTGTCCACTGCTACTTCTCTTCTGATCTTAGGTGGAACAATACCAAAAAGAGAGTATATTTTTTTCAACTGGTGTAGGTTTTACTCTATGATGAATATCATCATGTGGTTGTTCATGTGGCTGCAGAATAGCTATGGTAGACATAAAGAAATGCTACAAAGCATACAGCTATTTAATGTCAAGAATGCACCCAATCCTGATTGTGGAATATCTACATACAACCTTTTTCCAATAAAATAAAAATGATAATAAAAAAAACCACTGACTGAACCCAAAACAGTGCACTCAATTGATTTAGTTAAGCAAGTTTAAAATCAGTATCTGACCATTCTTAAATCTATTTGCATTTGGCCTATATCGATTAGTTAAGACCTTCAATACAAATAGTTGTACTCCTTGCTAAATTTCATGACCTGGGCAGCCCTATTGATTTCCATAGAAGGCACATCTTTGCATTTTGTGGCCATAGTACTCTTGTGTCGATGTGTCACTGTCTGAAGTGAGAGGAAATTATTGAAATGGGAGATTGCCAAGGCATATAACTGCATTATTCAATGTCACAGTAAAGTTTAACCCACTCTGGAAAAGACAGGGTGGGCAGATTTCATCTAATCTTCAATGGAGATATTGAGTTAAGTTTTTATTACAACTTTGAGGAAAAGCTCTTAGGGAGTTTGCAGTTGCCATTTTTTAAAAAGGAAGTTCCTAACTTACAGTCAAACCTAACTTTAACACATATAATCATTTTAGTGGATGGGAATAAACAAAGGCTTGATTCTACAATAGATGCTGGTAAGCTTTAAACTTGGCATTATAAGTATCAGGTCCATAGTTTATGTACCATCTTCATACTTTTCTTTTTAAAAAATCCTAGGTACCACATATAAAACATTTAAAGAACATATTTCAGTGAAAGAATGTACACTTCAATAAAATAAATCACATCATTTCTTTTTTATGTTTACATACTTTGAGACTAGCAACACACTTGTTTGACACACACAACTGAAAGTAAGGAACCATGTTTTGCAGTCAATGTTGCTGTTAATGTTAACAAGATCCGACAAATCATGACAATGACACAGAATTGGGATATATAAAAACATATTCCTAACATTAGGTAAATATAAAGGTCACCCTTGCTTGAAAGCCAGTCATATCTGACTCTAGGGTTTAGTGTTCATCTCTGTTTCATAGCCGAAGACAGTGGTGGGCAGCAAAAAAATTGCTACCACACCGTGAGTGGAGTCAACATCATGGGCAGAGCCTATGTCATGGGAGGAGTCTATGTCTGTGAAAAGCAAACAGCTGGACTCAGAGGAGCACAAAGAGCATGGAGCCATGAAATGCTATCTGAAATGCACAACTCCTTCATTGAGGCCACTTTAACAGATCTTGCCAAACCCGCTAGCAATTCTGTGTTTCATGATTTCTAGTAATCCAGGACCATGGCCCAGTTCTGATAAATCAGTTTTCTAATTACTGTTACCCCTAACAATGGGTGGCCGGAAAGCTTAGAAGGATTCAGTTTTGGGGGGCTGTAGGTCCCAGAGTCTCCCAACTGAAATGGCTTCTGGCAGCTTCAGTTTCCCCAAAGTAAGTTTTCCAAACTTTGGGTGGAAGAACTCTTTGCACTTCAAAGCCTAGCACATCATGGACAAAGTAGGAGTCCTCCACATGATATACAGTGGTGGGCAGCAAAAATTTTCACTACCACACTGCAGGTGGAGCCTATGTTGTGGGTGGAGCCTACATCATGGGTGGAGCCTACATTGTGGGTGATCTAGTCATGCCTACCATATGGCCATGTATACATCTGCAAACACAGGCAGCACTGGCTCTTTGGCTGTAAATGGAGATGAGCACTGCACCCTAGAGTCAGATATGACTGGCTTTTGAGCAAGGGAGTCCTTGAACCATTTGCTGGGACAAAACCTGATGGAGCAGGGCATGGAGATGTGCATGGACACCCAATTTCACTCCCCCCCAACCGAAGTCCACCCAATTTTGCCACCCCCCTGCCCAAAGGCCACCCAATTTTGCTGCCCCCTCCCGGGGGAGGGGCGTTGTGAACCTGTTGATGCCCACCACTGGCTGAAGAGCCAGTGCTGTCTGCTTCTGCAGACATTTCCACGGTAATGTGGCAGGCATGACTAGACACCGGAGTGCATGGAATACTATTTACCTTCCCACTGAAGTGGTCCCTATTTATCTGCTTGTAATTTCTTGCTATTGAACTGCTAGGTTAGCAGGAACTGTGACAAAGATGGGAGCTCATTCCGTCCTGCAGTATTCAGGTATCAAACTGCCGCATTCCAGTCAGCATCTTAGCCATTTGATCCACTGCCGTTCCTAACATTACAATTCTATTAATATCACACCATATCCTTTAAGGAGAAGATGGATGAGTGAATAGGAAACACTGGCAAGCTACAGAAGTGTTCAGGGTAGATCATGTTTTTTAAAATGGCCAGAATACCTAAGAGTATGAATGCATGATGTTCTGTACAGGAAGAAGAAACTGCCTCAGTAGACATCTGGTCAAGGACAGTTTTTGCTGTTTTACATCTTCTGCCTCAGGGTATGAATTAAGAGACAGCAGATGACAGCTGGAGGAAGCATTACTGATAGTGATGACTTTAAATATTAATTGCTTTTAATTGTTTCATCACAAAGTCAATTAGCACTGTACTAGCAGTCATTTAAATTATGAACATCAATGCTGTGTAACACTTTAGAGATGTGGCAAGATATGTGGTGGAAGTCCAAAAAATTCTTAATTACATTACTGGTTTTACATAAAAGCATGAGTACTCCTGAGGGGAAAATGCCATTTTATTCAATTTTTAAAAGACAGAACATAACTTACCCTCAAATATAAAGAAAAAAATAATATAACATTGTGCCCCCCATTTGGGACCATTTAGTAAAACCAAACATTTTCTTTCTCTTCATCATTTTAGCTGCTTTACCTCATTTCTTTCCCAAATTACATAATTTCCTTTACTGGCACCTGACCATTCTCTTACAGTAGAATAAAGTCATAGAAACTCCCCATATATAACTAGAGCAATTTACTTTCAACATTCCTTTTTATTTACTTTAATGTTTCATATTAATTTATCATTTATAGCTAAATTCCAAACTTCTTTATACAATCATCAAACTGAAACTTATATTTGACTTTCCAATTTTTGTAATAATTAACCTAGCTGCTGTTATCAAATGTGTAATTAATTATTTTTGCCATTTCATTTGATCTCCCAGGAATTAGACAAACGTGGAATTTTTGAATATACTGTACTTCTATTTGTATACCTAAAATTTCATTCATTTTTTCAATTTACAAAATTTCTGAATCTCATCACATGGCCACCATAAATGAAAATAGATACTGATTTCCTGATTAATTTCCAACAAAATACGCAACCTTTAGCATTATAAAAATCCAATTTTACAGCTGTTAAATACCATCTCCATCTAACATGCTTTTAAAAATCTTTTTATTCCATAATCTTTTCTACTCTTCATTATTTAATTATGTACTCAAATCTGTTTTTCAAATTGTTTTATGAATATGCAGCTCATCTCTGTCTCTCCTTCACTGATTAAACCTCTCCTCATTTTAACTTCTTTATCATTTTGCCTTTAACTATTAATTCTTCAAAACCTTGTCATCCCCCTACTCTTTTCTCTATACTTACTCCATCTGTCTAATTGAATCACATTATACCATGAGATCCTTTCTCCTTCTTTGGATGAATGAATGAATGAACAAACACAGTCACCTCCTAACAGAAATTTTATTTGATCTCCATTGCTCATTGTCTTTAACTAATCTTTCTATCTAATAACCTATTTCTTTTTAGTTCATTTAATATTTTCTTGCTTAAATTCTCTGGAAATTTTTCCAATTCCACCACTTGGCCTAAAGGAGTGATTGTCAGCTAAATACCACATACACTCGAGTATAAGCTAACCCGAATATAAGCTGAGGTACCTAATTTTGACCAGCAAAATAGATTGACCCGAGTATAAATTGATTGCACAAAATGCAGCTGCTGCTAGTGAGCTTCAATAATCAAAATAAATGAAAATATAGTAAAATTAATTAAATTGTTGGCACATCTCAATCCAGTGTGGGTTGGACCCAAACATCGTGGTAATTGACCCAAGTATAAGCCAAGTTTCCTTTTTCGGGCTCATTTTTGGAGCAAGAAAACTTGGCTTATACTCAAGTATATATGGTAGTTTTCTGTATTTATACCAAATTTGCAACATATTTTTAAAGGAAGGGTCTATTTGTATTTTTAATAATACTTTTAATATTGAAAGATCATGGTTTTATGTAAGATACTAGACCTTGACTGAGAAACAACTTTCCTATGCAAAAGGCACAGTAAAGATTGTTGTTCTACTAAAAACCCAAAGTTAGGTTCTTTACCCAAAAACCAAAAATCTCCAAGAAAATTTCTGTCCCAGCATACCTGCATAACTATTCATAGATTTATATCCTTTTCCCCAATGATTTTGCTGCACATATTAATATATGTGTGGTACAGAAATAGCAAAGCATCTTAAAAGATTTATAAGACAACATTATATTTGGGGTCTTGAGAACTCTTCTGAAGGAAGACAACCTGTTCAGTTTCAGTCTTGCTGTAGATGTAAACCTCTCAGGCAGTTTCTTACTGCTATTGCTTCATCGGAAATAGTAGCATTTGCTGCAATTCTCTTTTCAGGAGAAATCGCCCCAACAGGCACAGGGAATTCTTGATATGAGTGTAATTTGTCTTAAGTAACCCTTTGATTTGCTTCTCATAGATAGCAATATTGTGTTTGGCCAGGTTATCTTGCTGTGGTAACATCTTGCTAGCAGCTCGATGCTAATGCCAATATGGTGGCTCAGTGGTTAAGAAGCTCACCTTGTTAGCTGGAAGACAGGCAAGTTGGCAGTTTGAGACCTGGGTACTGCATGACAGATCGAGCACCTGTCTCTATCCCAGCTCCTGCCAACCTAGCAGATTGAAAGCAAGAAATTGCAAGTAGATCTTTCTTTATTTGTGACACAGGCACCACAAGCATATAATAACATACAAAGTAAAAATTAACATATGTAAAACAAACAGGAATTAGATGACATCTGCCCAATATTGGGCCACATCGACAGCATTGTGTGCATTGTATCATGTGGGTGATAGTTTGCTCATCTCTGCATTCACAGGTTGTTATCTACAGGGAAACCTCACTTTCTCAGATTAGTCCTTGATCTTCCTACCCCAGCATGCAATCTATTTAAAGCTTTCCACACAGACCATGGTTGTTCTCGGCCAGGAGGTAGAGAGTCATGTGGTTCTGCTCCTTGCTTGCCTTCCATATTTCTAAGGCGGCCTGTGGGGGCTGGTTGTTCGGAGGGGCAGAAGTTATGAGGAAACTGTGCCTTGATTTCAGTCTCTGCTTTAGTGGTTGGTGATCAAATAGCAGGTGGGTTTCTGAGGAACTTGCTTTGACCCATTCTTTCTGAGAAGCACTTTCTTGATGGAAATTTGATGGAGGGATGCCAACTAGGTATTGTACATTTTGTATTGGGGTTGGTTTTAGGCATCCTGCGACCAATCTCACTGTTTCATTTAGGTCCACATTGCAAATAGATAAATATGGACCAGTTCAGTGGGAGAAGATCTAGGGAACATGAAAGGAGGCTCATTTGGGTGTCCCCTAGGCAGAGTTTCTACAGCAAAAATCCTTTGAACCCAGAATAATTTCTAACACAAAATTATTATTATCAGGAGGCAGTTAACTAACCTGATAACCCTGAGGTCTAATGACCTTAGGTGGTGAAGTCCACAGGAAAGGGTGATGATCCCCAAGTGGATTAAATCTCACTTGAATCCATCTTGATGGAGGGTAGCAGCTTCATCAATACTGGTCCGGGGCTGAGGAGGATTTTTATTGCCAAAAGGGCTGAAGACCAGAAAGTGACTAGTGGTATGGGTGTCACACTGTGATGCAGAAGTCAAATGGAACACCACTGCATTATATTATCAGGGCAGTGATCACCGATATTTGGAATTGGATATGGCACAAAAAGAAGAAGAAATCAATATGGTTAACACTGGAAATATAATTGTGAAAGGAAATAGCATCAAGCCATGGTATAGTAAAGAAACTTAGTGAAATACAGGGTGGCAATGAATTCAAGCTCTCTAAACTCTGCCAGTAAAATTGGCAGGAGCATTTCAGCTGGCAGTCTATGGTGTGGCTGCCTTCTGAATCTCACAGACTGAAGTGAAAGACATCAAAGCAGATTTAGCTTTTGAGAAATCTTATGATTTGAATTGCTTGCTAAGGTAGCTGACTCTGTGATAGACTAGAATGAAGATGGTATCAGCAATGTCAATATAATGTGACTTTCCTCTCTGCCTTCCAGCTCCTATTAGGATTCAGATACTGTTTGGCACAAAAGAGGCTCAGTGTTTCTCTTGAATTTTCCAAAACAATTACATATCAATTGATTTAAATTTGGCTCCTTCTCATTTCCAGAGATCTCTTGGTGACTGAACATACTGGGTAACTTGATAGACTAAGAGTCAAAAGGCCTGAGGTCAAATCCTCACTCAGCCATTTTAAAAAAACACTCACAGAGTGTATGGAACTGGTGAAAGGACCCCTTAATTATCTTACTTAACTTGAAATCCTTGTTAGGGTGAATGGACTACAGTGGCTCAAGTGGCTAAAACGCTGACTGGAAGGTGGCAGGTCAGCAGTTCGATACGCGTATACTGCACAACGGAATGAGCTCCCTTATTTGTCCCAGCTCCTGCCAACCTAGCAGTTTGAAAGCAAGAAATTGCAAGTAAATAAATAGGAACCACTTCAGTGGGAAGGGAAACTTCCATGTGCTCTGGTGTCTAGTCATGCCTGCCACATGACTAGAAACATCTGCAAACACAGACAGTGGTGGCTCTTTAGCTATGAAACATAGATGAGCACTGAACCCTACAGTTGGATATGACTGGTTTTTGAGCAAGGGTGACCTTTACCTTTACTATGTCAGTTCTGGCTTAATGGCACCTAGAAACAAGTGTGACAGCTCATTTTGGCAACAATTGTTTTTATATCACTGCATATAAACAGGAAACAAACACTTATAAGATGGTTTTGAGGAGGTACCTTGGCTTATAGGGCATTAATAACCCTCCTGCAATGCCAGCAGCTGTTAATGGTGCCATTGCAGGGACCATTTTACCATTAAGTGCTCAGGAGGAGGATGGTGGAGGACAGAAGTGCCTGACGGACAGTGGTCTATGGGGTCGCAGAGAGTCGGAATCGACTGTGCTACTGAACAACAACAAAAAAGTGCTCAGGAAGCAGCGGGGGTAGCTTTTTCTCCTGATCACCCCCTGTTCCACTCCGAGCCAAGAGAAGGGAAGCAGGGAGTTCTTTTGTACTAGAAATGAAGCAGAATTAAGCAGCAAAGGATGCGAGACACCCACCTCAACATGTTTCACAGCTTCGTGAGTTGAAAATCGGTTCCCTTTCATTTGGTGATTGTTCATTTGGAGGAAGCAGTTGGTCTCCATGCCCATGTTGGTTTCACAAGTGTAGCACTTTTGAACATGTGTGGCTGGGGGTGTGGTGTGTTTGTGAATACTTAATTGTGAAGCTTCTCATATTGTCTGTCTTGGCATTTATTGCAGAACTGAACTGTGTGAATCACCCAGTCTGTCTTGTGTCCCTTAAAGAAGCTGCTATCCCAAGTGCTACAGTGAAATTACCATATATATTCGAGTATAAGTTTTTTAGCCCTAAAAATGAGCCCTAAAAAAGGGGACTCGGCTAATACTCGGGTCAATGACTATGGGGGTCCCAAGATTACACCTGATTGAGATGTGCCAACAATTTAATTAATTTTACCACATTTTCATATATTTTGATTATTGAACCTCACTAGCAGCTGCTGCATTTCCTACCCTTGGTTTATACTTAGGTCAATCTATTTTCCTGGATTTTCAGGTGAAAATTAGGTACCTCGGCTTATATTCGGGTCGGCTTATATTCGAGTATATATGGTACACCACAGGGGGAGAAAACGCCTTGTCTTTTACATCAGGCAGCACTTGGAATTAAGGAAGCCATAAAAAGGATCCTTTTATAAACCTGTTGGCCCTTGCCACGAATGTCTCCATGAAGAAACAAGATGCTGGGTGGGAAATCTTCGCACACCCTACTTTCTCGCCACAGGGGCAAAAATCCTTGAGAGAAAACTGATTTTGCCCTGGTGAGTACATTCAAATTACTGAAATAATTTGAAGTTACTGGTAGCTTCATTATACCATAATTTTGGTTACTTCCAAATCATTTTGGGTGTTCGTTTTTGGAGGAAATCATTATCCTATCTGTAAAAGTGTTTTATATTACAAAATTAATTTAAAAGGAAAGACACCCATAAGACTCTGCAGCAGGAAAAGACTTTAGAGCATGTCAGGAACTATGGTGAGAAAGGCAGCCTAGAAATGAAACAATTAAACAAACAACTAAAGGCATATTAGACTTGAAACAGCAGGGTTGAGGCAATCTTTCACCTCTGAGAAATCAAAATTGCGAAGTCACACTCATAATGTTAATTTACAAACTCTGAAATGAGAGAAGCTGCTGCTTTGTTGTGATAGTTGGACACATTCAGCTCTCAAGCAGTTTCCTCTTGTGATGAAGAATTGTCTAAAATGTCTGTTTCTGTAATGTTCAACCTTTAGAGGGTAACTTTACTAGCCTTTAACGTTATCCTTGTATTTACCCATTTTCTCCTGCATCTTTTTTCACATATGCACACCATTTTTCAATAATTTCTGGAACATTTACCACTTGCCATCCTGACATCATAAAGTGACTCAGGTTTTGGCACTGAACTCTAAAATAACTGCTTACCTAGTAACTTTAGAAAGAGTGAAAGCTTTAGCAGCTGAAGTGATGTCAATTTGGCAGATACCTGCCAAAGCTCTCAACAATCCTAGCTGACAAAAAGGCTTTACTTTGGCCTTCCAAAACCTTTGTTGGCCAGAGGCGCAGGCAATTCTTTTCCTGCTCAGATTTCAATCTGCTGCAGAAGAGCGGGTGAGCTTTCATGAACCTCCTCAAATTTTCTTCAGATCCTGGCTTAGATTCTGAAAAGTCACACTGTTTTCATTTGAAAGAAAGAAAATACACAGTTTTAAGTTCTTCTGCTGGGAACTTACAAAAAAGAATGTTGTGTAATGCCAGTTTTAGTCATGTTTACTGAAACTACTGGGACTGCAATGGCTCAAGTGGCTAAGACGCTGAACTTGACTGGAAGGTTGGCAGGTCACCTGTTCAACCCGAGTACTGCACAATGGAATGAGCTCCCATCTGTGTCCCAGCTCCTGCCAACCTAGCAGTTCGAAAGCAAGAAATTGCAAGTAGATAAATAGGGACAACTTTGGTGGAATGGTAAACAGCATTCCATACACTTCAGTGTCTAGACATGCTTGCCACATGTCCATGGAAATGTCTGCAGATGCAGAGAGCACTTGCTCTTTGGCTGTAAACAGAGATGAGCACTGAACCCTAGAGTTGGATATGACTGACTTTCAAGCGAGGGTGACCTTACTGAAACTAATATTCCCTTTAATTTTTTCTGGTATTGTTTAATCAGAGACTCTTGATTAACTGAAATACTATTCCAGGCAAAACCATGCTGTAAACAACAGCACACTTATAACAGTGGGAGAGTATGTGTATATATTCAAAACCAGGTAGTGATGGGAAATGAGGTGAGCAAAAGGACTGTGAGTTAAATAAGCTGGTTCTTCCTTCTGTGAATAGAAAGGCTGCCCTTTCAGAATTGTAGCTCTTAGAATGTCATGATGTAGACAAGCTGATTTGATCGGCAGCAGTGGAGTGCCAGCAGCCTATATGCAACCACATACAATTCTAATGGATGGGTTGAAACAAGGGAGAAGCCTTCCCATGGGCTAAAACTGTGAGGAGACACTTTAATATTATTTTACTGCATTTAAACTAATGCTTCCCTCACATCCAATACCACAAAGGAATTATCATTTTGCCTTCTGGGGTTGATTAGTCTGAGGGGTTCACGATTACCAAAAGTCACTGCTGTAGTCATTGGGGTTGAATTTCAAGTTGGTATTGGCATTCAAGTTCCTTCAAGATCTTGTCCAACATAGGGGTGTACATCCTTGGTCGTAGGTAATGGTTTCCATTGCTCTAAAGCTAGTCATATCTTACTCTAAGGGATGTGCTTATCTCTGTTTACAGCCAAAGAACCAGCGTTCTTATAGGTTTGAAGATTGGCACAAAGAATTATGGGATATGATCATAAATGAAAAACTGACATGTGAGCTAAAAAAAGATCTGGTGAAAATCAATGAATATACGATATTTGGGGGGAGTTTATCAATTATGTATTTGCTAAGGGAAAGGGTACAAAACCAGGTCAAGAATTATATAGTCTTTGGAAATAGGAGGTGAGGTGTTAAAAAAGAGAAAAGCATGTGGGTTATTATTATTATTTTTTTGAGCAATCTGGAATGTCCCCATGTGATGGGTGTACATTTGTAATTATATTTTATTGTAATTTGTGAAATGTGTTGTTTATTGCATTTTTTTAGCATTGTGTTTAAATCAGATGTTTTTGTGGTCATGTGGGAGACATGACTAAAATCTGGAACTCTGTTACCTTTCCCACCAAAGTGGCACCTACTTATCTATTTGCAATTTCTTGTTTTCGAACTGCTAGGTTGCCAGGAGCTGGGGTAGAGATGACAGTTCACTCCATCGTGCAGCAATTGGGTCTCAAACTGCTGACCTGGTGACCTTCCAGTTGTCAAGTTTAGCATCTTAACCACTAAGCCACTGCAGTCCCACTCTCGTTGGTCTTACTTAACTATTATTTCAGCTTATAATACCTCCCTCTAGTGCAAGCACTTTCTGGGCAGTGTTCCAATTCTGCAAGTGTGAGAAAATGAAGCTTCTGATTCTTCTCATCAAAGGAGAGAGAAGTATTCCATGTCATTCTGGACCAAAGTCCTCATCTTGGTGAGAAAGATTCTTGTGCAAATAATACAAGTCATACAAATTACTTGAAAATTATGTTAACTGTTACCTTGAACTTTTGAAAAACCAAAGGCAATGATGGGCTTCTTCTTCTTCTGTGCATAGGCCAGACGTGAAACTGCCAAAATGGAGGGACCTGTGGTTCCTTTAACCTGATCTAGTGTGAGAAAGATTAGCCAGCAACACAAGGTTGTTGTTACTAGGATACGTCTAATTGTGGTTCAGAAAGACCACAGTCTTCGAGGAGGCTGTGTACCCCAACAGTCCATTTGCATTTGTTCAGTCAGCCAGTCCTTCTGTGTGTCTGTGTGTTTTCATGAACATATGCTTGATGCCTGCAGCAAAATGCCTAAAGCAAAACAGTGCCTACTGTCCTCTGCTAAGCCTCACAGATGGAGAGGGGAAAAAGATTCCAGAGTTCCTGAGAGACATTTTCTCCAGAGCTTGAGATAGAAAGAACTTACACTCTCCTCTGACTGGAGAGATGCATGTGATGAATCTAAATTCGTTGATGTTGTCAACAGAGTGAGGCATCCAGATGAGGGATGTTCAAACCCTGCAAGAGGAAGGCAAGGGATGATGTTCCACTCCCCAATGTGAGGGTTTCTGTAATTTCTGTAACATGCTTCTGTGCAAAACTAGTGACTTTGCCCTTTGAGAAGCAAACTATGCATGCATTCTAGTTCTTGAACATGCCTGAAGCAAAACAGTGCCTACTGTCCTCTTCCACCATTTGTGTCATTTGTGCCAACACTTTTCTTTTCAGATATGCAAAAGCAGATTCAAATGAGACAAGTGAGGATCGGCACCCTTAGCTGGAGGCAAAAAATCTCACGAGGCTTATCAATTCTTTATTGAGGAGTCTTGCGGGAAATCACATTAATCGAGGAGGAGGAGGAGGAGGGGGAATTTAGCAAATAGTCTTCACATTTCTAGTCTGCCACCACCCCTGCACACTAATAAATGCATTGCAGCACAAACTTTTGGTAGTTATTCTGAGTGTGTGATTGGTACATAGAATAGTCCTGTGTATTTTCAGTTATACAATACCTGGAGCTGTTTCCTTCTCACTGGAATCTGTATTTGAGGCTTATGGCACTGAAAAAGCTGGCTTTGGTTGTGCCTTTCTACTCCCAGTTCAGCATCCTGCCAAAGCAGGAGAGTGTGATAGCAGAATGGCCTAAAAACCTATTTGGCAACCTTGCCATTCCCTGGGATCTGGAAATGGACTCCCATGGCAGGCAGCTTTGTAAATCTAGAGATTCAGCCAAGGGTGTGAGGCCAGGAGATTGTGCAGTCCTATGGACAAGCCATCCTTTGTGATGGATACCTGGTATTTTTTTTCCAAATGCTTTCTCAAGCAGCCGTGGTTTAATAGCTTGCCTTTTTCTTCCAGCTGCCCTGTAGGACTGACCTTGCCACTTTCTCACTCCTTTATTTGTAATTACACAGAGATGGTCATCCTCATAGCTAGAATTCATAAAGACATTCCCAATGAAAGAGGAAAAGAATTTAGACTTAATTATTTTTCTATAAAGTCAGAAGGGTTTTATGATTTGTAAAGATCACTTTGTGAAAATGATCCTTTAGCATATGGCATGGTGGGGACTGCAGTGGCTCAAGAGGCTAAGACGCTGACTGGAAGGCGGCAGGTCAGTAGATCAATACCTGCATACTGCAGGACGGAATGAGCTCCTGTCTTTGTCCCAGCTCCTGCCAACCTAGCTGTTCAAAAGAAAGAAATTGCAAATAGATAAATAGGGACCACTTGGGTGGGAAAATAAACAGCACTCCATGCACTCTGGTGTCTAGTCATGCCTGCCACATGACCACGGAAACATCTGCAGAAGCAGACAGTACTGGGTCTTTAGCTATGAAACAGAGATGAGCACTGAACCCTAGAGTCAGATACAACTGGCTTTCAAGCAAGGGTGACCTTTACCTTTTTGGTGGGTAGCTTGTGTGAGATACAGTGTAGTTTGTGTTGTTCTGAGCAATTTCCTTAGAAAGTTTTTGTTCAACTTCTATAATAAGCCCATGATTTCACTGATTTCTAACACTGATTTTCTATATTTAGGCCATTATAGCCTCTATTTTAGCAACCTTGTTTAAGCTTTTGAAGAAGTAATCAGCTTCTATTTTCTCATAAATGATCTCCAGAGTTTTATAGATTATCCTTGAAATTGTAAAAAACCATAAGCAGCAAGCCAGGAGTGGCATGATTTGGGTGGATTGAAACACATCTGTCTGCTTATATTGTACTCAGAATTGATTCAAGGATGTATTAATTCATTTTCTAAAATAGGCTTGGTTTAATAGCTGAGGTCTTAGTCTCTACCATTTAAATAATGATATCTGATACAGAATTGTCCAGGAACATCTGCAAGACAGAGAAAGCTGTTCTTTAATATATGAAGTAGTCTATGGCAATTCCTAGATGCCTTTGTTTAGGAGTACAGTGAAACCTTATACAACAATTGCCCCGTATAGCAATGAAATCGCATAACAATTAGGGTTGGGTTTGTTTTTTGTTTTTTGTTTTTTTTGTTTTTTTTGGGGGGGGGGATGGTGTTCTGCATAACAAGTTTTCCTATGAAAAAAATCATACAACAATTTTTCAATGGGAAAAACTATTTAGCTATCAATCAATCAACCAATCAACCAACCAACCAACCAATCAATCAGTCGTCATACAATGCATCCCATAGGGAAAATCACTATACAATGCATGTATCATATAGCAGTTCTTTTGTACAACACGAGCCCCGTGGAACGGATTAAAAACGTTGTATGAGGTACCACTGTAAATCCAACTAAGCTCTTGGATTCCTACATCCCCTTTATCCTCTCCTTTATTGTTGTTAAAAGGGAAAGTTTGGAGCAAGATCTGCTTTTAAGCTAACCAGAGAGTTAACCTGAATCTGTAGAACTCTTGTGAGGATGGTTTATGAACAAGCCAGGATCAAGAAGATCTTCCACTACCATTCATATCATTAGAATTGCCAGGACTCATTGCATCAGCTTAAATCTCAGGAACGTTGTGCTTCCTCAGGTCTCTAGAGAAGGAGACAAGGAGAGCAGCCCTCTAGGGTCTAGGCATCCTTCTCTCCCCATTTCCACTTGGTGGTAAGCCTCAGTGACTCAGTAGAGAAGCACACTGCTTTCTATATGTGACGGGCAGGCACGTATTGGTTAAGTCAACCAGGCTGCTGCAAACTCTCTTAATTTCACAGGAAAAAAATCTGATTGCTTCACAAGCCCCCATCCCAGTATAGAAACAAAACCACTTTGCCGCCTGCTGAATGCTGTGGCAAAGAACTCAACAATTCAATTTTCTCTCAACAGTCTGCCCTCTACAAATTCAAAAGCTAAGAGGGTGATGACTGTTCTCCTAATAAAGATAAAACTCTATCCATCCTGTAATATGCAGTCAACACTTCAAAATAACTCCCTAACAGCTGCAGTGTTGAAATAGCAAGCTGTGGACTGCATCATAGCAAGACTTACTGTTTGCTTAGCTTCATGTGCAGCTTGGTTGGGAATGTAAATCCTCACTTGATTTGTCCTCCCTTGTTAAATGGGACTGCTTTATATATATATATACACCACAACTGCTTGGAAAATTCTGGGAGAGGTACTCCAAAAGCACAAAACTGTACATGTCAATTATTTGTGCATTTTTGAGACTTTTTTTTGGTACAAGTTTGAAAAACGCACTACATGTTCCCTTATGGCACGGGGCTTTGTCACATTAGATGGAGTTGTTTGTGGCTTTATGGTCAGTGAACTTGTTGTGCCTCTTTCCAAGAGAAAAAGACAGTAGTTTTGCACAGAGACAGCAGTTTTATGCTAATTGTGTTTTGTACAAATTGCAGAAACCTTAGTATTAGAAGCAAGTCCACTGGGGAAAACGTTCTTACAGTGAAATAAATCTTCACCCATTGCCTTTCTGTGCTGAGATTTATTATTATTATTATTATTATTATTATTATTATTATTATTATTATTATTATTATTATTATTATTATTATTATTATTATTATTATTATTATTATTATTATTATTATTTCAAATTTATACCCTGCCTTGCTCAGGAGAACCTGACTCTAGGCAGCTTACAATTTATATAAAAAATAGCAACATAACAATCACAAATTACACAATACCACAATAACAATAATCACAGTATTAGTATGAGAGAGAGATAAACATATCCATTACTCAGTAACAGTAAAAAAATATCAATATCACATTACAAAAAAGTTTTACAAAAAAGTAAAACAAAAAACAGCAGAAAAAAACAATATCACATTTACTGAATCCTACAATGATTATTAACAAAATCCTACCAAAAGTAACAGGGAAAAGTTTTAAAAAGTCCACAAAAGAAGGAATCCAGTCCCAGTGAGAGCCGTACGCCACGGCAGTGTCTTTTTGAACTGGCCCAGGGTAGGACAGGGTACCGGCAATGGCATGACCCTGGTGTTCACAGCTGTGGTGGCATCTCCGCCTGGTCGAAAGTCCTGAGGCGAGAGCGGAGAGGTCCTGCCATCCGTCTCAGCGTCTTTAGAGCCGGCCTGGGCAGGGCAGAGCGCCAGCAATGGAGTGGCCCCGGTGCTCACAGCTGTTATGGCCTCCCCGCCCACCCTCCAGGTTGAGGTGGAAGGGTCCTGGGAGGAGGGCGGGAGGAATGCCTCACCGCTCACAGCTGGTCTGTCTCCAGGTGAGATGGAAAGGGCTCGGAGGGAGGGCTGGAGCGTTTTCTCACTGCCCACTGTCGGCTGTGCTTTTATCGGCCTCCGGGCCGAGGTGGAAGGGTCCCTGGAGGAGGGCGGGAGGAACGCCTCTCAGGTCACAGCTGGTCCGTCTCTGGGCGAGATGGAAAGTCCTGCCCCATCACTCAGGTGTTCCTGCTCCCCTCAGCCAAGCTGGTGAGGGGAGAGTCCTGCAGTGATGAAATTTCTTCCTTTTCCTAACTTCAGAAATAGCCTCCTTCCTTCCTTCTTTCCTATCAGAGTGTAGCACAGTTTAAAATTATGGACATATATGAAATGCAGGTCTTTCTCCTTATCCACGGGTTCTGTTTCTATGGTTTCAGTTTTCCACAGGTTTAAAAATATTCAATGAAAGTTTCTGAAAGACATAATATAGATTTAAATTAAATTAAATGTATATTATGCTTTCAGAAATATAGATTATGTATTTCATAAAGTGATCCAATAAAGGTATCATCTTCCTCCTGCATGATATATATGTACAGTAATACCCTGACTTACATATGCCTCGAGTTACATAAAATTCAACTTACATAATGATTTTTGCACTATAACCATGTCCCAATTTACATAAATATCCCAATTTACATAACACAATTTCCTATGGGTTTGCTTCGAATTATGTAAAATTAATTTTTTCCTATGGGTTTGCTTCAAGTTAAGTAAAAAACCGATTTACATAAAAGCCTACGGAACAGACTTTTTACATAAGTAGGGGTTTTACGGTATTCCAAACTTTGCTGAGAAGCATATTGTCTCTCATATGTATTTCTATGGTGCATTACCAGAGTTGACCACTAGAGACCACTGTCTGCAATATAATATTAGAAGGAATGGTTTGTGGTCTTTTATGGCAGCTGTTTTGTTAGCACACATGTAGAATAACAGAGGCATTTGAAATCCATCCCTGCTTCTATGTGCTTAAAATTGGGTTTGATATTTTATGGTATCTGTGGAAGATCTTTAAATGAATTCCCCATAGAGAACCTGTATATCTAATACTACCTCAATAGCATTAGCTTGATGTTTACTTAATTTTCCTTTGTATATGAGGTGGGACATACATTACATTCACATAAATGCTACATTGATTGAATTTTTCCACATTTGCAGAAAATTTGTCCTGTATCCTAGTAGCCCCATTTTGATTACTCTTTGAGCTTCCTACTTTGCTTCAAAGTGACTTCCAAATGGTCCAGCCCAAATCTTGTTCTGATGGGAGACACTGTCAACTTTCATTCATTTGGCAAGGTATGATGTTTTTGTACAGGGGTTCAAGTGGCTAAGATGCTGACTGGGAGGTGGAAGGTCAGCAGTTCGATTCCCGAGTAATGCAGGACGGAATCAGCTCCTGTCTCTGTCCCAGCTCCTGCCAACCTAGCAGTTTGAAAGCAAGAAATTGCAAGTAGATAAATAGGGACCACTTCAGTGGGAAAGTAACAGTGTTCTGTGCATTCCAGTGTCTAGTCATTCCTGCCACATGACCACAGAAACATCTGCAGAAGCAGACAGCACTGGCTCTTCAGCTTTGAAACAGAGTTGAGCACTGAACCATAGAGTCGGGTACGACTAGCTTTCGGGCAAAGGAAACCTTTACCTTTAAGTTTAGCCTTGCCTCTTCTCGATTAACATTTAGAGGTTGAGAGGTGTGCAGAATACTTTTCCTTCATGTTGGGTGTCATCAAGGGATTGGTGTCCATGAAGTAATGGATTTGGTAATGTAATACCTTATCTCTATCATTATTTGCTGGTATCCCTCTATGTAATTCTAGAGGAGCAATGCCAGACAAATAATAGACTTTTCCAGTGGTGGTAGGTTTCAGGATGCCAGTAATAATCCTGCATAATTTAATACTACGTCACAATAATGTTCTTTAGTAAAGGTAAAGGTCACCCTTACACAAAAGTTAGTCATATCTGACTCTAGGGTTCAGTGCTCATCTCTGTTTATAGCCAGGGCTTTCTGCTTTATGTATATGCATATTATGTTCTTTATGTACAGTATATGCATATTATTAAGTAATAATTTGTCTTGAACAGTAATTATAGAAAACAATTAAGTGGCTCTCCACTCTGTCACTATGCTACTGCTGTTTTTATTGCTAGTGGGTGTGCTCCCAAGTGTGAAACTGCCAAATCCCTAAATATGTTATTTCTGACAACAACTTTCTGTTTGATTCTTAAACAATGTGTTTTGCAGGACAGGGTTCAATCCAGAGTGACCCCCAAATACTTTGGGGTAGGGAGGTGATCCAAAAGCTTTCCTTCCTAGCTCACTCATATCTCCACATGAGGAAGAGCAACACCCAACATCTCTCACCATTAGCCATGCTTATGCAAATTGGAGTGCAACATTTTTGGCGGAGAGCCACTTAATTATTTTCTATGATTACTGTTCAAGACAAACACAGTTTGCCAAGCCTTCTCCAGAAGGGGAAAAACCAGTGATGGGAATTTCCCAAAGATATAGAAAATAGGGCAGTGGAATAATTTGATCCAGTAAATGAATTGCAGCAAATTTTTAACTTTAATTTTCAAATTCAGATAGATCGATAGCTCAATAGAATGTAAAGGCCTGAGAAAATAAAATTTTGAAGATTGACATTTGCCAATTAATGGCATTTTATAAAGTTTTTCATTTCACATTTTTAAAATACACAAGGAACATCCCAAATTATATGTTTTGCATTATAAACCAGAACAGTTTCACTGGTGCTCACTGTAAAATACAATATGTATTTATTTGCTCAAGTGTGACTTGTTTGGCTCCATGTTTCATCCTTCACATGAGCTGGCAGGCTGTTCTCCCAGACTCAGGCACATTGTTGCCTTCTGGGAATTTAGCTTCCAAAGCTCTCAAGAGGTCTAAGATCTGCAAAATCCAGCAGCTACTTCCCCAGGCAGGTGTTGGTGATTCAAACTTCTCCTTCGTTCACATTCATCTACAATGGCTTTGACACCAATCTGTTGGTTCCCCACATCCTCAGAAACATTGGAAAGGCTTCTGTATTGTAAAGTGGCAGTTTCCAAACTTGATTCCTAGACATTTTTGGGCTGGAACTACCGAAAACCCATGATCTTTGGAAACCATTACTATAGAGCAGTGATGGTGGACCTTGGCACTCCATATGTTCTTGAACTTCAATTCCCATAAGCCCTGATCAGCAGGAGTGCTGATTTGGGATTCTGGTAATTGATGTCCAAGAACACCTGGAATACCAAGGTTCGCCATCACTGCTATAGAGTGTTGTGCAGAGATGTGGTACCATGAGCTGTATTAAATCTTTGTTAAATGAACATGAAGGATCTAGGAAGGTCTGGTCACCATTTTTCTACTATTGCAGTATCAAGATGATGTGAGATTTGGCCAAATCATAGAAGCCCTTGGTCATATTGGCTATAGCAGGGGTTCCCAATCTAAGGCCCATGAGCCGGATCCATCCCATGGTGCCATTTCATGTGGCCCCTCACCCCTCCAAGGGAATTCAAAAAACAAAATGGCCACCCCTTTGAAGCTATTGGGACAAAATGGCCAACCCCCTCCCCCATCATGCAGGCAGGGCAAAATGGCTGTCTAACCCTTGAAGCTGACTGAGAGAGTGTGACCTGGCCCCCGGCTTGAAAAGGTTTTAAAAATAACTTTTCTTTATCCTCTTCTCTGACTGGTGTGCCTCTGCTATGCCACAATAATGTACTTAATGTATATGCATAGGTACAAAGTTTTTGTTCCTTTGATGTAGAGTAGTGATAGTTCTGATCCATACCGAGAATAGTACACCTTCCTCCTGAACCTTTAGAGATAAGAAACACAAGTATTTTAAACAAGATACAGTGGTACCTCGCTGAAAGAGCATAATGCGTTCCATGGGATTGCTTTTTAAGTGAGTTTGCTCTTTAAGTGAAACACCATTGAAAGTGACCAATTGTGACTTCTGGTGAGGGGGAGATTGCGAACCCTGATTTATTTGTTATGTTAGTTTTTGGTTGGTTTTAGTTGTTAAGCGAGGTGGCCATTCAGAGAAAATTCGGCTCTTTAAGCGAGTTACTTGCTAAGCGAAGCACTCTTTATGCAAGGTTTGACTGTACTTAATATATCTGTATTGTGAAGTAAAAGTTTCCTCACATAAAGCTACTAGCTCCAGGACTGGGGAAAAAGTTTTAACTGTAGCTGCATGTAACAGTATATAGTGAGGCCTGAATACGTTGCCATAAAAAAATAATAGGATGGTTCAAGACATTTACACTGTCATTGTAATGCACATTCTTTTTCTTTAATGCACATTCTCCCAGAATTTTCATTCTCATATTTTCATTTCTCAGGAGAAGTTCTTCCTCCTGAGTCTTTCATAGTTATGAGCAGAAATGTCTCGTGTATCAAAAAATAAAGGTGTTTCAGCTTCATACAGAAACAATGTGGCATTTTCAAGGAAAGTGTTTATAGTAAAAGGTTGTATAGAATGATGATCACACCATTAGGAAGCAGGCAACGGATATTTAAAATACATCAGTAAAACTACCAAATATACAAAATGTTGTTGTTTGCAGCCATTTGTACACTCCCGAATTTTTTTTTTTTTGGGGGGGGTGGGGGAACTTTATTGATTTCAGGAAAAATGTTTGTTTTCCACTGGTTTTTATATCTGTGTTATGTCTACAAGCTATCTTGTATCATAGACTCTTTCGTGTGTCTGTTGCTACATCACATTCATTTCCCACTGTGAATCTCACATTTCCTCATTTCACCTTGATTCAGACTGGTTCTGTCATCCTTCTTGTAATGCATGAGGACCATGAACTTTGAATGAGTGGACTCCGCAGGAAGGTTTTCCTACACCCAAATGTGTAGTTAGCCCAAGAAGAACAATTAAATGACTTGCAATGGAAATACACAATATGTACAAATGATGAGGGATAGGCATTAGATTATCTGTTTGAATGTAAAATATCTCTTCCATTAATCCTCCTCTAAGTGGAAATCAAAGATTCTCCCGCTTGAATTGCAGCAATTCTGCACTGAGCAGCTTCAAAGGAGTTTCCGTAACTCTCTCTCATGCAACCCTTCAAAAGTGACAAATAATTGTTAGCCTATATTTTCTGTAAGTGATGTCTCCTGAGGACTGTCTGTGAAAGCAGGCAGCAGCTCATGACCATTTCCCTCAACAACACCTTGTCAGCCTTCGTAATATGGACAAAGATCCACTGAAGTTGTAAATCTGTGTCTAGGCTGTAGCAAGTTGCCTTTCAAAGGCAAAGTTACATGTCTAGCGTTCCTCTGTGTATAAGAATAAATGATGATGGTGATGTGCCATCAGTTCTGACTTATGGTGTCTGGTTTTAGGGTTCTCTACGTAGACTATACACAGGGTGGTCTATCATCCCCTTCTTTTTGGGACACCCTGGGACTGTGCAGTTTGCCCAAGGTTGTACAGGTTGGTTTATCTCCCTGGAAACAAAGTGGGGGTGTCTCAACCAGATACCTAAATCACTGAACTCTCCAGCCAGTCATGAGCAAGTAAGCAAGCAAGCAAACAAACATGTAATTGACTCTTCATACAGAAAACTAGAGCTCAGAGAATACTCTTGTCCAGTTGTTCCCTAATATACTAGCTTTCTATGCCTACCAACATCTTTTCATGAGGCAATCAAGCAGTGATGGGTTGTTACCGGTTCAGACCGGTTTGCCTGAACCGGTAGCGCCCATCACGAGGGGGTCACTGGGGGGGTGGTAAACCCCCAAGTGATCGGTTTGGTCACCTCTCTGGAAGTATATTTCTGGGCAGCCAAAATGGCTGCCCGGAACTGCACATGCATCAAACCTCTATTTGATGCATGCACAGTAAAAAATAGGCTTGACGCATGTGCAGTTCTAGGCAGTCATTTTGGCTGCCCGGAAAGGAAGCGCAGGAAGCGCCTCTACAAGCGGCAGTGGCGGCGGCCTTTCTATGTTTACCAACATCTGTTCATGAAGCAATCAAGTGATTCTTATCCTTTAATATTTGAAGTGGCACAAACCCAGGGAACTGGGTAACAATTTGCAGTACTTTTGTGTCTTTTCCCCCCTGTGCTTTTGTAGAGTACGCATATACATGAACTGATCACTGAACCAATGAAGAAGAAAATACCCCGATGCATGACCCCTGTATATTTTCATATGCATGGTTTCAAGGGGGCCCACAGAAATAATTCAGGTAGAGCGGCAGAGTCTTTTAATGATACCTATGGGTTGTTAACCAACACCTTTGGCAAGACAACCTACTTACCATGATGTAATAAAGCAAATACCAAATTTAGGAGGGGAGCAATTATCTGCCCATCTAAGGTTATCCATTTGTTGGCCTCAAACATGGGTTGCTAGTGTATATAGGAATTTTGGAAGGCTGACATTTCCTATAAAATGTGAATCATCGGGGAGGACAGCTGCCACTGATGACGGTAAACAGAGACAGAAAGGTATTAGGTCCAAGCTGGAAACACCAGCCTTGTAGAGAAAACCTATATTACAGTACCATGTTGTAGAAGCACTTATTAATTCATGCATCTACAGAATAGGTGCTTTGCTCCAAGGACATAATATTAAGGATAGAAATGCAAAGGTCCAATCACTGGGCTATGAATATCCAGTTTTGTTTTGTTGTAAAGTTAAATACATTTCATCATATTATTTTCATGTGATAATGATATTTATACATATTTATACATATATTAATATTTATCATCCAAACTTGTAACTCCGATCACCATGTATGGGTTTGGAATCTGGGCAGTAAAGAAAGTGACAGAAAAAAGTGCTGTAAGAGAGATTTGAACTGCCAGAAACTCAAACAAGTGGATCCTAAAGCAAATCAATCTTTAATTGTCTCTAGGGGCAAAAATAATGAAGCTGATGCTGTTCTAAAGGTAAAGGTAAAGGTCACCCTTGCTTGAAAGCCAGTCATATCCAACTCTAGGGTTCAGTGCTCCTCTCTGTTTCATAGCTGAAGAGCCAGCACTGTCTGCTTCTGCAGATGTTTCCGTGGTCATGTGGCAGGCATGACTAGACACCGGAGTGCACGGAATGCTGTTTACCTTCCCACCAAAATTGTTCCTATTTATCTACTTGCAGTTTCTTGCTTTTTTTTTGAACTGCTAGGTTGGCAGGAGCTGGGACAAAGGCAGGAGCTCATTCCGTCCTGCAGTACTCGGGAATCGAACTGCTGACCTCCTGCCTTCCAGTCAGTGTCTTAGCTACTTGAGCCACTGCAGTTCCTGAGCCTGTCCTACTTTGGGCATATCATGAGAAAGAGACAAGAAGGCTGAAAAAGATGGACATCAAGAAGAAAAGATGAAGGCCAAATTTGAGATGTGTTAAATGCCTAAAGGAAACCACAGACTTGACTGTGTAAGAGCTGTTCAGGAGAGAACATTTTGGAAAATGATCATTTTTGATGGCACATAACATCATCAACAATTTTGTGGGGGGAGAGAATAAAGAACTGAAGGCCAGTAAAATAAATTTTCTGATTAGCAAAAGGCAAGAAAGTGTTCCAACCATTCTTCATACAGAAGCAAATTAGAATGACAGTTGGATTTTACTTAGTGATAGGAATGTGAGCTGTTGCACATGAAGCCAACAAATATCCATAGCCATATGAACCTGCATGTCAGGAGATAGAGAGCAGACTGGATGTCCCCCAAGAGGACTGGGAAGTCTGGATGGGGGTTCTGCAGATGTCCTGTGTCTTGCTTCACTCTTCCTCATTATAGAGCTGATCCTGCTATAGAGTTGTCTTCTTATCTCCATCTTTACCCTTTTGAAAGTTTTGCTAACTAGAACAATTGCTATGTTTAAAACAAAGGATCGTGTGGTATCTTAAATACAAACAAGTCTCACTGTTCTTCTTTTACACAAGCATTTGTGGGCTGTGGCTCTACAGATGTAGCCCTCAAAATCTTGTGCCAAATAAAATCTGTTAACCTTTGAGGTGCCCAGAGGGTTTCCCTATTCCTGTTACCCAAGTCTGGGTACTTCCATCTGTGCATTAGGCAAATTAGGATGTGTTACAAATTGAACACACTTTTCATTGTGTGGATAATAGGCAAAGAAAGCAAAATCATTTATTGTACTGTATTGTTTTTCTCCCACTGGGTTGCAGCGGACACAGATCAAAAAGGGTCAGCATAGCAACCTTCAGAAAGCTAAACTTGAAAGAGAAGAACCCCAGATCATATTCTTGCTCTGTCATAAAGTTGACAGAATGACCTTTGGTCCACCTCTACTAACCTTCTTTTGGAGTTCTTGTGGGATTGACAGGGTAAAGGGAGGCATGGAATCTTGATATAGACATGGTTGGTGTAATATAGTAAGAGCCCTTCTTCGATCACTGTAGTTTCTAGCCTATGTTTCTAGTGTTGGTAAAGCAATATAGATTTATGAAAAGAGTTACAGGAGCTTCTATAAGTAACACATTGTTGCCTGCAATGCAGGGAAAGTGGGGAAAATAAGGGGAAGCAGCAGAAAAAAAGGAGAAAACAAAGTATAATTTCAATCTGAGATAACCTATGCTCCTAATGCATTGTCAAGCAATGAGTTTACTAACAACAATTGGATCTGGATTGTAGTCTCTCTGCCACCTACCACTGTTAAATAAACTGGATAACCTAGATCAGGGTGGCTCCAGCCCACAGCACCATTTTGTGAGGGCCGCAATGCCAACCCCACCAAGAGTGGAAGCGGATGCATTTAGAACAGCCATAAATGAGCTGCACAAATGCACCCATGCCTGTTGTAAACATGGATGCATTTTACAGCAGTGTTTATGGCAGGGGAGCCATGTGACTGGGGTGCTCAGCTTGTCTGGGGGCCATGGTCAGGTCCGCAGCATAAAAAGGTTAGGAACCCCTGATCTATATGGTTTAGTAACAGTTATAAGGCACATTGAATAGGATTCTGCACATTTTATTCTGCACATCATATTCATACCCTTAAATATTGCTATGGCTGTTGAAACCCCCAACTAGGAAGTGAGTGTTTTCATTTTCCATATTGGACAGCGTCTTGAAAAAGAACAGTATAGTAGGTGGTTTATAAACTGATGTTGCCACACATGTAGCACATTTGACCATCAAGATGTCTATGTCATCCTCTTCAGTATAGTCTGTTGACTATAATACCTGGTATAGTATAGTATAGTCTGTTGACTATAATACCTGGTCTTACAAAAATAACACTTCTGTGCTGTTTGTGGGGCTGCTCAGCAATTAGACACATCCCTGGAACCTTTGGTCAAGTCTGATCTGTTCTTATTAGTAATAATATCACATTTCTGTTTAGGGCAAAGTGAAGTCAAGAGTTCCTCTTTGGATGAAGAGTTCCCTTGTATATTAATATTGTTGTGGTTGCTATGATATGCTGTAAATTGCCCTGGGTCCCTTCGGGGAGGAGGGCGATGAACAAATACAACTAAATGAATAAATAAATAATATAAATTATTGTCATTTGTATTTGTAAGAAGGAGTGTTGGTTCATTTTGCTCATCAGCAAGTTTACGGTGTGATGCTTCTGAACATGAATGATTAGCTGGCTGCATGCTGTTGTCCAGGGGTTTCTGAGTTTACTTGCAATGCTTTCCACTCATCAGGGGGCTCTTTTTATGCCCCCCCTTTTACTTGAGATGCTGTGGAAAATAATACTCTAATATGAATAAATGTCCCTGTGGACACTAGGAGAGAATTTAAATGCACTTTGTTTATTAATGGATTTGCAAAGATTCACTGAGAGGGAAAAAAAAATCTAAATTAACATAACTGTGGTTCTCTCTGATATATTAGGAAACCTGTGCTTTTAAAGAGCGGTGGGTCATCCTGAGTGTGGAAAAATTGGAAAGGTCCTTTGTTTCAGTAGTAGTGGAACTACCTGGTTGAAACAGTTCTTGCTGCATCTTGGCAGTGAAGCCAAAGACTGAGGTTGGCATTGCCATTTATTCTTTCTCATGGAACACGGTCAGCCATTTCCATCAGCAAAGCCTGCCAAGAGTGTAATAATTCAGCACACAAGACACTGAAGGATATCCGCTCCCAACTTGCTGCAGTTCAGACACTTTGTCATCATGAGCTTTCAAGAGGGTAAATAAGTTGACCAAGGGAGAAGATTTGTCATGTCAGTCTGTGTCTCTCTGTGAGTGTGCTTCCTCGTGCGTCTTGGCTTCCTAGAAAAGCACTCTATCCCCGACTACTTTTCTGCCCATCTTCTCATAAAGTACTGTATGTTATGCTAAATCTGTAGGCAAAATGAAGCCTTCTGAATGTTGATAGCCTACATCTCATAGCAATCCTAGTACTGTACCTTGCAAACCCCATTTCACAATGAGGAATACAGTCAAACCTTGCATAAAGAGCACCTCGCTTAAAGAGTAACTCACTTAAAGAGCAGAATTTTCTCAGAATATTCGCTTCGCTTAACAAATAAAACCAACCAAAATCTTGCTTAACAAATAAATCGGGGTTCACAATTCCCCTCCACCACCACCAGTAGTCTCAATTGGTCACTTACAATGGTGATTTGCTTAAAGAGCAATCCTGTTGAACACATTATGCTCTTTAAGCGAAGTACAACTGTACTAAGAACTGCAGTCCAGCAACATCTGTGCCAGCCATTCACCCCCTTGTTTTTTAGGGCATGGTATCTCAAAACACTAAATCATTGCCCACTCATGTTAACCACAGGGATCCTCTGAAGAACCATGCTTTATTTGAAAAGTTCATTTTTCCATTGGAGAATTATTTATGAGTGGATTTTAAAGCAAGGAAATAAATTAACAGAACAAATCATAAAGTAACCTAATACAACTTCTAAAATGTGTCTGAAATATGACTGCATGTAATTCTTCCAACCCTGTCTCTCTTGTACTATTGATTTAGAACAGTGGTGGCTAACCTTGGCACTCCAGCTGTTCCTGGACTTCAATTTCCAGAGGCCCAAGTCAGCACATCCAATGATCAGAGCTTCTGGGAAATTGAAGTCTGAGAACAGCTGGAGTGCCAAGATTAGCCACCATTGGGATGAGCAGCAAAAGTCTTAACTGTACATTTTAAACTAAAGTTTCAAAAAGAAGATGGAAAACTAACATACACAGCCTTGTTAGCAAGGGTTTCACTTTCTTTGTGAGCTATAAAAGGATTACATGTTAGAAGGCAGCATTCTGGATAGACATGGTCCATTGTTTCTTTAGTTTGATATGACAGCTATTCTACGTTAAATGTGTTGTGGTATTTTGTGACCTCCCTTGTGAGTTGCCATTAAAATGCTGTTTTTGAGAAGCATTGTCTTAAGGCATTAATATATGGTAATGGCAACTGTTGAGTTTGCTGTGCAGTAAAAAGGCATTGGATGGAGGGAAGAGGTCACAGCTGGTGGGTATTCATTGCATTTTTGGCAGCTGAGAGCCAGCATCTATTGCTGCGGTACTGAGGAGGAGGGATAACTGCCTGGGAGCCTTCTGTAAAACCCTTTGTGTAGATAAAATTTTGGGATTTAGAATCTATTTCGTTCTGTTAGGCAGAAACTGTTTGACATTGCCAAGTGCTATATAAAAGCTATGTATTGTTGCCGTTGACATAGGTAGTATTACTTACTGAAAATCAAGTAAAGTACTTGTTGATCTATTTTTTTAAAATGTGGAGATTCCAATTGTATTCTGAAATGCCAACTTATTATTTATATGTTTTAAAATCCCAGCATTTGCGATGAAAGGAAGGATGATGTGTTATCATATTATATCTGGTGCATTTAGTTATATTGGTCTCCTTTCAGTATAGCAATTAGAAAGCTGAACATTCAGTAAAAGTCTGAAACCCCAGCCTGAGGGCTACTTCTAAGCCAGGCTGATTTGCTTTGCATGATATTGGACAGTAACTTTCATTAGCCCTTGCCTATGCTATCCAACATTAAGAGATCAAGAGAGCTGCCATAGGACAACAGCTGGAAGGCTATAAATTCCCCACCCTGTTCTAAGCTGTTTCTGTCAGTGTGAATTTGGGCAAGTTTAGAATATTAAAAACTCCTTCTTACTCGTTTATATGAGGGAATTTAAAAAGGATAGTTCTTAGATATCTCATCAGCAGTGGAAGGGTAGAATATGGTCAAGAGTCTTTACTACTTAAAACTAAAGGCTTATCTTTCATCAGTCTCAGCAACCCTCTTCCTTTGTACATTTAGGAAACTGAAGGAGAGGAGTTGACAAGGGAATTCTGGATGAGCTTTACTTGACTGGCACTTTTTGAGATTTCGGTCATTTCTGTGAACTGTGGTGACTCTATTATTATTATTATTATTATTATTATTATTATTATTATTATTATTATTATTATTATTATTATTATTATTATTATTATTATTATTATTATTATTATTATTATTGCTACTGCTACTGCTACTGCTACTGCTACTGCTACTGCTACTGCTACTGCTACTGCTACTGCTACTACAGGATTTTGGCCTTTGGTTGTTCCTGAATGTTATCTGGAGAAAAAAAATCAAAGGTTCTACCCTACTAAGGTTAGGGGGGGAAGGGTTCATCCCCTTTTAATTGAATTTATTTTCCTTTTGCAACATAGATGGAAACCATCTCAAACAGTAGTTTACATGAATATATTTTATAATCCAGAGCAGTGTAAAATCTGTACAAACTATTACTGTACAAATCTACTATTGCCTTGGTTTCTTGCTCTGGTTTACTGGCAGTAGTGTAGCATTGATTTCAGTCACCCGGGACATAAGCTAAATTTGCAACCCCCTGGTGGATTCTGGTGCCTGCTCCTGCTAGGGCTTCTGGGAATTGTAGTCCAAGAATACCCATAGCCCAAAACGCGCCACCTGGGGCGAGCCGCTGTTTACCGGATTATCAAAACCATACCTTCCCAGCTCAGACATAATCAAAGCAAACCAACGTTTTATTTTCTTAATCTTGCATTTTTGTGATGTCTGAATTCAGGCTATAATAAGCAGCATTGATTTATGCCCTGAAGTGAAATTACTTTTTAAGTTCCTTGAAGGAAGACATGTGTACTTCAACTTCTGTTCTAACTGAACTTGATCCAATCACCATTTATTAGCTGGCCCTTGGAATATACCACTCTTTTGGGTGGGAATCTAAGTATCCTCCAAGAATTCCCCACACAGAGTTTTCGGAGTTACAGCTGACAGATCCATGCCAACTTTCCCCTCACCTGAACCAGTGCCTAGCTAATGCACCAAAAAGCTAATGAACCCAAAAGAAAGCTGTTGCTATGCTCTCTGTGACTTGCAATCTGACTGCTCTTTAGGATCTGTAGAAGACACCTCTCAAAGAACTATAGTAAGAATCCTCTTACTATATTTCTAATGTAGCTCCAGAGCTAGGCCCTGATCTTCCTCATCTTCAAGTGCCATATCCAATTCCAAATATTGGCTATCATCATGGCAATCAGCCATGAAGATTGCCTTGGGAACAATATAATGCAGCGGCCTTCCATTTGCCCTCCACATCATAGTGTGACACCCATACCACTGATCCAGTCCACGAGTCACTTTCTGGTTCTGAGCTCTTTTGGTACACAAAGTCCTCATTAGCCCTAGGCCAGTATTAATGAAGCTGCTGCCCTCCCTCAAAATTGATTCAAGGGAAATTTAATCCACTTGGGGACCATCAACTTTCCCTGTGGACTTTGCCACCCAAGTCTCAAGGTTGTCAAGTTAGTTAACCACTGTGTGACAATCTGTGTTGAGTCATAGCAGTATGGTCTGCTCTATTACCATAGCAGGATAACCTGGCCAGACAAGCTGGCCCTGATCTAAAAGACTAAAATGCAAACATTTGTAGGTAGATATCTATGGATGTGGATCTTTTGGCTGGAATTACTAGAATTTTGCCAGGTGAATTCTTTAATGATTTGGGATGCTGGAGTCCAAAATAGTTGGTATTTTAGTGTTTTTCACTGAGAGTCATCCCATCATTTTCATTCCAAGCCCAGAGCCAAAACAATCTTGTGCCCAGATAGCTGTGTTTTAACAATTTGAAAATTTCAGTTGTATAATAATTTTGAATTGTAATTTTGAATTTTCCAAAAATCTAGCCAGCATCCAGATGTAGATGTTAACATTACAGTTTGATATATAGTGTATGAGATATAGAGGATTATCACTTACCCTCAGATGTGTGGAGTAGAGTAAATATGACTTTGTGTTTAGATAATCACACAGGGTGGACCGGGAGGATATTCTACAGGGGGAGATTAATGTTCTGAAAGGTACTTCTGAAAACAGTGATATGAGGCATAAGCCATTTGAATCAGCCACTGGTTAACTGAGTTAATTGATTTAGCCACTAGTGCTGAATAAGCCTGTGTGTATAAATAGCTTGTGCCTAAATCTTGCCCACTGTATTCAGTGTGCATTCATACTCTAAAAAGACTATAGGTTTGCTCAAAATGTTATTCATGCATATATTCTTCTCAGAATATTGAAGGATAGGCTTAAAGTTAAATGTTGGAAGCTGAGATATTAATGTTTTGATTTTCATGTTTAATACTGAACATGTTTAACTTATTACAATAGTATTAATATGTACAAACTGAATATTAGCTCATATACTTTGTGTAGCACATCTGCCTTCTCAAAGAGAAAAAGGACTATTCTTGTTTTTGAAAAATTAAGTTTCTAGTAGGTAGTCTTAAATAAACCCTTTCAACCCAGAATAATGTCAGAAATGAAATTATTACTATTATTACAGTGGAGCCCTGGGTTATGAACACCTTGAGTAGCAAAAATCTTGTGATATAAAAGGAAATCGCAAGAAAATAATGCTTCAAGATATGAATTTTTGTTGAAATATGAAAATGTTTCCCTATATATTTGATCTGATAATAATAATGGGTTTTATTGTTGAATTGTGTTTTTTACTGTTGTTCGCCGCCCTGAATCATTCGTGAGGAGGGTGGCATAGAAGTGTGACCAAATAAATAAATAAAAATTACAAGGTATACAGTGGCCTCTAGTGGCCACTTCTGGTAATGCACTGTATTCTGCATTGTGTTTTGAGTTACAATTTTTTTGTGATACAAAAAACCCAGAGGAACGAATTAATTTTGTAACTTGGGGTTCCACTGTATTGGTTCTAAAAATGGATGTGGATTATTATTATTTTCCATTCAGATGGATGGAACATGTGACTTTCATGCAGCGAAACAAAGCATTATACCCCCATTTCTTTTCTTTTTTTAAAAAAGGAGCTCTTGACTCAATAGCAGTCTGCCTCTAACAATGACACCATTCCCATTGCTCTGGTATGGTAGCAAAGATGCTGCTGCCCGTTATTTATTCAAACAGAAGTTCTGCTGAGTCTTGGGCAAAACTCTTTCCCAGCATTGCCACCACAGAGATCCATTACACAAGACGTTGCAAAGGACTGAACATGAGGTCTTCTACATTCATGTCATGTACTCCTGCCATAGATCTGTGGTCACAGAGGTGCAGGTGCATACAGGCATTATGCTTTACCATTTCCCACCCTGTCTAGTCAACCTTCTCCACGCATTAAGAGTAACAGCAAGCAGTGTATTTTCCTCCTGTTGTACCGTGAAATTATTAATGTCAAAGCACACCCTATATGTTGTCTGCATAGATGTAATTAATTCCAGATTCATTTTCATAGAATGGAAAAGCACCTGAAGTGAGGAGTAAGGCTCTTTATTCAAAATATCCTGCAGTGAAAAAAATTGATGGCTTGCCAACCAAGATAAGAAATGTGAACCATTTTAAATTCCATGAAAGAACTTAGCAAGAAGCTAATTAATTAAGACTATCGGGAGTTCCTTTGAAGCAGCCTGTGATTAAACACAAGGATTTATTGTGGAACAATTAGGTAAATTTGGCCTCAGGTATCTTCTCTCTGCTCCCCAGGGAGCCAGTGATGAAATTCAGGTTTAGAGTTATACGTTATTACAGATTTATCTATTTTAATTGATTCAGCATTAGTTATAAGTCTCATCAAAAACTGCAAAGGCAGAAGATATATTATATTAATTTGTAGTCTTCTAGTGAGTTAACTTTCGTTTTAGCTGAAAGAAATGAACATAGTTTGCCTGTGTGTGGAAATGAAAAGGGATGAAGAAGATGGACAATAATAGCTTCTGTTATCTCAGTGACCTTAGCAGTCTGCTTGAATTTTAAGCACAACATCCTGAAACTTGGAGGGGGAAAAACAGCAACAATTCTCAAACAGAATGTGTAGAATGGCTGTTGTCAACTGGAGAGACAATCAAATCGCTTGGGATTGTGCAATAAGAAGACTGGATATTTTGTCTGAGTCTTTTCTTTCTTTCTTTCTTTTTTCTTTTTTGGTGCTAACCAGTCATAGAGGATTTATTTATTTATTTATTCTTCAAATTTCTATTGCCGTCCAAATTGGCAACAACTCTGGGTGGCTAACAACAATTAAAAGCAACATCAAAACTAACTAAAAACCCTTTAAAAACCCCATTAAAATTTGAAATAGTTTACCCACACAACCCATTCTTTAAAAAGAGAGGTAAATCTTAATTATATAAGCCAGCAGGCGGGGGTCACCCCTCCATCGGTGTCCCACATCTACCCTGCCAGCCAGGTTATCAGTTCTTTCCTAAAGGGCAGCAATTCCATCTGCAGCCGTAACTCTGTTGGCAGGAGGTTCCATAGGGCCAGTGTGGACACAGAGAAGGCCCTCCTTCTTGTGCTAGAGAGTCAAATCCCTCTAGCAGATGGTTCAATTAGAGAGCCCTTCTGGTCCACTCTGGGTGGATGGACAGATATTCTTGGGGTGATGCAGTATCTTAGATATCCTGGCCCACTACCATGTAGGGCTTTAAAGGTCATTACCAGCACCTTGAATTGCACCCGGAGGCATACCAGTAACCAGTGCAGCTCCCGGAGCCATGGCAAAGTGCAGGTGTAGCACCCGCACCCCATCATCACCCAGGCAACCACATTCTGGACCTGTTGAGGAACTTGATCCAATCAAAATGATATCTTTTTGCTAGTTAACACAATTTCTGGGAGGTGTATGGGACTATGTTCCAAGAACCAATAATTCTATGCCACTTTGCATCAGTGTCCCTGAGGGATTACACTTTCCTGAGAAAATCATTTTTTCACCTCAGAGGATGAATCCATTCACCTCACAAACACCCCACCCACACCCCAAATGTTACATACTAAATAAACTTTGAAGTTAAAAAAAACCCCCTCTACTACAACATCTATGTGTTTCTTGAACAACGCTGAGCCTTTCCAGAACTCGGCTAGCAGTGATAGATGGCTGGCTAATCTGAGAAAGTGGAGTTTCCTTGTAAAAGACAGCCTGTGTGAATGCGGAGAACCGCAAACTATCTCCCATATGATACAATGCACATGATGCCCTTGAATGTGCACTGAGGAGGACCTTATGTTGGCAAGAAGAAAGCTGTTGAAGTGACCTGATATTGGGCAGATGTCATTTAGTTCTTTTAATTCTATTCTGTTTTAGATGTGTTAATTTTAGCTTTGTATGTTATTACATGCTGGTGGTGCGTTTGACACAAATAAAGAAAGACTGTAACATCACTGTACAAGAATTTCTTAGGCTCAGTATGACTAGTGTAGTGTGTAGAAACAAGCAATGCCTGAGTAGATTAGGTTAATTCCCTACAGAGGATAGTAATACTTTAATCAGGACGTAGAGATGGTCTCAAACCTGCCAAAGATAGGTTTGAAGATATTCTGGTGTGGAGCCTGAGGTTTCTCCTGGAACAATCCTGGATTCAACCTCAGTCAGATAGTAGTGGTATCAAGAATGTCCTTTTCTAATATTATCACTTCTTATGCTTATTATTTAGCATCATTTATTATTTAGCACCACTGTACCCTGTATGGTGCACCCTGTGTGGTGCAGTGGATAGAGCAATGACCTAGGACTCACGAGACCTTGCTTGGTATAATAGCTTCTTGTGTTTAATCATAGGGTGTTTCAAATCTCTGCTCAGCCAAGAAAACTGGATTGGTTCAGACACACAAGGCACACACTATAAGTGTGTGCTTTTATGGTTTAATACTACAGCTTCCATAATTCCTCATGACAGTACCAAAAAAACTAAACAAAATGGAGTTATATTCCCTGGGAAAATCTGGCAGTTATATATTTAAAACCATAAGTGTGCATGCCTGTGTTTAACATACTTGGGACTGTGCGAGCTGCCCTGTGTGCTAGTGTGACATAGAAGATCAGAATATAGATACAGGTACAGTAAAACCTCGGATAATGCTAAAACTTGGTTCCACAAGTCTTAGTGTTATCCGATTTTTAATGTTATCTGATGCATGCATCGGATAACGTTAAAATCCTATGGGATGCATTGAATAACATTAAAACTCCATAGAGATACATTGTAACCAGCACAGGTTTTAGCAAATGTTATCCAATGCATCCCAAAGGATTTAATTTATGTGATGCAATCCCCCCCCCCCCGATTGCTCAACGTTATGTGGTTTTAGCATTATCTGATGCAAACATTATCCAAGGTATTACTGTATAAGTAAATATGTTCTTCCTTAAAATCATCTTTGTTCCACCATGCTTTCCTGAAACCTGAGGTCTTTTGGTATGGGATGGCTTAAGACTGCTACAGGTTTCAAAATGGAGGTTGCATCACACATTTTTTTCTCCCCATGCACCACCCAAATATATGGGATGGTGTAGACTAAAGGAATATACCTTGCCTGCTGCATACAGCTAGCAAAATCTGGCCTCGAGGTTTCTCACAATAGTGAGGACCTTAATCATGCACTTGCGACTCTCATTAATGTCAGTGGGGGGTTGTGACTGTGCCCTCCAGGAAGCAAAAATTGTTCCACAGTTTGCCATAGTTTAATTCAGTGTTCAATATTAATGTTCTCAGGGCCAAATGAGGAGGATAAGAAAATATTGTAACAGATACTGGCAATGCGGGAAGCAAAACTGTTCGGTAGAAAGGTCAACCACCCATCCATGAAAATACCATTAAGAGGAAGGAAATCATGCAAATGCAGAGAGCTGTAACTGGAAGACAGAGCCTCAGTCAAATGGGAGTTTCTTTTTTACAAGTTAAAACCTACAAGGACAACGGATATTTTTTTAAAAAATCCCTGAAAACAGATGCCAATACTGTAATGAAGGGCAGTGCTACCTCAAATGACCTGACAACTTTCACACATCCATACAGTGCAAGGTAGGAGGTGGGGTGGGAGAGTGTTGTTCAATATTTGAGGAGACAATTAAAGATAGAAGTCAACAACATGATTTAAAGCAGGGATATGCAACCTTTTCACGTCATAGGCTGGAACACGCCCCCTCAGACAGGTGAGCAGGCAAGAAGTGTGGTTCCTCCGACCACTTCCGCTGCTTCCAGTTGTGGCAGTGGGTGCATTCCTGCTGCAATTATGGCTGTTTTTGCTAATTCCGTCACTTCCTGTCGCAGTGAGAGCGAGGGTGGCACATTTTTGCCGCATTTTCAGCTTTTTTTGGTGCATTTTCAGTGTGTGTTCAGTGCGCTTTTGGCATTTCTGGCACATTTTTGGTGCTTCCAGTGGTGGTGGTGGGTGCAACTCCAGGATCCTCACCGCAGGCCAGATTAATTGGTGTTGTGGGCCGTAGGTTGTAAATCCCTGATTTAAAGGCTGTAGCAGTCTATGGATGCTACTGATTTAGACATTTTCCTAGTTAAAGCAGAACTAAGATGGTATGGAATGGAGCAAAGAGCAAACTTCATTACTCATCACTAGTTAACTAGAAAAATGTTTAATAGAACTTTTGCTATAGCCCTACAGTTATTAATTTGTTTTGCTTTCCTGAATGTATACCAACTGATCTGGAATTACTAACCTTCCAACTTAGTCCACCTGAAGTTATCAAGATGACTTTTGCAGAAATATGCTGCTTGCTTCTGGATTAGGTCAAAGAAAGAAGGAAAGAAAGATTATATGAATCAGAGGCCAGGTGTGCAAAGCACAGGTATGCAAATTGGAAGCAAATTGTTGTAACTTAAGAAATTTCCATAGACATTTTCTATTGCTTACTGAGTCAAACGGCGCACAACAGATAGTGTCTCAAAGATATTTCAACTACACTTTTCTGTTCAAAACTGCCATCTGCAGAAACTGGAAGTTCAGTTGTTCTAATCTAGACACACATTTGCAAGGACAAATTATGTGTGAGTTTCTGAAGAGAGGTTGTTAAATGTGTGCTTCCAGCCTTAGACTATCATTCTATTGTTACATCAAGAGAATGTGAAACAAATTCACTAGCCACCAAAGAGCTTGTACCTCAACCAGAAATTGATCTCAATTCCAATTTGCTGTCTTAACAACAACAAGTTTATTGTTTCTTAATTGTTTTTTTCCAAATCCCTGTGGAGTTTATGAGAAACTTTTGCTTTTTTATTGTCCATTAATTTCTTCTGCTAAGCAAAGATTACCTGCTATCATTTTATTCAGCTGTTGACAAAGACCAATTAAGGGCCATAAGGCAAAACACCTTTGCTTTCTGTTTGTGATATTATTTTTGAAACAGTACTTAGGTGGTATTGAATTGATTACTTTTACTATCTTAGAGGTTTTAAGCTTCCCTCTGATAGAGCATGTAGAATGTAAAAGATTTTTTTTAAAAGAGCCTTTCATATCACCAGAAATAAGATAAATAAGACAAAGCCATTTTCCCCCATTTTGGAAATGTCAGATTCCTTCAATGTAATTAAAAAAACTGTTGTAGCCTGAGGCTAGCTGGCAAGGATGGATGAATCAATCAATTCTCTTGCTTTTTCTAAATTAAAGTTTATCCCATCCCATTTGTGTATCATTTTGCAAATTACTTCAAGTTTGGAAGCAAATTGTTGTAACTTAAAAAGTTTCCATAGACATTATCTCTTGCTTACTGAGTCAAGCAACAGCATACAACAGATAGTGTCTAAAAGATTTCTTAAGTTAAGAAAAATAGGCTTCAAAATCTAAGTCTTTCAAGAGGATTTGGGCCATTGCTCAAAATGCATGAAAAATTGAGAAAAGTATTTTGCTTACCAAAAATGTTTTTTTGCAATGTACTTTTCAGTAATACAGTCAAACCTCACATAAAGAGCACCTTGCTTAGAGAGTAACTCGCTTAAAGAGAAGAATTTTCACTGAATGGTTGCTTCGCTTAACAAATAAAACCAACCAAAAACTCGCTTAACAAAAAAATTGGGGTTTGCAATCCCTCCTGCCAGAAGTCACAATTGGTCACTTACAATGGTGTTTCGCTTAAAGAGCAAACTCACTTAAAGAGCAATCCTGTGGAACACATTATGCTCTTTAGGCGAGGTACAACTGTATATGCATTGTTGCAGGTCATTCTCTCTGCTATACATATTTTCAGTGTACTGTGTTCTTTTTGTGCAAACTGAGTTCATAAGCTCCGGTGAAGTGTCTTTATTGACATAAACATGTGTTCCAATTGATGTATAGATTATTCACAATTTAATCACATTTGCATAAATATCTCCAGTTTTTTTACTCCATGATGTAAAAGGGAAGCCTCCCTCCTTCAGAAGAAATCTGTGTGCCACGGATGGATTCAGGATAAATACCTGAATGCTTTGTGGCAGCCACCACTCCTTTCTCATTCTTTCTTCTTGAATGATTGCTTCCAATGCTTGCTTTATGGCCCTTAATTGGTCTTTGTCAACAGCTGAATAAAATGAATTGAGCCAGTCTCTTTGGTTTAGTGGATAAGAGCATGTGTTTTCAGGACATATGCAACAAAATCTGGAAAAGGTTTCCATTTAGTCCAGACGTTAGTCCAAACAATTTTTGGGTGACCCATCTTTGTAGCTGATCTGTCTGTTACACCCCATTGCTCCACTGGCTATTGTCCCATTGGATCCCCCTTCCTCTTTTTGTGTCTTAGCAAGCTTCTTGGTACATCCCTGTCCCCCCGCACTCTGTTTTTTGTTAGAAGATCACATGAAATTTGCTCTTTATAGTGAGATAGCAAATTTGTCCATTAGGTAATTAAACAAACCTTACTCTTAACTAATAATCAGGGCCTAACAGATTTTAATCACATCTATAATTTATTGTAACATACACCCTATGTTTGTATCTTGTGATTACCTATAGCAATGATGGCCAACCTTGGCACTCTAGGTGATCTTGAGGTTCAATTCCTAGAAGTCCTGATCAGGTAGAGTGCTGACATGGGCTTCTGGAAATTGAAGTCCAAGAACAACTGGAGTTCCAAGGTTGTCCATCTCTGATCTATAGCCTCTACCCCATTACCTAAAAAGCAGCTTAATGATTACATGCATTCAATTCCAATTTATTTTGATCTTTTTCAAGGTTTTCTAAGCTCACACAGAGACATGGCTTCTCATGCCCTTCTTCTGGGATTGCCCTTGGACTGTGCAGCTTGCCCATGGCTAGACAGGCTGTCTAGTCTCATTGGAAACACAGTGGGAAATCAAACACCCAACCCCTGGGTCCGATTGCTCTAGTTTATAGAGCCATGCAACCGGCACATAGTACTTTATCCACTAAATAAGCCATTAAAGTAACAAGAACCTCGTTGTCCTAAAAATGAAAGAAAGAGCAGGATTCTGGAAGCCTGCAGTGAGACAAGAAATAAGTAATGTTAACATGTTTCAGAAAACAGCCTTTTCTCCCCCTTATTAGAGAGACTGTGTGAGTAACGGCAGAATCTGAAAATAGATGGATAAGCAATGAGATGTCCAGCTGTGCTGTCAGTACATAAAAGAAAGGGAGCAGAAAGCCAGCAGTGGCAAACACAGTGCATAGGTTATGCCATGTGCTGGGAGAGATGAAGAGTTCTGCTATGGAAATCAGATCAATGGACATTTGCAAGGTCTTGCCCTCGCCATGCCAGGGGCTCACAGGGGGAAGAGCCACTGGCATCAGTCTTCCCTCTTTTGTTTATATCAGTGGAAGGAAGCGTCATTAGGAAAAATAAGTGTTGCCCAAGCAGGCTGCAATTTATCAGATCTTATAGTAATTCACTTCTCAAATGCAAAAGCTATGGATCAGAATACATCTATACATATACACATTTAGTGGTTAAGGCTACTTGACTATCGAAAGGTTGGTAGTTTGAGACCCAAGTGCTGTGTGACTGAGTGAGCTTTTGTTCTCTGTCCCAGCTCCTACTAACCTACCAGTTTAAAAGCAAAAGATTGCAAGTAGAATGGAAAAGGTAACAGCCTTCGGTGTGTTCTGGTGTTTAGTCATGCCAGCCACCTGACCAAGGAAATGTCTACAGGCACAGACAGCATGATGATATTGTTATGTTTTTAGTAACAACTAAAGTTTACTCGCAGCTCCTGAAACATTGTTTTGGCATATCAGGCAAGAACCAAAACAACAAAAGCAATAAAGAAAGATGACCAAAACATTTTTGCCCTTGTTGTCTCTTGTTTGATATGCTCCCACAGACTAACATGGCTACCACTTCGAAAATTGCTTTGGGAGTTTTGGTTTGTTTTTTGTGTGGATAGTGGTCCATTTTTGTATTTTGTGTGTTATAAATTGTCAAGGACAAAATGAAAATAATGCACTACTCTTCAAATAATGGGTTACTTCCAGTGGTGGGTTGTCAACATCTTTGCTACCCCACTGTGATGTCATTATGTTGTGGGCATAGCTGACGTCATGATGTCATGGGCGGAGCAAAAAAGGCTGTTTGATGCATGCCCACTAAAAATAGCACTGTGCATGCTTCAAACGGAGGTTTGATGCATGCGCAGTTCTGGGCAGCCATTTTGGCTGCCCAGAAATAGAGGGGAGGCAGAGAGGCAATCGAACCGGTTGCCCAGGGGTTCCCCCCGGCGACCCCTCCTGATGGGATGCTACTTGTTCAGGCGAACCGGTCCGAACCGGTAGCATCCCATCACTGGTTACTTCATTTAAAAATAAAGTAGTGAATGATACTTCACTTTTTAAAAGTAACATTCCAAGCTTTGATCATGCATAATAATAGTAATCTCCTTCAATTGGTCAGACAATAATGTGTGTCACATGCAACATCTGAATAAGATTGTGAGGCAACCAAATAGGATGCCACATTCTGGACTTTTCAGGGGTAATTTGTTCACTTTAAAATAAACTGCAGCACAAAGCACAAAAATACAACAGTTGTTAAACAGGTGGAGCCTTTTAGAAAATAATTTTTCACATCAGTAAATGACTTCCAGGAAGTCCTGGATCCTTTTTTCAAATTAAAAAAGTCATTAAATTGTTGACTTGTTAAAGGACTGTGTTTCAGAATGCAAATGCTCTAAAAGCAAAACCAGGCTTTTTATGCTTATTATGGGAATTGGTGAATAGGCAGTTTGTTTTATTATTGATTTTTGACCTGTTGGTATTGTGAAAGAGGTTTGTTAATGGTAGGCAGAAATATAGCTTTGAAGAAGCCTGCTGTCAGTACCTTTGCAAAAGAAAATAAGGCTCTCCATAATTTCCATTGCCAGGAAGTTTTTCTTGACCAAATTTAACAAGGCAGTAGAAAAGGAGATACTGTACTTAGGTAATTGTGCCTGCTCTGAATTTCTCTTCTCCACCATGCCTTTATGTGTGGTTGTCATGTGTCCCCATGTAGCTTCCAATGTATAGCAACACTATACATTACTGGCTTCTAAAAGGTCTTATTGTTGGCAACCCCCCTCAGGAATTACAAACTGCTGGATGAGACTTATTTTCTTGGCTGAAATCCTGCTGCTTAGCATTAGAAAATTCATAACTTTCAGTCTATTTCTAGCTAGCCAAGAAAAAGTTGCTATCCCACTTCTGGTATATGCATGAGTGCCCCTGAAAATTGTGGTGATGTATCCTTTTTGGGCAATTTGGAGCAGAATGAATGTTATGAATTTACTTCAGCTCAGCAATAGGATTTCAGTTATTTAGTCAATTCAATCCATCTCTTTTTTTCCCCTATAGCAGGGATCCCCAAACTTTTTATGCGGTGGCCATGTGGTTGAGCATGCTGGTCACATGGTTCCTCCCACTGGAAGCAGAAGTAAAACATGCATGCGTTATGCACCCATGCATGCACATAACATTGCCGTAAATGACCCGTGGCTGTCGTAAATGTGCTTACAACAGCTTTCTTCATTGTCTACCTTTCACATCTGCACAAAATAATCACCGTGACCTTGGCCTTGATTCCCATTGATATTTATTCACACTTAATTTCAATGTCTTCCTTATCAATAGTAAAATGAGAATATACTTAAGTGATAACTGCTTTTCCAAGTCTGGCCAGGTTACCCTGCTATGGTAATAAAGCAGACCATTCTGCCAGTGACTCAATGCCAAGTGTAAACTGGCAGTTAACTAACTATCCTGTTATGATAAAAGAGTAGACAATACTGCCAGCAACTCAGCGCCGAGTGTCAAGTGGTGGTTAACTAGCCTGACAACCCTGATGACTAACAGCCTCGCATGGCAAAGTCCACAGGGAAGGGTGATGGTCCCCAAGTGGATTAAATCCCACTTGAATCCATCTTGATGGAGGGCAGCAGCTCCATCAATACTGGCCTGGGGCTAAGGATGACTTTGTGTGCAAAAAGGGTTCAGGGTCAGAAAGTGACTCACGGAACTGGATCAGTGATAATGAGCGTCATGCTGTGATGTAGAAGGCAGATGGAAGGCCACTGCATTATATTCGCAGGACAATCTTTATGGCTGATTGCCATGATGATCACCAATATTCAGATACAGCACAAGAAGAAGAAGTGTTTGGGTTTAATTTTCAACTCTAATCTTGCTTTTGCACTTTCTTCTTGAACCTTCATTAATAGTTTTTCAGATAATCGCTGTATTCCTCATGTCTTAAATTATTGATGTTTCTTTCATCAGTTTTCATTACTCTTTCATCTGACTGTTGCCCAGCCTTCTGCATATAAATTGAACAGACTGGTATTGAGGTTGATCGCCTCCTGTACAGTAGGTCGGCAGCATCTGGCATTTAGAAAAACATATTTTGTCTAATAACAAAAGTGTGGCTTGACCATCCTGCCTGACAGCTGATGGGAAACTGTATTCTTCATGCATAAAGTCTTTTTAATGAGTGACCATCATCATCACCTCCTGTGGTAGGGCTAGGAATCCCACCGGTTTTTGCTTTATCTAAGGAGGAAAACAAAAACATGAGAATTCTTTGGAGAGAAATCTTTCTGGAAATGTCGCAGGGGCATTTCTTGCAAAAGAAAAACACATTTTGTTGTTTAGTTTAGAAATGAGTGTTGGCAGTGAAAGTTTACTGTCTCAGTCTCTGACGATGAGGCTGACTCCCCTCCTAGTGTCTTTGGAAACCAGCTCTCTTTCACATAAACTCTTTGGAAAAAATGTAGATAGACTGTCAAAAATATTCTCTTTGCTTGGCTTTGTTTTATTTGTTTGAAGGGAGGGTGGAGTCATTGTCATTGAACACTTCTCATCTCACATGTTGGTAGTGCAGGATCATGTCATTCCTAATCTCCATTGGAAATTGGCAGTATTTCACAACAATTGTGGAAAAATGTTGGAGACACTCTAAAACTTACCCACTCTGCTTTTGTTGTTGTTGTTTTGTTCTCTTCTTCTTTGTCTTTGCCAACATAACTCTTGGCCATTACTGCTGATTCCCTGTTCACACCCTGCAATGAATTCAAGAAATCTGGACATGACAATGTACAATTCATTTTATTGATTTACTTGTTTGCCTGATAGAATCAGATACCAAACCAGAACTGCCAAATGCTTATGTCATGGCCCCAGATATATTCATGAAGTTCAAGGTGCCAGATATATCCATAGTTCACTTTCAGTTATTCTGATTCATTATTTCAAGAAGCTGTTCATGATTTGCCAGAAAAAATAAAATGGTTTGAATGAAAAGACTGACATGGTGTGAGAAAGCAAACACAAGGTTTGCCTCAAGACAAGAAACTGACCTTGAAATGGCTATTTAATTTTGGATAAGAATTTGGAAGGGAAAAAAAAAAAGGAAAAAATGATGTCCTTTTCGTTTTTGGCCTGGAGCAAATTTGTTCTCTTCCTCAGCACCAAGCAGAATGAAACATGCTAAAGTTGGAATGCTAAAGTGGGCTGTTGTGAGGTTGAGGAATTAAAACTATGTTGGGCAGCCATCAGCTGAGGAAGTATCTATAAAATACTGTACAGTTGTACCTCGCTTAAAGAGCATAATGCATTCCACGGGATTGCTCTTTAAGTGAGTTTGCTCTTTAAACGAAACACCATTGTAAGTGACCAATTGTGGGAGGGGGGGATTGCGAACCCCGATTTATTTGTTAAGCGAGTTTTTGGTTGGTTTTATTTGTTAAGTGAAGCAAACATTCAGAGAAAATTCTACTCTTTAAATGAGGCATTCTTTATGCAAGGTTTGACTGTACTGTATTTGAAAACTGGTTCCCCGATAGTTTTGACAGGCCTTCCTACTGAATAAGTGGGTTTAGAACAGGGGCACCAGGCAAAAAAAGTGACCACCATTTCTTTTCTTTTAAAAGTCCAAACAGAAAGAATTTGGTCCCAGTAAGAGCCGTCCACTACCGTTGTGTCCTTTTTGAGCTGGCCCAGGGTGGGGTGGGGCACCAGCGATGGAATGGCCCCAGTGCTCACAGCTGTGGTGGCCTCTCTGCCCAGTGGAGAGTCTGTAGGTGGGGATGGAGAGGTCTTGCTGCCCGCTGCTGTGGCGTCCTTTTGAGCCGGCCCAGAGACGGGGCAGGGCACCAGCAATGGGGTGGCCTTGGAGCCCACAGCTGTGGTGGCATTTTTACGACTGGTTGGCCAGCCTCACAGCTGCATCCCTTCCCTTAGCCTGGCTAGCTGAGAGAGAGTCTGGTGATGGTCATAGCGGTGGCAGTGGCGGTGCTGGCATTTTTATGGCCGGCCGGCCTCGCAGCTGCGTCTCCTTCCCTCTGCATCTCCTTCCCTTCTAATTGCTAGGTTGGCAGGAGCTGAGACAGAGATGGGAGCTCACTCCATCATGCAGCACTCAGGTCTCAAACTTCTGACTTGCCAACTATCCAATCATCAAGTTCAGCATCTTAACCACTAAGCCACTGCATTCCCCTGGAGAGAGTAGGGACAGTTAAATTGTGATTATGGGCAATTCACAAAACAGTTGGAGATAACACCAGTATGCTGGTTATTCGTATGACATTTATCACATCGTGTGATAAACATCTTTTTTCTGATACAGACTTTGACCGAACTATTCATCTCCTTGATCTATGTATTGAAGCTTTTTCACTTTGCAAAACTGGCATGTCCTGTTCCCAAAGGAGAGGCTGTCTTGCTCTTAGTACAGTGGTGGTGAACCTTTTAGAGGCCAAGTGCCCAAACTGCAACCCCAAACCGCAACCCCAAACCCACTTATTTATCACAAAGTGCCAATTTAGCAGCAGGGGAGGAAGGAAATGCTCCCTTTGGACTGCTAGGCAGAGGGGTGGGGTGAACTCTGTTCTGGGGGAGGGAGGGAGCACTCTCATTGGCTGCTAGGCAGAGGGGTGGGTGAGCTCTGTGCTGAGGGAGGGAAGAAGCACTTCCATTGGGCTGCTGGGCAGAGGAGTGGGGCAAACTCTCTGCTGGGGTGACTGCACAGAGAGGGTTCCAAGTGCCACTTTTGGCATGCATGCCATAGGTTCCCCATCACTGTCTTAGTAGATCTCCAGCCTGCAGGATAAAGTGCTACAGGCCAGACATGGGGGATTCTGCCCTGTAGTTTTCTGTCTGCAGAGCCAAGGGGATTCCACTATTGGTCAGGCATTCTGGAATACTGATACTTAATTCAGTATATGATCAATAATTCTTCTTTGCTCTGGTAACTTGCTTTTGATATTTTGATGTTTTTTTTCCTCATGTGTCTGGAGAGGTGATCCATTATGCTTTCGAGATATCACCTTAGGGCTGCAATACATTTGGATTATGATCAAGTATAGTCCCTCTGTTTAGATATTTTACGTCCCACTAGTAGTGTCTGTGAATATTCAGGTCTGACTTATGTTGGTAATAATTCATAGCAGTGGAACAATGGGCAAGGAAGTCTTGTTTGTTTACCTTTAGGTTCCATCTTCCCCTGTTCCATGTAAAGAGTCACTCACTCACTGCTTGCAGGAGAACAAAAAGTGAAGTTTTTGTTATATTGAGGCTGAGCCTTATAGTTCAAATCCCTCTTCTACCCATAACTCACAGGGTGATCAGAGGCAAGCTCACCCTCTCTGATCCAGCTGTAGGGGGACAATTGTAGCCAATTCAAAGTCAATTTAAATATTACCCAGTGGTTCAATTTGAATTGGCTACAATTGGAATACTTAGTGTGTAAATCAACACACACACCCCTTCCCTTCTGGTGGTTACTGAAATTTGCATTGCTTTGACCTAGCCAGAGAAGGGGACTGTGGTCTCAATGGAGCCATCCCCCTCCCAAACCGTGTCTTTTAAATAGGAGAGGGATATAAAATGGACAGGTACTTCACATTTATTTTTAAGAACAGAGCCTGGCAAACACCACCAAGCCACAAACATTTGGACTTTGACTGATGATTTCCCTACCTTTGCATGTCTGAAGAAGTGATCTTGAATCACGAAAGCACGCAATGATTTTTTAAATTTAGTGATCCACAAAGAAGAAGGTATCACCTTCTTCTTCTTCTTCTACATTTGTTCCATTGCCTTAGTTACTCTACTCTGCCACTAGACTTCAGTAATTGTTCGGCTAGGCTCCTCATCTGATCCTGGCAAGAGTCAATATGTCCGAAGAAACAAGGCCAGTCCCTTCATTTCCCCTACTCCAGAAGGCAAAAGCCCTCTTTCCCAGCTTGCCACTTCACTGACATTTCCATTATTTTTTGTCTTTCTATGTCTGCAACAACCATTCTACATTTTTTTTAAAGTAACTGTATCTGATTTCATATGTCTAATAATCTGTAATTTTAAGTACTGTACACTTTTGGCAAGCTGTGCCTGTAGCTGCACTGCCAAAGATAAATTACAGTGTGATTTAAAATGCCTTTTTTGGGGGGTGGGCTGAGAGCCTGGAGTCAGAATATCAAGTGATGTCTTCATTTCTCTATCATTGCCGGGAGAGTTTGGTTGCCACAGTGGATGATGGATTTAGAATTCTTTGTGGGTGAGGAAATACTTCTACTGTGACTTTCCTGACTCAAAAATGGTATCCAGAGACTGTGACTGGGTGAAGAGATTTCATTCTAGTGAACTTGGAAGAGCCGGTATGGGATAGTGGGTAGAGTGATGGACATAGGTTCAGTTCACCATGGAAACTCACTGTGGGTGTATACAGTATTGGCAGAACAACTCTTTAAATCTGCCACATACCTTGTAAACCTCATTACAATAGAGAGTGCAGCACATTACATTTTTAGGACTATGGCATCTAAAACCCTTGTGTGTTTAAATGGCTGATGTATTCTGGATTTGAGGCACTTGGACTGGGGTAAAGTGTCAGTTTTGTGTCAAAATCTGACAATCTCCCAAATTCTATGCTGATACGCTACCTTTGGAAGGGACCACTAAGCAACACTAGCTAAAGATTTGTGAAATCAGGTAAATCCATAGTTCACCTGCAGTGGACTTCTTTAATCTTTCTAGTCCAAGTCTGGTTTTTAGTCCACTTTTTTCCTTTGAACAAATCTTAATATTGGGTATTCGTCCCCCTTGATATCCATGAATGTCCAGTAAACAACCAGGTGAAAATACAAGTGGATATTAGCATTCCATGCGCTCTGGTGTCTAGTCATGCCTGCCACATGACCATGGAAACGTCTGCAGAAGCAGACAGCGCTGGCTCTTCGGCTTAGAAACAGAGATGAGCACTGACCCCTAGAGTCGGATACGACTGGCTTTTGAGCAAGGGAAACCTTTACCTTTACTATTAGGCGAATATGTAATGGCTTGGAAATTTTTCAGACAACATAAATTAGCACTTAGTGTAAAAATGCCCAGGGTGTGTCTGGATAAAAGGTTTTTGTTGTGAAGGATGTTTCTTTGGAAGGACTGGGAAGAAAGGATTAACAAAGAAGCCTACAACGTTTCATAGGAAGTGCCCCTGAAGCCGTAGTGGTTTGTGGATCAAATAGGAAGAGGGTACTCTTCTGCTTATCCACAAGCTGTGTACCCTCAGAAAGTAGAAGCTTTTTTGAAGAAGTAAGTATGCATGTCCCCTACTGCCTTTATTTTCTGGCTGCTGGCAGATGCCTGAAGCTGCAAAGAGCAGCCGGGAATTCATAGAAAAGGTATCAAGAAATCAAATCAACATTTACCAACAACCTGGTATGTTCAGCTATCCACTATTAAAATATACTGTGGCTTAATGTTGACTCTAAGCTAGCCCAGAGTGTTCGCACAATGCTACATTATAGTTCTTCTACAAACTCACTGCTTGTTTTTAGGCTGTTGTTGTGATGCCACAAATGAAATGTACTGCTGCCCATTGGTACTGGCTAATAAAAACCTTGTAGGCTAGGACATTTGCAGCCTTATTACAAAGGTGGACTTCTTGTATGAAACTCCCTACCATCTGGGTATCAAGAATGCCCGTGGAGTTTTCCTCCTACTTGCCTTTGGTATTCAGTCAGGAATTACTCTTTGAAGATCTGATAAACCAACCACTAGATCTGAGGAGTGACTTCAAAGAAAAGATGTGGTGATCCTCCCCACCCTCTTTCTTTTCAAAATCATCACTGAACTGCATCCATCACATGGAAGGATCAGCTTGTAATTCTTGCCGATGTCAGTGCAGCTGCTCTAAAATGGAAACTAAACCAGCGTATTCCGATGTGAAGATCTGTCCATTTGTAACTTCTCTGCCTGCCCGCCCTGTCTTTTCTCACTCTCTCAGTCTAGATATGGGGTTGTTGTTGTTTTTGGTTAGAGGAGAAATACTGGAAGCAACTGGGCAGACAGATGGCTCAACATCTTTATCATGTAGACTCATTCAAATACAAGCTATAGCTTACTCTGACAGGAAGGGCAGGAGCAGCTTCCAACTGCTTCTGCAGCTCAAAGGGTCAGAGCATCCCGTTGTGGTATATTCATTCAGAAGTGTAAATGAACGGAGCTTAATCTTAAAAGAGGACAAGTTATCCATCCACCATGAACCTTTTGTTTGAATCAAATCTCTTGGAGCTAGGATGTCTCACAGTTCACAAGCTCTGAAGTTCACATAGAGGTTCCTTATCTTCTCCTGGGATCATGTTGTAGAGGAGAAGCAAGTAGGTGCTTCTCTTTTCTTCAACAGAAGAGCTGAAGAGAAGGAAGCCCCCTCCCCTCGCTTCATTTTTCCTCCCGATTCCCCTCCAAATGGGGGTGGCCAGGTAAACAAAGGAGAGGCATCAAGAGGCTTTTACATCTCTTCCTGCATACAAATCATCTCTTGCAACTGAGTAAGCAAAGTTCCTATTGTAGTCATATCAAAGCTTGGAAAAAAACAGTGCTTTGGACTGTAGCTCTCAGAATTACTGGCTGAAACATTCTGGCAACTGTAGTAAAACAAAAATCTTCTTTTCCAGTTGTGGCTTTTTCTTTTTTTCATGTCCAGATCAAACTTTGATTCAATGGTGAAAATTAAATCTTCATCTATACATGTTTCTGGTAGTAATCATCAGAACAGCAGATTATCGTGTCTAGGTCAGACTTTGAACCACCAAAATGAAGCCACCTTCTTGGCTTTGTCATTGGCCAAATTTAAATCCTCAATGGTATATGTTTCTGGTAGTAACCAGCAGACCAGCAGATTATCTGGATTCTGTATTTTTCCATATTCACTTATCTGACTATCAATGTGCATGAATTAATTGTATTTAGGGACCTTCTCCAGTTTACATTCTTTAAAAGTAGTTCAGGTATGTATATATTGTATTTTTATTGTATTTTTATTGTATTTTTATTGTATTTTTGTTGTATTTTTGTTGTATTTTACCGCACTCTGTTGCATTGTTGCATTGTACAGATTTTGAGCTCTTATATTATTGATAAGGTCGAAAGACTAATCAATTAATAAATATTCATACCATATTCACACAGTATGTTTTTGTCCACCAGTAGCCCACACTTGAGCATGTTGGTCTTAAATTTAGGCGCTCCAAACCTCAGCCTGTTAAGGGTCCTCCAAGTGACATAGGGAAGGTCGAGTTTCTTAGCCATATTCTCCTTTAATGTTGTTCCTTGTCCAGGGAGCTTCTTCCTCCATCTCTAATTTGGTTTTGCCCTTGTATACCCCCAAGAATGTTTGTTCTTGCCATAAAGCTCTTCCTGAAGCTGAGATGGCAGAGCTGAGGCATGCATCCATTCAGAGGATTTTGGGGGTCATTCTCTTGCATAGTTATCTCAGCATCCACTGCCACTTCTTTCCTATCTTAAGTGGGTCGATACCATCAAGAGGATATATTTTGTCAACTCATTTAGGTTTGAGGCAGCCTGTCACTATACACATTGCTTCATTAACAGCGATGTCAGCTTGCTTCATGTGTGTGGATGCACTCCATATTAGAGCAGCATGGTTTCCTGCAGAGAGGCTCAGGGCCAAAGATGATGACTTGAAGTGTAGATAGTTGAGTCCCTCATTTATAGTTTGTGAGTTTCCTGATGATGTTGTTCCTCATATTAACTTTAACGTTGGTATTCAGACAGTGGTACTTGGAAAACAGTGTCCTGTTCCATGTCATTGTAAGCTGCACTAGAGTAAGCCCATTGAATCAGTAAGGATCTGGTAAGTTACAGTAAGTCCTCTGTAAATTCTATTGATTCAAATGGGCTGACTTTGGTTTTGTTTTACTTTAAGTCATCTCATCTGTTAGTCTCAGGAGGGCTAAAAATCATTTATTTTTTCCAGCCCTTTTTTTTTGGCATAAGATGCTACTGAGATGTTGCATTCTGTTTGGTTGTCCTAGCTCAAAAGCCAGTTGGATATGACTCCAGGGTTTTGTGCTCATCTCCATTTACAGCCAAAGAGCCAGCGCTGTCTGCAGACATTTATGTGGACATGTGACAGGTATGACTGACACGGGACGCTGTTTACCTTCCCACCGAAGTAGTCCCTATTTATATACCGGTACTTGCAATTTCTTGCTTTCAAACTGCTAGGTTGGCAGGAGCTGGGACAGTGATGGGAGCTCACTCCATCATGCAACACTTGGGTCTCAAAGTGCTGACCTGCTGACCTTCCAATTGTGAAGTTCAGCATTTTAGCCACTAAGCCACCACAGTCCCATCTGTGGGAATTCCCACCGCAGTGCCTTCTGTTTACAGAGTTTCTATTCATCTATGCAGTGTGTTCAGGATTGTACTCTAAGGCTACTATTGATGGCCCGAACATTTTGGATGCCTAATGTGCCATACAACTTAACCAGATTTGTTTGCACTTTGATTCCACATGCATTATGCAAGGACATTGTATCTGTGACAGTAGAGACCCGTATAGTCAAAGCAATGATATTTTCAGTAGTAATGTATGGTTGTGAGAGCTGGTCCATAAAGAAAGCTGAGTGCAGAAGAATAGACGCCTTTGAAATGTGGTGCTGGAGGAGAGTTTTGAGAGTACCCTGGACAGCAAGGAGAACGAATAGGTCGATCTTAGAAGAAATCAACCCTGATTGCTCCTTGGAAGGTCACATATTTAAAATGGAACTAAAGTAATTTGGTCATCAAATGAGAACAGAGGATTCACTTGAGAAAGCCTTGATGTTGGGAAAGGTTGAGGGGAAAAGAAGAAGGGGATGGCAGAGAAAGACATGGCTAGACAGTATTATTGACACAGTGGGTACAAAACTGGGTGGGTTGAGGAGGATGGTAGAAAATAGGGATCAGTGGTGGACATCAGCAGTTTCGCAGCAGTTCGCCAGAACCGGTAGCAGAAATTCTGGTTGGCCCCATCCATTCAAATTTAGAAATAAAGTAGTCCTAATTTGGGTGCAATGCAAGGCTTTTCCTCTGGCCATGCCCACCATACCACACCCACAGTGTGGTAGTAAAAAATTTTTTGAGCCTACCACTGATAGGGATGCCTGGTGTGCAATGGTTCATGGGATTGCAGAGGGTCAGACTCGACTATGTGAGTGAACAACAAAGAGACCCTGTTCTTAAATGATATGAGAAATAAGATAGAAAAATATAATGCAACAGCATCATCTATGATTATGCAAGAAACACAAGGTCCTTCTCTGCTGCATTATATTTAGACTTACCTTTCTTATGAAGCTCTGGTTTGGATGCACCACTATCTTAATATATTGTAGTTGATCACACTGGACTGATCCTTCTCTGTAGTGTTAGCAAGATGTAGAACCTGTGCCCTGTGTGTGTGATATTAATGCATTAATTAATTTAGCATGCTTTGTGAGATATTGTCGATATTTTAAATTGAAAAATGGATTGGAACAGTATTATTTAATAATTATGTTGTGCTTTTCTCTTTTGCAGTCTATCCGGGAGGTCACTGGCTATGTCTTGGTAGCTTTGAATCAATTTGCATATCTTCCATTGGAGAACCTACGGATCATTCGTGGAACAAAACTGTACGAAGACCGTTGTGCTTTGGCTATCTTCCTTAACTACAAAAAGGATGGCAGCTATGGACTCAGAAGGCTTGGGTTGAAAAATCTCACTGGTAAGGGAAACAATTGGCTGTGTATATTCAGCAGTCTGCCCCCAACCCCCCAGTGCCTTTACTAGCAGGGTGAACTTATTGATCTTAGATGGAAGAGACTCCACATAGAAGTACACATGTACTTCCAGATGCCAATGTTCCTCAAAGAGTGGTGTTGACAAGTAGCAATTGATAGGTGAAACTTCTCCTGGGATAGAAATACATTTATGGGGAGATTTCCAAAGATGTATTTTGCCTTTCATGGCTTGAAAACATCGGATATCTGAGTATAGGAAAGGAAGCAAGTCTTTATAGCTTGCTTGTTGCTGATTGGGCTGTGTGTGAGAGAGGAAATGCTTACATTTGTAGATAGCTGTGATGTCAGTAAGCCTTCCATATTAGTGCTGAATGCACCACTTATATAACGGCTGGTTTAGGGATGGTATGTGTCCCACAAGCTCCTCTTCTGGGTGCTGGCAGTGGCAATGACCTCTGAAAACAACTCCATAGACTAGAGTTCAGTTTGTTTGCTCGGAACAGCTTTTATTAAAGGCACAGAGGCTCTCCTCACAAACCTTTCCCTTGATGTCTTGGAGGGCTGAGTTATAGCCACTAACTGGTTGGGCACCTCTTGCCGGCTTGGGGTCCCAGGTAACCTCATTGGAGTTCCCCAGCATCCAAGTCCTGGGAGGCAGGTGGGAAGGGTGAGCTTCACCATGGGGAATGCCTTTTGCAGGGAGGACTTGTACAAATGGGTGGAGGGAGCCAGGTCTCTCCAGTGCCATGGTTGTGTTGGGGCAGGTGCTACTGCAGATACTGGAGACCTTGGCTTGTGTCGTCTACAATAAGCGGGCAAACTGCATCCATTGTTTCTTCCTCTCTTATCTCTGCAGTCATGCAAAAGACAGGTTCCTTGGCCTCTCCTACACATTCCCAAACATCCCCCTCTTCCGCCTTGGCCTTACCCCTCCTCCTCTTATTCCCTGCAGTCCAGCCCCTTTCAAATGTTTCCCATCAGGCAGTTCTCTCTCATCCACCTCTACCTGTTCCATTTGGTGGCTTGATAGTTAGGAATCCCGCCTGCCCCTTGCCTTTCTGATCCCATGTGCTGGAACCAGACAGTCTCAGGGAACCGGACAGTCTCAGGAAGGCACCTGGGTTTGTGCACATCCATCCCTTTACAGCAGGGGTTCCCAATCTTTTCCAGCTGTGGGCTGGGCCACACTCTCTGAGCTTCAAAGTCCAGATGGTCATTTTATTTATTTATTTATTTATTTATTTATTTATTTCCTTCGACTTATTATCCCGCCCAATCGGGTAAAAAACCCAACTTTTGTCCCACCTGCACAATGGGGGTGGCCACTTTGTTTCTCAAATGCCCTTGGAGGGGTGTGGTGCCACATGAAATGGTGCCATGGCTGAATTCTGCCCACAGGCCTTAGGTTGGGAACCCCTGCTTTGCAGGAAAAGAAACTTTGGATTAACAGATTATTTTTAAAGTATTATTGCATTTGTGGTATGCAAGACTATTGAGGAAAATGTCCATTTATCTTCTTGTTTTCTATCTTTGTGAAGAATCTACAATCATAAGGTTTTTGTTAAAAAAATATGCAAGTATGTGTGCATGACTGAAAATGTGTATCTTTGAAGAATTAACAAAAGCATACTTGGTTCAATGTGCATACATTGCATTAAAATTGTGTGAGAGATAGACTGGCAGACCGGGACTCATGGTTAAAATCCCTGCTCAGCAATGGAAACTCATTGGGAGATGATGCTATTAAAACTACTTCTTAAATACCTTGAAGATTCTATGAGGGTCACTATAACTTGGATGCAAATTGATGACATATAGCAATTCTTTAAGAATTATGCATAGATTTCTGCCTGTGGAAAAAACGAGACATGCCTCACAACCAGATATTAAACAAAATATACAAAGGAAAAAGAGGTAGGTGGGATCTGGAGATGTACGATGAAATAAAGACTGACATGTTTTCATATCTCAGCATGGCTGTGCCCTGGAGCGCTACTAGATACATTGTCTAATATTTCTGATCAGCTGGAAGCAAATTTCATTGAAGGTAATGACATCTAAATCTGCTGAGTTGTGTTTAAGACTTCGATGTGAGGTATTTGGTGGAGTTTGTTGTAGTATATCCACATTGCAGTATCCACATTACAGAATCATGAAACCATTGGTATTTCTGTCTACTAGGTAATTAGGCTGCATAACACAGTTATATTGTTCAGAGCTAAGTAAATGAAATTTATTTGTCATATGATGAACTTCAGTTATCTACATTGATGTTGATATATAGTACAGTAAGTACAAATTGTCCATCTCAAGTTCCTAGCTAGAGTTTCACGTCTAGGTTTGAAAGCCATTGAAGTGTGGCACTATGCGAGTCCTTCAATGTGCCTCCAAACGTGTGTAAAGGACACCTAAATAAAATGTGCTTCATGGTTTGGTCTTCTTCACAGTCACATTGGGGAGAGGACTTCTATCCCCATGTGAACAGAGTGGCTCCACATCTACCACAGCCAGTCCTCACTCTGTTCAGCAACCTCCACTGCCATCTTGGAAGGGAAAATTCAGCTGGCCATTCGCAGGGATTCTTGATTATGTGATGATGGGGAATCGGAGGTAGATGTTTCCAGAGTTCCATCCAGGCATCTGAGATATTGAAATGGTTATTCTATAGGTTGATTGCAGTGTGGCATGCAGGGTGTCTAGATTTTAATCGTTGGGATGAGGGGACAGTTATATTGGCATGAATTGGGAGGAGAGGATTGTTTACTATTTTTATCCATAGGTTTAATAATGCCAGTGATCTTCTTATTGGTGGCGGCGGAATATGGCTCAAGACAGGGAGCCAGTGGGTGTTTGTTGGTCAAATACAGCCTGTTATGATATGCATTGCCTGATTCAGCTGGATGTCTATTAGTCCTGTGTGTGCAGGACTAATTGAAGATGAGCACACATTCAATGAAGAAATTATTGGCATGGGTAAAAGACAATTTTACAGCACATATACTATTGGTTTGGAGGAGTCAGGGTAGTGGTTAAATATCCTTCCCCACTACTGGAGACCTTTTGCAGATGGTGGATAGTGAAGATAGAGAATGCAAGTGGATCAGTGCTGTAAAGGAGATCTACACGCAGGAGACACATGGCAACTATTGTTTATTATTATTATTTTTTATTATTTTTATTTCCTTCAACTTATTATCCCGCCCAATCGGGCAAAAAACCCAACTCTGGGCGGCTTACATACACAATTTAAAAATACATAGCTAAACCACAACTCAATATAAAATCACAAATCAATCTACGATACCCTATTCACAGTTAAAATATAAATTAATACAATAATTAAAAGTTAAGCTAAAAGAAATTAAAACAGTTCCAAGTTATAAAATTATGTAATTATTAAAAAAACAGAACCAGGGTAGGAAGGTAAGAACAACGGGTGGCTGTCTCATCTGATAAGCCACCCAACATGAGATCCGGTATTTCCGGATCCCCAAACTTGTCCTGCCAGCCAGGTTTTAAGGCCTTTCCGGAAGGGCAGGAGCTCTGTTTGTTGACGTAGATCGATAGGCAGGAGGTTCCACAGGGCTGGGGCGGTCACGGAGAAGGCCCTCCTTCTGGTGCTAGAGAGGCGAGCCTCTCTAGCTGATGGAATTGCAAGGGAGCCTCTCCGATCCACCCTGGTGGGACGGACAGACGTTCTTGGGGTGACGCGGTCTCTGAGGTATCCTGGCCCACTACCATATAGGGCTTTAAAGGTAATGACCAGCACCTTGAATTGCACCCGGAGACATACTGGCAACCAGTGCAGCTGCCGAAGCAGTGGTGAGGCACGAGCGTAACGCCCGCACCCCATCACTACCCGAGCAGCCGCATTCTGGGCCAGCTGGAGTTTCCGAATGGTCACCAAGGGCAGCCCCATGTAGAGCGCATTACAATAATCAAGTCTGGAGGTGACCAGTGCATGTGTGACCCTGAGCAAGGAGTCCCGATCCAGGAGTGGGCGTAACTGGTATATTACACGAAGTTGTGCAAAAACCCTCCTGGCCACGCCTGCCACCTGTTCTTCGAACAGTAGTCGTGAGTCCAGGAGGACCCCCAGATTACGCACCGGATCTGTCTGGGGCAAAACTGCCCCATCCAGAACCAAAGCTGGAAGCTCCCGGGATAACACAGGGCCCCTCACCCATAGCCACTCAGTCTTGCCGGGATTCAGCTGAAGCCCGTTTTCCCCCATCCAGACCCTAACAGCCTCCAGGCACCTGGAGAGGACTTCTACTGCACCGCTTGGGTCCCCACGGGCTGAGATGTACAGTTGGGTATCATCAGCATATTGATGGTACCTTACCCCGTGGGAACGGATGATCTCACCCAGCGGCTTCATATAGATGTTGAACAGGAGGGGTGAGAGTACCGAGCCCTGAGGCACCCCGTATTGGAGGAGCCTAGGGCTGGACCTCTCATTCTCCAGACATACCGTCTGGGTCCTGCCCCTCAGAAATGAGGAAAACCAGGCCAACACAGTGCCCTGGATCCCCAATCCTTGGAGCCTTCCCAAGAGAATGTTGTGATCCACGGTATCGAAGGCCGCTGAGAGATCGAGAAGAGCAAGGATGGTCGGATGACCTCCATCCCGCTCTCTCCAGAGATCATCCACCAAAGCGACCAGTGCAGTTTCCGTACCATATCCGGGCCTGAATCCTGACTGAAAAGGGTCCAGATAATCCGCTTCATCCAGAACTTCCTTTAACTGCTGTGCCACAGCCTTTTCCAGCACCTTACCCAGAAAGGGTAGATTAGATACTGGGCGGTAGTTCGAAATTACCTTGGGGTCGAGAGATGGTTTTTTTAGGAGGGGGCGCACCAAAGCATGTTTTAATGGTGCTGGGCAAGACCCCTCCTCCAATGATGAATTTATAATTTTCTCAACCCAACCACCTGCCACCGCCTTTGATGCTTTAACTAGCCAGGCAGGGCATGGGTCCAAATCACAGGCTGTGGCACGAACAGATCCAAGAAGTCTGTCCACTTCCTCAGGGTCCACTGGCTCAAACCGATCCCAGATAACATGGCCAGACTGCGCACCGGTCAACCCCAGTTCCATACGTTCCACGCCGGGATTAAACTTCGAGCGAATCTGAGCGATTTTCTCCGCTAGATAATCAGCAAATGTCTCAGCCGAACCCTGCCAACCAGGGCCTGACCCCCCTCTTCCAAGGAGGGATCTGGTCACCCGGAACAAGGCAGCTGGACGATTATCCGCAGAGGCAATAAGGGCGGTGAAGTATTGACGTTTCACCGCCCTTATCGCCACTAGGTAGTCTTTAATGGCTGCTCTAACTAGTGTTCGGTCAGACTCACTCCGGGTCTTCACCCAGCGGCGCTCTCGGCGTCTCTTTGCCCATTTAAGCTCCCTCAGCTCTTCAGTGTACCAAGGGGCAGATTGGTGCGAACGGGGGCGGAGAGGCCGTAGTGGAGCGATCCTGTCCAAGGCTGCCGTCACTCTCTCGTTCCATGAGTTGACGAGAGCCTCTGTCGAATCGCATTGCAGGTCAAGAGGAAAACACCCCAGTTCCCTTTGGAATCCTTCTGGATCCATTAGTCGCCGGGGGCGGGCCCATTTAACTGGCCCTGCCTCCCTGCGGTGAAGATTCGCCCCCAGGAAGTCTAGGGTCACCAGATAGTGATCTGACCATGACACAGGAGAGATGACTAAATTCTGCAATTTCAGATCACTCTGCCACGGATCCGATATGAAAATTAGGTCCGGGGTATGACCACTGCTCCTGGTAGGGCCCTGGATTACTTGGGTCAGGCCCATGGCTGCCATGGAAGCCATGAACTCCCGAGCCACCTCCGAGCCAGGCCCCAACGATGGCAAATTGAAGTCCCCCAGCACCATAAGCCTGGGGACCCCAGCGCCAGCATCGAGACCGCCTCCAGTAGCTCAGGCAGGGAATCTGCTACCCTACAGGGAGGCAGGTATAGGAGCAAGATTCCCAACTGCCCTTTTGGGCCCACACGCAGGAGCAGGGTCTCACAACCCGGAATATGCGGAGCCGTGGCCCTGGCGACTCCCAGTGACTCCCTGGCCACCACGGCGACTCCACCGCCCCTCCCCTTCTCCCTGGGCTGGTGCCAAATACCAAACCCGGCCGGACACAATTCAGATAGAGGGACGTCCAACCTGTGCAGATAAGGTTTCTGGGAAGTTCAAGCCCTCAGATCTGTATGTTATGATGCAAATATGATCCACTGTGGTGAGCTAAGGCAAACTTGTGAGTCTTTCAGGGGTTTTTCACCAGGCTAGATATTGCAGGACTTGGGATAGCTGAAGAGGGAACAACAATACTGGTGAGATGTTGTCAAAAGATGTGAAGCTAGACTGAAGTCCCAAGATGGTAATTGCAGTCTTGAAGAGCCAGTGGGAAGTGAGAAATTCAGTGGGACAAAGGCAGCCCAAACACAGAGGAGATAAACTGTTCAATGGGCAATGCTAATGCAAAAGGGACTGGTTTTCTCTGTGAAATCAACACTGTTGGTGTAGAATGACTGTCAGTGGCATGGTCTGAAATGCAGCATTCAGGGGGCGTGAGAGGGATTTCTTTAAGAAACTGATTGGATCTAAAGCCTCTCAATTCCTCAAGGGATGAACAGGGTCTTGCTACCTAGCTGATATAGTTAATTTCTCATCATTTGCTTCAGATTTTTATTTATTGTTCACGTTTGTATGCCACCCTACTCTCAGAGCGACTCAGGGCAGCTGACATGGTATCATAGAACAAACACAATCATCCAATTAGCTCATCAATAAAACATGGCTAATCCCATAAAGATTTAAAAGATTAAAAACTTTAAAAAGGTTAGAAATTAAGAAGTTACGGGGGGGGGGATCAGATCAGACAGCAGGCTGGGGTCACCATGTTACTGCTACTCCACACCTGCCCCACCAGCCAAAGGGCAGCAGCTCTGTCTGGAGATGCAACTCAGTTGGCAAGAGGTTCCATAGGGCCAGAGTGGACACAGAGAAGGCCCTCTTTCTGGTGCTAGAGAGATCCACCTCTCTAGCTGATGGCACAACCAGAGAGTCTCTCCGGTCCACTCTGGTGAGATGGACAGATGTTATTGGGGTGATGCAGTCTCTTAAGTATCCCACTACCACGTAGGGCTTTAAAGGTAACTACCAGCACCTTGAATTGCAACCAGAGATGCACTGGCAACCTGTGCAGCTCCCAAAGCAGTGGTGAGGCACGTGCATAATGCCCACAATCCATCACTAGATGAGTTGGAAAGGGGGAGGGAGAGATATACTGGGTAGAGTAACAACAAATACACCCTTCATTGTTTCAGGACTCAAAAAGAAATGGATGATTTGCTTTTTCAACCTCTTTATGCTCAGGAGTTTTTAAACACCAGCCCTGTCTTTCAATTCCCAATTAATTCAGTAGTATTTCACTTGTGAGAAATTCAGAAAGTGTTGTAACTTATAAAGCTAACTCTGCAATTTGCCATTGCCTGTTATAATAAGGTTAGTTGTGAAATTAACATGTTTTGTTTTAGCAAAACACCACTCCTCGTTATCAGTTAAAATGGTTTTTAATGTTTTGTTGTAGTTCAGTCATACAGTCGATTCCTACCCTTTGTGACCCCATGGACTGTTCCTCGCCAGACACCTCTGTCCTCCACCATCCTCCTCAACCCACCCAGCTCTGTGCCCATTGCATCTACAATACCATCTAGCTATCTCATTGGCCCTCCTTCTTCTTTTGCCCTCCACCCTTCCCAGCATCAAGGCTTTCTCAAGTGAATCCTCTCTCCTCATTTGCTGTCCAAATCACTTTAGCTTCATCTTTACTATTTGACCTATGGAGCAGTCAGGGTTGATTTCTTCTCATTTAGTTGTTAAAATGCAGAATCTGGGGCTCTCCAGCTTTGGCCATATCCTGAGAAGGCAAGATTCTCTGGAAAATACAACAATGTTGGAAAAGATTGAAGGCAGCAGAAAAAGAAGGAAGACCAAAATATGAGATGAAAGTACTCCCTAAGGGACCACAGGCTTGTGTTTGCAAGAGCCGAGCTGGGCTGTTGAAGACAGAGCATTTTGGAGTTATCTCTCTCTTTTTTTAAAAAATAAAATACTGTAAAAGACAACAAACAGAAACAAAAAAACCTAAACAAAAATACATATAATACAATATAACTTCTACGTGCACCCACCACCAGCAATAATTTCTATAACTTCCTAAAGTCATATTCACTTAGGAGGTGTCCCACATTTTTTACAGCTGAAGGAAGAATGTTAGAGTAGGCATCAGTTCTTATAAATTATACATGTGTAAATGAGGGATCTTTTAAAATCCTGTTAGCTTCAGAATGTTAAAAAGGGATTCCGTAAAGTCCCCTAAACTAACACAACCAACCCATTTTAAAACAGAGGCAGTTCTAAGGTGGACCTCCACATTTTCAGGTTTTCTCTCGGGCTTGGTGTGTGTGTGTACTAAAAGAATTACACAGATATTCCCTATGGGCCTACAGGAGAGCTCTGAAGGACACAAACACTCACTGCTACAGCAGTATGGGCATGTTTTACTTCCGCTTCCGGGAGTGGCAAGGGCAGCATGGGCTGGATGAATCGCAGTAAACCCATTTGTGTGGATTCACAGGGTGCTTTGGCTTCTTGGAATTGAAGTCCAAGAACATCTGGAGTGCCAAGGTTCACCATCCTGGGCCTACACCTACCAATTTTCCCTCCATCTCTACTTCTGATTGCTTCATTTTGGTCCACCAGCGATACACAAGTGCAACAGGGAAGCATCTTTGTGCAAAACCAACTGACCCTTCTGCTGCCTGGGAATGGAGATGGTGTATCCTAGCTTTAGAGACACCTCACACATAAATCACATTGTTCTTCCTCCTGCACTCTGCAACCTGAGATTGCTCTCCTAATTTGCAATCCTAGGGAATCAGGGAATTCCCTAGAAAATAAGCTGGAACCCTTGAGATCTGGCAGAGTTGCTCATCAAACCTGACTTTGGTGGTGGCAGAATAGAAAGAGGGTATTCTACTGGGAGTAGTTAAGACACTGAACTTGATGATCAGCAGTTCAAGACCTGAGTGCTGCACGATGGAGTGAGCTCCAGCTCCTGCCAACCTAGCAGTTTGAAAGCAAGAAAGTGTAATTTGATAAATTGGTACCACTTTGTTGGGAAGGTAAACAATGCTCCATGCCTCTGGTGACCTTCCCGTCTTCAAGTTTAGTACAATGTTGTAAATTGCATCAGTATATACATCTCCACAGAAACATCTGCAGAAACAGACAGTGCTGACTCTTTGGCTATAAACAGAGATGAGCATCGAACCCTAGTGTCGGATATGACTGGCTTTCAAGCAAGGGAGATCTTTGCCTTTGCTCTGTTAGAGATTTCAAAGTGCAGGCAGGTTTGTATGGGAGAATACAATGCTTCTAATAGGGCAAATCACTCTCATATATGGCTTTAGAACAGCTTCAACTGTGATTAGAAACAGAATGTTCCCAGTGAAGATGCCATATGTTCACATTATTACCACATGTAGAAAAATGATCTGAATTGGATGTTGTGTTTTCACCTTCTCATATAATGAGACTAAATATCTATAAGAAAGTATATTTTCTTAAACTTTTAGAGATAACATAATTTTTGTTGTTGTTCAGTCGCACAGTCGATTCCGACCCTCTGCGACCCCATGGACCACTGTCCACCAGGCACTCCTGTCCTCCACCATCCCCCTCAACTCACTCAGCTCTGTGCCCATTGTCTCCACAATACCATCTAGCCATCTCATCTTGGGCCGTCCTCTTCTTCTTTTACCCTCGACCCTTCCAAGCATCAAGGCTTTCTCAAGTGAATCCTCTCTTCTCATTTGATGTCCAAAGTACTTTAGCTTCATCTTTATTATTTGACCTTCTAAGGAGCAGTCAGGGTTGATTTCTTCTAAGATTGACCTATTTGTTCTCCTCACTGTCCAGGGGACTCTCAAAACTCTCCTCCAACACCACATCTCAAAGGTGTCTATTCTTCTGCGCTCAGCTTTCCTAATGGTCCAGCTCTCACAACCATACGTTGCCACAGGGAATACCATTATGTCTCATCTAATGATATACCTTCAACATGGGTTGGTTGTCTCTCTCCCCCCCCCCCTTTATTTATTTCTGACCTTTTCCCAAGGTCAGAATCTATGTCATCTAGACAACAGCTCTTTTTCATTTAAACTCACTTACAATAAATATGGCAAAGTGTTGAGAAGTGCCAAGATCTATCACCCTGTTTATATTGCTGGTGTGTAGCATAATCCTTTACATGCTTCCTAAATTCCAGTGTGTTTCCTGGGGTTGTCTTTGCAGTTCTGTATTCATGGGATTGCACCACCTCACAGGCAGTATCCAGCATCCTTTATTAACTGATTAGTCCATCTGACCATATCAGGTTAAAATGTGGTAAAATACAAGAGATAAAATACAGTGGTGCCTCGCTTAAAGAGCATAATGCATTCCACAGGATTGCTCTTTAAGCGAGTTTGCTCTTTAAGTGAAACACCATTGTAAATGACCAATTGTGGGGGGTACTGCAAACCCCAATTTATTTGTTAAGCGAGTTTTTGGTTGGTTTTATTTGTTAAGCGAAGCGAACATTCAGAGAAAATTCTGCTCTTTAAGCAAGTTACTCTTTAAGCGAAACACTCTTTATGTGAGGTTTGACTGCATGGTCACATAGAACATAGTAAAAAGCAATTAAAAGTAAAATGATACAATATCAATGAAATGAGATATAAAATTTACTCAATAAAATTATCAATAAAATTCATCGCCTTTGCATGCCTTACAGCCGGGATGTATAAACAGCCCAAAAAGAAGGAAAACTCAGGGGTAGCTCATAGCAATTTTAAAGAAGATTGTATTGTTTTTCCTTCTAATCTAGACTGTGTTTGGAATTACCCTCTTTTCATTTGCAGTATCTTCTCTCTCTCTCTCTCTCTCTCTCTCTCTCACACACACACACACACACACACACACACACACACACACACACACACACACACACACACACACACACACAGAGCGAGCACCATTCATTTCTGGTTCTCCCCCCAAAAATATGTGAGGGTGGGTCTATGCTTTTTTGATGTTTTCAATTTTTATCAATTGGTATATATCTTTTTATTATTTTGAATATTTGTATTATTGTTATTATTATGTTGTAACAGCATTCCATGTGCTCTGGTGTCTAGTCATGCCTGCCACATGACCATGGAAACATCTGCAGAAGCAGACAGCGCTGGCTCTTCAGCTTTGAAACAGAGATGAGCACTGAACCCTAGAGTCAGATACAACTGGCTTTCGAGCAAGGGAAACCTTTACCTAAGCTGCCCAAAGTGGGAAAATATCCCAGATGGGCAGGGTATAAATAAAATAAACTACAGTAATACCTCAGAGAACGTTTACCTCGGATAACGCTAAAATCGCATAATGTTAAGTAATCTGGGGAGGAGAATTGGATCGAATAACGTTAAGGTGCTATGGGATGGATTGGATAACAACCGCTAAAGCCTGTGCAGTTACAATGTATCTCTATGGAGCTTTAACATTATCTGATCCATCCCATAGGATTTTAACATGCATCGGATAACACTAAAAATCGGATAACACCAAGACTTGTGGAACCAAGTCTTAGCATTATCCGAGGTATTACTGTATAGTAAAACCCCTACTTACGTAAAATGTCCATTCAGTAGGCTTTTGCTTAAATCACTTTTTTATGTAACTTGAAGCAAACCCATAGGGAAAATGAATTTTTTATGTAGCTCATAGCAAACCCATAGGAAATTGTGTTATGTAAATTTATGTAAATCGGGACATGGTTTTAGCACAAAATCATTATGTAAGTTGAATTTTATGTAATTTTATGTAACTCGGGACATTTTTAAGTTTTATTGTAAAATAAATATTTCAAAAGTAATTTTAACAAATCCTCATGGGTATATTTCACCAATGTTTTTATTTCTCTGTTAGTGAATGTATGCTACATGGTGACCAGTGAGATTGGTTCAGAGTCAGTTTTGAGATTCCTCCTTGGCAAAGTTCATGATGACAACATTATGTAGGTGCAGAGCTTTGTTTTTCCAGGACTCTGTTAATGTCATTCCACTTCTCTCACCCAACTGTCAATTTTTCCATTTTCCATTTATCCTTAATTGTCTGCTGGTGTGTGAAAATTGTGAATGCTGAGTCCTCACAAAGTGGTCATTCTTTAAACCTTAACAATTTCACCAAATCTTTTGTTCTTGGAGTCTTATAGGTGGGTAGACTCATGTGGGGTACCTATGTAACACCCCTCTGGGCCTGGACAGTGGAAGTTTATTTGAGTGATGCTCCAAAATCTGAAAGTATTTAGAATCAAACAACCCAAAATAAGCATGTTACCACAGACCTGGAGGATGAAGTTGTTGTAAATGAAAGTCAAGGGTCAGGTCTTGGTTGGAACTTTGTAAAAAGAAAAGAAAAGAAAAGCTAAACATCCCAGGCATTACTGCCCATTAAGCTGTTGCAACTAGTAACTCTACAGCTGCTGAGTTTGTTTGCAAAAAGAAAAAAAAGCCCCCCCCCCATATTTCAGTGGGAGATTTGTACCTGCTGAATTGATAACTTGTATCACAAACAGAGCTTTATTGTCAATTGGGAACAGATATTAATGGTGCTTCATTAATTCAAATGTAACTAAGTACTTGTAGCCATAACAAGATTTTGTTACTCAAAGGACAACATAAGTATCAAAGAAAAGCCTAAACTTCAGTCCTTTTAGTGCTGTGCTAATTCAATGATTTATTTATTTATTTATTTATTTTTGTTATGAAAGAGATGTTTTATTCTTCAACATTTTGGAAAGCCAAATAGCCAAGCAATAATCCCTCCATCTAAACAGATAGGTCAAGGACAGCTAGGATCTTGAAATGTCATAAACAGGTCATGTTGTTGTGCTTTGAACTCACAGTGTCCTTTGTGTGTCTTTGTAAGAAATTGTTGAGTGTCAGTCATAGAATGCCATTTTGTTGCTATTGCCCCAAAGCAAATCTATTTTATAGGAAGAATATATAACACATACTTTTTAAAGGGGCAAAGTCATTTATATAATACAATCCTAAATGCAAAATTGTGAAATAATTTTCCACAAGCCAAAATTCATAAACTGAAAAGAAACTGTAAATGAAAAGTGGCATATGATCCTGCAAGTAGCATTTAACAAAAATCCTGGCTTTAGAAGTCTATTTATTTATTTATTTATTTATTGGTCAAATTTGCATAGCCCCCCATTCAGCAAGTGACTCTGGGCAGCATACAACTCTAACACATAAAATACATAAATCCCACATTAAAAGCTATAAATTATTTTTAAAAACCCTCTTAACCCCCCCCCCCCCGGCTGAACTTCTTGTGTAAGAAAGGGAGTGAATGATCTATTTCTAGAACATTGTACAGTTCCATGGGGTGATCTATATTTGAGTCAAATATAGATGGGTCAAATATAGATAATCCCCTGGAACTGTTTATAGGAGCACTTTTTAAAAATCAAACATTGCACAAGCTTTCGTGATTCAAGATAACTTCTTCAAGTATGCATCAATTTCATGTGGATAGGAAAATGATAAAGGAAAGACCCAAATGTTCAGGGCATGGTGCTGAGCCAGGCTTTGTCTCTTAGCTATAAAGGTATTGCCTTCCTCTTGCATTTATTTTGTGTCTGGGTCACATGGCGGTCTTTGTCTGTTTATGAAACAACAATGAAAGTGTCATAAGAAACTTGATGCTACAACTTGTACACCTTGAGTTCTTTTCACTAACACTGGAGCAAGAGTTGATCGAAGAAATGAAGGACAATTCAAATTTCTCTTTGAACCTAAATAAGAACAAAGTCCAAGATTTATTTATGAACCAAAGTAGGACATCCACAACAGAGATCCATGGATACAACAGTGTGGGGCACCACAGGGTTTGGCTATTTCCCTGATGTTGTTCAACATCTATGTAAGACCTATGGGCAAGGTCATCAGGAGATATGGAGTTCAGTATCATCATGTGATGATACACAGCTCTATCTCCCCTTTTCCATCTCAGCAGATAATGTGGTTTGGACCTTGGAGGGTTGTCTGGAGGCAGCCATGGAATGGATGAAAGAAAACAGGCTGAATAAGAGCAGAAGAACATCTGGATAAGATGGAGGTCATTAATTGTGAGTGATGTTAAATTATGATGTTGATTTGTTTATGTTGTATTTGATCTTTGTATGTTACTCTTGTACATCGTAAGCCACCTAAAGTAGTGCTGTACACAAAGTGGTGCAGGATTATTATTATTATTTTTTTAAAAAAGAATGAATGAATGAATGCATCAAACAGCAAAAACAACTGATTGAATGGCTCGTTATTACTCTTCAAGAGGTTTAACCTGCTGGGCTTGCTCTCTCTGTGTGCATGTATGTGTGTGTTCTGGTCCACAAAGAGAGAGAAATAATAGTTTGGTTATTATAATTTGCATAGATTGTGTACCCTGCCTTGAGAGAGGAAAAATGGCATTTCTGTGTCATTTCTGAGCTGAGATCTTGAAAGAATTGGGGAGTCTTTGAGACGTTGTCCTTCTGGGCTAAAGCAAAACTAGAATCTTAACTGCAATATTTTTTCACATCCCAGGCCACGGGGTCTGACGAACGAAGCCAGTCTGCACATTTGAACTATATGCTTTTATAACAGAGTATGAATATATTTTCCATTAACATGAGGCTGGAATCCAAAGTATGACTTCAAGCATGCCCAGTGGTTTTTGTCTTTACAAGAGGCACCATCTTATTATAATCATTTTCAAAATACCTTCTTTGGCATGAGCCAATATTTGTGCATTTTTCTGAGTGTTTTTGCATGTGTGTGCAGTCAATGGGCATGCACATTAAAGCATACAGCTCTTTGGATCTGTTGTTATTTTCTTAACAACTGTTGGAAGATTCATTAGTGCATGATTTTAAAAAGATAATGGACCATTTTTTCTATGTTATTTCAAATTAAGATCCAATAGAAAACTTAACACACAGTCATGTATAAATTTCTGCTGATTGTGAGTTTTATTGTACTTTAGTCCTACAGTTCTTAGTAAACTGTTGACCACTCCAACTAAAAGCATTTTTCTACTCAAAATTCTGCAACTCAGAAATCTATCCTCAAAAGTAGGAAAATGTTTTCAGATTACTGATGAGGTGAAACACATTTTATGACAGAGTGACACCATTTGAGCTTGTTGGAGAGGGCAGAAGAATAGCAAAAAGGCAACTGTCAGAAGAGACTTGTTGGATTTCCTATCTCCCATTAAGCCAGAGAATGAAGACTTGTTGCTCTCTGGAAGTGTAATAAAGGCTAGGTGATCTGGACTAATGCATGAAGCTATTTGTCTTCCCTGTGCTCTGCTTGAATAATGGTAAAGACAGGAAAGAGTAACACTATAATTTTCCAATTCTGTCTTAAGTTACAAAAACTAAATTGTATTGAGCCTGAAGCATCTCACTGCTTAGAAAATTGCAAGAGTGTTTAAGATTATGTCCCAAAGAGACTGGTAAGAACCTGTGTCTATGTGTTCAACTGTCTGTCTTACATCTCCTATGCTGAACTTCACTGCATGAGGAATTTATTGGAGTGCTCGTAAAATCATTAAGTGTCTTTCCTGACATGAGGGAGCCCCAAAGAGATCGTTTAGTTGCAGCATTGCTAGATCACTCTGCCTGCAAAAGGTGAGTTATGCACTGTGTCAAGCACCAAAAGCAGGCAGCTCGTGGGATGAGTATAAGAAGTTTCCAAGTCTCAGGAGCCCTTTTTAAAATGAGGAGATTGATTCATGATGGTAGTAAGACCAAAAGTTGAAGGCTCTGTATTACGGTACTGGTTGGGTAGATAGGCTATAATTTATCTGCATTTAAGTACAAGTTGTTTCCAGGATCGTGTCCACCAACCTGCACCGTGGGGTGATTGTAAGGTGACAAGCAGTTCCCAGGGGGAGTTCAGGGCAGAGATATATAATTAGTAAATCACCCTGCTTATTCAACTGATACACAGAGCACATAATGCGCAATGCAGGGATGGAGGAATCACAATTTGGGATCGAAATTGCTGGGAGAAACATCAACAATTTGAGATATCCAGATGATACCACCCTAATGGCACAAAATGAGGAGGCCTTTAAAAAGCTCCTGATTAGGTTGAGAGAAGAGAGTGAAAAAGCTGGCTTGAGACTCAACATAAAGAAAACCAAGATCATGGCAACAGGCCCTATCAGTCCCTGGAAAATAGATGGGGAAGAAGTAGAAGCAGTGACAGATTTTACTTTCTTAGGATCAAAGCTCACTGCAGATGGTGATTGCAGCCATGAAATAAAAAGGTGACTGATTCTTGGGAGGCAAGCGATGAGAAACCTGGGGAGCATAGTGAAAAGTAGAGAGATCACATTGCAAACAAAAAATCATATAGTCAAAGCAATGGTATTCCCGGTGGCAATGTATGGTTGTGAGAGCTGGACCATTAGGAAAGCTAAGCTCAGAAGAATAGATGCCTTTGAGATGTGGTGTTGGAGGAGAGTTTTGAGAGTCCCCTGGACAGTGAGGAGAACAAATAGGTCAATCTTAGAAGAAATCAACCCTGACTGCTCCTTAGAAGGTCAAATAGTAAAGATGAAGCTACAGTACTTTGGACATCAAATGAGAATTCACTTGAGAAAGCCTTGATGCTGGGAAGGGTGGAGGGCAAAAGAAGAAGGGGCGGCCAAAAATGAGATGGCTAGATGGTATTGTGAACACAATGGGCACAGAGCTGAGCGAGTTTAGGAGGATGGTGGAGACAGAAGTGCCTGGCAAACAGTGGTCCATGGGTTTGCAAAGGGTAAGAATCAACTGTGTGACTGAACAACAACAAATAACAACAAAATCAGTACATAGTCTGCTTTACACTAAAGATCAAATTTCCTTCTTTCTTTCTTTGCATATATGTGTCTCTGTCTGTATCATATCCCTATGCACAGAAAACAAAAAAGGCCTTGTGAAGCAGGACTTTTGCCTAGCCTTCTCCTCATCATGCTACATTACTGTGCATTGGTGTGGTTTTTTTTTTTTTCCTGGTGGTGTGGGAGCCTGCAAACATCAATAATCCTTACTAGTAAATGACTTTCTGTTGTTGTAAATGAACTGGGAATAGTACATGGCAATTACCTAGTAACTCAAAGTCTTTTCACTCATGTCTGCCAATCATCCTGCTTTTGGCCAGGCAATTTACAGAACCTAATCCAGTAACGCAGCTAAGCATGAAGCTGAAGTACGATAGGTAGTAGTTATCTCTCCGAGCTTCTGAGCCGAAACAGCCACTCTGGGTGATTGTATTCTTGTTTTCTTTCTCATAGGTTTCAAAATCTTGGGTTACCATGATATAAATGATAGCTGAAGTTTGGGGGTGCCTACTTACCAAGCCAAACCATAATTCTCAGGTGCCAAGCATGTTAATACAAGAAACGTTTCAAGCCAACATTGCAGACAATATATCAGTACTGTATCAGTTAAATTTATTTTGTCTGGGATCCCCTGGCCAAGAATCAAATGCAGGCCAAATATGAAATCAGATCAAATAGACATGATAACTATGAGGGAAGAATGTGTTTCCTATTACATGCAGCCTTAATGCAAAAGGATAACTTCCACACACACAGTGGTGGTCAGAAAAGAGACTCCCATCTCAAATTCAAAAGTTGCTCCTTTTTATACACGTGTATGCAAAAAGAAACAAAGGGAGCTTGCATTGGCTTAAGAGTGTCACATGGGATCAAGGGTGGGAGGGGCTGGTTACACACACCATGTGCAGCTTCCAATAGGGATGGTGGACTTGGCAGGAAAGACTCATTAAGCCCATAAAGCAGACAGCTAGACCATACTGTATCTTCCGGCATCAGGGTCCCGTAAAGCTCTCAGTGCTGGGCTAGTTACCCCCCAAGCACACCAGAGATCAGGCTAAATAGAGCACTTTCTCATGGTCTGGTGTATTTCTGTGAGAGCAAAATCTTTTGATATGGGATTTACAAAAAAGGCTAAAGCAAACCTTTTAAAGCTAATGGCTGCAGAAAGATGGACATTGTAATGTCCTCTAATTAGCTCTATGAGGATGCATTCTCTAGCCTTCTTTCTTCTTGAGAGAATACACATCTCAATTGACCAATCAATTGTCCCTTTACATATGAATGTCCTTGCAGGAGACTTGAGAAGTAGGATTAACTCTTCCCACTCTGGTTAACTTTGCTAAGCATTCTCTTCTAAATAAAGTTATACATTTTTAATTTTCCAATTATAGCCTATCAACATTTCAATTTCCACTTATTATAAAGCACAAAGCAGGAGTCCTCACTCTGTTGATCTGCCTACCTGCCTCTCTGTCCATTGATCTGCATGTCCATCTCTCTCCCCACCCCTATTCTTCTCCTCGCAATAGAGAGCAAGGGACTGAGATCTTCTTTGTAAATTAAGGCAACAGTAAGCAACAGGATAGTTAGGAAGCACCTCTGCAGCAGGCAAGTTTCCCTCTTATTCCATACCACTTACTATTTATTTGTGTTAGGTAATGTGTCAGAGAGCTATCAGCAAAATGTTCTCAGGTGTAAGTAAGAATGTTCTCATATTCTGTGGCTCGTAATAGGCATATCTGCTTTCTATGATCTCTGTTTATAATAAAGTTTTCATTGACTGTGATGCACTAGAGATACAGAGGGAGACAAGACATGGACAGTGATGGAAAACCTAACCCAGATAGAAAGGAAAATAGGAGAGGAAGAGGCACGGAGAATATAAATATGAATACATTAGATGCCCAGCATTATAACCATGGGAGGAGAATTTTTGAAGACTGATTGCAAAATGAGTATTTGTTTCTGCGGATATGAACCGACAGGCAGCTCTGTTCACAGCCTGCTGGGGTGCTCAGCAACATACGGAAGAAATGTTTTTCCTGTCTCATTTGCAGATAAATATTCTGGGTGGGTGCATTGGGGACGGAGAGGCTTCAACAACAGCTTTCCCAATATAAACTACTGTGTTGGATAAGAATGATAGGGAGGCTAGTAATTCACTCCTCCTCCTCCTGTCTCTCTGATGTGAGGAAACCGTTTGGTGTGTCACAGGGAATGTGCCTGGAGGCTGGGGCTGAGTGAACAAAGGTGTCACATTGGGAGAACATGCTGGAGGGGTTTTTATTTGATGCTCTGAAAGTGCTCCAGGGGCTCTTTCCTCTGAAATCCCCTCCCCTTACAGTATGTTAAATCACATATGCACTCATTTTCTTTTAAATGCAAAAGTAAGTTCATGCCTGTCCAGCTAACTGTGTGTGTTGAAAGGGGGGGGGGGTAGGTATTCTGATTTTTTTTGTGCTTCTCCAGATAACTGCCTGCTATTTCTGTCAATTAGAATTAGCATCTCCCTTTTTTAATTATCATTTCTAAAAGTGTAGTGATTGTAAATATCCCTGGTTAGGGGAGGAACAATAAACCTACTTCATCAGTCAAGCAGAGCCCTTATGAAACAGGACTATTCTGGATGCATGTGAGTATGAAAGGTGGGGTTTTTTTTTTGGCAGTGTAGACTTTGTGGACTGTGTCAGACTGGGGATTGGGTGTGGGGATAATGAAGCTAAGGATGGATAAAGGCCATTGATGAAGACCAGGCAACACAGTGGGAGCCAGTCTTCTTCCTGTTGCCATGACAATGACAATGCAGCCTTGCCTTTCACTTAAAATAATATTGGAGGAATGCTGGCCTTGTTTGTAGCTGATGGAAGTTACTTTCTCTTATCTTCCAATACTTAGCAAATTTGGGGAGGGGGGCATAGGAAGTGGTGTTGTCTGAGAGTTGCATTTAAGGCTGAAAGGCATCCAGGTCAGGGAAGAACTTTCTAGAAAATTACTGAGTGCCCAGATGTTGAGCCTGGGACAGTGTGTGTGTGTGAGAGAGAGATGGATTATTTCCATCCCTTTCCTTTGTCTGACCAAAAAGAAACAAGGAACATGTCCTCCTCACTGAAACTTGCCACAGTCCACCCAATACAGAAATCAACACATTATTCATTCACTTACGATCTCTTGCTTTCAGATAATTTGAAATCATTACCAGCTTTAAAACTACTAACTTGACTCAGAGGGATTCTGAGCAGTAATTCCCAGAATCTCTAAGCCGATATGATCATTTGGTCAGTAAGAGAACTTACAGTAATCGAGAATAGCAATAGGAACAGTAATTACAGTACATGTGCAGTATACTGACCCATAGAGCACTCTCTGGGCAGTTTACAAGATAATTAAAATTTTTGCCCCCAACATGCTGGGTATTCATTCTACTGACCTCAGAAGGATGGAATTTGAGTCAACCGTGAGTCCCATCTGGATTGAACTCACAACATGACCAGTATTACAGATGTTTTAACACATTGTTTATTTCCGTTGCATATATTACTATAACATTTTACAAACTTTTTGTTTTCAACTGCTAGTAATTCTTCCTAATTAACCATTGCCCAAATTCCCTGTAAACTCTACCACAATTACTTCCCTGATTATTAGTGAGGACGCTGATGTCAGTTATCTCTTTGGCAGAGTTATCATATGCTTAAACAGCTTTCCAGACAGCTTTTTTCAAGCCTTTCCTTTCATCCATAAGTTAGTTACTTTCAGCTGACATTCTAGATGCATCTCTGTCTTGGAGGCTGCTTCTGGAGAACCCTTATATCCACCTGCACAGCCGAGCAGTAAAGGTAAAGGTAAAGGTTTCCCTTGCTCAAAAGCCAGTTGTATCTGACTCTAGGGTTCAGTGCTCAACTCTGTTTCAAAGCCGAAGAGCCAGCGCTGTCTGCTTCTGCAGATGTTTCTGTGGTCATGTGGTAGGCATAACTAGTGCCTAGCAGACATGTATATTATTTAGATGAAGCTATGAGACAAATTATAAGATTTTCCATGATGAGTTTGGTTTTATTTGTCCATGATCTAGGTGAAGTTGGAAGAGAAATTAACTTCCTTGTTTTTGCCAATTGCTACCACTAGAACCCAGTCTAATTTTCAAGTTATCAAATGCGCAATTATCCACTTCTAAGACATTATCCATAATGTAGTATATTTCATATTACAACATGGCATAATGCTCTTGAAATTATTCTCATTTCTGCCAGCAGTATGCATGCATTATGTTAATTTGCCCCCATAAATGTCATATTAACACATTATTCCTGCTGGGTGCTGCTCTGGGTGATACTAGTTCTTCATTGGACTGCTGTAACATCTGGGCTCCATAAAAGCCTTGGGCGGGCATCCACAAGAAGCCAAGCTCTGCATGGAGACACTTGTCTTTTTCCAAAAGAAGCCTGGGGAGCTAACAGCTGAACATCTTCCAAACATGGCATATTCTTCCTCCGTAATCTGTCCCTGACTCTCAGAGTGGTTGTCAGTCTGCGCTCCACAATGGGGATGTAAATCCTCTTTTGCCATTCCCTTGCCTGGGAGGAGGAGGAGGAGATGCAAAATTATTCTCCTTGCCCTGTGAAGACTGCAAAGTATTTCATGTTGCTAATGATGGGAAAGAGGCTGAAATCCTGTTTCCAGTTATGTAACAGCACGGGTTTTTTTTTTTTTTTTGAGGCAAATCATGTAAGTTACATACTCTGAATAGACATTCTCTGTGTCATACATCTCAGTGTGCAATAGATTTCTTAACCTACGACAACTGTTTCCAAACATTATACCGTCCCTTCTAATTGCACAACTGAATTTCAGCCAATGAATATGAATTTTTGCACAAAGTTAGCTAAATTTCTGCAATGGTCACTTCAATGCAAATAATATAAATCCCACAAAATTATGATGGCTGCTACTTTGTTGCTTGGAATGCATTTGAGGAGTTGTTTGTTTCTTTGTAAACCATCCACCAGTTCTGTGCTTGTTCTCTTTATGCACATTTACTCAGTGGTGGGATGTCAAAAATTTTACTACCCCACCATGATGTCATCACAGTGTGGGTGGAGCTAACATCATGACATCATGACATTGTGGATGGGGCCAAAGAAAAATAAAATAATAATAATAAAATAAAAATAATAATAAAATAAAATAAAAATAAGCATACACACACACCCTTCAAACCACCCACCCACCCACAACACAAACCCATAAATAAAATAAATAAATAAATATTACATTGAAATACACTCACCCACCCACCCCAAACATAAATCAACCCACACACACACACACCAAACACAAACCCGTCACTTACCTGTTAGTATAAGTACTTGGGCAGCACCATGTTGTAAGATGGATATGGTTATCGTACCAGTTCTCTAGGATAATATGCCTTAATGTAAATGTAAAACTGCTGTACAGTAATACCTCGGATAATGCTAAGACTTGGTTCCACAAGTCTTGGTGTTATCCGATTTTTAGTGTTATCCAATCCATGTTAAAATCCTATGGGATGGATCGGATAACGTTAAAGCTCCATATAGATACATTGTAACTGCACAGGCTTTAGGAGTTGTTATCCGATCCATCCCATAGGACCTTAATATTATTCAATCCAATTCTCCTCCCCAGATTACTTAACGTTATGCGATTTTAGTGTTATCTGAGGTAAATGTTATCCGAGGTATTACTGTACCTTCTTAAGGGTTCTCCAATTGAAACAGCAATTGAAACAGCACAGGTGTAGCTTATTGATGAGGTAACTCCAAGACTTTGCTTAAAAACCCCAAGCCAGGCCACCAGGCCTTTTTAGGAACTGTGGTAGTACGTCAATATAGGTAAAGGTATTAAATACACATTAAAATACATACAGAGACACCACATCCAAAGGTGAGTCACTTACCCTTGGGAGCAGGCTATAGGGAGCTTCAGGCTAGTAGCTTCTCTTCCTCCTCCCTGCTTGGGAGGACAGCAAGGAGGCTGTGCATATACGCCAAGCACTGTAGGTGTGCATGCACACCAAGTGCTTGGCGTGCATGTGCAGTGGGGGAACCAATGAAAACTTAAGCCCCGAAGGTGGTTCCCCCCAAAAGCTGCCACCGGTTCTCTGGGACACTGGGGAAAATTACTGCCAGTTCTGGAGTACTGGTGAGAACCTGTTACTTCCCATCACTGCACTTACTTATAGAAGAAAAGGGACAGTAATGGAGTGCAGAGATGATTTTTACAAATTATGCAGGCCATGGTAGGGAAAAGTTTGATTCCTTGCCTTGTTCTTCATCCCAAGTGTCTCATTTTATGGAAGTGGCCTAAATAAATTAACATGAAGAATTTCATGAGTATCTTGTCATTCCTGCTTCACAGGGTACAGTTGTCATGGCTTGCCTTAAATTGGTTGCTATTCTCAAAATCAGCTAGTTGGCCAGCATCCTAGCTTTTAAATCAGGCAGGTTCAGGTCTGTGGTTGCCATTATCTCAAATAGGACCAAGCTTTCCAAGTGAGAAAATTGCCAGAGTGTTTACCTATCATCCTGCAAATCTCAAAGCATGTATCCAATCTAGGTGTGTGGTCAAAAATATAGTGAAAAGGCCCTGAAGGCAGTGACAGCTTCAATGAGACTCAACTGGATTAAGATATATCATGAGAACCATCTACAAACAGGAGTTTCTGCATGGAATAGAGCAAAAGTGCTCTGATCACTGCTGTTGTGTCAAGATCTGCAAGCATGTTGAGCTAAACATACTATAGATCCTTTTCAGATTTTTCCCCATGGGGAGATTGTGGGGGACATAACCAGTGTGCATTGCCTTGGTCCTCTTTTTGCAATCACCATCTGTAACACTTGAATAGGTCTGTCATAGTTTCCATTTAAGAAAATGTTAAAATTTTCTTTTTCAAGCTCTTCTACATACCCAGTTACATGTTTGCCTGCATAATGTAGTATTGGAGATACTATTATGGTCCACACCTTTTTTTTTTAAACGGCTTTCTTGTTTGTTTTAATCAGTGGTGGGCATCAGCAGGTTCACACCAGTTTGCCAGAACCTGCAGCAGAAATTCTGGCTGGCCCTGCCCATCCAAGTTTTGAAATAAAGTAGTCCTAATTCAGGTGCAACACAGGGCTTTCCCCTGGCCACGCCCACCATACCACACCCACAGTGTGGTAGTAAAACATTTTTGAGCCCACCACTGGTTTTAATTCTTATTTGTCTATCATAAATATTTGTCTTGTACCTTTGTTTAACAGTAATAAGATGGCATCAAAATAATTTTTAAAAGCAGATAACAAACATACAGTAAAAGAAAGCAAGAAACCACCAATAACAGCAGTATTTTACAGGTAATATATTAAAGGTGCGTCACATTAACCAATGCAAGATTCCCAAGTTAACAAATAGGTTCTGGTCTGGGACCAAAAATAATATAAATTTGACAGACACATCTCTGCATAAGCCAATTGTGACATGTATAATTGGATAATGCTGAAAACATGAACTAAAATCTTGAACAAAACCATCACTAGGATGCTTCAGCAGTGGCTACTGAAAAGACTGTGTGGTGATTTGTGTCCAGACAATTGCCCCAGTCTGTTGGCTCATTTGATCTCTCTCTCTCTCTCTCTCTCTCTCTCTCTCTCTCTGTGTGTGTGTGTGTGTGTGTGTCTTGTTTTAGCTTTTTAATATTTTAATATTTTAATCTTGATTTTATCTTATGTTTTTAATTTGTTTTTAGGTGTTGAGAGTTATGTTAGCCACCCTGGGTCTTTTTGAGGAGGGTGGCATAAAAGGTTGTTTAAATAAATAAATAAATAAATTTGAAATTGAACAGATCCAATACTATGAAAGTTTTCTGTATATCAGACTTTCAAATATGGGCAAAATTAAATTGGAAGTGTACAATGGCGACATGGCATAGATACTCTACTTCTACATGTCATGATGTCAATATCATAATATCACGATTGATTATTTCACAAATTAACAGGATGGAGATAAATTTGTCAGGGTCAAACACATGAGATTTGAACAATGACCTGAGAGCATTATAAAACATTTTAACATTCTTTTGACAGTTTGAATCTGTGGTGGTTCATCACCTCTTACATTTATCTCTCAAAGGCTTAATTCCAATGTGGAGTCGGACAACATTTTCAGTTATATCAAATTTATATGGGTATCATTGTTGAAATGATCCCTGTCAACATAGGCTTGCCTATTTATACAAGCTTTATTTATCTAGTTGCTTCATATTCATAAAGATAATTCAGAGTTCTTGACAATATATTACTTTTGAGAAGACACAGATTGTCATTTTTGAGTTTGAATCTATGGAGCAAAATCAATGAACTTGGTGTGTTGCTTCTGTGCTGCTGTGTTTCTGCCTGCTCTGGCTTCTTTGATCTGCTGCCTAATGTTTAGTATCTGCATTGGTATCTCCTCCCTATATTTATATTCCTCTAATTTCTTTATTTTTCAGCTCTTAGCTACCTGTAACCTAGTACTACCAAAGCAGTTTCCTTCACTAGGAGACCCGTTACCAGAGGCGTAGCTACTGCCGTATCAGCCGTATCAATTATACGGGGCCCCTGGGCTACGGGGGCCCCCAACGGCAAAAAATAAAAATAAAAATAAAAATTAGAGCAAACATTTACTGCGCATGCGCAGAAACTCAATCTGACGCATTGCACATGCGTCAGATTGAGTTTCTGCGCATGCGCACTTTATTGGAGCCATTTTTGGCTCCAATTAAAAAAAATAAAAATTCAGAGTCAGAGCCGCAGCTTTTCGGAGCGGCTCCGATGGTGGCCCCGCCAAGGTAAGCTACGCTTCTGGGGGAGGGGTGCTATAAAAACCACACGAGGGGAAGGGGGGACCCCAAAACGAGGAGCTAAAGTGCACCCTGAGAGGACTGATCCGGAAAAGGAGGCGCGCGCGGGGGCGGCTGAGGCTGGTCGGTTCGCCAGAGCCGGGTTTTTTTATTTGCTCTCTGTGAGGGAGAGGAAGGAGCCCCGGGAGGGAAAGGGGCTGGCGTGGGTTTCTTCAGGGCAGGGCTCAGGAGGAGACGAGCCTGGGCCACCAGACATGGGGGGAGCACCCGAGGGAGGAAGAGGGAGGACCTCAAGACGAGGGAGCAGGAAGGAAGGGGGAAAATGACAAGGGCTGAGGAGGGAGTTTCAAGCTCCCAGTCCCAAGTGGACGCCAAGAGCGCTTCACAAGGGGATTCCCCTAATGCTTATTAACCCTACAGTCAGATACGACTGGCTTTCATGCAAGGGCAACCTAGTCCTTTGTAAAGACTTCTCATGGTCTGAAAAGAAGTCAGAACTGGGGCCGCATGGCAAGGCGCGCTGCCCCCAACTGCAGCCTCCTCCTCCTCTTCCGGAGCCGCTTGCGGCTTGCCGCTGCTGCTGTCGCCGCCGCCACCGCCGGACCCGGGTGGTGAAGCAAGGTGAGGGGGGCTGGTTGCCCCCAGTGGCGGCGCTTTCCAAAATGGGCAGCAAAGCCTTGGCTCCTTTCCCTTCCCCTCACCTTGCTCCACCACCCGGGTCCGGCGGTGGTGGCGGCGACAGCAGCAGCGGCAAGCCGCAAGCGGCTCCGGAAGAGGAGGAGGAGGCTGCAGTTGGGGGCAGCGCGCCTTGCCATGCGGCCCCAGGAGGGTAAGTGAGGGTTTTGTGTTTCGGGTGGGTGGGTGGTTTATGTGTGTGTTGGGTGGGTGGGTGGATTTTTATTAAATTTTTATTTTATTTCTTTATTTATTTTAATTATTTAAGTTATTTACGGGTTTGTGTTGTGGTTGTTTGGGTGGGTGGGTGGGTTGAGGTGTGTGTGTGTGTTTGTTTGTTTGTTTTAATTTTATTCTATTTTATTCATTTATTTATTTTATTTTTATTTTTGGCCCCGCCCACGACGTCATGACGTCATGACGTTGGCTCCCCCCACGACGTCATGATGTCATGACGTTAGCTCTGCCCCGCATATAAAGGGCACCCAAACAATTTTTATACGGGGCCCCGCCAAGGTAAGCTACGCTTCTGCCCGTTACCTAATTTTTGTAAGGACATTTCTATTGCTTTTACTTATAAGGAAGCTGTGTTATGAGTTGTGTTATGTCAGGTTCAAGGTGGCTGTGCTAACTTTCAAAGCTCTGAACGGTTTGGGACCTTCCTACATGGCCGAGCATCTACTCCTCAGAAATCAGGCCCACTTCACCGGCTCTTCTTTGACAATTCAACTCCATGCACCAACTCCCAGGTTGGCTAGAAAGTCTGTTACCCATTGGATGGCTTTCTCCGTGGTGGGTCCAGCTAACTACAGTGCTCTACCTGGGGAGCTGCATTTGATTAACTCTTTAGGGACCTTTAAGAAGCAAATGAAAGCCTTTCTTTTTGAGGAGGCCTTTGGCATCATGTTGAAGACCAAATAGGAGACCCTCCCATCATTTTTTGCCACTTGAGCTATTTGTCCTCAGTTTTGACTTGACTGGGGGTGGGTGGAGGATTGTTTTATGATGTTTGTTTTGCTCTTTTCAACATTGTGAGCCACCCAGAGTGGGATTGTATCCCAGATTGCCATGGAATAATAATAATAATAATAATAATAATAATAATAATAATAATAATAATAATAATAATAATAATAATAATAATAATAATAATAATAATAATAATAATAATAATAATAATAATAATAGGAGTAGGAGTAGGAGTAGGAGTAGGAGTAACAACTCTTTGTTAATATTTTGACTGGATCCCATGAATACCTGCAAACCTAGCAGGCTGCTTTGGGAGCAAACTGCTTTCATATCAGTCCCCTTACTATGAGTTTCTTAAGTAAGTGCAGTGGTGGGCAGCCAAAAATTTTACTACCACACTGTGGATGGAGCCAACATCATGGGTGGAGCCAACATCATGACATCATGGGAGGAGCCAATGATGTGGGCAGAGCCAACATAAAAAAACCCATAAAAGTAAGTACACATAAAAATACATATTAAATAGAAATAAAAATACACATAAAACACACATTAAAATAAATACCAAATTAAATACACATAAAACACATAAAATACACATTAAATACACACCCACACCCCACACCCAAAGGTGAGTCAGTTACCCTGGGGAGCAGGTTATAGGGAGCTTCAGGCTAGCAGCTTCTCTTCCTCCTCCCCACTTGGGAGGACAGCAAGGAGGCCACGCATGCACTCCACGCGCTGTAGGCACACGTGCACACCAAGTGCTTGGCGTGCATGTGCAGTGGGGGAACCGGCCCCCGAGGTGGTTTAAAAAAAAAAGCCGCTACTGGTTCTCTGGGGCACTGGGGAAAGTTGCTACTGGTTCTGGCGGACTGGTGCAAACCTGTTGCTGCCCATCACTGAGTAAGTGGAATGCTAGTAAATAAGTGTAAGCCTGTAAGGTGCCAACTTGCTACAGCTACATCACAGTACTCTAGGAATTTCATGGTCTAGGATCTTTTTTAATGAAATCATTCTGACCATATGCCACTGGTAGACCTTTGCATTTCCTTGAACAATTACAAGTCTAAATTAAGCAATGTTTTGGGAATGTGTGAAAATGGAGGCACTTGGCTGCTTAGTAATTCCACCCATGCAGAACACACAGTCCTAGAAAAAAATTAACTCATAATACCTTTTCTACTTAACTGAATATGTATTGCAATTTTAGTTTATCAGGGAGACTTCAGAGCTCAATATGCAGAGAAGAATTAGAAACAGATTTGTAATATAGTGACAAGTTTTTTGTGATATCACCTGTTGTAATAGCTATTGCTACTGCTAATTATACATCAAGGTGCACAAAATCTGTTTCTGCGTAAAGTTAATTAAAGAAATTTGGCAGTAGAGTATTTTATCCTGTCTTCCGAGTTATGTGAGTAAAATAATAAGTAAGGCTTGTGGTTTACTCAATACCCAGCAAAATGGCTGAATAAAAAGCAAGCAAACAAAGCAAACTGGTAAAAGTTAGAACTACCTCAAAAAAGCAGTAAAAGAAGGGAAAATAAACAAAATATGATTTTTATATATGAAATATGCATGCAGTTAAATGTGGGGAAGGAATTAAAATATTTCTTAGCATTCTATTGCTACTTATCTTCTGTCCTGTTATTATTTTGTTAAAAAAATAAGTACCATAGCAGTGGCAGAGAACATCGCCCCCTCCTCTGGGTCCTCAACAATGGCCTGAGGAAGAAGATGCCAAGGCCTAGCAGTGGCTGGGGACCTTGCCCACTCCTCTGGGCCCACAACAACAGCCTGACGGGAGTTAGTTTGTGTTCTGGTTTGGTTGTTTTATGTGGTTGCATTTTATAATTTTTATTGTACTGTTGTTTTTTTGACTGTAAGCCACCCTGAGTTGCCTTGGCAAGTGGGTGGCGATATAAATCTAAATAAATAAATAAATAAATAAATCACACAGAATTTCTGAGACATGTGTTTCTATCTAGCCCCCAGATTTATCTGTGAGTCAACAAAACAGAACAGCAGAAAAAGACAAAATATATTGTGGCACTTTAAAGACTAACTAAGGTGCCATAACAATTTTTGACTTTTTGTTTTTGCTGTTCTGTGTTTTTACTCTCAGATATGCTTGCACAAACATCCCCCCAGTTTTAGGGGTTCACACTATTTTAGGCAGAATTAATAGTAATTCAAGTTTCTGTGTATTGTAGACCCCTTTATGAACGTCATCTCTGGTTCTTCACCTCATTTCAAAGTGTATGAGTTACAGAAGCTTTCTTTTCTCTCTTTTTTTAAAAAAATATGGAAAGATGTATTGTGGGGTGACTCAGCTAAAACAACAAAGCAGGGAAATTTATCTGCTCCCAGCAGTGGAAATCGCACAACCATGTATTTTTTCACAAAGAAAGTTTTGGTCAATATTGTGAGCAAAATCTTTTCAAAAAATGTAATATAATTCCCAGTTTTTGTTTTGTTCCTATTAGCTTTAACTGTCACTGACTTTGTATATGATCACATAAAATAATAAACTGTTCACTTTGTGAGATTTTGATGTTAATCAATACTGTATACCGGTGCTTCTTCAGTGGAAGTCAGCAGTGTTGTGTTTATGCAGAAACACACAAATACTGTACAGTCATGCCTCACATAAAGAACACCTCGCTTAAAGAGTAACTCACTTAAAGAGCAGAATTTTCTCTGAAAATTAACTTCGCTTAACAAATAAAGCCAACCAAAAACTTGCTTAACAAATAAATCGGGGCACACAATCCCCCCCCCAAGTCACAATTGGTCACTTACAATGGTGTTACTGGGCAGAAATTATCTGATGTGTTTCTCAAAGTGTTACAGTTTATTTCATAGAATCATAGAATCACTGAGTTCAAGGGGGCCTTTTAAGCCATTGACTCCAACCCCCTGCTCAATCCAGGAATCCAAATCAAAGCAGATATAAGAGATGGTTGTCCAAATCTCTCTTGAATGCTTTCAGTGTTGGAACAGTCACTACCTCTTGAGGCAGTTGGTTCCACTGTCTAGCCATTAAGACATTTTTCCTGACATTCAGCCTATACAGTCAAACCTCGCTTAAAGAACACCTCGCTTAAAGAGTAACTCACTTAAAGAGCAGAATTTTCTTTGAATGTTCACTTCGCTTAACAAATAAAATCAACCAAAAACTCACTTAACAAATAAATTGGGGTTCACAATCCCCCCCCCCTCGCCAGGAACACATTGGTGCTCTTTAATGTATCTGGCTTATTTTAGTTTCATCCTGTTATTGCACATCCTCCATTCTGCGATGATCAAGAATAGATCCTTCCCTATCTCTTTATGATTATATTTCATGTCTTTTATGAGTGCTATCATATCCCAGCTCAGTCTTTTCTTAAGGCTAATCATGCCCAGTTCCTTCAGCCTTTCCTCAAATGGCTTGGTTTCCAATCCTCTGATAATCCTTGTATTTTTATGTACAGAAGATTGCTTAATTTTGTACTTCATTCTGTTTTGGTGTTTCTGATGTTAACAAAGAAGGATGCTAGTCATTTCTTTATTGGTTCAAAAAAAAACCCAGAAAATTTTGAAGGTACAGTATTTCAAAATGTTAATCTACTCTGTGATTGCTGACCATTTCAACCTCTCCAGTCTTGCAGCTGTGGAACTTTAAAGATACTTTAATCCCTGATGGAATCTTTAATAGCAAAGAATTGATCATTCAGTAAATTGGCTATCAGCTTTTTGGGCCAACAGAGGGAGTTTCTGCTTTAGATTTCAATCAGATTTTTCTTGTGTGATGGAGGTGGAGCTGTGAAAGTACAGTAGTATTTTATTAAAGACTGAGTGTATTGCAAAAGAGGTCTGTGACAGAAAATCCTACCACAGGAAGAGAGGATATTATTGGCTTGGAACAACTCTCTGCTTTGAAGAAAGATAGGCTCCAAACAATTAGAATTTAACTTGTGATTATTATTATTTTTTTAGAAATGGGCTTCTCACCATGCACAGTATGGCCAAAGACCCTGCTGGTTGGAGGCTTGTGGGAGCTGTAATTGGGAAAAAAAAGTAACTTTTACAAGCTTGAATGTTTTTAACCAGCCTTTTAACTCTTCAGCAGAGATTCAGTTTCTAACCCTCCCAAGCATATGAATAAAATCCATATTCTTTTTTTTTTAGATCTTCTCACCATAGTAGTACTGAATATTAAGGGTTCTTTTCAGTTCCTCCAAGTGATCTTGCCTCCAGTGTAAGACAAAGGCACCATGGTATTCTTTTGTAATTGCATAAAATGTCTCTGTGCAAATAAGGATGTGAAGAAATCTCACTTAAATACTCATTTTTAATGAGATGGACTGTCTTGAAGTACTGTAAGAGCCTGTTGAATATTTGTTAATCCCTTTGATAATTCCCACTTCCAGTATGAGAACCTCTTTCATTGAAGTTCTACAATTTTCACAAAATGCCATTGCAGAATACTAGTGTATTTTCCCTTTGTGAAACCAAGTGAGGCACAAAACTGAAAAACCCCATCTGATACTTCTCATGTTCAAAACATTCATGCAACAAATCAGCAGCTCTTATAGTTTGTCGATACAATTTGTGTAATCTGTGCAAATGGCACAAAATCATTTTCAAAACTAAAAATTAACTCCATTTAAACCATGTCACACTGAAGGAAGTAGAATTTTAGGATATATTCTTTGTTTGCCATGTAGGAATGTATCAAGTCAGGATTTGCATACCTATCTACCCGACAGTACACACAACAAACTATATTTTCCTTGCCATGTTAGGATATAGGAATGCTGATCCCCCTCTTAGGTAAAGTGAAGAAGTTAAAAGGCATATGTTAAGGGATGCCTCTCTTTTCCTTTGCAAGAAGGGGAATATTGTAGCAAAGGTGAAGAACTATGCAGAAACATAGCAAGTTGCCTTATGTTTAATCCAGGGGTTCTCAAACTTTTGAAGCCAGGGGCCAGATCATGCCCCCTCAGATTGTTGGCAGGATTGCTGCTGCTATTCACCTCACTGCCACCGCCACCAGTCTGGCTCACAAACACTTTCCCCCCATGCTGCCACTGCACCACCACCACCAACACTCACCGCCACTGCCACTGCCAACACTCCCTCACACACCACCAGTCCAGCCCACCAACACTCTGCCCACTGTTGCCAACACCCTCCGTGCCACCAGTCCAACCTGCCAACATTCCCCCCACTGCCACCATTGCCGCCGCCACAATCACAACTCCCCTCCACACCACCAGTCTAGCCTGCCAACACTCCCCCCCATCTCCACCACCACCACTCTTACCCATGCCACCAGTCTGGCATGCCAACACTCCCCTCACAATGATACCACCACTTACCTGCTTACTGGCCTGCTGTGGGTGGAGGAGGGGTCCTGATTTGCTTTGCCCATGTTTGGCCAGAGCGGCCCCTAGGAAAGATGTGGGTGGCCATGTGCATCTACCGCTTCCATGTCCATTACTGCCACCTCAATCCTTGTCCCCTCCACCTGCCTTGGCGTGTCCCTAACACTGTTCCATAGCAGGGCCAATGTTGTAAGAAGGCTTACAACATCCACCCTGCTGTAGAGTAGTGTTAGGGACATGCCAAGTGCAGGGGACAAGGATAGCAGTGGGAGCAAGTGTATGGTCCAAATGTAATGATCTGGCCCATGGGCCATAGATTGAGAACCCCTGGTTTAATCAATCTAGTGACTCATTTATTCCAAAACTGTCAACTGTGATTGACATGAGATCCTCCTTGGTTTCAAGGACATTTCTTTTCTAGCCCTCTCTGATGATCACCTCATACATCTAGCAGGGATTCTCTACCTGCAGCCCATTCGCCAGATGCAGCCTGCAGCACCATTTCATGTGGCCCACTACCTCCTCTGCCACACCAGGAAGTGCCATGTGGTGGAGGAAGGGCACAATGGCTGTCCAGCCCCTGAAGCTGTCTGAGGTAGCATGACCTGGTCCCCAGCTTAAAAAGATTGAGAATTCCTGATCTAGAGGGTTTGCTATCTAGTTTTAAAAATTGTTTCTCATGTAATATCACACTAAATAGGTGTGTTCAGCATGGTATACCATGCAACATGGCCTGTCCTCCTTGTCTGCTGAGCACAGGTGAAATGAGGTTGTCAATGTCTGGCTTCTGAATACAAAGTTAAAGACTGATCTTGTACCCTATCTCAGGCTGCATAATATCTTGGAATGGCTCTTCTCCTTGGTATGCATTTTCAATATTTTGTTGTTTATATGCTGGGTCATTCAGTGGCTTTATTTACTGAGTTTATTCAGTGGCTTTATTTATTGAGGATGTTCTTTAAAAGACTCAATCAGTCTATTAGGTTATTCTGTAGATAGCTAATGAGTAAATGAATCTCAGTATCTGGAAGATTATCTGAAAGGAACAACTTTCTTCAGCATTAATATAAAGTGATGACAAAAACTGCCTTGTGACCTTCATGAAGCTTTTAAAGATATCTGACTTGTAAAAAAATGATATGAAAGAGATGTTCTGCCTTTTTCTACTAGATTAGCTACAAATCATGTACCACAGTACATGAACATCTCTGGTTAACTAGGGTGGTCATTAAACATTGAAGACAATATTTTCATTGCAGAAAGTATATTATATTTTAGGGGTTATAAAACAAGTCTGATCTATAAAGCAAGCAATTCATTACAGACTAAAGTACAGTAATACCTCGGATAATGCTAAGACTTGGTTTCACAAGTCTTGGTGTTATCCAATTTTTAGTGTTATCCGATGCATGTTAAAATCCTATGGGATGGATCGGAGAACGTTAAAGCTCCATAGAGATACATTGTAACCGCACAGGCTTTAGCGGTTGTTATCCGAGCCATCCCATAGGACCTTAACGTTATTCGATCCAATTCTCCTCCCCAGATTACTTAACGTCATGCGATTTTAGCGTTATCTGAGGTAAACATTATCTGAGGTATTACTGTAGTAAGTAATGAAAAAGCATAATGGATGTTTTAATACAGAAAACCTTTCAGTAATTGATTAATTGGCACAGACCCAGCTATTCATAGAGCCTCACATTATCTATATTATATAAATAACTTTCTAACATTCAAGGTTGATGACAAGTAATTAGACGAAAGAAGACCTGTGAGTATGTCTTTTTGCTTGTTTTTTTTTTAAATACCAATTTTAAATTATTTCATGTGAATGGGTAAAAAAATGTTTTGTCTTCAGAGTAGATTCACTCTGAACTGACTTAATTTGCTTGCTATGGCATTGACATACTGCATGATCAAATAAAATAATACCACCAACAATATCTCCATTCTGAATAGGTTTTATTTTTGATAAGCCTGATTGGTTACAGGATTCCAAGGGGAAATCAATAAGCTACCTTTTAGCTTGCAGGCTAACATTGCTATTAATGAAACAATGTGCATAGTGACAGGATGTCTCAAAACTACACCAGTTGAGAAAATGTATCCTCTTATTGGTATTGCTCCACCTAAGATAAGCAGATGCCAAGAAAACTAGGGGAAAGAATGACTCTTGAGTTCCTCTGAACAGATATGAGCCTCAGGTCTGCCGATCCAGATCCAGAAACAGCTTTATGGCAAGAGCAAACATTCTTAAAGGGTACGCAAGAGCAAAATCAAATTAGAAGATGGGAGAAGTTGCTTACTGAACAAGAAATAACAAAGATTAAAGGAGGATATAAATTAGGAACTTCACCTCCTCTGTAGAAGAAGAACACCATAGAGCCTGGTGTTTCCTAGGCTCAATGGTGGCAAACACCAAAATGTCATGAAAATGTGGACTTTCAGTGATGATTTCCCTACTTTGAATGCCTGAAGAAATGACCTTGAATCATGAAAGCTCACAATGTTTTTTATTTTAATTTAGTGATCCAAAAAAGGTATTGCCGCCTTCTTCTACATTTGTTTTGTATATGGCTCACACAGCTGATTTGTTTGTTTTGTGAATCCACCTCCTCTGTGTCACTTGGAGGACCCTGAATAGGCTGAGGATTGGATTCTCTAAATATAAGACCAACATGCTCAAATGGGAGCTACTGGTGGACAATAACACACTGTGTAAATGTGGAAAAATACAGAATCCAGATAATCTGCTGGTCTGCTAGTTACTACCAGAAATGTGTATCAATGAGGATTTAAGTTTGGCCAATGGCAAAACCAAGAAGGTCATTTGGGCTGTTTAAAGTCTGACCTAGACACAAAAGAAGAAAACGGACTGCTGAAAAGGTGCATCCATGGAGACATTTGAAAGTGCTGGAAATAAAGTGTTGGGAAATGCTTCAAAGTTCTAAATTGACTTTAATAAGTTCCATTAACCCATTAAGCTTATGCTAATAAAAAAACCTCTGGTTTATGAATGTATTATGCTTCTGTATCCATAGTACCAAATGCCAATAACTAGCTTCAAGTAGAATTCACCCAGTGCTAGAGTATCCCAGAAGATGAGCAAATGGTCTGCACTATATTTGCTGAGGCAGGGAAGAAGCAAGGACAGATGGGATATGGTTGTAGTCCCTCTGTGCAAAAGCTTTTCAAGGGATGAAATGGAGAAGCAAAGATATGAGTAGATGCAACCCTACAAATGAGAAGCAAACACACACTTTAACCTCTCAAGGAAACTAATTTTGCTATGGCTGCTCTGCATAATGCAGACTAGACAGCTATATTCCAATTTCTAAATCCTTTTCTTGGGTTAAGCAACCAGAGGAAGAAAACCTATATCAGACCAAATATGTTGTATGCATGTCCCCCCCCCCCAAAAAAAAATGTTCCCTTGCCTTTTGAAATAAAAAAGGGAAAGTTGAAGCCCAAGATCAAAATCATCCATATTACATATAGAAGAAAATTGGGTACTCAATCAAGTCAAGTCTGAACTCTTACTAGACAAAAATTAGTAAATTGGGGTGATCCTGCCATATAATAAAAATACAGAATTTACCAGAAAAAGACAATATTGCTGGGACAAAGGGAAGGGCAGGAAAACAAGAGGATCTAACATGAAAAAGATTGACTCAATAAAGGAAGCCACAGCTATTAGTTTGCAAGACCTGAGCATAATTTACTGGAAAAGACAATGTTGCTAGGAAGGGAGGGGCATAAGAAGTAAGAATAGCCAAACACGAGATGCTGTTGGTTTGCAAGATCTGAGCAGAGATGTTATTGACAGGACATTTTGGAGGTCATTAACTCATATAGTTACTTGACAGACATCTCATTTGTTTTGGTTTGTTTACTCTCTGATAGACAGATATCTCGTGACTCTTTGGCAAGTAGAATCTTTGGATTTTTTCTTAATTATCAAACAATAATGGTGAAATAAACACTAAAGCTCTGCTTACATTGAGTAAGATCACCCCCTGCCACAAATTTTTAAAAAGTCATTTTACAGCTTAAATAAATGAACTTCTGAATATTTCCCTCTATATTTTTAAAATATCTTTTAAAAATATTTTTACAATTGGAAACAGAATCTCTTTATAGTGCCTGTTTAACTGGGAAGGAGTTAAAAAGTTCTCCATCTGAGTGTCAGCTACCTAGGTCTGACTGGGAAGGTCAAAAGTTTATATTACCTCACAGTTCACCAAACCTGCCATAATGTACCTATACTTTGGAATGTTGGCATTAGAAAGCCTTTTTCACAAAGTTTATAATAGTCACTTTTACCCTTTGGAGAAGCCTTTTAAAAAGATCAGTATTTCAGCCCTTGCAATTAGGATTCCTTCTAAAAAAATTTAAAAAGTGGGTGGGACAAACCATTCTTCTTCCAGATAAGCAAAATTTATATTTTCAATTCATATTAGCTATTTTAAATCTGGATCATAAAAGGTTGCTTGCTTCTTCACAGAGGAGAACAATTTTATTAAAACCCAATTTTTTTTTACCCAAACTATTCCAGTGGCATAAAGCAACAACTGTAACAAATTTGGTGCTGATCCAAAGTCCAGTTTCAAAGTTGCAATTTTTTGGAGAGGCACCTCCATTTTTAAAATTGTGTTTCAGAAAATTGTTTTACTCTGCTGCACAATAACAAGGTTGCATCTCCATGCAGCTAAAATGTCATCCTGACATTTTAATCACCTCTGCCATCCAAGTATGTGATGACTACAGGAAAGTGTATTCTTAAATATGGAATTTATATACAGTACTTTAGCAATAGGGGAATGGCAAAGATCAGGTCTATTGTTACAGATATAATTGAAGAAGCTTACAAACCAGATTGGCACACACAATGATGGCTTCTTTGTCATAACATCAACAGACATCAGGCTTTTTGCGGAATAAAATGAGCAAATGCTGAAAGAAGGGAAATACTCCATTGTGTTAGAATGAATGGAACTAAATTCATAATGTGATGCTACATCTGAAATATTGCTTCTCAACTTTGCTTTATCACTTTCCACCTCCTTTTGCCCCCTGAACTATGTAAGAACTGAGTGTTGCATTCTTATTTATGCATCCAGTGGTGGAAAAGAGTTCTTATTTTCGTTTCTGAGATCTCTACTTTTGATTGCCATTAGCCTTTTGTGTGTTTGGGGAAGAGTTATCCTTGTGAGATGCCTATACCTAGCTGCATCAAACTGTTCCCCCAATTCCGGCCCCCAAAGTAAGGGGGCAAGATATGTCACAAATCTATTTCCCCCTCTTTTTCTGTGTATTTTTTTTTTTGAAAAATCCAGGAATGTTTCATGTAAGGATTAGAAAATCTGTATGTGACACTTAAACATTTGGATTTTTCAAACCTCAAATGCTTTCTGTTCTGAATAGAACAAAATCTGCAAATTTTGCTGTATTCTTTGAAACCAAATTGAAACATTTTTCCTTATCTGAATTAGCCAAGTACATTACATACTCGTAACACCTAAGGAATATGTTTAGTAGCTTGCCATATAGGTGTAAAAGATGAGTAGTGTCTGGAGGTGGGGGCAGTGATGACAACTCTCTATTCAGCAGTAATGTGTTGGTTCTCTCCCTTTCATTGCATTTTCTTTCATTTTAGTCTGTCTTTTTAGATTGCAAGCATATTGGACAGACAAGGATTATATTCTCTTAAAATTACAGTATAGAAGATGTTCAAATGATTTTTTTTCCGCTGAGGAATGGTATAAATGTGTGATAAGTCAATGGATAGAGATATAGATTAGTTAGAATGGTAGGTGGCTAGCTAGCTATCTACATGGCTAGGTGGAACTTCTGCTAAGGTGAAAATGGAATAATGCTATATTTTAGTGTAGTTCCATTATACCATTACTAATGGCAAATAATGGGTTAGATATTCATATTGTTTTCTGTCACATTAATTTTTCTTAGTAAATGTCTAAAAGCCAATATCCTCAGCTATTCATACTTTTTTCTCTTTGTACAATGTAACTATAATACTATCACAAAATAGTGATTGTGGAAACAGCAAGGGTGAATGTTTCCATCAAACAGGGTTTTTTTATACAGTTACTATTATGTTGACTTATTTGAGGAGTATGTTTTAGCTACAATTTAGAGATATCCTCCTGCTGCCTCCAAATCTATGGCTGTGTATTAGTTTAATATCTCATGGAGATACTGGGTTTGTGTTTACTTTGTGGAATGGAACTGAGTTTGTGTTCTCAATGCAGATGCCCACATTTTACACGTACAGTTTTCTGTTCAGTGAATTTCCTCATGGACATGCACTACAAGTGGCCTAGTAGTTTTACCGCTGATTAGTGATAACAATAATAGAACAAAGAGAAGAAAACAGTGATAGACAGAATAAGAAATAGATTTCATAACACAGAGATGAACTGAAATCACCTGTGTCCCTTCATCTCCAGATTCATGATTCAATAAAATGTGTTCATTACATTACAGCCCATCTATAAGGTATGCATTTGCTTTATTTTGCATTTTGGTTTTAAGCAATAGTGTGGTCTATAATAAGTTTGTTTATACATAGTTGTGCATGTGCTCTGTTCAGGGATGCGTGAAGCAAGAGACAACATATACCATGTAGGACTCAAACAAAATTTAAGCTCACAAGTTCATTGTTCACGTTCACTGTTCTCTGTGTTCTCAAACCAGATTTGCCCAGCAAAGCACACTTCACTGGTTAAACAAGGCATGTTTGCTTAGGTTGCATGGTTTGGATCAGGGGTTCTCAACCTGCAGCCAGTGGCACCATTTCATGTGCCCTGCGTTGCTGTCATGCCACCACCGAAAGCAGACACATTTACAACAGCCATAAATGCACCCATGGCTGTCATAAATGTGTTTTACAGCAGTGTTTATGGTGGAAGAATCACCAGTCCAGCCCACTCAATTGTCTGAGGGGGTTTAAAAAGGTTGAGAACCCCTGGTTTGGATGATCCAAGCTGTTTGGATCATTTGATTTTGTGTTTTTAATTGCCCCTAATGTCTGTGAAATCACACAGCACAGAACAGGAATGTTGCTACTTATGTTGAGGCTAGGTAATTTCTAAAGAATTATAATATACAAGATGACATCCTTGTGATTACACCAAAGGGAGAGTTGTTTTCCTGTTGTAGCAAAAATTCTTGCAGAACATTTAAGAGATTGAATCTACAATCTTCTGTCTTTTTGTTTTTAAGGTGCTGTAGGGTTTTTTACCCCCAAGTCAGGCAGGCAGATAGGAAGGCACTTGATATCTGGTTTTCTGATCCTCTGCTTTCTACATGGTTGAAATACTTTGCATCAAGAGCTCTGCTGCCATCACAGCTAGATCATCCTGAGATTAGTAACAATATACAGTATATGAGAAAGTTCACCCAAAGCTACACAAGCTGGCTCTTCTGGGATACACAGTGTGGAACTCCCAATAACTTAAATCACTGAGCTATTCAGCCAGCTTTTCCAATATTTATTTTAACCAGAATGGTGAGGGATCTGCACACCTTATACATCACAAAATAATGCATTCAAACACAGATGAATATTGTCTGTGCCAATTGCATATTGTGATTTGTTGAGGATTTTTTTTATTTTGACACCTCTTAATAAAAGTTTATGTTTTGAGAGCAATGGTGACAAGAACAGTCTCATGAAGGCAAAGAATTAACATACCAGTTGAAGTATATGGCAATTGCTTAAAGTAATATGAGGTAGGTGTCTTTCCTTTCCTTTGACTAGATGGCAGATTGGTCAATCACCAGGGCACATCGAAAAGATCTGAATAATTCTGGAGCTGAAGAGTAGAAAGTGGATAGTTATTGTCCGGCAAGTAGTTCAGTCATTGAAACAACAATCTTACAATATCTGCTAGCAACCTTCAAAGGGCATGTCTGCACCACTTAAAATCAAAGCTTAGGTGAAAGACTAGAAAAATTGGCTTAACACCATATTGCACATCTGGAGAGACTTTATCACTTTTCTGGAGAGGAGTTGGGAGTAGTATAAAAAGTTAAATCTGCATCAGCCAGAGAAGCTGTGAAATGTACTTATATTCCAAGGGAAAGTACAGAGTACAGTATAAAGCTTCCAAAGCCCGAAGGGAGGGCAGAGTCATAGACTGTAATGGTCACAGTAAGACCTAGCCCAGCCTTTGGAGGTTGATGGAAAAAATGAAAATCCTTTTCGTTTAACTCATTTTCTCCTAATACTGTATATAAATTTGGAGAAATACATCCATTATTTAGTCAATCTTCTGTTATAATTTCCTTAACAATGTGAGGCATTGATAACATGGCCTCCTGGTATGTCTGAAAACATTTCATCTAGAACTGACAAGAAAGAGTTGAACATTTATTTTGAAAGTATGGATTAACATGATACTTAGGACAGATACTAAACTACCGTATATACTAGAGTATAAGCCGAATTTTTTAGCCCTCAAAAGGTCAGTGACCACAAGGGTCCCAGAACTGTGCCGGATTGAGATGTGCCAACAATTTAATTAATGTTACCATATTTTTATGTATTTTAATTATAGAAACTCACCAGCAGCTGCTGCATTTCCCACCCTCGGCTTATACTCAGCTCAATCTATTTTCCTGGGGTTTCAGGTCAAAATTAGGTATCTCTGCTTATATTTGGGTCTGCTTATACTCTGGTATATATGGTAATGCAAGAGCTTTTGTATGTTTCCTCTTTTGTGTATGTAAAGTTATTTGGGCTAATATTGATTGATTTTTGTGGGAGGGGGCAGTGGTGGAATTCATTTTTTTAACTTCCACACTGGGGGGGGGGGTATGGTGGGCATGGCCAGGGGGAAAGCCCTGTATTGCACCCAAATTAGGACTACTTTATTTTGAAACTTGGATGGGCAGGGCCAGCCAGAATTTCTGCTACCGGTTCTGGCGAACTGGTTTGAACCTGCTGGATCCCACCACTGGGAGGGGGGAATGATGTTTTGAGTTACCATTTTAACCCAATGGAGACAAAGGGTCATGATTTTGTTTGGTTGTTTGCTTTTTAGTTTTGTTTTCTTTTTAAAAGAACCTCAATACATCTTTTCCTATTGAACTGGTGGCATCTTTGACAACTAGATTCTGACCAACAAAGTCCAGTTCAATTGAACTGAGCTGAAAATCAATAGCTGGACTTTTAAAATATGTAGTTGAATTTGGGAACCTGCCAGCATGATTTTTCTACTACCATAAATGAAGGATAAAATTTGGGGTGACTTGTTCTGACAACCTCTGATTCTTTTTCTGCAATTCACTGGACCGTTGATATCCATGCCAAGTAAATATTCCTAAGCAGCCAGTCAAGAGTGACCCTTCCCTTAGGCTGCTGCTGGTGAATGCCAGGTCTGTCTGTAACAAGGCCCCCCTACTTTCAGACACCATTCTGGGGGAGCGGACGGACCTGGCATGCATCACCGAAACCTGGCTGGCACCAGAGGACGGGGTCCCTCTATCCAAACTGTGTCAGGCCGGGTTCGGTATTTGGCACCAGCCCAGGGAGAAGGGGAGGGACGGTGGGGTCGCCGTAGTGGCCAGGGAGTCCTTGGAGTCACCAGGGCCATGGCTCCACACATTCCGGGATGTGAGACCCTGCTCCTGCGTTTGGGCCCTAAAGGGCAGTTGGGAATCCTACTCCTATACCTGCCTCCCTGTAGGGTAGTAGATTCCCTGCCCGAGCTCCTTGAGGCGGTCTCGATGCTGGCGGTGGAGGCCCCAAGGGTTATGGTTCTGGGGGACCTCATTCTGCCATCATTGGGAACGGGCTCTGAGGTGGCTCGGGAGTTCATGGCAGCCATGGGCCTGACCCAGGTAATTCAGGGTCCTACCAGGAGCAGTGGTCATACACCGGACTTAATCTTTTTGTCGGAGCTGTGGCAGAGTGATCTGAAACTACAGAATCTAGACATCACACCTGTGCCATGGTCGGATCACAATCTGGTGACTCTAGACTTTCTGGGGGCGAACCTTCACCGCAGGGAGGCAGGGCCAGTTAAATGGGCCCGCCCCCAGCGACTAATGGATCCGGACGGATTCCAGAGGGAACTGGGGTGTTTTTCTCTTGACCTGCACTGCGATTCGTCAGAGGCCCTCATCAACTCATGGAACGAGAGAGTGATGGCAGCCTTGGACGTGATCGCTCCACTACGGCCTCTCCGCGCCCGTGGGTATTGATCTGCCCCTTGGTTTACCGAAGAGCTGAGGGAGCTTAAACGGGCAAAGAGACGCCGAGAGCGCTGCTGGGTGAAGACCCGGAGTGAGTCTGATCGAACACTGGTTAGAACGGCTATTAAAGACTACCTAGTGGCGATGAGGGCGGTGAAACGCCAATATTTCACCGCCCTTATTGCCTCTGCAGATAATCACCGAGCTGCCTTGTTCCGGTTGACCAGGTCCCTCCTTGGCAGAGGGGGGTTGGGTCCTGGTTGGCAGGGATCAGCTGAGGCTTTTGCAGATTATCTAGCGGGGAAAGTCGCTCAGATTCGCTCGAAGTTTAATCCCGATGTGGAATATGCAGAGCTGGGGCTGACCAGAGCACAGTCTGGCCATGTTATCTGGGATCGGTTCGATCCAGTTGGCCCTGAGGAAGTGGACAGGCTTCTTGGATTTGTTCGTGCCACGACCTGTGAACTGGATCCATGCCCTGCCTGGCTAGTTAAAACATCTAAGGCTACAGCAAGTGGCTGGATCGAGAGGATTATATATTCATCGCTGAAGGAGGGGTCTTTCCCAGCACCGCTAAAACATGCTCTGGTGCGGCCCCTCCTGAAAAAGCCATCTCTCGACCCTACGGTACTTGCTAACTACCGACCAGTTTCCAACCTACCCTTTTTGGGCATGGTTTTGGAAAAGGCTGTGGGACAGCAGTTACAGGTAGTCCTGGATGAAGCAGATTATCTGGACCCTTTCCAGTCAGGATTCAGGCCCGGATATGGTACAGAAACTGCACTGGTCGCATTGGTGGATGATCTCTGGAGAGAGTGGGATGGAGGTCATCTGTCTATCCTGGCTCTTCTCGATCTCTCAGCAGCATTTGATACCGTTGATCATGATATCCTTCTGGGAAGGCTCCAAGGATTGGGGTTCCAGGGCACGGTGCTGGCCTGGTTTTCCTCATTTTTGAGGGGCAGGACCCAATCGGTATGGCTGGAGAATGAGAGGTCCAGCCCTAGGCTCCTCCAATATGAGGTGCCTCAGGGCTCGGTACTCTCACCTCTTCTATTTAACATCTACATGACGCCACTGGGTGAGATCATCCGTTCCCACTGGGTAAGATATCATCAATATGCAGATGATACCCAGTTGTACATCTCGGCCCGTGGGGACCCAAGCGGTGCAGTGGAAGGCCTTTCCAGGTGCTTGGAGGCTGTCAGGGTCTGGATGGGGGAAAACGGGCTACAGCTGAATCCCGGCAAGACTGAGTGGCTATGGGTAAGGGGTCCTGTGTTATCCCGGGAGCTGCCAGCTTTGGTTCTGGATGGGACAGTTTTGCCCCAAACAGACCAGGTGCGTAAATCTGGGGGTCCTCCTGGACTCATGACTACTGTTCAAGGATCAGGTGGCAGTTGTGGCCAGGAGGGCTTTTGCACAACTTCGTGTAATATACCAGTTACACCCACTCCTAGACCGGGACGCCTTGCTTAAGGTCACACATGTGCTGGTCACCTCCAGACTTGATTATTGTAACACGCTCTACATGGGGCTGCCCTTGGTGACCATTCGGAGACTACAACTGGTCCAGAATGCGGCTGCTTGGGTAGTAATGGGGTGCGGGCGTTATACTCGTCCTCACCACTGGTTCGGCAGCTGCACTGGCTGCCAATATGTCTCCGGGTGCAATTCAAGGTGCTGGTCATTACCTTTAAAGCCCTATATGGTAGTGGGCCAGGATACCTTAGAGAACGCGTCGCCCCAAGAACTTCTGCCCGTCCCACCAGGGCGGACCGGAGAGGATCGCTTAGGATTCCATCGGCTAGAGAGGCTCACCTCTCTAGCACTAGGAGGAAGGCCTTCTCTACGGCCGCCCCGGCCCTGTGGAACCTCCTGCCAATCAAGCTATGCATACAAACAGAGCTCCTGCCCTTTCGGAAAGGCCTTGAAACCTGGCTGGCAGGACAAGTGTGGGGATCTAAGAATGTTGGATCTCATGCCGGGTGGCTGATCTAATCGAATCACTCACCCTCCCTGCTCTGGCCTATTGTTGTTTTGTAACTTGTGTAAGTGTAATTCTTAAAGTTTAATTTTAACCTAATTTTAACTTAATTTTTAATATTTAATTAACTGTAGTTGCAATTTTTAACTGATGAAGTGAATTTTAATATGTATGAGGCACGTTGGAGTGTCATATTGGCCGTGTATTTACTATGTATTGTTGTTTTAAACCATGTCTTTTCTGGTTTGTGTTGTAAGCCGTCCAGAGTTGGGTTTACCTAATTGGGGTGGGATAACAAATTGGACAAATAAATAAATAAATAAATAAATAAATATCCCTCTAACCAGTCTGATGATCTTCCCAACAATAGGATCTCTGTCTTATCTGGTTTTGGTTTCAGTTTATTGGCCCTAATCTGGTCCATTATTGATGCTATACAGTTTTCGAGGACCTGTAGTGCATCACCTAAAGATAAAGAAAAGGAGAAATAGTATCCACATATTGGTGACAGTAATATCAAAATCTCTGTATGACTTACCCAAGAAGCTTGATATAGGTGCTGAATAGTATCTGAATAACTCTATAATATAGTGTTTCCCAAACTATGTTCTGTGGAACACCAATGGACTTCAATTCTCAGAAGCCTTAGCCAGTACATTGGCTGATCAGTGCTTTGGGGAATTGACACAGGCTTCTGGGAATTGAAGTCCAAAAATCAAATTTTAGGAAACACTGCCATATCAGATGGTACCTCCTCAACCTGTACCAACTGAGAACAGTCCTTGAAGAAGGCCTGCAACCTGTGACATATCTTGCCCCTTACTTTGGGGCCGGAATTGGGGGAACAGCTTGATGCAATTAGGTATAGGCATCTCACAAGGATTACATTTTCCCAACCACTGTAGGAGAACACCTGTTTCCATAAGTCCTGTTTCCATAATCACTATTTTGTGATGGTATTATAGTTACCCGTATACAGTCAAACCTCACATAAAGAACGCCTCGCTTAAAGAGCAGGTTTTTCTCTGAATGTTCGCTTTGCTTAACAAATAAAACTAACCAAAAACTCGCTTAACAAATAAATTGGGGTTTGCAATCCCCCCCACAACTGGTCACTTACAATAGTGTTTCGCTTAAAGAGCAAACTCGCTTAAAGAGCAATCCTGTGGAACGCATTATGCTCTTTAAGCGAGGTACGACTGTATACTCGAATATAAGCCAACCCGAATATAAGGTGAAGTACCTAATTTTGACCTGATAAACCAGGAAAATAGATTGACCCAAATATAAGCCGAGGGTGGCAACTGCAACAGCTGCTAGTGAGTTTCAATAATCAAAATATGGTACATGAAAATAAGATGCAGCAGAAAGGAGTTGTCTCCATGCCAATTGAGATGCACCGACGACAGGACAGGAGAAGTGGGTGGTGAAGGCTATTAGCTGCTGCCACTGCCTTTTTCCATTGCACTCAGTGACCCGAGTATAAGCTGAACCCACTTTTTTGACCTCATTTTTAGGACTGAAAAACTAGGCTTATACTTGAATATATACAGCACATTGTACAAAGAGAAATCAGTATCAATAGCTGAGGATATTGGCTTTTAGACATTTACTAAGAAAAATTAATGTGACAGAAAACAATATGAATGCTAGCCATCTCAGAAGGATACCATGGTCAATGGTAACAAAGGCCACAGAAAGGTCGAGGACCATCAGGATTACAATCTACCTGTCTTCTTTCCTTTGGAAGAATGACCAATATATTCCAATTCTATGATGTGGTCTAAACCCTGACTGAATTGGATATTTACGATTTGTTTCCTGCAAGAATGCCAGCAGCTAGTTGGCCATCACTGTCTTGTGACAATTTTTTTAATGGAACCAGGAATGGGGAGAGGTGGTAATGCCATTTCTAAGCCATATAACTTGGCTGTTTTTGTGTACTGTGCCCTTGAAGTGATAGTAAGAGTCATTCATTGTTCTGATTCTTACACTTCAGTGTCTTAGGTGTGCAGCGTCCATGGGATGGCCATTTTGTAGGACACATTCTTTTAATACCAGCCATGTTTTCATCAGAAGAATTATGTAAGCCATCACTGCACTGCATCTATCAGTTCACTAGCAGCCAAAAATAATAATAATGACAATCTCCTGTTGCCTAAAAGAAAAGACATATGTTAACTTACCCAAATTTCCCACTATAAAATTTCATGTGAGGAAAATTTAGTATAAATCTCATAAGGATGCTGTTGAACCTGGCATATTAGCTTCTAGGGATAGATACAATATGTTAACGATAAATAGTGAATGCAACAATTAATGAATGTTGTGAGAGCAGACAGATTGTGATGTCTTAGATGGCAACTCCAGGGTACTGTGGCTATTGCATTTTTTAAGATGTATTTTTCTAAAATGGAATAAATTAAATTTGGAAAGAAGGCCTCCATTTAATTTTAGCATTGTCCAATAAGTCATTGGATAGCATTGACAAAGAAAGCTTTGGATTCTGTCACTTGTATTTTTCAAAATATGTGCTTTGTAAATTTATAGAAACGCTTTAGTAATGCTGTGAAATTTAACCAATACAGCATTTATGTGCATACAATTTATGCCCTGTAGGGCTGTCATGCAGCTGTTTCAGCTCAGAAACAACGAAACTTCTCAATTACTAAGAGAGAAAGAAAGGGGCTACACAGGAACAGAGTCAGAAAAGGATATTTGGGCAGTCTCTGCATACCCCAGGTTACCCACTAGAAGAAAACTGGTTAGGCCAATGTGGTGGAATCTTCTCCTAGGCCAGTCATTTGGAGAGATACTAGTGTTCTTGAGTAGCAAAAATACCATGGCAGAGTAGCAAGGTTCTACACCTGACAGGAAATGTAGCACAGAAAAATACTGGCAATCTTGTAATTTATTTATTAATTATTATTTTTTATTTAGATTTATATTGCCGCCCACTCGCCATGGCGACTCAGGATGGCTTACAATCAGCAAAATAGCACAGCACAAAAAAAATTTAATACATTTTTTAAAATCAATCATATATTTCTCTCTCCCCTCCAGCTATTGGTGGGTGCCTGGAGTATCTTGAAAAGTTGTGAGAATCATATAACCATGGTTGAAACGTAGCCTCCCCTGGGCTTCTGCGATGTCAAATAGCAGTTGGGATCTTGGTTGCCACCTCCTTCCTGCTCTTGCCCGGGGGGGGGGAGGTGGCATGATGTTTCACTGACGTCCCCCTGGGCTTCTGTGAAGTCAAATGGCAGTTGGGATCTTGTGTTCCATATTTTTCATTAATTGTACTCCCAAATGTAGATACAGTAAAACCTCAGATAACGTTCACCTTGGATAATGCTAAAATCGCATAATGTTAAGTAATCTGAGGAGGAGAATTGGATCGAATAACATTAAGGTCCTATGGGATGGATCGGATAACAACTGCTAAAGCCTGTGCAGTTACAATGTGTCTCTATGGAGCTTTAACGTTATCCAATCCATCCCATAGGATTTTAACATGGATCGGATAACACTAAAAATCGGATAACACCAAGACATGTGGAACCAAGTCTTAGCGTTATCCAAGGTATTACTGTACTGGACTTCTGTTGTTGCCCTTAAAGGGTAAAAAAATAACTTTAGTTTATGCAATTTGGAGTGAAAAACAGAGGAGACACACTGACATCAAGCCTCATTTTTACCAAAGTCATAGGCTGTTAAGTATGTGCCTGTTCATCTCTCTCCTTTCTGTGCTCAGCTGGAGATCTTTCTGATTGTGATTTTTCTATGTAGTAGTGACTGCTGTATAAACTTATCCATTCTTACTTGACCACTTTGGATATATAAGAAGCCTGGGATCTGATTTCCCTGAATGATTAATTTTACAAAGTCTTGGTGGTGTCAGTAGTGAGACTGGCACAACAGGATCAAACTCTGATTTGTTCCAAATTTGTGGTTTTCAAAGCTCTAATTTTACACAGTGGTCTAATTTGTTGGTGCAACAACCCATATCCTGGTTTTGCTCAGCTAGATGTGCTCTTTTATAAATATGTTTAACAATACTAGAATTTTCCTTTTAGGCTTGCCTTGGACAATGCAAAAAATAAGGTGAATATATTTTTCAGAGAGGTTTGTAATTGACATGTTGCCTCCTGAGATGTTTAATCAGGGACTAATATTTAAATCTCAGCTACCATAGTGTATATACTTTAAATCCAAGTAGCTGTGAGTGACACTCTATTTAGATGCAATTACAAATTACATTTCTGTTAGAAAGGCAGGAGATTAGTTATTCACTCCACAATGGCGATTTCATAATTCAATGAAACCTGGCTTGATGCACATATATTGTAGATTTGTGAATCTATTGTAGGGTTGTGGTGTTTAATCTCTCGATCTGTTAATTTATCATTTTAAATAAATTTCATTCATTATTCAGGTATCTGGATTAATGGAACAGCAGAATTTGTTAAAGAAGAATTAATATATGTATTTATAAATAATATTAATGTAAAGCCACATCCTCCATGGGTTCTCAACCTTTTCCAGTCAAGGGCTAGATCATGCTCCCTCATACATCTTCATGGGCTGGATGGCTATTTTGCCCTGCCTGCCACACATGGCACTTCCAGGTGTGGTGGAGGCAGAGGGGACAAATGAAATGGTACCATGGGCTGCATCTAGCCTCCAGGCCGTAGGTTGAGAAGCTTTGTCCTAAAGTCTTCCTCCTTCCTTTTTGAATAGGACAGAATACCTCTTACAAAATAATGCCTGGCTGAAACCAACAAATTGTTTACCGTATATACTCAACTATAAGCTGACTCAAATATAGGCCGAGGTACCTAATTTTGACCTGAAAACCCAGGAAAATAGATTGACCCAAGTATAAGCCAAAGGTGGGAAATGCAACTGCTGCTAGTGAGTTTCAATAATGAAAATATGGTACAATTAATTAAATTGTTGGCACATCTCAATCCGGTGCAGTCTTGGGACCCTCGTGGTAACTGACCTGAGTGTAAGCCAAGCCCCTTTTTGGGGCTCATTTTTGTGGCTAAAAAACTCAGCTTATACTCAAGTATATACGGTAATTGGCTTATAATGAAATCCTGGACATACACTTAAGCAGATTCTGAGGGCTCTTTATTTTTGAATGGTCTCCTTAGAAAGTTATGCCTGCTACAAATCACATGCTCATTACTGAATAGGAAAAATCATCTAGGAATTGATTGTCTTACTCTGTCGCTCTGACATTCAGATGTGAAAGAAAACAGGTAGGAGAGTCCTGAAAGCAGTGCAGAGGTTCCTTCAAGACAGGCTAAGAAACCACAGTTTGTGCATGAGATTATTTATGTATTTTATACAGCAGTTACTCTTTGGGGTTAAGTAATTATTCTCCAACAAAACTTAACATTGTATATTGAGGATTTGGCAGTGCTGGGCAGAACAAGTGTTTTGAGGTGAGGTATATTATTTGGCAGGACTGTGGTGCCTTAGTCATTAAGACACTGAACTTGATGACTGGAAGGTTGGCAGTTTGAGACCCAAGTGTTGCACAATGGAGCGAGCTCCTGTCTCTGTCCCAGCTCCTGCCAACCTAGCAGTTCAAAAGCAAGAAGTTGCAAGTAGGTAAATAGGTGCTGTTTTGATGGGAAGGCAAACAGTCATCCCTGCCACATGATCAGGAAACATCTGCAGACACAGACAGCACTGGCTCTTTGGCTATAAATGGAGATGAGCACTGAACCCTAGAGTCTGATACAACTGGCTTTTGAGCAAGGGCAACCTTTATGTTTACCTATACAGTATTACCTGGCATATGTTTATTTAGGATCCAGCCATAATATAACTTTGCTGGCTTGAACTTGATTCCCAGAATCACTGATCATTGGCCTTGCTGGATATGACCTGGGGGGTGGGTTAACTCCCAAACTTCTGGAGGGCTAGAGACTGGTAACAGATCAAATGTTCAGAAAGGTCAAACTGATCCTGACCTTTGCTACTAGGCCACCACTTGCAGAGATTCCTTTCAAGAAGATTCCTTTTAGTGTAGTAGAACAGGTGGCATGAGGAGCTAAAGAAAAAGGTGAGATTTCCAAAATTCACCCACTTTCATGCAATGGAAGAACCTTCCAGTCAAGCAAGGAGCCTTCAATCAAAAGAGGTGCACTCTTAGAGAAAAGCTTCAGTATAATGTATTATCATAGCATAGTAGCAGGAAATATTTACCAATTCCTCGTGGTGAGATCAGTCTTTTTCCTATTAGTCTGTGCCTAGGTCTGATTTTCACTTAATTGTGTGTGTTCATGTCTGCTAAATTTTCCAGAATTAATAAAAGAAGGTTGGAGTAAATGAGAGAGGCAGGAGCTGGGAAAGAAATATTGATCCACTAAAACACACTCTGTCCCCTTAAGAAATCTTGTGTAATCTCATATTATTCTACATGGAGTATGCTGAGAACAGGATAAAATGGATTTTCCAGGAGGATATGGCCTCTTTCTTGATCTGTGGGACTTGATGGACCTTTGACCAAAAGAAAATGTGTGTGGGGATAGGGTTTTTCTTGTCAGAGGAACAAGAACAAAGAAACAGTTGGACACTTGACTGAGCATGGCTCTTTTATAAACCCTATAAAAGTATGTTACATATCTTTGTCATTGTTCAGTGTACCCAACTGGGTGCAAGAAAACCTCCTTGGCCATTGTAATTTAAACATGAGACAGATTTTGAAAATAGATCAGATGGAGGCATCTCTTCGGAATGCTTAAGCAAATTGTTCTTGTCAGATGTAAAATAACAGCATGCCTTCCCACTTAGAATGTGTAGACACTTGGAAGTAATCTATCATGTCTCTAGTGGGATAGATCAAGCATTGATCCTCGAGTGAGGGAGATCTCCTAATTCCTGAATGCTGCAGGCACAAACAAGAAATGAAATGAGTGGATTAAACATGTCATCCCGTTGAAAGTCATCATATATTCTGTTTATGCAAGAAGGTTTTAGCAAATGCTAAAAAAATTGGTTCAGACATGGAGAGGGTGAAACCACTCTTCAAAACATCTCCTCCTGTATCAAATGTCCGTAAGCGATGCATATGCAACACAACCAAAAAATCCTGATAACCATGGAAGACAAAAGAAGGTGATACAAAGAACTGCCTTCTTAATTAACTGTTCTGTTCTTTTTTAAAAAAGACATACACAATGGAAATGTGCACTGACCTTGTACAGAAAATATGCTAACAAGAATAATTGAATCAGGCTTGTGTTGCCTCTGTGTCATCACTGGAGTGACAGTGGTGGAAAACCTGGAGCGAGTCTGACTGAACACAGGCTGTTAACATCCTATTCCATGGCAGTGATGGCAATGAATAAGACTTTCTTCTTTGCCTCAGTTGTGACTGCATGTCCAGAATGTTGGGGTTCACTGTCACCAGTATGCTGATGACAATCAGCTATCTTTCTGCTTTCATCTAATTCCAAGGAAGCTATATCTGTCCTAAACCAGTGCCTGGAGTCAATAATGGGTTGGGTGAGAGTGAAATATTTAATCTTATTCTATTCAAGACAGAGGTGCCCCATCAGTTAAAAGGCAAACCAAGGTATCAGTCAGGGCTGGATGGGGTTACAGTTCCTCTGAAAACTCAAGTGTGCAGCTTGAGTGTATTCCTCTCTGAACTTAAATATCCAGATATCAACATTGGCCAGAGGTTTAATTTGCAGAATGAAAACTAGTGTGCCAGCTAAACCCATTCTTTTATAAGCCTGACTTGGTCACAGTCACACATTTCTTTGGTTACCTCCCATCTGGATTACTGCCATGAGCTCTATATTTTTCAGAAAATCCGATGCTCAAAACAGACTACTGACTGTGACTATGTCACCATGATCATGTCCCTACCCACCACCCACGCTGTCATAGCAAATTCATTGACTGTTAGTTTGTTTTGCAGGTCATGGCTTTTAAAGCTCTTCATGGCTTAGGTCCAGGCTACTTGAAAGACCATGTCTCTTTGTACAAGTCCCAGCGTGTATTAAGATCCTCAGGGGAAAGCCCTCTCTTGTTCCCCCCACTTTCACAAAAGCACATCTAGTGAGGACCTAAGAGAATGCTTTTTCTTAGGATGCTCCCAGATTGTGGAAGTCCTTCCCTCAGAAGGTACAGCTGGCCCATCCCCCAGCCTGGACTCACTAACTAAATGGGAGGAGCCTGGAGAGACCTTGAATATTGCTAGTTTGAGGTGAACCTGCAATTACTTATTAAAACTGAGTGATGAGACTCACTAGCCTATAGGCAGCTCTTCAGCCTTCAGTGCTGCCAGGTGACACTGTAATGTTCTTTGTCGCTTGCTACCATCTGTTTCATTTCATTTTCTTCTCATATATTGAGCTTACTGGCATATGCCACACTTGTCTTTTCCACATCAATTGATGCTTTACAGTCAGCTCATAATGGCTTATTTATTTCAAACATAACATTTGTCACCTCTGGTTCAGAACGAACATTATTAATATGCAATGTCCAGATAAGCCACATTTTCCCCATTTATTGCTTTATCAAAACTATGTGCCATGCAGAAGTCTCTTTATAATTTATTTGCATATCATTTTAGGACACTGTGGTCCACAGATGATATCTGCAAGATAGATTATATATGTGGCCCAAAACATAAATTTTCTAAAATAGGTTAGTACTGTTTACTTCTGACAGTATAATGAATGGGAAGTCACACCACACAGCAGAGAGAGGGTGTTGTGTGTGTTCTGAGTGCTAGGAAAAATCTCCAGGCCAAATCTGACTTCATAGCCAGACACTCCAAATGCCATTGCAGGATTTGTTTTTGATGGAGTCTCCTCTATAGCAAGAGATATCACTTGACATCATGTCAGAGGGTGGGAATAGCCAATCCCTCATTGTTCCTTCATTATACCCTCCCCACAAGAAACCCAGATGGTGACCAGAAAATTTGAAAGCAAGAAATTTCAATTAGATGAATAGGTGTCAGTGTTCCATGTGCTCCAGTGTCTAGTCATGTCATGACCATGGAAATCTCTGCAGATGTAGATAGTGTTGGCTCTTTGGCTGTAAATGGAGATGAGCACTGTACCCTACAGTTGGCTATGACTGGCTTTCGAGCAAGGGTGACCTTTACCTCTTCCACCTTGCCTCAAAGAAATATCAATATTGAATAAAAAGAACCGAATAAAACACAATGGTACAGAAAAAGAAATTAAGCAATTGGAGAGGACCTATGAAGTACGCACAGAAAAAAATAAAAAAGAGATCTAATATATATAAAAAGAGAATTTTTGAATATAGCAATAAAAACTCTAAAATGTTAGCAAAAGCTGTGCTAGAAAGAAAAAGAAAAAATGAAATCATGGTCTTGGTTAATAAGAACGGTAAAAGATGTAATAAAACTCAAGAAAAATTAGAAATAGTTAAGAATAAAGGAAGATAAATTAATAAATTACATAAGGAAAAATAATTTATGTAAACTAAAAGATGAATACAAGTTAACAATGGAGTAAAAAAAAATAACAGAGGCAGAAACTGATAAGATCATATCAAGATTGCCAGGAGAAGATGATTTTTCTTCAGAGTTTTATAAAGGTTTCAAAAAAAATATTGCTACCAAAAAAAATTGTACAATTATTTATATTTTGGATGGTGGAGAAATGCCATATTCTTGGTCAAATTCAATAACAGTTTTAATACCCATGCCTGGGGAAAATTTGGAACTAATTGATTCATATAGGCCTATATCCTTATTAAACCAAGACACAAAAATATTCACAGCAATACTAACACAAAGGTTAAATAGATTCATTCCAGATTATATTCAGGAAGATCAAGTTGGTTTTCTGAAACAAAGAAATATGTCAGATCTAACAAGAAGAATTTTAAATCTAATAAACAGGGCTAACCAAAACAAATGTAAGATAGGGGTACTTGCAATGGATATATTCAAATTGTTTGATTCACTTCCATGGATAACTATCAAAGAGTTGCTTAAAAATATGGGATTTGAAATAAAATTCAGAAAGGTTATAGATCAATTATACCAAAGAAGTTTTACAAAAATAAAAGTAAATCAAGGAATAAATGAAAAAGTGGTACTGAAAGCAGGCACACGTCAAGGTTGTTCTCTCTCCCCAATATTATTTATTTTACCAATGGTACTTTTAACAAATGCAATCAGAAGTGATAGTAATATAAAAGGTCTTGAGAGAACTAAGGTAAATTTGTATGCAGACAATACATTTTTCATATTTAAAGATCATATAGAAAACCTAACCAGAGTTCAACTGCACCTTAAGGAGTTTGAGGAAGTAACAGGATTAAGGATAAACTGGAAAAATCAGAAATTATAGTTTGTAATAAAATGGAAGAGGATATAGAAAGAATTAAGAATTTATCCCAAATAAAAATAAAACATAGTTTGAGATACCTGAGAATTGTAATTTCAGAAAATTTTAATGATTTAGAAAAGTTAAACTATGAAAAGAAAGAAATATTAGGGGAGAAATCCAGAAATACAAAAAGTAAAATTATCTTGGTTTGGAAGAATTTCAGTCTGCAAGATGAAATTGACGCCAATAATAATTTTGTTTGTTTGAGGTATTATCGATTCAATTGACAGAGAAGGCACTGACTATGTTGCAAAACATAATAATTATTGTAATGGAGGAAAAAACCTAGAATTCCCAAATCATTGTGGTATTTACCCTAGAAGAGAGGCGGGTTGGGGATTCCAAATATTAAGTACTATTATACTGCCTTTCAATTAAGAGGAATAATCAAAACTTTAGCAATGAAAACAGTAATAGGGAAAGAGGTTGAATTAAAAGAATATAAACATGAAGGCAATAGCATGTTTTAGATGATCAGTATGGTAATATAAAGACTAACAATAGGTTGGCAAAAAATATGCTTACAACATGGAAGAAATATAAACAAAAATTGGTTCCCAATGAGAGCACTTCCTCCCTCCCCTAGCACAGAGTTAGCCCTGCCCCAGCAGCCCAATGCAATGGGAGCACTTCCTCCCTCCCCCAGCACAGAGTTCACCCCACCCCTCTGTTTGAGCACTCAGTGTCTAAGAGGTTTGCCATCACTGTCCTAGAGTCAGATATAACTCACTTTCGAGCAAGGGAGACTTTACAGTTATGTACACACGCTCTGTCTCTGTCTCTTGTCTCTGTCTCTCTCTCTGTTTCAACTCTGCTGGCTACTCTCTCCTGTATTCTGGGGAAGGTATTTTAATTTATCATTCAGAGAAATAGTTATGTTAAACTGTTGTAATACATTGAAATAGTTGAGCCGTATAGAATCACAGAATCATGAAGCTGGAATGGGCTTATAAGGCCATTAAGTCCAACCTCTAACCCAGTGCTTTGTATACACCCAGAATCATGTTGTCAAAAACACACGTACAGTTGTACTTCTCTTAAGGAGCACAATGTGTTCCACAGGATTCCTCTTTAAGCAAGTTTGCTCTTTAAGCGAAACACCATTGTAAGTGACCAGTTGTGGGGGGGGGGGGATTGTGAACCCCAATTTATTTGTTAAGGAGTTTTTGGTTGGTTTTATTTGTTAAGCGAAGCGAACGTTCAGAGAAAAATCTGCTCTTTAAGCGAGTTACTCTTTAAGCGAGTCGCTCTTTATGCGAGGTTTGACTGTACATGGTTGTGCATGATAAGATAGAAATGATTAGATTCTGATTACGGTAATACTTTCTCATGTATTTTGTTTAACCCTTTCCTGGATGCCTCAATATTTCTTTACCATATTCTGTTCACAACCAGCTCCTGTATATCTTCCGGAAGTATACTTTGAAGAATTCTGTGAGAAATAAGGAATGCCTTGACAACTGATCTTGTCACTGAAATTTTAAGTGGTACAAAATGTACGCAAGAAATGAGCTTTCTAATTTAGAGGTGAATTGTTTGAGTATTTTGAATATTGAGTAAGCTTGCTGGATAGCTTAGTGATTTAGGAGGCTGGAAGTTCACTTCCCACTATACTTGGCTTTGGGCAAGTTGCACACTTCCCAGGGAGCTTGCAGAAGAAGAGAATGGTAAACCATGACTGTATATTTTCTACCTAGGAAATCCAGGAAAGGCTCACCACTTGACAGCACACAATTATTAATAAAAGTATGAAAGGAATGAGGCACAGGCCTAGGTTTGAGCGAAGTGTTGAAAGAGATAGCAAACACTCCAGAGTCTGTGGTTGGTGATGATATAAACAGCACATTTCAATGGAAGCTGATTGCACTATGTATGTTAATTCTCTGAAGCAGGCTTCTGTAATTTATAATTTGTATAGGCATCTAAAGGGGGGATGTGCAGGATATAATTAAAACAACTGATAAAGCATAATGAGCAAAAGTCTCCTCCATCATCAAAGATTTGGATTTCACATTTCTTTAATTTAAAGCCAAGCACTCAGCAATATATAAAATCAAGATAATTAAAACTTGTTTTGTAGTTTGGTCACTCTGCCCACAATCTTGCTGATTTTAGTGGTATTTTATTAATGATATCCCTGGAGAAAATTGTAGCAGCTTGGAAATTACTAAAATATTAATGATGAGCAACCAAAGAGATTTGTAAGTTCCACTTTAGCAGTGACTGACCTGAATGTTCTTAACATTTCCTTCTATTTTGCAGGGAGGCATATATCCCAGTTTCTACCTGTAGTTCAAAAGGAGAAGGGACATAATGTGAACAAAGTGTTAAGGGTGGAAGGAGATGAACTACATTAATATACAGTAATTGATTCAGCAGGGTCTTTTTTCCTGTGTCCTCTCACATAGAAAATAAATCTTCATGTACAACATGTGAACTTTCACAGGTAATTATTTAGTGGCTCTTCCTACCGGTCAAAAGTATCATCTTGTGGAAAAGATAGGGTCACAGCCTTTCCCTATCTTTTGTATCTGTTGTGGTTCTGGACCTTGAGTTCAAGGAGGAAGACCTCAGCCTGTTGCCAGTTCAGATCTGCCTTCTCTTGCCCAAGAAGAAGACTTTCTGTCAGCACCGCAGCCTGCTATCAGCTGTTTTATCTCTTTTGTATAGTCTTCAGTATACTGTTCTCACCTTCTCTTTATTTTCTCCTGGTCACATAGTATGCTTCCCTGCTGCTCATTCAGCATTTCTCATCTAGTCTTAAAATTCCCATTGATTTATTGGGTCTTTCAGAAAACATATCTTGGGTTTTTCTCTCTTTTGTTGTTGTTTATTTCTTTGCAGTTTTTAGCATAATTGTTCTCTTTGGTCTCTACATGACAGTTACTGAAAAACTGCATTCAGGGTCCTGTCTCTGTTTCTGTCATGTTTTATTTTTGTTTCTCGCCTATCCTTTACAATTGTATGTGTTACTTCCATCTAGGTTTTTATTGCTGTTTGACTACATGAATTGTCTTTTTGCATTCTTCTCTAATATTATTTCTGGTTTCAATGCACAGCATTTCTGGTTCCATCATTTGATATTAGTAATTCAAATTTGTTCCTTATCTGGAGTTTAAATTCATCAGGAATTTTGTTTATACAGTATTATATTTTGGCACTATGATTCTTTTAGTACTCTTTTCCAGCTTTACTCTAATGTTCGATATTAACAGTCCATGATTAATACCACAATCTGCTCCTGATCTTGGTTAGACAAAGAAAATACAGCTTCTTCATTTCTTGCTTCCAATGGCATAGTCTGTTTGATTTCTATATTGACTATCTGTGATGTCTATCTGTAAAGCCACCTGTTCAACTGTTTGAAACAGGTTTTGATTTGAAACCAGGCTTTTCCATAAAAACTTACTAGTTCTGTGGATCTGGTGAAACCACTCCTTAAATATCTCACTTACATTGTAAGGCTTACTTGGGTCACTAAAATAATGTTTTGACTTGAAGGCATAATAGCATACCAATTTGTTATAGTACTAAAATTTCATCATTGGAACTGCTACATTAAATGCATCTTAAAAGTCTTGCAAGAGTAAGTAGCAAGTTCGTGGTTTGGGTATAATTTTTGAACATGGTTACAGTAAAATGGTTTGAGAGCAAAGGCCATGGGTTCTTATTCTGAGCACCCAGCCAGTTGAAAGTTATCTGGTGGCTCAGAAATTCTTGAAACAAGGTTAATTAAACATGTTAATGAAACAATTTTCTATGCCTTTGTTAAATTAACAGGAGTTCAGGGTCATACATTCAGATTAGCAATGTGCCGTATAATGTTTTGATATATATGGAAAACATGTGCTGCTATTTAAAGAAAAGAGAACAACAGAATTCAAAGGTTGACCCACTTCTTTGAAGACTAACAACTCATTTCAAATTCTTCTGAACTCACACCCTTTTACTGAATGTTCAGCACTTGTTTTAGTTTAGAAATGTTTGATCATATAGCAAATTAACACAGCTGTGGCTTCTGAAGGGGATATGTTAGCCAAGCCAATTCAAATAACGCAAAGGCAAACGTTAGTACCACTTACCTTTACCAACAAAAAGTCCCGCATGATTTGGTGATTTCTTTTGCTGAGACATCCGTATGTAGTCAGAATGGAGCTGTACTTCGCATGGCACAGTGGATTGGCTGTATGTTGCAGCTGGGATTCAATCCATATGGGCCAGCCTCCAGTTGGGGGGAAGACTAAGACCCCTTTCCCAGAGGAAGATGTGTGATAGACTGACAGAATTATCTCTTTCCATTTCACAACCTGCAGTAGACTAGTCTGCCAGTTTCAATTTACACAGAAAGCTACATTTGAAAATACTGTACCACAATATTGCCTCCCCCACACCACTTGAATTTTGCCAGCTTTGTCAAGTTCAGTTCCATTCACTGTTTCATTTTTCCCATTATGTCTTCATCATCAGTCAGAAAACTTTATTGAAAGCCTTTATGGTAATATATGTGAATTTTAGTGTGCCCATCCTTATAAAAAGAGACATTTTAATGCAATACTGCCCATGGTACACATTTCAGCTAGCAACTTTCTCTAGTACAATAACTTACACATTCTTTGTGCCTCTCACCCTGATATACATTCTTTTTTTAAAAAAAAAACACCTAAGAACAGTGTTTTACAATGCACAGAAAGGCAAATAACGAAAGATTATTGCCTTTTGGCTTACATCTTGTTTTGGAAAATGTGCATTAGTTTTGTTCACAAAGCAATGCTTACTCAACCCTGCAGACTTTTTAAAAATTGCTATAGGTCTAGCCTAGACAGTGCACTGTTTGAAGCTGAATGTGGCAATACTAACTGAATCTGGGTTGTCTGTACATTTCCGAGGCAACCTCAGGCCAGAATAAAACACCCAGGAGTGTGCATATGTGTGTGCAGATAAACATCTTTGAGGCTTGGTCAGCATTTCTCTGTAGGACATAAGGCTCCAAATCTCTCCTCCAATCCTTTGGTTTCTTCTGTTGGTGCATTTGTGGTTATTGTTATAGTTCGTTGCAGCAGCCTTCTGCTTTTCTCTTTTTCTTGTATTCCTTGGGTAGGCAAATAATTCTGGTGGCATTGTGTAGCCCATTACCCCATCCCAAGTCATAACTGCTTGCATGTCTCCACTTGTGTGAACAAGGTTTTTCCTGGATGTTCAGAAATGCACATGTATTAGCACAAATACTACATTTGATCTTAGCCAAAAGGCTGAGTAGAGACATAAGATAGAGCAGATCACCAGCTTTAGATATTTGGGAGTAGTCCTCCAAGTCTCAGGCTCAAGGAATGTCCATACCACACACACTGTTCTTACAGCCCAGTGATGCGCCTTCACCATACAGTGAACCCCTGCTTTACAGATGGCTTGCTTACCGTAAAACTTGCTTCAGGGAGAGATATCCAGAGGAAATGAAGGTCCACTTCACAGAGAAAAACCGTGAAACGAAACTGGTTTCCCTAGGGCACGAAGCTTTTCTGGGTTCCTTGGGCACCCCCTGCCACTTTCTATGGCAGCAGCAGGGCATTTGGAGCATTTCCGCTATCTTTCTGGATTTTTTCATCATGTTTTCAGTGCAATTCTGCAACTTAAAAATAGCATTCAGCACTTCCGGGGGGTGGTGGTGGTAGTGATGGTAAACAGCTGACTGTCAGGCCATTACCGTAGCTGCTAACTAGAGGGTGCAAAGCATAGTTTCCCATAGGAATGCATTGAAAATTGATTTCTTCTGTTCTAAAGGTCAGAACCCCTTCCCCCCCAAAAAAACCCCTGTTTTTTCTGTTCAAACATTATCCGAGGTATTATTTTACTAATTTTACTTCTCTCTAACTTTGAGCAGAAACACTCCATTTTAAGCACCCTCATTTTAACTTCTGTCTCTTGTTATCTTTTAAGTACTCTCATTTTAGCTTCTGTTCCTTTTGCTATGCTATGTTGATTTTTGACTATAATAAAGAATGATTGAACTACAGACAAAACAGGTTGGAATGCCTCAAAAAGGACACAGGCTCAGTCAGGCACTAATCCTTGAGCTCTTAATAGGACATGGACTGAATCTGGGTGAGGAGTCAATGCATGTCCATAATGTAAACTATATCATAGCAGAGGTATTGACACCATAGCATGTTCAGAGATCCCCTTTTGTATCAACTGAGTAAACGTAATCTATTTATGTACAGATAAGGTTAGCAATAACAGCTGCCAGGGAAGAATGGCTGCCTAGCTTTTGGACTCTTCATTTTAAATATTGAAGGTGCATAACTGGCCTTCTTGTACATGTAGCTTCATCACTGGGTTCACGTGTTGTTGTATTCCAGAAATAACTATTTTTGCCTTTTCTTACATTTAAATCCTGCCCCCCCTTTTAAAGGAAATTCAGATTTAAAAACCTGAATAGAAATAAAATCCTCACATGTCTCAAATGCTAGGTACAGTCATACATGTTAATCATCTATTGTTCAATACTGCACATAAAGTCACTTGCAGTGTCTTTTATTTGATATTTTATTATATCATTGATCCCTCCACAATTTAATTGTGGTTGATGAGAGGCTTCCATGATACCTATCCCTCAGTGGAAACTCCAATCTCATCCTCTCAATTTTACCTATCTTTTTATTATACTGTAATAATTACAGCTGTAATTTACTGACGTAGCAGTTCTGTCATCTTCTGAAAGCTTGAAATCTATGCTTGTGTCTTTTATGACAATTGTAGTTTTCTATTTTGCACTCTTTAGGTAAGACTATCGTATGATGGAATATGTCTGCTGCTGGACTGTTCCATCAAAGTCTCTTATCAACCATAGTTACATGGTGATTAAACCAACCAAATAATAAAATTTAAATATAACAAATCTCGGGGGGGGGGAGCTCACCAACAATGTATAGGGTGGCAGATTTAGGTTTATCACCCTATTATTTTTAAAACAGGGTGACCCTCTTTGTTTTAAGAACTTGTCACCACCAGATTAATGGATTTGAACCTCCATTTTAATATGCAGCATGGAAACATGTTCATGCATTTAGACATTTTTCAGTATCATCCCTGATTACACAGAATCAGATGATAGAATATATTAGTTGACACAGATTACCTAAACAGCTCTGTACAATAATATTTGGGACTAGAAAATGTACCTCACTTTCCCTGGGTTAGAAACCCATTAGTCCCTTCCTCCATAAGAAGTGCACTGTATCTTTTCTTTTTCCAGCTCAACAGTAATTCTCCATAGTTGTCTTTTTCCTCCTTCCATCCAAAAATAGTCCTATGTAGACAAAAAGAAGAAGGGAGCAGCCAAAAACGAGATGGCTAGATGGCATTGTTGATGCAATGGGCACAAAGCTGGGTGAGCTGAGGAGGATGGTGGGAGACAGGGGTGCCTGGCTGGCAATGGTCCATAGGGTTGCAAAGGGTTGGAATCGACTGTGCAACTGAACATCAAAAAAGACATTTGGGGATATTACGTCCACATCACAGCAGGGAGTGGTGGTAGCCGAAGTGTTGATGAAGGCATTTATTTATTTAAATAGTGACTAGTGATGAAGGACAATGGAGACACTGATTGATTGATTGGTTGGTTGGTTGGTTGGTTGGTTGATTAGTTGTGAGATACAATTCTAATCCCAAAATAACCCAACTCCCAAACAATTCTCACACACACTATAAAATCAATAAAATTAACCAACTAGCAAACCAAGCATGATTGATCTTGCAAAAGAGATCCCCATTTTATTTCTCCCTCTCCACCTAGGCTAGCTTTTCAATCACCTGCACTGGCTGCTTCATGGATTCTTTCCATGCCTTTTGACATGCCAAGCATCCATTTCTCCACTTGGAATATGGAAGAGGCGGTGTTGAAAAAGGCGGATGTGGTTGCAGTGGGTGAGATATTAAAAAAAAGAAAACAAAACAAATATGCAAAATTATGATAGTTATATGCAGAATTATTGCCGTTAAACAGAACAGCTAATATAGCATCTCATGTTAGGAAGCAATAAAAAATGGCCAAAGTCCTATTGTTTAGTTATGCCAATTAGAAGGCAAATGAAGGAATTTTTTTTGCTGCTAATTAATATGTCCTCACTTGGATTTCCATATATAGTTCCATCATTCCTTTCCATGCCTGACCTCTTCTTTTGGTTCAGTTTTTCACTGACTTTGGCATGAGGAATAAAAAGTATGCAACAGGCATTCATTAATTAACAAAAGCTCAAATGGTAGTGATGTTTTTGTTTTTAAAAAAATTGATCCCCCCCTTTCATATATATGAAATTGTATATATATATATAAAACCTTGGTATGGAAAAAGGGGAAAGGATACCATAGAATGATATCCTTGGAACATTCATTAATAATGTATTTATGAATAATAAGTAAAGTATCTGATTAAAATGCATGTCTTGCTTCAAAGGAAATCATGCAAAGAAGTTGTTTGTTTGTATAGTTCATATACACTCCTTTCACAGCTCAATTTCCTCCTTCTTACCCACATTGGAACAGCCAGAAATATTATGCTTTCTACATGCCGTTTGTAGCTAAGTCATATTAAAGCCCCATTGCTCAAAGAAAGGTTCCTATGTATATATATATATAATTTTGATTCACTTGTTTATTTTGTATTTGCATCCAACTGAACAACTTTTTGAAATTTGCCACCAGGGTTCAATATCCCAGCTCGGAGATATTTCTATGTCTGCTGTATTTGCTTTAAGTTAACAATAATTGTTTGCTGTCAAGTCAATCCTGACTTACAGTGATTTTTTTCAGAGTTTTCTAGGTAGAGGATACACAGAAATGGCTTACCACTCCCTTCTTCTGGGGACATCACAGGACAGCTTACCTAAGGCACCTGATAGGCTAGCTTTTCTTTTTGGAGGCAAACAGGGAATTGAACTCCCAGCCTCAGGCTCTGCAACCTAAACCATGGAGTTCTCCAGAGGGCCTTGGTTTGTCTTAGTGTCTAAGAAGCCAGGAGCATGGGGGTGGATGTGGGAGTGTACACTTGCACTCATTGCATCCTTTAGAGCAAGGTAGAGAGTTGTGGCCCATGAGACTTGTGGTTGCAAAAGCTGTTGCTGCAGCATGTAAGGTGGCACTGATTGGGATCCTGATGGCCATAGCCATAGCCAGGGGGTGGCCAGGGCGGGCTTTGCCCACCCTGAGTTAGCAATTTACCCACCCTCAAACTCCCAGCTGCTTATATATGTGACAAATATATATGAGTAGTTGCTCATCCCATCCTGAAAAAATATTTGCCCACCCACATCTAGAATCCTGGCTACAGCCCTGCTGATGGCTTGGAAAGCCGCCAAAGGAAGGAACTATAAATATCTATGCTACAATCATCTTTGAGGTGAATTCAGTAAAAAAGAGTAAGGTCTCCACTTTCAAATGTGTACTACAGGCAGCCTCATGAGGAGGGAAGTACTGCCTGATATATTCTGGGCCAAGGCCACATAGGAATTTCAAGGTGCAAGTCAGTACTTAGATTCACGCTAGACAACAGATTTGGAACCAGGGCATGTGTCTTACTTTGCTGTAGCATAGGCCTTTTGACATGCTCCTCAAACTAACTGAGCAGCTGCACTCTGAACTAGTTGAACCTGGAAGTTATTAAAGCAGATGTCACAGTAGCCTGAGTCATCTGTTGTCTAGAAGTCAGATATTCATCTGAGAACCAGTAAATAGTACTTGTGACCTTGTTGTACACCAGTTTTGTCAGTGACATTGTGGTTCTGATGAAAACAAGGAGATCGTCTAAGTCCCAGATCAGGCCATTCACATCTCTACTTTGGTTCAAACCTTTGTTTATTTGCCGTCATGGCCTCCATTATTGCCTTTGGGTATTAATTCAGAACTTGAAAGGTTATCTCTTGTCTCCTATGCTTTTAAATGAATATTTGAAATTGTTGGTAGATGTTCCCTGGAGATTTGCAGGGGAAAATATTAATATTTGAGCAACACCTTCATGGAATGGATGTTCTTAAAGGATGTCAGAATGGACAGAGAAGCAGTTCCTTTGAACCATATTCTGAAATTCTCCTGCATTAGAAAAGCAGTACTCCTGCAATTGTGTCCCACCAGACTCGTACGGCTGTAGTTTTATCTTGGTTTTATCTTGATGTCAGTTTCTGGAGATGTTGCCAGCACTTGTGTGAATATTTTCCGAGGAATAAACAATCAGAACTGACTGGAAATGATTCCAGTTCATTGCAGTTCAAAAAAATTCTATGGATATACATACCACCATTGCTGAGGTCTTACTTGTATATGTGACAGCCTCGTGTCTAAATCTGCATCCTTCCCTAATGGCTCTTTGGTTGATTTTATGACATCATTTCATCAGTGTCCCCTACAATCTGTTCTGCCACAGTGTTTTGGAATGAAAGGCACAGACCAAATTAGATTCTACAGAGAGGTACCTGAATCCATAGGATGCAAATGCATACAGTTTGCAAACACTATATAGTACCTGAAATTCATTATTGAGTTAGAGGCCTCTAAGGACAATGTAAAGCGCTTTTAAAGCCATTTAAAGATGGAGGGAACCAAAGGGTATTTAGTGTGATCCCTACATCCAAACAACATTTTGCTTCTCCAGAGGTGACTGCAGGGGTAAAAGCCAAACAGCTGATTTACAAGTGCAAAGAGGCCATTGCCACCATCCCTGAGTCCAGCCAGTGGTAGCGGATGGGTGAAGACAGAACTTTGCAGTTGATGGGGAAAGGGCTTCTCCTGAAATTGGCCGTTTGACTTTCACCATGTTTTCCCTGCTGAGTCCCATCAGCAGAAGGCACAAGGTGGAGTGTGGAAGCCACTCTGTTTTTTCCCTCATCTCCAGTGTACAAATATTCTGAGGATAGGATAAAACACAGCTGGGCAATTTAGTTCAGCCCCTTTTGGTGTCTCAAAATAGGGACAGTTGGGCAGCTTGTGGCAGCTTGGCCTGATCAAAGTGTGCACTTGATTGGAGAAATCAAGGGCAACGTTCACGCTCACGCTCACTCTCACTCTCACTCTCACTCTCACTCTCTCACACACACCCCTTTGGTAGATGGTTTGCTCTTGGTGGCAAGGATGGGTTTTTCTGCCAATTTTTCAGCTTTTAAATAGCACAGCTAATCATTTTAAAAGCAAACTACAAATCAGGCTTTCTTTGACTGGTCATTAAATGAGCAAAGAGCAGTAAACAATTCATCCCTTGTTATGTTTCACTTAAACTCATAACTTTGAAATGCAGATAGTCTGGTGACCCAAAGACCTATGAATGACAGTAATTGTATATTTCTTGCAAGTGAAAGCAAAGAGTTCCCCATTGTTCTCATTTATGTTCATTTGTCACACCAGGTATGGCAATGTTCTTTCCCCAGATTTAAGCATTAAAGAAAACCAAAATCAGTTTCCTCCTTCTCTTAAGTTCCACCTTGTTCTTTAATTGTACCAAAATAAGAGATTCAGTTACCAAAGTCAACCAACACTTTCAGTTTGTTGTTTTTTAAAAAGGCTGTGTTAAATAAAGCCTTTCATTGTTCGTACAAAGCCCAAAATCCTGGAAAATTGTAGCATTCTTTATAAATGAATAGTAGTCTACATATGCTGTATTAATGTAAATCTTGATTTGATTTATTATTATGCAGTAAATGAAAAATGGGAGTGCTTTTCTTTTTTGGCTCTCCTTGCTGCAAAAATTTTTTTATAATAAATTGTGTAGTATTTAAAAAATCAGTTAAATTGTGTTTTCAGGACATTGAACAGTCAGCCTGTCTTGTTGTGTGCTGATCATCACAATGGAAGAGGGGCTTGTTTTGAGCAGGGACTACCTGCATAGGTTGTAGAATATGCAATGGGGGTGGGTGGGGAGAGAATAACTAGAGGCAAGATTTCTTTCAAGGGTTGGGGTGTCACCAATAGACTATCAGATAATAATAACTTCATGTCAGAAATTATACTGGGTTGAAAGGATTTTTGTGGGAGAAACTTTCCTCAAGAGCTGGGACAGAGACAGGCACTCAATCCATCATGCAGTACCTGGGTCTTAAATGGCCAACTTGCCAGCCTTCCAGCTAACAAGGTGAGCTTCTTAGCCACAGTAGCCCCAGATTAGCTGATAATGACTACAGCACAAGTCATGGTGCTGATAGTGGGTAGTGTAGAGATCTTTGCATGCTAATTCAGTCTTCACACATTGTGATACAAGCTGACCTGGTCTGGCCCTTAAGAACAAGGTGAGTGAGCATAGCTATCCATCAGATGTTATCCTTCTTTAAATGTTTTGACATAGATCTTTGCTCCAAAAACATGTCAAAGGAAAGACCGTTTTTTAAAAGAATGTGCAGAAATGCACATTTTAAATGAAAATCTTATAAACTTAAATATTTATAAGAAGGTTTCGTTTGAGAGTAAACATATATGAAACTGCATTTAAAGATGACTATAAAATTATTTTTAATGCAAATTAAGAAAAGAGATTCACATGGATGCAGTGATAGGACAGAATGGATTTATGGATGAAGACACATAAAAGTGAACTGAAAGCACATATCCAACCAAGGTAAATAGTGCTCTGTGCACTCCGGTGTTTAGTCATGCCTGCCACATGTCCATGGTCTAGTCATGCCTGCCACATTTCCATGGAAACCTCTGCAGACGCATAAAGCACTGGCTCCTTGGCTGTAAACATAGATGAGCACTGAACCCTAGAGTCCGATACAACTAGCTTTCAAGCAAGGGCAGCCTTTACCTTTACTATCCAACCAAACCTTTGTGTACTTGCAAAGGCAAACATTCAACATCAGAACTAACAGAACCAGAGGTGGGATGACAAAAATTCTACTACGGATGTCATGGGCATGGCCAATGTCATGATGTCATGACGTCATGGGCGGAGCTGACATCATGACATCATGATGTTGTGGGTGGGGCCAAAAATAAAAAATAAATTAAATAAAAATAAACACACACACACACATACACACACACCCATCAGCCCACCCACCCAGCCAGACAGCTACAACACAAACCCGTAAATAACTTAAATATATAAAATAAAGAAATAAATAAAATAAAAATTAAATAAAAATACAACCACCCACCCAAAACACAAATAAATCACCCACCCACCCCAAATAAAAAACCCTCACTTATTTACCTTCCATGGGGTCGACAAATCCCCATGGCCCGGGGCCACCCGGCAAGGCGTGCCGCCCCCGACTGTGGCCTCCTCCTCCTCCGAAGGCCACGGCCACAGGAGCCACCGCCTGCAGCCACCGTCCACAGCCACTGCTGCCGCCAGAGCTACCACTGTCTGCAGCCCTGTGGCCTCCTCCTCCTCCTTGGGCCAGTGCCTTTTTGGCCTGGCTCCAGCTGCGGCCACGGCCAGGGGCGGCCAGGGGCTGCGGGCAGCAGTGGCTCTGGCAGCGACTCCGGCCATGCGGCCGTGGCCGGAGCCACCGCCAGAGCCACTGCTACCTTCAGCCCCTGGCCACCCCTGGCCGCGGCCGCAGCCAGGCCAAAAAAGGCACCGGCCCAAGGAGGAGGAGGAGGCTGAAGGCAGCGGCGATGCGCCCTGCCGGGCATCCCAGGGCATGGGGGCTTGTCAGCAGCTGACGGCCCAGGGAGGCTCGGCGGCAGCGGATGGCCCAGGCAGGCCTCAACGTGCCCCAGGGGAGGTGCCCTCCTCTGAGGGCTGGTGCCGCCGCCGCCGCCGCTGCCCTGAAAGGTGCAGCTCCGGCTCCAAAAGAAAAAAAAAATAAAGTTGGAGCCAAAATGGTTCCAATTGACTGCGCATGTGCAGAAACGCAATCTGATGCCAATTTTGGCTCCAATTTTATTTTATTTTCCTTTCGGTGAGGCGTCCGCAACCGGACACCTCAAAAGTTGACTCCCCTCCCGAAGAACCCTCCGGGATTGTTCCTACCGGTTCCAGGGAACCGGATGGAACTGGGGTCATCCCATCACTGAACAGAACTATAGATTTTAAACCTTTAATTAAATGTAACAGAAGAAGAAAACGTGGAGGCAATGTTTGTAACTTGACAGGAGTAAATGTGTGTTTGTTTGAATGCTTACTCCTACCCTTTTTCCGTTATACAGTAATACCCCGTATAACGCGAGTACCGTATATCGTTAAATCCGCATAACGTTACAAGATTTTCGGAAACATCTTGTATCGAGTAACGCGATTTTAACGTTACACGAAACAGTTGTTCTTAGCAGCAGGGTGGGTGGAAAGCTGAACGGGGTTCTCCGTTCAGCTTCCCAGCCACCCTGCAGCTACGGAGGCAGGGGTGGGGTGGCTGGAAAGCTGATGGGGGGCTCCCCCATCGGCTTACCCAGCCACCCCACAGCTGCGGAGGCATGGGCGGGTGGCTAGGGAAGCCGACAGGGAGTCCCCGTCAGCTTCCCCAGCCACCCTGCAGCTGTAGATCGGGTCCTCTGATCTCTCTGGAGGTGTTTCTGGGCTTCCCCAACGTCCTGAGCCAGTGCAGCAAGCCAGAATGTCAGATTTCGAATCCCGATGTTCTGGCTTCCTGCACTGGCTCAGGACGTCGGGGAAGCCCAGAAACACCTTGGATCGGGTCCCAACACCTCCCAGGACCCAGCGGGGGGGTCAGAAACCCCAAAATTGGTAAAAAAAACGGACGTTTTTTTTACCAATTTTGGGGGCTCTGACCCCCCCCCCCGGGTCCAGGGAGGTGTGGAGACCCGATCCAAGGTGTTTCTGGGCTTCCCCGACGTCCTGAGCCAGTGCAGGAAGCCAGAACATCGGGATTCGAAATCTGACATTCTGGCTTCCTGCACTGGCTCAGGACGTCGGGGAAGCGCAGAAACACCTTGGATCGGGTCCCCACACCTCCCTGGACCCAGCGGGGGGGTCAGAAACCCCAAAATTGGTAAAAAAAAACGGACTTTTTTTTACCAATTTTGGGGGCTCTGACCCCCCCGCCGGGTCCAGGGAGGTGGGGAAACCCGCTCCAAGCTGTTTCCAAAGTTCTCCCACCTCCCTGGAGGCAGCAGCAAGGCAAAATGTCAGGATTCAAATCCCGATGTTCTCGCTTCCTGCAGCCTCCAGGGAAACAGGGCTTTTTTTAACATTGTGTGTTCAATGTATCGCCCAACGTTAAAACCCGAATAACGACGAGACTTGTGGAACCAAGTCATAACGTTATTCGGGGTACTAGTGTATTATAATATGGGGAACTCCTAGCGACGGCTTCTGATGTATTAAGTGCCGTTTGGGGAAGATGAGCAAATTAGTTTAGATATCCTTCAGTTGCAATTAATGTTGAAGTCCAGTCTTATTTCCTTTAACGTGGAACATGTCAAACATACAGAATGAGCGAGCGGGGAGAGAAAACACATAAAGCAATCAGAGCATCTGTCTTTGGTGCATTTCTTTAATCATAATCTTGCATTGCTTGTGGGAATAACAGCACACCATGCAGTCCCACTGTTTCATCAGAATTCATTCAAGTCTCTTTAAATATATATATATATTGCAGAATGATACTTAAATTATGTAGGTCTTTTTAAATTTATCTGTTCCTGCTTTATATAAAGTTCCATGCAAAATGAAAAGAACTGCAGATAGGAAAATGTTTTAAATTTAACTGTGAAAATGTTTTCTTGATAAGTGGGCAAAATCCATTGGGTTTCCCATATAACTTTCCCTTCCTCTGCTTTCTTCCTGTCTCCCCTCAAAGATAGACAGTCCCCCAATTAGGGAAATGATAGCATGTTGATGCTGCCTGCTTTTACTCAAATTTAGTCGTGTTGGCATGATAATACATATCATATTCATTTCCACCTTCATTCCCACCTTATTCCCAAGCATGGACACTTACAACAAAACATAAGCAAAAATTGGTCACCACAGAAATGAGATGTCCGAGGAAGGCTTCTGGACTAACTAGAAGGGATAAAATCAGAAATGAGGTTATAATGGAAAGACTTGGAACCAAGCTTGCACTACATGCAGGAACAACAAATAAAGTGGCTTGCCCATTTGGAGAGAATGTCTTGGAATTCCATACCTTACAAGGCATATCTGGAAACAGAAAGACAAAGATCACGAGGCAGATCCAGAGGAAGGTGGATAGGATAACATCAAAGAAATATTACAAGAACACCGAATAACTCCGGTGGAGGCCACTAGAAGTTCCAGAACAAGAACCTTGAATCTCCCTCAACACCCGATGGGGTTAAAGAGGAAGCAAAGAAGAACATGAAGAAAAAGACATGAGAATACTCCATAGTAAGCTCTTGTCATCACATTTAAAAGATCTTGACTCTGGTGCAAGAGTGATGTAATTTTATATAGTGTAATTGGTGCAAACCATCTTGTTGCTTAAAGTATGATCAGAAGTAGTGGACTCTTTGAAGCCAATGCTGGGATTTCTCTACTGGAGGATGTATAATACTGTGCATGTTACTGAACATACAAAAGGAAATCCACTAAATGTGTATAGTTACCAGAAGTTGACAGATGTCATCTTATCAGGAAGAGGAAAATATTTCCATTTTTCTTATGAATTTTACCAGGCTAAACAATCCAAAGCTACATTCTAGCACTCAGCTCTTTTGGAATAGATTTTGAGAATATATTGGATGCTTCAGGCAGAAGAGAAAAGCTATTGACAATACTTTGTTCCTTGTTAATGAGAAACTGTGAGGTGCTAGTACACTGCAGTATATACAGTTATGAATTAGGACTTGGGAAACTTTGATTCAAATCCCTTCTTGGCCAGAAAAAAATTATTTGGGGGGGGGGGACATGTAAAATCTACTTCTTAAAGAGCTCACATACCTTGTGGATCTTTAAGGAGCACCATTCATGGGAGTCAAAGTGGTGGCATATAATGACCCTTGGGAATCCTGGGATATTCTATCTGGTCCCATGACCAGTGCAGTTCTACTCAGTGGTCATATGGTGGGTCCGAGATTACCATTTCAACCTTAATCTCTCAGATGTGACCCTCCTGCTGCTTAATGTCAGATTGATCCAAAACAAGCCCCTCTTTGTCAAAGTCCACATTTCATCTTGCCACTTCCACATCACTGGTAGTTGTTGTGATCCAGCTCTCCTCCAACTCTGAAGATGACTGGGATCAGGGGGCACCCCTGATGCCCAGCCTAGTTCTGCCTGCACCCCAGCCTAAGGATGTCCTGAGCCAGGGATCTCAACCTGTACCTGAGCCTAAGGATGTCCTGAGCCAGAGATCTCAGTCTGCGCCTGTCCCAAGTCTGTTTCCCCTGGCAGCTGACCTGTCAGATCAGGGGTCTGGCTCTGACAGTGATCAGTCCTCAGTCAGGGAAAGGTCCAGAAAGGAGCTTCACCTGAGATGCAGGCAGGCTAGGGTGAAGTACCAAAGAAGGCTCCCAGCTGATACCGATTAGCTGGGAAGCTTATAAGCAAGCTTGTTGCAGTCTGCTAGCATCGGTACAAATCTCATGTAAAATCTGACACCCTGCTTGACTCCAGACTGCCTGCCATGACCCTGACCTGCCTGCCATGACCCTGACTTCTCTGCTAAACCTGACGATACCCCAGACACCCTTTGGATTAGATGCTTGCTCAGACTACCGGTAAACAGACCTCAGCTTGTCTTTTGGACTTTGATATCTGGACTCTCTTCGAATAGACGCTCTGTGTAGCACCACCGTGCCCACTTGGATGGGTCTGCACAGTAGTGGGCTTTATAGGAAGTGGGGTGCCTAATGAAATTAAGCTGTAGTGTTTACTTACTTAGCATATTGAGTAGAATAGTGTGCATTATTATCCCCATACTTTGAAGGGGTATTATTTGTGGTCTGCTTGTCTGCAGACGCAGACAGTGCTGGCTCTTTGGCTATAAATGGAGATGAGCACCACACCCTAGAGTCGGATACGACTGGCTTTCCAGCAAGGGCGACCTTTGGAAGTAAAGGTTCAATCATGCCTTTTTGCTTAAAACCAGAGGTTCCTCCCTCTTTTTGTGTGTATGTGGGGGCAAACAATATAGGAGACTTGAACAGAAGCAGCTACGAATTGTTTAGCTTTAAGAACAAAGATGAAAGGGTGGTAATGGCAGTGTTTTTAATCATATAGTTATGAGCCAGTAAGTGATGTGTTGTAGAGCTGTGTTGTCTTCCAACAATTTTTAATACAAAAGATGAGTTTTTTTTTTTGAAAGAAACAAAGAACTAAATTGACTGGCACAGAATGAAAATTGAGAAGAACTTTAGTATAATACAAACTGATTGTCTTGTCTGAGTGCCGAGAAGGAAGCCCACTCAAAAGTTGTTGTATCACCTGGCAGTCTGAAAGAGTTCAATTTCATTGTCTAACTCTATAAAACCAGGGATATATTTCTTATGTCAAATGAGCACAGCCTAAAGATGTCCAGGAACACTTAAACATACAATGTGCATGAAATGCTTATGCTTAAAAAACAAACAAACCAAAGTCTAGTTTAAGGAAAAAAACCATGCAGTATTAGCAACACTTTAATACTACCAAAATGGGAGCTTGAGGTACCTTAAATAATAATTGTGTGCTGTCAAGTCAGTACTGACTTATGGGAGCCCATTTCAGGATTTTCTAGATTAAAAAAAATACACAGAAGTGGTGTATCATTCCCTCCTTCTGGGGATGCCTTGGGGCTGTACATCTTACCGAAGTCCACATAGGTTGGCTCTTCTTCCACAGGGACTGAAGAATCAAACTTCCAACCCTGGCTTAAGATGGCTAAACCTAGAATAGACTCATTGAATCAGTAGGAATCAATTGAATCAAATGCACCTACTCATTCAGGACCTACTTTAGCATAGGTAAAGTAAAGGTAACGGTCTCCCATGTTTGAGAGTCAGTTGTATCAAACTCTAGGGTTTGGTGCTCATCTCCATTTACAGTCAAAGAGCCAGCTTTGTCTGTGTCTGCAGGTTTCCATGGTCATGTGGTAGGCATGACTAGACACAGGAGCACACTGAATGTTGTTACCTTTCTCGCCATGCCTATTTATCTACTTGCAATAGCTTTTGGACTGCTAGGTTGGCAGGAGCTGAGACAGAAATGGGAGTTTACTCCATCGTGAAGCACTTGGGTCTTGAACTGCTGACCTGTCAATCTTCTGGTCATCAAACTCAGTATCTTAACCACTAAGCCACTGCAGGTCTTAAGCATAATAAATCACAAATAGAGTAGGCACATTTGAATCAGTGGATCTTATGGTAGAGTGAGCTCATTTAGTCCCCAGTGATTCAATGGGCCTGCTCTAGTGTTTTTTCACTATACTAAGCAACAGGATTTCAGCCATTGAATTAGGCAGCAGGTTTTGAATATCACTAACATGGGTCTATTTCATATGTACCAGGATATTTTAAGGACTGAACTGTGGCTCTTCTGACTGCATTGCATGCGCTGTCTCCCTGGTTACAGCCCTTCTCTAAATTTGACACCCACTCCTATCAAAATGCATAGAATACAACCCCTTTTCTTAAAGGATGGTCATCATAGGGTATTGTTATTTGTAGTGGTGGTTAATTTGATTTATATCCTGTTTTTATAAGAACACATTGATACTAACTCAATAAAGTCACACAGTTAGACTTTAGACATATCAGAAAACAAAATAAAATAAACAAACTAAAATTAAAAATAAAAATAAAATAAAAAACACTGTAGCACTTTAAGACTAACTGCTTTATTTCTTTAGAATATATCTAATTTGGGATCTAAATATCTCAACAATAACGTGCAAACAATAGAAACAATACAAATGTTAATAGAAGGCATGTGAAATGCTTGTTTCATAAAGCTTTATAAACATGTATGTTTTGACTAGTGCCTCAAAGACAAGAGTACTGTATGTGTAGGTTGAAAGGAGAAGGTTAATTGCAATTGTACCAATGACATCTTAATGAGGTATTCCAGATGTCTTTATTACAATTAATCTGTCCTCCTGCTTTACTTCACTTCTTTCATTATATTGAATTCTTTTCGTATTGTACCAAACTCCTTTAGTGGCTGCTAATTTGTAAAGATTGGCATCATAATCTTGGCATCCTGTTAGCGTTGGCATCATTAATATTCTGGTTGTTAATATTCAGTAGTAAGAAATTACTATAAATTTCTATCATCCAGAAGAGCTATCACTTCAGCAGAGGCTATGGTATCAAGAGATTGCTACTGAGAAAATAAAAATTTATGGTATTTACCACCAATAAACTTTAATTCTGCCACCAAAGGGAGAGAAAGGCAGAAAATTGCAGGCTTCAAAATGTGTAAAGATCTTGCAAAGTGGAAGAGGCAGTGAATTATTTATCTTAGACAGAGAACATACTGTAAAATCTACATGGAATGATTATTGTTGTGGCTTCATTTACAGTTTTAACATATTAAAAGAGACAGTCCTTTTCTAAACGTTTATTTATGCCTAATATCAGATTCTGTCCATATAGGAGGCTTCAAATAGACAGGAAGAATGGATTATAGGTTTCTATAAGTGGGCATCAGAATTTGCCTTGAGACTCCTTTAGGTAAAAGGTAAAGGTTTCCCTTGCTCGAAAGCCAGTCATATCTGATTCTAGGGGGTGGTGTTCATCTCCATGTACAGCCAAAGAGCCAGTGCTGTCTGTGTCTGCAAACATTTCGGTGGCCACGTGGCAGGCATGACTAGATGCAGGAGTGCATGGAACACTATTACCTTTCTTGCCTAAGTGGTACCTATCTATCTACTTGCAATTTCTTGCTTTCAAATAGTTAGGTCAGAAGGAGCTGAGACAGAGATGGGAGCTCACTCAAGCTGCTGACCTACCGACCTTATGGTCATCAAGCTCAGCATTTTTAACCACTAAGCTACCTTGGCCCCTTGAGACCCTTTTAATCTGTTTTAAATCAGATATTTCGTTTTCATAAGTGTTGGGTGCTGCCATTGCTAGCATTACCTGTGGAGCCTTCGTAAAGCCTATTGTGCATGCCACCAGCTGAGCCTGCCCCAGTGCCCTCACCCAGGAACAAGGAAATGGTCCCAGGGCAGGTGGCTGGGGAGTGAGATTTTAAAAGCTTCCAGAGCAGTTTTGGGAAGGAGGCAGCTGGGCAACCTTTTGTTGGGGGCAAAATGCTAATTATCTTGTAATAATAATTTCATGTCAGAAATTATTCTGGGTTGAAAGGGTTTTTGCAGGAGAAACTCTGCTTAGGGAATGGCCAAATGAGGCTTCTTTCATGACCCCAAGAGCTGGGACAGAGACAGGCACTTAATCTGTCATGCAGTACCTGGGTTTTGAACTGCCAGCTTGCCAGCCTTCCAGTTAACAAGGCAAGTTTCTTAACCACTGAGCAACCACAGCCCCTAAAATTATCATGTGAAATGCCCAGAGAGTGCACTAAGCGCTCTGAGAGAGTATATAAGTGTAATTGCTATTGCTATTTGTCATCCTCTCCTCAGGTTTCTTGGTTTCTTCTGAGTTTTGATGCAATCCTCAAAGAGATGTGAGAGAAAAGGGTTTACCCCAGGAATAGTATATTATTCCAAACCATCCCTGCTAAACAGAATTGTTCTTGATTTTGTTTGGGCTTTGTGTGGGCAATTAAGGATCATTAAATTTACAAAAGGCCTGAGTTCTTGTTTGTTCTTATAGATCCAGTTGCCAGCATTTCTCCATTCCCTTGGGGCACTGCCTCTCTGGACTGTAATTAGGATTTCCATCAATTCAAATTTAGCACAGCACCCGCTGTGTATGTAAATACTGTACCAAATACATCTAGATAAGCATAGTACTCTTTAGTTCATATATTCTTCAGTGCCTGATGATCATACAACATTGGACAGCAAATAAATTGTTACCATGGGGTTTTTACTACTTAAGAGTTTCCAGTAAAATTTGACTACAAAGACATTCCCAGATGTTGACTTTCAGGATATTATAGTGAAAACCATAGGAAAACAAAGATAAGAACCCTCCTATTTTGTAGATAGCCTTGAAGATGGAATTTCCTTGATGGTTACTATTTAAAGCAGCAGATGTAGGATTTCAGTCATGCAAATTACTCATTCCACTTGAGCAAAAGATTTGAGGCGTTGCTTTATTTGAGCATTTTAGCACCCCTTGTGAATCACTCCAGTATGGGAGGTTCTGTGCAGTTCATTTGTTATAGCCTTTTGTTTTGTTTTGTTTTGATATTTAGGCAAAGAGGACATTAGCCTAGGGATCAGATGGTTTACAGAGAGGAGAAATTTGCTTTATAATAAAAGGGGGATATTGAATAAAGCTCAGATATAATACCCAGTCTAACAGAACACCCTGATGAATCTAATTGCATTTTAAGCATTCTGATTAGAATTTTTTTTCATCCATATTGCATTTGTTTTGCTTGTGAATCTTCTATGGGCAAAAATATGTCTGGAGATTAAAGGATTAACACATGCTTAAGAAGCCTAGGCAGCTGTTAAAGCTTTTGAATATTCTTAGTTAAATTTGGTAGGAAATCTGTGCTAATCTTCTGTGCTACACAGAATGATATGGCTAGAACAGAGATACCTGGGTGGGGAGAAAGCAGCCCATAGATCTAAATTATAGAGGTGGTCAAGTTCAAGAGAACACACTTCAGGTATAAAAACTGAGCCTGATTGTAACAGAACAGTTCATTTATTATGCTGATGGAGCATAAAGGGTGTGTGCATTTTTAAAAAACAAATACTGTCTAGAACAGTATGAAAAAATTGTAGAGGATCACTTACAGTCCCTCTTACAGAGATAAGAGGTGAGAGGATTGCAAATTAATTGGCTGACCTCTGTGGAAAGTAATCAGAATTCATTATGATTACACCTGTGTAAGTGTTGTAGAATACACTGGGTAAGGTTGCTTTAGGGAAAGAAATGCTCTAGGTCAGCGGTCAGCAAACTTGGCTCTCTATATGTTCTTGGACTTCAGTTCCCAGAAGCCCAGATTAGCAGGTCTGCTGACCTGGGCTGTGATTGAACTCCCAGAACACCTGGAGAGCCAGGTTTGCTGACCCCTGCTCTAGGTAAAGGAAATCTTGTAGGGCAGGATCTACTTAGAACTATATCCCTCATAGGTTAATGGAGCTCACTACTTCTTTTTCTGCCATATCCAAATCTGAATATTGACAATCCTTGTGGTGATCAGCCATGAAGACTGTCCTGAGAATATAATGCAGTGACCTTTCATCAGCCTTCTGAATCTCAGCATGACACCCGTACCACTGATCCAGTTCCATGAGTCACTTTCTGGTCCTGAGCCCTTTTGGCATGCAAAGTCCTCATCAGCCCCAGGCCAGTATTGATGAATCTGCTGGATTCAAGTGGGATTTAATCCACTTGGGGACCATCACCCTTCCCTGTGGACTTTGGCATCCAAGGCTGTTAGTCCTCAGGGTTGTCAGGTTAGTTAACCGCCACCTGACATTTGGCGTTGAGTTGCTGGCAGTATGGTCTACTCTATTACCATAACAGGATAGCATGGCAGGCCCTGGTTCAATGCTACTCAGCATTCACGAGTAAAAAAAATAAAGTTATCAGCATAATAATGTTTTTGTCATAATTCATTCTTTTTCTCTTTCAGTAACATCTCCAAGTTCTGATGTAGCCTAGTAAACATTTAGGCAACTTTCCCCTCTGAATGGCCATAAATTAGTTGGAAGAGTCAAAGGAGAAGATTTTCAGTAACTGGGACAGCCAAAAGTAAACAGGGCTTGTGGCACTTCAGGATTGGTATATTCTCTGTACCACCCCCTATCTTCCTATTTTTGTGTTTCTGGGACATAAATCTTGACCTAGCTTGTCCTCACACAGTTCATGGCAAAGTAAAAAAACAAAAGCGAAACAGAAAAATATTTACCACACAATGACAAATTTTTGAGGGGTTTATTTTGCATGTTTATGGACTATTTTAATATATTTCAATAAACTGGGCATGAAAATGTAATAAGTGTTATTCTCTTGCAAGAGCTAGCAAATGAAGCAGCATTGGATGGGTTGCTCGTGTCCTCTGATGTCACACTTTGTCATTTGGGTTTGGTGTGTATGTCCGTGCATACATGTGCATGCTTAGGGGAAAGACACTAGTTTTGCCTGGCTGCACTTTGGACAATATGTGGAAAACTGCATGGGAAGAAAACACCTTGAATATGCTGCCATGCTGGAGGTAAACACTCTTGTTGTGTCAAGAGGGTCTCTTCTGAAATGGCAATGACACATTAGTAAGAATAATTTTCATCTCTAAGCACCATGAATATAGGCTCTGGGATGTGTATAAGGTACATGTTCACCAACTCAGAAGCATATAAATCCAAGATGAAATTTTGGGGTCTTTGGCACCTAGTTATGAGTTACAGTTGTACCTCACTTAAAGAGCATAATGTGTTCCACAGGATTGCTCTTTAAGCGAGTTTGCTCTGTAAGCGAAACACCATTGTAAATGATCAGTTGTGGTGGGGATTGTGAACCCTGATTTATTTGTTAAGCGAGTTTTGGGTTGGTTTTATTTGTTAAGCGAAGCGAACATTCAGAGAAAATTCTCTTTAAGCGAGTTACTCTTTAAGCGAGGCGCTCTTTATGCGAGGTTTGACTGTATGTTGTTCTTTCTTGCCACAATATGGGCTAGAATGAAGGTCTTTCATTTAGATAGTTCAGTACAATCTAGAAGAAGTGCATTTTTTATTTTTAGTTTTAGTTTTGCATATTTCTCTTTATCATGCAGCCCCTAGCACATACACACATGCCATCTACTCCTCATAGGTGCACACAATCTGAGCAGATTTTCAGGCAGGCTTTAGAGGATGTGGGAAACTGTGAGAATTTACCACTACTTCTGTTAGTTGCAGTCCGTGAATATAATTGTAGAGGAAAACATGTAGGCTAGATTTCCTTTGGTAGTTCAAACTAGATTAGAATCAATGGGGTTTACATAAATTATTGTTCAACAACTAATTCAATAGGCCTACTCTGGTTTGGATTATCAATAGGATTCTTGTGATATACCATAAAATAATTGGACCAAATAATAATGAAATGCAAAAGACAAAGTCTTTGATAAACAATTCAACTTCATCTTCGATGTATAGAAATAAACACAGCGAAGATAATTGCTGATAATACAGTATGTGTATCTCTTCATTGCTAGTTCTAACCCTATATAATTAGCACAATCTGATTTTCACATGGTCACCCTGGTTAGCACAGCAGCACTCGTAAATTGTCTTATGCTTTATTTTCATTCATGTCCCATCCTACCCCAATGTATTATACAATAATGTTTGAAGAGAATGCAAAACTAAAAATCACCTATTTTAAAAAGGTTCCGAGTAGAAATTATTTTAATTGTTGTTCACTTGGATCCAGGGATTTGTAAAACCTTTGTTTGATTTTTTTACTGTAAATCCCAAGGCTTAAAATGAAATTATAATAGGTACTTACTTTAGAAGATTTGAATGTAAAACACAAGAATGTTGTGCCTACCTATACCTATCCGTGCTGGACTGGCTATTCATTTGGGCATCACTGTTTTCATGTACATTCGCAAGATCCTTACAAAATTATACCAGGTTTTCTGGACATGAACAACATTCTGTCCTCAGAAACACATTTGTAATCATTTTAGGTTTTGCTAATTCCAGAACCCCTGAAATCATTAAGATAAATCTGTCCCTTGTTGCTTAGCTTTCAATGACTTACACATGATTTGTGCCAAATCCTCAAAATGAGGAGATGGTACAACAGTGTGGATTGATTGATTCTTACTTACCTCTTTCAAAAAGCTAAGAAATACAATAGCAGACACTATTTAACCTTACATAGCATAATTTCTATTCTAGCCAAGCTTTATAATGTGAGAACAGAATTAGCTTATGATAAACAACAAAAACAAGTCTGGTGAAAGAGGATGCCTAGGGAAATATATTTTAATTTCCAGGGCCTGTGATGACTGCTACATTTTTTTTCAGCTTTCCCCAGTGGGGAGGGGGCGCACCCAAGGTGGCACTTTTTGGGGGAGGCAAAATTTCACAATAAATAGAACTTTGTTGCTGCCCCAGGACTTCCTAGAGGCCAGGGTGAAGTGGCCACTGTGGGGATGGGCACCAGGACCCTCCACCACCACCGATGTCCAGGGCTCCGTCCTGGGCCAGGGCACAAAAGGCCACTATGGCGGCAGGACTTCCTAGCAGCCAGGGCAAAGAGGACACTGCAGGAATGGGCACCAGGACCCTCAACCACTACAGTGTCCTGGGCCTCACCCAGGGGGTGGCGAATTTGGCCTATGCCCCAGGTGGCTGAAACCCATACTACACCACTGGCTTTCCCCTCCATATTTAAGTTTTGTAAAAGACACTATGTCTATCTCTTAATTTACAGATAGCAGATATTTTTTACCTTAAAAGAGTTAGGACACTCACTGCTCCATTACCCAGGAAAGGAGAACACCAAAAAGGAGGACATTATTCAGAAAAAAGAGGGGATTTTTGGTGTCAATTTTGAATATGCCAATTTAAATTTATTTATTTATTTTATTTCATTACTTTCATACCACCCACTCATGAACTACTCTGAGAGGTAAACAGCAAATAGGAAAAATCAAAATGAGCATAAGTGCCTCACAACCAAAGTGGGGAAAACGTGTGTGTGGGGGCGGCGGCGGCGGTGGCAGCGACGGCGACTAACCTTTCAGTTGAAATCAATTGCAAGTAGATAAATAGTCACCTCTTCAGCACAAAAAGTAACATGTGCTCCCGTGTCTACTCATGCCTGCCAATGAGCACGGAAACATCTGCAGATGCAGACAGTGCTGGCTGTTTGGCTATAAATGGAGATGAGCTCTGCCTCATAGAGTCAGATATGATTGGCTTTCAAGCAATGGAGATCTTTACTAAGATAGGAACAAGACAATTGTTTCTGAATTAATTAAATGAATGAGAGTGAAACAACATTATATATCATAATTGGCTAACTACGAATAATTAAACAAACTGACAAACAATTTGAAACAAACAAACCCTGAACTACCGGTAATTAACAAGGAAGTCTCCAAATGCTTCCCTTAATATTTGCAAAATCACTAGATATTTCTGATACAACTTTAGTGGAAATACGCAACTGTTTGTCATATTGAACGTAACTGTGAATAGGTAACCACGTCAGGACATTGCCGTAAGAGACACATGGGATGTCAATCAATCAATCAATCAATCAATCAATCAATCAATCAGTCAGTCAGTCAGTCAGTCTTACTTTTCTGATCAGGCAAGCAATGCTTTGGATTGGGCATTGCTAACCTATTGTGATGTAATTTTCAATAGGCCAGTGGAATAGACAGAAATTATCTCTGGTTCTCTGTGATAGCCAATTCTGATATTGTACATTGGAAATATTTATTAGGAACAGGATTTTCAGATTTCTTATCCTACAAATCCATTTGTTCTCCATTTTGGGATATACACAGATACCTAACTGTGGCTCTCATGAAAGAAGAGCCTCAACTGGAGAGCTTTGAGGTTGAGATAAGCTTCCTATTCCAGCCTGAATATTAGCTAGGACTTTTCCTTCCGCATAGGAAACTATACATGGCTATCCAAAGCTTAGCCTCAGAGCCTTGTGAGGCCTTTCTCCTAGGTGAGCTACATCTACAGTAATACCTCGGATAACGTTAAGACTTGGTTCCACAAGTCTTAACGTTATCCGATTTTTAGCCTTATCCGATGCATGCACCAGATAACGTTAAAATCCTATTCAGATGGATCAGATAACGTTAACTCCATAGAGATAAGCAACAGAGGCTTCAAAGGAAAGTCAAGGAAACCTGCTGGAACCTTTGTCTAAAGGGTAAACACATTACAAAAGCTTGCAAAACCAGTCTGGTTAGTTTAGCAAAGCAAAGCAAAGCCTTGTGCACAGGAATCAGTTTTAAAAGCTAACAGCAAAGGTGCCCAAACTTTTCAGGCCATGGGCCAGTCACGTGGTTCATGGCTGCCCAAACTACAGCCTGTGTGCCACATCTGGCCCTGACACCAATTCATCTGGCCCATTCCACCATTGCCACTCCCAGAAGCTGGGTGAGAAGCAGGACCCAAAATGGATGCCACCATTTACCAACATGCAAGGTTGCCATCTGGCCCATGACACCAATCCATCTGGCCCACACCACCCTAATCACTCCTGGAAGTGAGGGTGAAGCTGGCTGGATGAATTGGTGTCAGGGCTGGACCTGGCCCACAGGGAGTAGTTTGGGCACACATGAACCACATGACTGGCCCATGGTCTGAAAATTTTAGGCATCCCTGCTGTTAGCAAGGCTTCTGGGCCAGATCTGGGCCATGACACCAAGCCATCTGGCCCGCACCACCCTCATCACTCCTGGAAGTGAGGGTGAAGTGGGCAGGATGAATTGGTGTCAGGGCCGGATCTGGGTCATAGGGAGTAGTTGGGGCACCCAGGAACCACATGACTGGCCAGTGGCCTGAAACGTTTGGGCACCCCTGCTGTTAATAGGGTGTGGGCCGGATCTGGCCCATGACAACAATGGATTCCTGTATTCATCCATTAGCCAGGGGTGCTCAAACTATGGCCTATGGGCCAGATCTAGCCAATGACACCAGAAGCAGAAGTAAAACTCACCCAGCTTCTGGGAGTGGCAACGGTGGAATGTGCCAGATGAATTGGTGTCAGGGGCAGATCTGGCACACAGGGTGTAGTTTGAGCATCCATGAACCACGTGACTGGCCCGTGGTCTGAAAAGTTTAGGCACCCCTGCTGTTAGCAAGGCTTCTGGGCCGGATCTGGCCTATGACACCAATCCATCTGGCCCACACCACCCTCATCACTCCTGGAAGTGAGGGTGAAGCTGGCTGGATGAATTGGTGTCAGGGCTGGATCTGGCTCATAGGGAGTAGTTGGGGCATTTGGGGCTTCTTAGTTTTTAAATTGGAGTCAGAACATATTGAAATAGTCCCCACCCCCCATGTCTGTTTTTGCTTTGTTTTGCTTTGCTAAACTAGTCAGACTGGTTTTGCAAGCTTTTTTAATTCAAATGTTGCAAGCTTGAGATAAAGCGAGCAGGCAGCCCTCCCTTTCTCCCAAGAGAAACTGGTGAGTCACAGCCACACCTCAGGGAAGTTGAGGCAAACATTAGCCTCAGAAATAGTTAGGTTATCTGATGGATCGGATAACATTAACATAATGGTTAACATAATGTTATCCAATCCAAATGTTTGCCTCAAATTCCCCAACGTTATGTGATTTTAGCGTTATCCGATCCAATCGCTATCCAGTGTTTTACTGTATAGCTGTTTCTTATGTAGAACTCCCAGAATGGGGGTTTATGGGATTTGTAGTCTAAGAAGTCTGAAAATCTCACTCTTAATGATTATTACAAATGCAAAAATAAACCCACCAAAGGATATTTTCCTTGTCATAAATGAGTGATAGGAACATGATGTTAACTGAAATGGAAAGATTTCTGTCAAAATATGCTTTACAGTATTGCTTTCTACACCAAAAGTAATTTAAGTTTTAGTTACTATACCTAAAAAGGAACTGATTTCCCTATATTTAGAACTAAACACAGAAGCAACAATATTCTGCAATAATGATTATTGGCTTGAATTATGATAATATTTTTTTTCCAGTGAGATTTTAGGTACAGTTGTATCTCGCTTAAAGAGCATAATGTGTTCCACAGGATTGCTCTTTAAGTGAGTTTGCTCTTTAAGCGAAACACCATTATAAGTGACCAATTGTGACTTCTGGTGGGAGGGATTGCAAACCCTGATTTATTTGTTAAGTGAATTTTTAGTTGGTTTTATTTGTTAAGCGAAGCGAACATTCAGAGAAAATTCTGCTCTTTAAGTGAGTTACTCTTTAAGCGAGGTGCTCTTTATGTGAGGTTTGACTATACTTAGAAATTTTAGAGATTTTGGACTTAGAAATCTGAACTGGATGGTTTGAGTTTATCTCCACTATGGGTGCAAGCTGTTTCCCCAAACTGAATACCTAGCAGAGTGCCAACAGGAGCAGGAGAAGGGGAGAGTAGAATTGGAATCAAAGAGGACCATCTACATGGCTTTCTGCATGACCCTGAATGTGGGAAAGACGGCACTCACAATCTCTGCATGTCCGTGTTCAATTATCCCTTGCCAAAACTAGTTTAATGTCCTACCCAACTTTTACTTGGAAAGGCTGTGAAATGGGAACTCTTCAGTTATGGTTACTTAATGGCAACCATAGAATGATGTGTTTCAAGGAGAAAACTTTTGAGCAGGACACCAACATGTATGGTATATAAAAGGTTCATCATTTTATTTTGACTTAGAATGGAGGTTTTGTTATGTTGACTGAATTTCCTTGGGTAGATTTGGGGTGGGGAGACTATAGCTTCAGCCCTACCCCCCCCCCCTTAAAACCAGAGGTCATTCATCTTTAGGGAATTTCCCCTAGGGAAAGCAAGAGAAACACTGTTGGAAAAAGAAACACTTCCCAGAGTAAGACAGACCTGGTCTTCTGTATCAATGTCCTACACTGAAATCTTTGCTTATTTTTCCTGGCATCTGCACAGCTACTAGAATTATTATTTATCATTGCCTATATTCTGCCTTTGCAGGAAAAAAGAACATCACACTGAGAGTTTAAAGTGATGAATGAACATCAATAGAAACAATTTAAAGAGTACTATAACTAGAAGAGTTCGTTGGACTAAAAGGCTGGGTGGAAAAATATTATTTGATTTTCCATTTTCAGTAGACATTAAATCTTACCATTCTTCTGTTGTGGACTTTTCTGAAGCTTACTTGAAATGCCCATATATACTGAACATATATTTAGAACCGAAAACTCCAGCAGAACTGCTTTTGAAACTGCCTCCACCAAACCAAGGAAATAGAAATCAAGCTATGTTATTGTATCCATAATTACTCTGTACAGCCATCATTGAGGCATATGTCTTGTGTTGCAATTACAGAATGAACTGCAACAATTGTATGTTTCATAGAGATGTTGAATTACTAGGGCATTTTTAAATTCCAGTTTTGATATTTCTTTTCTTCTTTCAGTCTGTGCTTTCTCCACTTCCACCCCCAGTGTCTTTTCTCCATGTCCAAAACTGGTTCACCAACATGACATACTGGAAGAAATAACAAAGCAAAAATAATCTTTCCAATTATGTATTTAACACCCTCTGTTTCTCTCCGAAGCTATACATAGTTGGGTCTTTATAACTTGGTCATTGTATTACTTATGGATATGAAGCTTAGGATCATTTTTAAAATAATCTCTAAGCCTTTGTGTTTAGTGCAGATGGACTTCTGTAATTCACAGAAGTTAAAAGATGGTAATGCTTTGTGGTCATTATATATTTCTTTTAAAGATTAATGCTAAAGCGCTTGGGTTTGCTGGAAACTGGCAAAATCAGAAAATTAATTATTCCAGTCTTCAGAGAAACAAGTGTTATTATCTTGCTACCCTACTTTTGATGGGTTATGACCTCCCCTGCTCCTTTATACTTTATCTTGTGGTAAGGGAAGATGCCAAGGAAATCTTCAAGTTCAGTCTGTTTGTGGCAATGGGTGATGGCTATGACTGATAGACCTGGCATTCTTACCTCCAGTGGTGGGCTTCAAAAAAATTTACTACCACACTGTGGGCATGGTATGGTGGGCATGGCCAAGGGGGAAGTCCAGCGTTGCACCCAAATTAGGACTACTTTATTTCAAAAATTGGATGGGGGGGGACCAACCAGAAATTCTGCTACCGGTTCTGGCGAACTGGTATGAACCTGCTGAAGCCCACCACTCCTTACCTCCAAACCAAAACAGCGGTACAGTTGTACCTCGCTTAAAGAGCATAATGCGTTCCACAGGATTGCTCTTTAAGCGAGTTTGCTCTTTAAGCGAAACACCATTGCAAGTGACCAGTTGTGGGGGGGGGGGGGAATTGCGAACCCCGATTTATTTGTTAAGTGAGTTTTTGGTTGGTTTTATTTGTTAAGCGAAGCAAACATTCAGAGAAAATACTGCTCTTTAAGTGAGTTACTCTTTAAGCGAGGCGCTCTTTATGCGAGGTTTGACTGTATTTCTGATCCACTCTGCTCTTACAAGCCCACAGAATGAGTAAACTCTTAAACTCTTAACTTTTCAACTGTACTAATACTAACCCTTGACTGGAGAGAAGAAGAAAAATGAATGAACCTCAAATTTGTCAGTTGTGTTAAAATTTGGCAAAGGAAGGGAAAATTGTATTGTACTTAGCATGAGTTCTGTACGGAAATGATTTGCAGGCTAGAATCTTATTGGTGTATCCCTTACATTACTTGCCGCAGCTTATTATGGCTAATTAAGAAGGTGCTGAGGTGCATCTCTGTTGTGTAAACAAGCACTTGAGCAATGGAGACATTCTGCAGCAACTTGTCAGTTAACTGTAATGAGCAGCAGTAAGTTAAGCAAACTTTATGCTAACATCAGCAGATTTCTGGCCACAGCATTAATTTTGTATAGGTGCAGCACCTCAATAACTTTTAAAGATGTGCGTGTCTAGAAAGGCACCTGTCTGTGATTGTGCTTCAGAGTACAGACTTTTAAATGAGATAGCTGCTTGGAATACCGAAAATGTGTGATTTGATTTTAAGAGAAGAATAAAATTCTAGCCCTTGGGGTTACAGAACCAAATTGGAGACAAGTGAACAATTCCTGGCAAGGTTTCAGGAAAACTCTAAGCCTGCAGCAAGACAACTCAGTTCTTCATTCAGCACAATTTTCGGTTTCTTAAAATATCCAACCTTGCCAATTTCCCTCTGCTGTTTCCTTCTCAATTTCTGATTTATTAACAAAAAGCCAGTCAAGAATTCCAAAGAATTCCCCTTTGGTTACTTGGAAACCGTTTCTTTTCTGGAGCTTTTTGGCAATGTAGAAGAGAAAGGGAATTGAACAAAAGTGTGTGTGTGAGTGTGTGTGTGAGTGTGTGTGTGTATTGGCCATTTCGCAGCTCATCTTGAATGCCATAATATTTGCAAATATAGTGTTCCATATTATTCTCTAATAATATTGCGGCGTGTACATGAAACAGTTTGGGATAATCAACACTTCCTGCTGAGGAATACAGTGAATATTGTGTAGCTACTAATAAATATTAGATGATTCAATACATATGCAATGAAAGTGTTTTGAAAATATCATTTATATCCATTTAGTTATTTATTTTGATGTTTGCAAATGCCACTGCCTCATGACAGAAATATAAATGAGTTTGTCACCCTGGGTTGCCATTACATTTGCAGTTTCCATCTCAGAGAATGTAACAAGTGCATTTTGATCTGATGATGGGAGCTGATTGTTTCAAAGAATGAAATATTCCTGTTTATTCTGATATTAATAATGATGAAACACCATCAGGTCTATTGTACATCATTTTATTCAATTCTGAAGGAAGGAAGTGAGTGATTGCCTCTTCTGTAGCTTGGTAGCCTTCTGGGAAAGAACATGGATGTGTGATGTGACGATTATAGATAATCCAAAGACAGACTTAAGAAAGATCACAATTGTTTCTAAAAAGAAAAACTCAATGGACCAAGGTATTCTTTTACTTTGGTTCTGTAGGTATTACAATGAATGTGAGTTCATACTGCAGGAGATTGTGAGATTTTAGAAAACAGCCATTTTCTCAGTCTCAAACTCATGAGGAAAAGTCAGTGTATGATGATAAGAATAGGGCACAAATGCAGTTTACCACTGAATTGCTTAACAAAATGAGTCCATGTGCAAAAGAGTTGTGAATGGAGGAGGCAGTTGCTTGAATTGCTGGCTTATATACATCATATTTTCAGGGCCAAAACCAGAAGCCAGAGACCAGATCCTTCTCTTATGTCACAGTTATGGGCAGTGGTGGGTTGTCAAAAATTTTACTACCACACAGTGGGCAGAGCCGACATCGGGGCGAAGCCAACATCATGATGTCATGACGTGGGCGGAGCCAAAGTATAAAAATAAATAAAAATACACATTAAATAACAAATTAAAATAAATACATATAAATACATATAAATTAAAATAAATGCATATACAAATAATGCACATAATACATAAAATACACATAAAAACAAACTACATAAAACACACACACCTCAACCCACCCACCCACCCCAAACACAAACCCGTCACTTAACTTACTCCTCTACTTCCTTCTCCTTTTTATCCCATGTCATAGGTCCGAATCCTGCACTGTGGTCCTTGGCATGTTTGGCAACCTAGGATCTCTTGACCATTTTGAATATAAAAAGACAAAAATATTCTGCATAGCAGAAGTGATCTTATAATGAAGTTGGTTACTCCCTAATTTTTAACTTGCTGCTGTGCTGCTCTTAAAATGTGTATGTATGGGTGTTTTAAGAGGAAGTGATAGCAGTTTATTCTTTTCAGAATAACTTGTTTTTATTCCTTAACAACTCCTTATTTTCTGACTGAAGGCTTTAGTGTAAACATGCTTGAAATTAAAATAACTTTTAACATTGCAAGGAAATGAATTATAGGATGACAACTCAATTACTTCAAACTGTGATTCTTGTTTCTTATACTAAATTTCTTCCTGTGTATATAGAAATGTCACTCATGTCCTTTTCAATTATGCCAAACTATAACACCCAATATTTGCTAAATGAACTGTGTTTGTCTTTGAGGATGGTGCCAACACAGCATTCCATTACTATTATTATTATCCAATTTTTAGAACAGAAAGAATGGAACTTCAAATGGATAATCTTGGAAACATATTTTTATCTCCAATTTGTAGAGAAAAATAATAATAGAACTGAACATTAGTTTCATATTATATACTGAAATTCAACTATGAAATCATATTCTTTGATTAATGAAGAAACAGATATTGGGAATTGCCGAAGGAAGATGCATCTAGTCATGTTGCAAAGGGGGAATAGGAAAATAAGGCTGTAGCAGTAGCTGTAGTAGTTGTAGTAGATAGTCTAAGCTGTTTAGTTACTTCCATGATTGCTATTGTCCTGGAGAGTAAAATGTCCCCAAGACAGGAGGTGGTGGCAGCAGTTATTGCCACAACATTGCTCAGAGTGCTCTCAGAGATGGAAGAAATATTTAATGTGGCAGAGTAAGCTATTATTATTATTATTATTATTATTATTATTATTATTATTATTATTATTATTATTATTATTATTATTATTATTATTATTATTATTATTATTATTATTATTATTATTATTATTATTATTATTATTATTATTATTATTATTATTATTATTATTACCACCACCACCACCACCACCACCACCACCACCAACAACAACAACAAATCTATCATTAGATTCACAGTCAAAGACTGGTATAAAATTAACAGCTCAAGACCTAACCAAGGACCTAAGAACTGTTAAGGTAATGTCTAAGTACTGTATATGCTGGCATATAAGACTACTTCCCCCCCCCCTGAAAAACATGCCTCCAAGTGGGGGGGTCGTCTTATACGCCGGGTGCACTTCAGTTGGGATAGACATAGCTGCCCATAGTGGCCTCCCAATGCCCACCGACCTCATTCTACGTACTATCCCGTATCGCGCGGTATCCAGCGTGGCTGCAGTGAGCATCAGCATCGAGACAGGGTTGCCAGCCTTTTTGGCGTGACCGGCCCGTTCTGCTCGGTGGGAAGTCTACGCAGAGCTCACACATGCGCACTTGCACACTAGTGCCAGCCACTGGGAGATGTTGAAATCAACTCTGATGTTCTTTTATGTTTTATTTGGTGTGTGGAAGGTGTGTGGAAGAGGGGGTAGTCTTATACAGCGAGTATATAATAAACTCTATATTTTGAGTGGAAATGTTGGGGGGGGGCGTCTTATACGCCCAGTCATCTTATACGCTGGCATATAGGCAGTTCCTAGTAAAGCTGTTTTTGTAAAGTTAGAATGTTCAAGTCTGATAAGTCCAAAATTTCCAAATATCTAGGGAGTGCTTTAAGTATTGCTCCAAAGGCTCTGATCTCTATGGGTGCTACAACAGATTTCTTTCTCCATAAACACTCCACTTCAATCTGCAAATCACAATATTTAGTGATTTTTCACCAGTTGTTTGTCTTCAATTCACGCATCTTCTGGTATAGTAATGTCAATAAACCAGGGCTTCTTTTCCACAGTAGTTGTAGCAGATGTGTTGTGCATCAGATGTCTATCTGTTTGAATTTTAAAGACCTACAGGATCTTGCCACTCTTGTTTTCCAAAACTTTCTCTGCCTGATGTTCCCAATAATTTTTTCTACATTCTAATCCAAACTTCTGGCAAAGTTTCCAATAATTTTTGCAATCCTGTCATAGAATCATAGAATAACTGAGCTGGAAGGGGCCTTTTAAGTCATTGAGTCCAACCCCCTGCTCAATGCAGGAATCCAAATCAAAGCATATATGACAGGTGGTTGTCCAATTCTCTCTTGAGTGCTTCCAATGCTGGAGCATCCACCACCTCTTGAGGCAGTTGGTTCTACTGTTATACTGCTCTAACTGTTAATATGTTTCCCCTCCCCAAAAAAAATTCAGCCTATATCTGACTTCCTTTAGTTTCAGCCGGTGATTAAGTGTCCTGCACTTTGAAGAGTCCTATCAGATCCTCTCTCAGTCTCCTGCTCTAATTTATTTGCGTATTTCTTAAAGTGTGGTGCCCAGAATTGGATGCAGTACTCTACAACAATTCCAAGATCCTTCTTGATTATAATATTACTAAGCCAAGTATCTCCCATCTTGTAACCGTGCACCTGGTTTTTGTTCTCTAGGTGTAAAATTTTGCACTGTTAAATTTCATTCTTTTGGTTTCAGCCTGGTGTTTTAGCCCGGGGGTTCCCAACCTAAGGCTCGTGGGCTGGATTCGACCCACAGCACCATTTCATGTTGCCTCCCACCCCTCCAAGGGCATTTGAGAAACAAAATGGCCACCCCCTTTGGAGCTGTTGGGACAAAATGGCCACCCCCATCATGCAGGTAGTGCAAAAATGGCCATCTGGCACTCGAAGCTGACTGAGAGACTGTGATCTAGCCCCCGGCTTGAAAAGGTTGGAAACCCCTGTTCTAGCCTATCAAGATCTTTTTGAATTGTGCTCCTGTCTTCCAAGGTATTAGCTATTCCACCCAGTTTTGTGTCATCTGCAAATTTGACAAGAATTCCCTCCACTCCCTCATCCAAATTGTTTATGAAAATGTTGAAGAGCACAGGGTCCAGAACCAACCCTTGTGGTACTCTGCTTGTTACTGCCTCCCAACTTGAGAAGGAGGCATTAATAAGAACTCTCTGAGTCAGTCTGTGAAATTTTGCTGCATCCTCTGATTAGATGATCTACTGTCGCATCATTTTCATTACAAATGTTTCAAAGTAACACGTCTCTGGACCATTAGTCTTTGCTCACCAATTTCCAAAATCTGGATGGTTTTCTTTCTAAATTTGGTACATATGTTTTGAAATCCATGTTTTGCTGGCTTAGACTAGTAGTAGGCTTCCATAATCAAATAGGTTTCTTCCCATGTCCATATTCTTGGGGGGGGGGGATTGTTTTCCAGTCGCTCATCAACTCCATACCCTGGTTGCCTAACAAAAGGAGTTGAGCCGTGTAGCCCATTTTTCAATGGATGCCCACAGTGGTAGGCACCAAAAAAATTCACTACCACACTGTAGGTGGAGCCTACATCATGGGTGGAGCCTACATCATGGGTGGAGACTACTTTGTGGGCAATCTAGTCATGCCTGCCATATGGCCATGTATACATTTGTAAACACAGGCAGCACTGGCTCTTTGGCTGTAAATGGAGATGAGCACTGCACCCTAGGGTCAGATATGACTGGTTTTTGAGCAAGGGAGACCTTGAACCACTTGCTGGGACAAAACCTGATGGGGCAGGGCAGGGAGGTGGGTGTGGTCGCCCAATTTCACTACCGCCTGCCCGAAGGCCACCCAATTTCACCATACCCCTGCCCAGAGGCCACCCAATTTTGCTACCCCCATCCCACGGGGTGTGAACCTGTTGCTAGCCACCTCTGGATGCCCAGGAGGCAAAGTGTCCATAGTGATCCTTTTTAATCTGGAGGATGGCCAAAATGGCATGGAATTAGAATTATGTGTTCCCACCATATTAGCTGGCTTGTAGGACAGATTTAGTCTGGTTCTTCAGCTAAACTCTGCACCTTTCCAGGATAGCTTCTAGCATCATTAGAACATGCAAGCCCTTCCACCAAGACAAGGTACTGTTCTATGGATGATGATGATGATGATGATGATGATGATGATGATGATGATGATGACACCTGGGGCCGGGGGAAGAGGCGGCTGCCACACCCAGCCCGGGACACTCTCCACCTGCGCGCTGGGGCAGGGGGCTTAAAAGCCCAGCAGGACATTTCGCTCCCAGCCGCCGCCGCCAAGACACCTGGGGCCGGGGGAAGAGGTGGCTGCCACACCCAGCCCGGGACACTCTCCACCTGCGCGCTGGGGCAGGGGGCTTAAAAGCCCAGCAGGACATTTCGCTCCCAGCCGCCGCCGCCAAGACACCTGGGGCCGGGGGAAGAGGTGGCTGCCACACCCAGCCCGGGACACTCTCCACCTGCGCGCTGGGGCAGGGGGCTTAAAAGCCCAGCAGGACATTTCGCTCCCAGCCGCCGCCGCCAAGACACCTGGGGCCGGGGGAAGAGGCGGCTGCCACACCCAGCCCGGGACACTCTCCACCTGCGCGCTGGGGCAGGGGGCTTAAAAGCCCAGCAGGACATTTCGCTCCCAGCCGCCGCCGCCAAGACACCTGGGGCCGGGGGAAGAGGTGGCTGCCACACCCAGCCCGGGACACTCTCCACCTGCGCGCTGGGGCAGGGGGCTTAAAAGCCCAGCAGGACATTTAGCTCCCAGCCGCCGCCGCCAAGACACCTGGGGCCGGGGGAAGAGGCGGCTGCCACACCCAGCCCGGGACACTCTCCACCTGCGCGCTGGGGCAGGGGGCTTAAAAGCCCAGCAGGACATTTCGCTCCCCGCCGCCGTCGCCAAGACACTTGCGGCCGGGGGAAGAGGCGGCTGCCGCGCCCAGCCTAGGACACTCTCCACCTGAGGCTGCGCTGGGGCAGGGGGCTTAAAAGCCGCAGCGGCAGCTGGACTGTTGGTATTGTTCTAATTTTTGTGTAAATTTGATGATTTCTGTAATTTCTTATTGTTGTTGAAATTGATACCTATTGAATTTTGATTATGTAATGATGTTGAGATGTTTTTGTGGTGTTGATACAGTGCTGATTATTATTTTTTCCTATATTTACATGTTGTGTTTATAAATTTGTTGTTTCTCTGTGCTTGTGAACCGCCCTGAGTCGGCCCAATCCGAGTAGGGCGGTATAAAAATTGGAAAAATAAATAAATAAATAAATAAATGATGATGATGATGATGATGACATTCTGTCTTTTCTCTGCAGTTTGGTTTTCTATTTTTCTCCTAGCAATTTAATAATTTGTGAAAAGAAGAGAGAAGATAGGTAGAAGTGAGAACTGTAAGTGACAGGGGTTACTGTGAACATGTTGAAAGTTGAAATGTGGTTGGGCTCATCTCATAATGAGTCTTGCATTTGTGAACTGGAGATTTTCTTTTTTCCTTTCTCTCCTGCCTTCCAAAATTTGCTGCTGTCATTCTTTTTATACCTCATGCTTCCTCTGAAGGACTCAGAACAGTTTTCTGGTGGTTTTCAAGCAGCTTGTGTGTCTGGTTTATGCAGTTGAATCATATGGAGTTTATATAATTTTCCCTGCCACAGAATGGAGGATTTAATAGTTTAACTTTCTTTCTTTCTTTCTTTCTTTCTTTCTTAATTTCTGTCTGTCTGTCTGTCTGTCTGTCTTGGTATATAACTATACTGGGCTGACCAATCTTTTTGTGCTGTGGGCCTGCCCCTGCCCCCCAGTCAGCTGAGCGGGCCAGACCATGCCCCCGGAAGTGGGCACATTTATGGCTGTCATAAATGTTCCCACTTCTGCAGTTATGACAGTCGTGGGTGCATTTGCGCATGCGTGGGCACCCACCCACACATGCATAAAGACATCTGCTTCCACTTCTGGGTGTGAAGAAAAAGGTGATGGGCCTGATGGAATGGCATTGTTGACCAGGGCCGGCCTGTGGGCCATAGGTTGGGAACCCCTGAGCTATTCCAATGAGGCAGGGCACATACTTGAAATAAAAATAAATAGATGTCCATTTACTCCTAAATTATATTCCTGTAACATGTTTAAATGATGGTGGTCAGCTTGATTAGATCCTATGTATTCTTAGTGTGCCAAATATACATATACAGTACTTCAGTGTTATAAAAATATTTATACAAAAATGTTATTGTATGGCTGTGAAACATGGACACTCTATCACCAAGACATCAAAAAGCTTGAGCGCTTTCACCAACAGAAGCTAAGGTCCATCTTGAACATCAAGTGGGATGACTATGTCACCAATATCACACTTCTTGAGAAGGCACATGTAAATAGCATTAGAACTTCCATCACTGGCCATTGTCTTAGATGGATAGGGCATGTCTGCCACATAGATGGTTCCAGGTTTCCTTGTCAAATTATTTAGGGGGAACTTAGCTCTGGTACAAGACTTCATGGAGTTCCTTTGAAGTGTTATAAGGACCAGCTGATACTAACAGTGAAAGTGTCAGGTATAAACACATAAATTTGGGAGGCAGTGGCCATGGATCGCCCACTTTGGCACCAAACCATCTCTACTGCTACTGATCATTTCAATGGAGAACGCCGCAGACATGAAGAGGCTAAGTGACAAGCATGGAAGCTTCATCAAATTCAACTACACCCTCCACCATCTATTCAGTGTACTGTGTGTGGTCGCGTGTTTCATGCCAGGATCGGTTTATTGAATCACCAGAGACACACCGGGGACCTGCAATGGCTCAAGTCACTAAGACACTGACTGGGAGGCAGAAGGTCAGCAGTTCGATTCCTGAGTACTGCAGGATGGAATGAGCTCCCGTCTCTGTCCCAGCTCCTGCCAACCTAGCAGTTCGAAAGCAAGAAATTTCAAGTAGATAAATAGGGACCACTTTGGTGGGAAGGTAACAGCATTCCATGCGCTCCGGTGTCTAGTCATGCCTGCCACATGACCATGGAAATGTCTGCAGAAGCAGACAGCACTGGCTCTTCGGCTTAGAAACAGAGATGAGCACTGACCCCTAGAGTTGGATACGACTGGCTTTCTAGCAAGGGAAACCTTCACCTTTACCTTAGAGACACACCCATGAAGTGTGAAAATGATTTCCGGGAAAAATGTATACTCAGATACGCATAGCTGCTGCCATTGCCAATAAAAATACTTACCATGCATTCTTCATTGGTCAGAAAGTCTCATAGCTTTATTGAGGTTGAACACAATCCTATGGACACCCACTTTGATTTTATATACACACATGTATGAACACATGTGCAAATGATCAGCTTATATGCCTATGCACAACCTATATATCCGGTGGTGAGCATCAAATTTTTTAGCTACCACACTGTGAGCAGAGCCTACATTGTGGGCGGAGCCATGTGACTGGGTGGGTGATCTAGTTATGCCTGCCACATGGCCATGAAAACATCTGCAAACAGACAGCACTGCCTCTTTGGCTGTAAATGGATATGAGCACTGCAGTCCTAGAGTCGGGCGAATGGACGGTCGAGGGCTACTGTTCTTTGCGGCAGTGGCAGTGTGTGGGCTAGTCCAAACAGCACAAGCACCTACCTCCCCTTTGTCCAGCCACATGCACCACCCCTTCTAGCAGCAGCAGCACATGCCAGGTGGAGTTCATGCCGGGCGGCTGGGCAAGGGCTGAGGCCAAAGCGTTGTGGTGCACAGGGAGAGAGGAACCTCAGGGGAGGTGGCCACACCATGGCCAGGCTGCTGCCCCCGGCCATCAACTCCATGCACTCACTCAAGGGATGCCCGGACTTGGAGGATGAGGAGGAGGTGGGCAGGGTGGGGCAGGGAGGTGGATGGGTTGGGATGGGTAGTTGGATGGGGCCAGCCACTTTTACTACCACCACCACCCGCCCAAACTGGTGTGAACCAGTCAGTGCCCACCACTGTAAATATCTTATGTATACTGTCCTTTTTTGTCTTCCTTTTGTTCTCCTGTTAGTATTTGCATGGAAAAAGCAAAGAAAGAAGGATAACCAGAAAGTATCTGAATATATCAGGTTGGAAAGTGCATCCATGTAAATGATGCAGAATCTGCCTGAAGTTTGAGGACATTTCAAAATGTGCACAAGAAAATAACTGTTTCTCATTGACACAAAGAAGAAAGATTATTGGTCAATGCATGTTGTTGTTACTAATTCAGGTCAAATTATAATAAAATCTCAAAACCTTGTAGCATTTTTAAATGCAAAGTAATTGCTCTGAATTTACTCTTCCCCATTCTTCACCCTGAATTAAATGTCCTCACCAGCTTTCCATCCCCATAGCTTTCTGAATGCCTGTTACTTTCAGAACAGGAAAATTAAAATTCCAATCATTGATTCCACTGGTGGAAAAGCTGCATGTGCATTTTCAAAACATTTTACTCAGGCAGAAAAAAAAGTTAAAAGACCTTCAGAAATGTTTGTTTGGATTTTTTTAAAGATCATCCAGCAAAGGTTTTAAAAACCAAATAAACAAAAACAAAGCAAAATTCTGAGTAGGTGCTGAACTATTTATTATGAAAATGCTTCACCATCTGAGGAGTGCATTGTGGGTTTTTTTCTTCAAAATAGTTTTTACACCATTGTTCCACCAAATTTTCATTTTCTGAAAATAGCTGCCCCCAGAACCCTGTGGAATATCTCTTTTAGCTATACTGGAAGTTTGCATTGGGTATGGAAAAAAGAAGTCTCAAGTTCAATTTTTTTTCAATAAACAGGAGATGATAAGCAAGCAGTTGTCTTTGTGTATAATTGCTCCCATTTGGTAAGCATGATATGATGCCTAGCTTCACTAATTCAGATGGCAGAACTCAAATTGAAAGCATGTGGAAAACAGCTATTTCCTTTGTTTGCTTGACTGTTAAAGAGGGTGCTCTTTCCCCCCCACACTAAAATACAGTTTGTCTTTTCTCTGGAAAGGGTAGCTGAATGAGATTGTTGAGAAGGATATTTTGGAGATCTCATTCATAGGCTCAGCATAAGTCAAAGACGACTTGATGGCACGAAGCAACAACATCAAATACAAGAAGTGAGAAAGATTTGCTATGCCGAACACATCTTTCTCTTAAGATGCTTTTTGTAATTTTATCTTTACAAAAGATAAGGTCCTAGTAATTCTTGTTTGGTTGCCTTTTAAAAAATGAAATCAATTTCCAATATCTGTAGCTCAGTTTTGAATAGAAGTGTTAGGTTGTGTTTTTTTACATTGTGGAATAATGTCCAAAGGTCATTTGGAGTCTCACTGGGTGGACACTTGAGAGGATGAAGCACTAGATCTGTTTTGCCTCTGGCAACAGATGTAGGGAGGCACTGTGAGGATGGTGTTGAGTAAACCAGCCTCAACAATCGATGCTGAAGAAATTGAGTCAGCAATCTTTGGATCCAAGTGAAAAAAAGTCTTTATTTGGTTCTCCACGTCTGGAGAAAACCTACGAAGTGTCTGCTGTGATCTGTGTGCTAGCTAGCTCTTCTGCAGACTGCCCTGATCTGCTGTTTTAGCAGACTCTCCTGGCACATCTCTCATACAGTCACACACACAAAGAGATTCCTAGCCAGAAGAAAAAAGGAGGGGGAAGGTGGAGGGAGGAGGATGTGTGAGGGGGTGGGATAGAGAAACACAACTATATATTGTTCTTATAACTGACTGGCATTATTTCTAAGCTAGGCTTCAAGGACAGAATGCATTCCTTCAAGAGGCCCAGTTGTATTTTTCCAGTACAGTAATGAAATCTAGCATAAAAAACCTGTACAAGTCTATGATCTATAACACAAGTATATTAAAGGAATACAATCTTAATTAAGCTATAAATGAATCACTACAGATGGTGGATAAAAATGCCATGCGTGCCCTTCCCTGCCCCTTCTAAGATAAATTAGTGTGTTGTTTCCATATCAGGTAGAGAATACAACCTCAATATCATCCACTATGGGCAGTCCAGTACGTTTTGGTGCATGGAAAAGGAACAGAGCCATTATGTGGGGTTCTTTTGTAAAACCTCATGCCAGGTGAAATTTTACTTTTTAAAAGAAAGTTTTCCAGTTGCACAAACACCCTGTGAGATCCCCCCTTCCTGAAAAGCCAGAAACGAATCTTCAGGCTGAATGGTACATGTCTGACATTTCTGTTCCCACCTTCTCAGGCTTTCACCATGATTGTCTGTGAAACATACAAACCGGTTGGTGGCTTAAACTGGTCCATTTTTTACACTGAACTTAAGAGGTCCTGCACTTCCAGTACTGATTAAGGTGAAGAGGAGGAGGTTCTAGTTCAAAATAAAGTTATTTCAGGATGGCTTTGGCACTTGGATTTAAGTATGGAAACCAAACACTTTCTAAGTGTAATATAAACTATGTTGCATGACACTGCCTGCAGGACTGTGCCAATAAGAGGAGCCCTAGTAGTGCAGTGGTTAAACTGCTGTATTGCAGCCAAAATGTTGTGAGTTTGATTCCTACAGGGGTACCAAGTTGACTCCATCCTTCTAAGGTCAGTAAAATGAGGTCCCAGCATGTTTGGGGCAAAATGCAAATTAATGTGTGAACCGCCCAGAGCATGCACTGTGACTAAGCGCTATGGAGTGGCATATAAATGTAATGACTATTGCTATAATTCACCATTCTGGAGGTTCTACTTGAGAGTCAGGCAAGGAGCTACCCTAATAGTAGCTGAACACTTACTTTCTAAGCAGCAAGCATGGGAGAAGCTAGGTCTAGTTCAGAAAGAGAAATTTCAAGCTTATATGTTTCTCCTAGAAGAGCCACATTTGTGTGCCTGTAAGCAGTGATGGGCAGCAACAGGTTCGCACCAGTTCACCAGAACCGGTAGTAACTTTTCCTGGCGTCCCGGAGAACCAGTAGCAGCTTTTGGGGGGAACCACCTCAGGGGCTTACTTTTTCACCAGTTCCCCCACTGTGCGTGCACGCCAAGCGCTTGGTGTGCATGCATGCCTACAGTGCTTGGCATGCATACGCGGCCTCCTTGCTGTTCTCCCAAGTGGGGAGGAGGAAGAAAAGCTGCTTGCCTGAAGCTCCCTATAGCCTGCTCCCCAGGGTAAGTGACTCACCTTTGGGTGTGGGGTAGGTGGGTAGGTAGATATTTTAAAGTGCATTTAATGTGTATTTATTTTTAATGTGTATTTTTATGTGTTTTATGTGTATTTAATTTGTATTTTTATGTGTTTTTATGTCTATTTAATGTGTATTTTATGTGTTTTAATGTATTTTTATGCCTTCTTAATTTGTATTTTTATGTGTACTTATTTGTATGATTTTTTAAATGTTGGCTCCACCCACATCATTGGCTCCCCATGACATCATGAAGTTGGCTCCGCCCACAGTGTGGTAGTAATTTTTTTTGGCTGCCCACCACTGCCTGTAAGTTGTCATGGCTCAAGTGGTTAAGATGGAGAACTGGCAGTTGGCAGGCCAGCAGTTCGAGATCTGAGTGCTGCATGACGGAATGAGCTCCCGCCTCTGTCCCAGCTCTGGCCAACCTAGCACTATGAAAACATGAAATTTCAAGTAGATAAACAGGGACCAATTCCGTGGGAAGGTAAACAGCATTCTGATAATCAAGATGGACCTTAGCTTCTGTTGGTGACTTAAGCGTGCCTGCCACATGTCCATGGAAATGTCTGCAGATGCCGACAGTGCTGGCTCTTTGGCTATAAACAGAGATAAGCACTGAATCCTAGAGTTGGATACGATGGACTTTTGAGTAAGGGTGACTTTTACCTAAGGCAGGAGTTCTCACCATTTTAAAGCTAGGAGCCAGGTCGCATTCCCTCAGACAGCTTCGGGGGCCGGACGGCCATTTTGACCTTCCTACACCACACAACACTTCCTGGTGTGATGGAGGGGGGGGGGGACATGAAATGGTGCTGCGGGCTAGATGTGGGCCATTGGCCGCAGCTTGAGAATCCCTGACCTAAGGTGTCTGTCAGGTGAAAATCGCAATACGAAGAATTATGGCATTTGTAGTTAAAAAGTCCAAATGGCATATTACTGCCTGTTGTCTTCTATTTTATTAATATACAACAGATATGCATAGCCTTCTATTTTTTCTCTCCAACTACTCACCTATCGTTTCTCTCTCTCCAGCTACTCATCTACTAGTTTCCCATGGCACATATTTCTTTCCAGCCGCATATTTTGTGTCCTTCTGTACACTTTAAAAACCTGCCTCAGGCAGTAAAGTGTGGTAGGCCTATCTGTCTAGAGATGTTATAACCATACCTTTTCTACATGTAGCTGTGTAGAATTAATTTGAGATTTATGTATAAACTAGTGTCAGGGCACAATTATTTAACATACATGGCCAGTTATGTCATTTTGAATGCTTTTACATACTTTTTTCATGATTCTAGTATGAGTGGAAGAAGGAATGTTCTTAATTTTTTTCATCCCAAAATTTGAACTCTTTCTGTACCTTAAACAAATGAAGTCACTTAAAAATTAAATATGCTCAGTGGTTTGCTGTCTCTCCGCTTGCCTGATGGTCTTGTGTAAGTGTGGTAGTTACTTCTATAATCTAATCACTGTTTATTTTGCTCATAAAATCAAGATGGAATAAAACTGTGGAAAAATATGAAACACTGTGAGTAATGGAATGAAACTATAATGGGGCAGGATTATATATGTAGAAACAGAAATGTTTGCATTGTAAAGAGGTTTCTCAAGAGAAAAAAGGACTGTTTTGTCAAACCTGCAGAGAAGAATGCACATAAACAGAGTTTTTAATTTTATATTTGCCTTACAGTGGAAATGGAAAGTGCCAAAATGAGCTTAATGTTTTTCCCCATCATTAAATTAATATTCTATGAATTTTCTGTATATTTTATCAGACCCACTGTGTCTTCATTAAATATGAGCACATAATGTTTCTTCTCTAGAATAATTGGTTTATATGGGCCATTAAGCTAAATCTTTTTCAGGCTGTCAGTCAAATTACTGAAAAACAGAAAAGAAAAGAAAAACACAGTTGCCAGATCATGGCTTTAAGAGGAAATGGCAATATTGTTAAATACAAGGCAAATGTTTTCTAGCAGCTTTCAAAGACAAACCAAATGTTTGACAGTGAGTTTGAGAACAGGTGGTGTGGAAATTGAGTTTAAAATAATTAAACATATGCATCCTGGAATGGTATTTCCAATATTGGCATTACAACTCTTTAGTACTAGTAGGGGCAGATTTGCTGATTTAGCAGTGAAGGGGCAGGAAGTGTGTCTTTTTGAAGGGTAGAAAAGACAAAGATTCCTGAACCACAAAAATTGTCATAGTAGCAATAGGGAGTTATTTCTCAGTCAAAGAGAGCATCTTGCCCAGCCTTCTTACATTGGAAATTTGTGCCCTTTTAAAATTTATTTATTTATTTATCCACATCTGAAGTACTAAAATTTAAAGTCAACATAATTTTTGAAAAACACTAATAATGTAAAATGTATGCATAGATAAACTACATATTTACATATTCACACTCTACTTTTCCAATATTCAGCAGTCTGAATTGTCCTATCTTTTGCTTCAAACAAATCCATGATATAATAACACCTCAGATAACGTTTGCATCAGATAACGCTAAAACCGCATAATATTAAGCAATCTGGAAAAAATGCATTGCATAACATTAAGATCCTATGGGATGCATTGGATAACATTCACTAAAGCCTGCGCCGGTTACAATGTATCTCTATGGAGTTTTAACGTTATCCGATGCATCCCATAGGATTTTAACATTATCCGATGCATGTATCGGATAACGTTAAAATTGGATAACACTAAGACTTGTGGAACCAAGTTTTAGCGTTATCTGAGGTTTTACTGTATCTCTCTGTTCAGGCAAGCTTCCAGAGAATGTTGTTGTTCAGTCACATAGTTAAGTCCGACCCTTTGCGACCCCATGGACCATTGTATGCCAGGAACCCCATCCTCCACCATCCTCCGCAGCCCACTCAACTCCCTACGCCCATGGCATCAACAATTCCATCTAACCATCTCATCCTCTGCCGTCCTCTTCTCCTTTTTAACTTCGATCTTTCCTAGCATCAAGGCCTTCTTATTTATATATATGTCCAGGGATACAACAGTTCAATTTTCCCAAAAACAAGCTTGTTCTGGTACAGGTTTAAGCCCTTGGTTTTTCACTATTACATACTCAACAAATTTTTTCCAAATTCTCCAGAATTTGTCTTCACGGACTATTCCTTTTCTTATTTTCAATTCCCACGTCAGTTTGTCATTTAATGCCAATTGCCACATTTCTTTATACCAGTCTTCTATTTTTACAATTAACTCATTTTTCCATTTCTTTGCTATACATTATCTGGCTGCTGACATCATTATTAACATTAATTCCTTATCATCATTACCCATCTTAAAATCCTCAATATCTGTCAATAGCGCTGGCTCTGGCCCCAAGTCAAGCTTCTGTTCAAATATACAACTAGTCTCTTTTTCAATTTCACACCAAAAAATTTTCAACTCGTTACAATTCCACCACATATGTAACTATGTCCCCATACGTTGATTGCATCTCCAACAATTTTTACTTTTCTTGTTATCTATTTGATGCAGCCTGACCGGGGTCAGATACCAGCGCCATAACAGCTTATAATTATGTTCCTTGACCCGAACTGACATGGTTTTCATTATTTTTCTTCGCCAAATTTCTTGCCATTTTTTCCCCAGGAATTATTATGTTTAAATCTTGCTCCCAATTATTTTTTAATATTTCTTGTATATTTCCTGTGTTATTGAACATTTTGTATAATTTACTAATGATCCCTTTTATACCTTTCTTTTCTTTTCTTATTATATCTAACATTTCTTCAAATTCTGTCAAGTCTCTTTCTAACTCTCTTTCATATATCATCTTCTTATTCCATTTGTTTATCTGGAGAATTTGGAGCCAATTTAATTCCATTTGTAAAAATAGTTCTTTCCTTTCATCATCATCCCTACAAACTCTTGCCCAATCTTTCAATAATTGTACTTTTTTATTTATTAATACATTTCTAATCCTTTCATCCATTCTTATCAGGAAATTATTGAAATCCCCTATTTCTAAAAGTGGTGAGATACCCGGTGCTATGTGTTTTTTAACCTTTTCCCACTCCTCCATTGTTGTCTTTAAAAATCTATTTTGTATACCTTTATTATCTGTTTTTTTCCTTTCTTTACTCAAAAATGTTGCCTTGCCCATCTGAGATAACTCTTTCATTTCTATTCTTTCCCAACTCGCTTCCTCTTTCATTAAAATCTTTACCACATTCCTCATTTGGAAAGCTTTATAGTAATTTTGAATGTTTGATAACCCTAATCCTCCCTCCTTTTGAGGTAAATACCACAGTGCCTTAACTATCCTCGGCCTCTTATCTCCATTACAAAATCTATTTAGCAATTTCTGATATTCCTGAAGTTCTTTAGAGCTGTGTTTAATTGGTAAGGCATCAAACAGGAAGTTCAATCTCGGTAAAAGCATCATTTTTGAGAGAGCTATTCTACCAAACCAGGACAAATTCAAATTTTTATATTTTCTTATTTTTCTTCAATTTCTTTTCTCACCTTCCCATAATTTAACCTTTTGATATCTTTATAATTCCCTGTTATTATTATTCCTAAATATCTAATTGAGCATTTGACTTGAATTTTAAATTTCGCTCTAATTTTCTCTTGTTCGTTTATTTCTGTATTATAAAGTATCATTTCTGATTTCTCCCAATTCACTTTCAAACCCGTGATTTCCTCAAAATCCTTAAGATGTTGATTTTTTTCCCAATACTTGAATTGGTTGTTTGATTATCAATAAGGTGTCATCAGCATATAAATTTATTTTACTACCTTCTAAACCAATTATTTCTTTATCTTGTCGTATCATGTTGGCTAACAATTCCATTGCCATGATAAATATGACTGGTGATATCATTAGCATCAAGGCCTTCTCGAGTGGGTCTTCATTTGGTGTCCAAAGTACTTGAGCTTCATCTTCAATATTTGTCCTTCCATGGAGCAGTCAGGGTTGATTTACTTCAGGATCAACTTATTTGAGCTCTTTGCTGTCCAGGGTACTCTCAAAATTCTCCTCTAGCACTACATTTCTTCGCTCAGCCTTCCTAATGGTCCAGCTCTCACAACCATACATTACTATTGGGAATACCATTGGTTTGACTATGCAGACTTTGTTAGCAGGGTGATGTCTCTAGTTTTTATTTTTCATTATTTTTACTTTTTATTTTTCCAGAGAATAGCAGATATTAAGCCTTGGCTCTCACCACATTCACATTGGTCACCATCATCAATATAGCCCCACCACTTTAGGTTTATTATGTATCATATCACCCCAGTTCTCAGTCTACTCAGCATTTCCATGTCCCATATCAGAGATGGTAACCTGCTGATATTTCCCCACCACCACCATAGTTCAGTTCAGTGACCTCAGCTGTACATGGAATTGATGCTGTTGTTTTTAGCTTCCTAAATTTGCTTCACCAGCCAATATCAGAGATGGTAACCTGGTGATGGCTTTCTGTTGTCACCTATAACCCCCCAGGTGGGGCCAGTAAACATCCTTGCTTAACACCCTTCTCAGTGGTGGGTTGTTGCCAGTTCACCGGAACCGGTAGTAACAATCCCAGGTGGTTCTCCGGGGGGGGGGGTTAGAACCCACCCGGGATTGTTTGACTCATGTGCAGTTCTGGGCAGCCATTTTGGCTGCCCGGAAAGGAAGGATGCAGAAAGCACCTGAAGAAGCAGCAGTGGTGGCGGCACCCTTTCCTTGCCATGCCACCAGGCTGCTGCACTGCTGCGGTGGTTTACCGCTGTGGCGGTTTGCCACAGTGGTGGTTTGCTGCAGCGGTGGTTTGCTGCTGCACCGTGACACTTCCTGCCTGCCTGCCTAGTGCCTGATCCCCAACCCCAGGCCAGGTAAGTGACGGGTTTGTGTTTGGGGTGGGTGGGTGGTTTGATTTGTGTTTTGGGTGGGTGAGTGGTTTGATTTGTGTTTGGGGTGGTCGTGGGTGGGTGGGTTGGTTAATTGTTTTAATGTTAATGTGTATTGAATTTTTATTGATTTTTTTATTTTTATTTTTTATTTGGCTCCACCAACAACATCATGATGTCATGACATCATGACATCATGACATCATGATGTGGGCTCCGCCCATGACATCAGCTCCACCCATGATGGGAGCATCTAACTATAAGACTTGTATTGATATAAAGAGCATGGATCAGATAAAGCAGCCCCTGGTCAATGAAACATGTTTCTTGCTTTTCTCATAACTTTATAGTCCTTTGTAGTTGTGTACACCTTATCAATTTCTTATGGTTTACTGTATCATATGCCACTGTGATATCAATAAAAGCTACTCCTGTAATCTGTCTCTTTTCAAATCTGTCTATATGTTGGATTAAATTAGTGGTTCCCAAAGTGGGATCCATGCACCACAGAGGGACTTTGATTCTCAGAAGCCTAAGTAGGTACATTGGCTGATCAGTGCTTTGGGGAATTGACTTAGGCTTCTGGGAATTGAAGTCCAAAAACTAAAGGTTAGGAAACATTGGGTTAAATTAAGTATTTGACAAGAACGTGAAGTTTCTGGTCTGAAGCCTGACTGTACTTTAACAATCATTCAATGAACAGAATTATAAATTTTGTTCACAATAATTCTCTCCAGGACTTTGAAAAGATGGGGAAGGAGAGATACAGGTTGAAAATACTTGGGATCAGCTGATTCTTTTCTTGGTCAAAACTTTCACTTTATACCAGGGCTGTGATGGCTTTTTGGGACACCGGGATAAGTCCTGGTGCACCACAGTGACTAGTACTCCCCATGAGGTGGGCAGGTGATTTTTTTTTTAAGTGAAGGCAAGTGGGACCTATCAAACTTGGCTCTTCTGAGTGCACAAAGACAAGAGCTGCCAGGTAACAGTTTATGTCACTAGCTACAAAAGGGCATGCCAATAGTTGTTTGGTGCCTTAGTGCACCAATTGAGAGGTGTTTGGGGGCAAGGGGCATGCCTGGAAATGCTGAGGCAGTGGCAGGCAGGGTTGGTTTTGTTTCTGCCCTTTTATTTTCCTGCCTATTGAGCAAGAGACCTGGGTCATTGGGGACGGAGGAGAAGGCAGTGCCACCCAACTGATCACCCACCCCACCTCCTCCTCCAGATCGGCAGATGCGCTTTTGCTCTAGGCGTTCCGAGGCTGCTGCATCCACCCTTGCCAGAGATGTGGAGCTGAACCAGGCACTGCCCTCAGCCGCCTTCACCTCCCACCACCTCCCTGGGTCAAAGTGGGAGAGACACTCGGCTAGAGGCACTACGAACTGGGGAGGGAGGAGGGGGAATACTCAGAAACTCAGTGGAGTAAAGAGAGAGATCTTGAACAGCCCTGTCTTATCCCCCCCCCCCGGCCCAAGGAGGAGGAAGCCATTGGCCCAGGGGCCTAGATACCCTCAATTCCCCCCATAGGTGCCCCCCAATGACTTTTGCCCTCCTCACGCCCCAACAATAGCCAGCCCAGGCCTGCTTTATACCAGATCTTTGGGATCAGCATGTTATGCACACAAATATTCATCAATGTTAGGATCCAATGAATTTTAATGAGGCCAAAATATTTTATTTGTTTTGACCTTATGTTACCCACACCTGAAACCTTTCAATTCTTTCTTTTCTATATACCTTTGGTCTTTCTTCTCTATATACCTTAGGGATTTCTGGTCTTCTTGTAGTTCTCCCATTTAATAACAATTGGTGTGTAATTTGGTCAGGAGTGATTTTACTCAATTTCAGGGAGGGGGCCCCTGTTAGATCATCCTGCAGGTTCTTTAATAATTTCCAAGCTTGGGAACTATTCCATTTCATGTCCAAATTTCCTAAGATGTTGCACCATCTCTCTGTTCCTGATATGGTTTGAAGAAACCCTTCACTCGTTTATATTGTCTCCTCAGAGAAGGGACCAAGTTCAAAAAATTGTTTTACTTCTAGAGAATATCCTTCAAATCTTTACCCAATCCAGGTATATAAGATGTTCTGTATCCTCTTGGGCTGTATCTACAAGATAGGATCTTCACCAGTTCAATCAAATCTCCACAAATTTCTCAGTGAGGGTCAACTTTTATCCAGCTCTCATGCAAAATTGTCAACTGGGCTCTCTTAAAGTTGAATCTTCTTTTAAATGCAACTATCACTGTCTTAACAACTGCTTCTATAGTTCATATAATAGTTTGATGTTGTGTTCTTAGGAATGGTTCAACAACATTCTTCTTTGCTTGGGAAGCAATATGATCACTGACAAAAATATGAATTGTCTGGATTATGTCCTTGCCTCTATTGACCTCTATTAAAGGATGGGATCAGCTTTGTATAATGTATTAATCTTAAGCCTGTATATTTGGTTTTCTTCCATTTATGTCTGTCTATATCCCCAAGAAGTGCTATGTCAACTAAAATCACCCAGGATCATTTTTGTTGTTTGAGAATAGAAGTTACAAGTTTGTGTGTGTGTGTGTGTGTGTGTGTGTGTGTGTGTGTGTGTATTTGTTGGCTTATAAATAGATGTGATTGTGCAAGATTAAACTTTGATGATCGAAGAAGTTCCATATTGTTTGCATTGGTCATAACTGTAGACAATATAAAGATGTTTAATTTAGTATAAAATTGCACTCCCATATTCTTCTTTTTCTTCTTCTGTGTCTAGGCCAGACATTCATTTGATCTTTCAGAAACAGGTTTCATTCCATTTACTTTTGGAAATTAATCCTATGGTCCTCTGTGGGTTTCCTGAACAAGTATTATTTTGCATGCAAATGCCAGATAATAATGCTTCCTCCACTGTGTAGGGGCTGGGCATACCAAGAGTGAGGGGATGACAAACTGACATGATTTCAGTAGCCTCCCTCTGCTGCACAATTTAAATACTACTGTATAAAAGAGGCTAAAGATTTCTTAGTTGGGGGGATTCTTCCACTAACAAATTTTCAGTGATCTGAATTGCCAGTTAGGAACAAAGTTAAAAATAATGGTGGGTAACTTCATTTGTTTTTATTTGCAGCTTTAGCCTTCTTCTGAGAATTCGGTTATAGAACAAACACAGTGTTTCTTGGGGGAAAGTTAATATCCCATGACTCTCAAAGGAACAAACAGAAAACTGGATTTTGAAATAGAGGTACCAGCAGAAGGAAATGAGAATGTAATATCTGGTCTTCCAAGTGGCAAATCACAGAGGGCCAGATGGTTTCAGTTTAAGGGTTTTTACAAGTATTTCTGAGAACATCTGGTTCCTCAAATGCTTCAATTCCTAGTATTTCACAAGCAACAGAATTTTCCTCTTTAGGACTCATCGAGAGTGGCAACAACAAAAATGAGAGGAAAAAAAACACAGAATCCTGTCTGGCTGGATGTTTAACTGGCTGAGACCTAGAAAATCCACTATTATTATTTTTATTATTCCCCGCCACCGCCACCGCCACCGCCACCACCACCACCGCCACACACACAGCCATTCATACATTAGGAGTTTTATTCCCTTGGCACTGCAGTGAAAGAAGAATTGTGAAACATCCTCCTTCAAGAAAGGTGAAAAGGCCTTTTGAATGTACAGTCAAACCTCGCGTAAAGAGCACCTCGCTTCAAGGTAACTCGCTTAAAGAGAAGAATTTTCTCTGAATTCTCGGTTCACTTAACAAATAAAAGCCAACCAAAAACTTGCTTAACAACGAAATTGGGGTTTGCAGTCCCCCCCCCCACCAGAAGTCACAGTTGGTCATTTACAATGGTGTTTCGCTTAAAGAGCAAATTCGCTTAAAGTGCAATCCTGTAGAACACATTATGCTCTTTAAGCGAGGTACAACTGTATCATATAGCATAAATGCCTTTTTAGGATGCATTTAATTACTATTGAATCCCATTGATTTAAATCAAAGGTGACAAATTGCAGCTCTCCATTTTTTCACTAGATTACCACACCCATCAGCCCCAGCCAGAGTAGCCAATGGGGAGGAACACTGGGAGTTGCAGTACAACATCTAGAGGGCCAAACTTTCTCCAACCCTGATTTAAAGGCTAACTAATGGTGCAACAACACAGCAGGGGGAAAATGCTAATGGAGCTGCTGTGACGTTTCTCCTGGGAATTTGAATTTCACTGGTTTAATTTGCTTAGCCAGCCACATAGGAGATGACAGAGAGGGGAGGAAATCAGCTTTATTTCCAGCTTGTAATCTTTTGAATCTTTTCCTTCCCTCATCTTGTGCCTGGGTCAGCTTGTTTCCTTCACCTGAGACAGCTAGTTGTTAGAAGAGAAAAAAAAAGCAAAGGATCAGCAGAGAGAAAGGAAGAAATTTTCATACTTTAACAAGGCTTGTTTCTATTTTGTTAAGGTAGCTCTGTTCTGGCTGGCCAGATTTGCAAGATGTTGAGGTGTGTGTGTGTGTGCTTATTTTTATTTTATTTTAAAAATTATTTTGTATTTTTTTTCTTTGGCCCCGCCCATGACATCATGATGTCATGATGTTAGCTCTGCCCACACTGTGATGACATCACGGTGGGGTAGTAAAATTTTTGACATCCCACCACTGGGTGTCAGACTACAGATAACATGGGGAAGAGTCCATGGCTGATTCAAATTGACCTTTATTCCCTGTAATCACAATGGAAAATAATGCAAATCTGGCTGTTTCAATCCTGTGATGTTTATCTCATTACTTGTCAGTGTAGTTGCTCTGAAAGTGAACAGCAGTTCATGTTCAATTCTCTCTCTCTCATGTTACATGTAGGACTTTAAATGCTTTATCTCCAGCAAGACTGTTCTTTCAGTTCTTCTTCCTCCTCCAAATTGTACCACCACTATTTTGAATTTTGATAGTATAGCATCTCTTCCTTTACATTTTATTCATCGGAACAGTAATCTGGCCTTCTCTATTGACTATAATGATGAATTCCAATCCATTTTGTCAGATCCCATTTTTGGAAGGAAATGTGAACATATCTATTACTCACAAGAATAGAAAACTTTCAAATGTGGTTTTTGAATAGGCCATTTTTCTCTCTACCTGTGCAATTTAGAAGCTTATATTTGGTTCCAAAATTCTCCTCATTCAGACTTCCCCCTGGATTTTTGTTTTATTTTAAATGAACTCTGAAAGTAGAACAAATGTACTGGGGAACCTCCATTAGTCTTGTATTTTAATTTCCATGAAGTTTAGAAAGTACAATGCACACATCATTTCCATAGCTTTCAAACCCATCAGTCAAACCATTTGCACATTTCTCATCTTCTAAATTAATCGTACACTGTTGTGCACACTGAATTAAACATTGCAAGAAAACACATTCAATTGTTTGTATAATTCCATCAAGATTCAGTGATAGTGTGCTGATGTTCATGTGTGTCTTGGTCACCAAAAACATTAGAACTAGGCATGATTAACTTTGAGAAAAGGAGACTGAGAGACTTTTCAAATACTTGAAAGTTAGTCATAAAGAGGAGGGACATAATTTCTTCTTGACCATCCCAGAGAGCAAGACATGGGCTCAAATTAGAGGAAGCCAGATACATGCTGAATATCAGAGGTTGCTCAGTGGTTAAGAAGCTTGCCTTGTTAGCTGGAAGGCTGGCAAGTTGACAGTTTGAGACCCGGGTACTGCATGACAGATTGAGTGCCTGTCTCTGTTCCAGCTCTTGGGGACATGAAAGCAGCCTCATTTGGGCATTCCCTGAGCAGGGTTTCTTCTGCAAAAATCCTTTCAACCCAGAATAATTTCTGACATGAAATTATTATTATTATCCGGGGTGGGGGGGTCTTAACTGTTAGAGCAGTACAACGGTAGAGCCAGTTACCTCGGGAGGCATTCAAAGGAAAGTTGGACAACCATCTGTCAGGTCTGCTTTGATTTGGATCCCTGGCTTATTCAACTTATACACAGAGCACATAATGCGCAATGCAGGGATGGAGGAATCACAATTTGGGATCAAAATTGCTGGGAGAAACATCAACAATTTGAGATATCCAGATGATACCACCCTAATGGCAGAAAGTGAGGAGGACCTAAAGAAGCTCCTGATTAGGTTGAAAGAAGAAAGTGAAAAAGCTGGCTTGAGACTCAATATCAAGAAAACAAAGATAATGGCAACAGGCCCTATCAGTCCCTGGAAAATAGATGGGGAAAAAGTAGAAGCCGTGACAGATTTTACTTTCTTGGGATCAAAACTCACTGCAGACGGGGATTGCAGCCATGAAATAAAAAGGCGATTGATTCTTAGGAGGCAAGCAATGAGAAACCTGGGGAGCATAATGAAAAGTAGAGACATCATATTGAAAACAAAAATTCGTATTGTCAAAGCAATGGTATTCCCGGTGGCAATGTATGGTTGTGAGAGCTGGACCATTAGGAAAGCTGAGCGCAGAAGAATAGATGCCTTTGAGATGTGGTGTTGGAGGAGAGTTTTGAGAGTCCCCTGGACAGCGAGGAGAACAAATAGGTCAATCTTAGAAGAAATCAACCCAGAATGCTCCTTAGAAAGTCAAATTGTAAAGATGAAGCTAAAGTACTTTGGACATCAAATGAGAAGAGAGGATTCACTTGAGAAAGCCTTGATGCTTGGAAGGGTCAAGGGCAAAAGAAGAAGGGGACGGCCCAAGATGAGATGGTTAGATGGTATTGTGGAGACAATAGGCACAGAGCTCAGTGAGTTGAGGGGGATGGTGGAGAACAGGAGTGCCTGGCGGGCAATGGTCCATGGGGTCGCAGAGGGTCGGAATCGACTGTGCGACTGAACAACAAATTAAGCAGGGACTTTAAGGCATCATAGGTTCCTTCCAACTCAATTATTCTATGGTTATATTATTATTTTAGTTTCATGGAAATCTGGTATAAGTATTTTTTTTCTGTAATGTTTTGCCAGTATGGAAAGGACTTGCATAGCAGTAAAACACTATAGAAGAACATCTATGCAAACATAACTTTAGAACATGGGGTTAGACATAATTTATTGGGTGGCAGTAGACAGAAAGACAAAGAACAAATACTTGGGTATACTCACTCCCCCCACCTTCTCATCACTTTATTTTTCTGTGTGTTGTTTATTAGAAAATTAGCCTGATGGCAGAGAGTTTGGTTGTCCTACTTTTCATTCATACAGTATCAGCAAGCTACTCTGGTCACCTTTTGATGTGGTCAGTGAAGGGAATGCTTTAGTTACATAACCAAATACCAAGTTGTCCACTTGTAGTGTGTATTGGCAAATAAAGTGGCAAAACAGGCTTATTCTAACTACATAATACAGAGTGTCCCCAAAGTCACCATTCATAGGCAAAATTGCATAACAACAGAAATCTTGATTGTAAAATTTTTACCATGATATTGGCAGATAGAATGAATATCTTTATAGGGGACTATATAAATAAAGATCAGGCAGGCTTTCTGAAAAATAGATATATGGCAGATTTAATTAGGAAGGTTTTGGGTTTAATGGACTCAGCAGAATGTAAAAAAGAAAAAATGGGTTTTTAGCATTGGATATATTCAAGGCATTTGATTCGTTACAATGGGGGACAATACAGGAAATGATAAGTTTATATGGATTTGGAAATAAATTTCAAGGAGTAATAGCCAAATTATATCAGCAAGGAATTGCAAGAGTCAAGGTCAATGAGGAATATACAGAGGAAATAAGATTAGAAGCAGGAACAAGGCAAGGATGCCCATTATCCCCAGTGATATTTATATTGGCAATGGAATTTTTGGCCAATGCCATTCGTCAAGATAAGGAAATAATTGGCTTAGAAGGTAATAAAATAAACTTATATGCAGATGACACATTACTAATAGTTAAACAACCAACCCAGACATTAGATAAAATTTGCCAGCATTTAAAGATTTTTGAAGAAATTACAGGCCTGAAAGTAAATTGGGAAAAATCAGAGATGATACTTTGTAATGGAGAAGCAAATGAACAAGACAGAATTAGGACAATATTTAAAATTCAGGTTAAAAGTTCGTTAAAATATTTAGGAATAATAATAACGGGGAAATTTGGAGATCTCAAAAAATAAAATTATGGGAAGGTGAAGAAAGAAATGGAAAGGAAAATAACATATTATAAAACTTTGAATTTGTCTTGGTTTGGTAGAATAGCCCTTTCAAAAATGATGTTCTTACCTAGATTGAATTTTCTATTTGATGCTTTACCAATTAAACACAGTGTTAAAGAACTTCAGGAATATCAGAACATGATAAACAAATTTTGTAACAGAACTTATAGCCCAAGGATTGTTAAGGCACTGTGGTACTTACCTCAAAAAGAGGGGGGATTAGGTTTACCGAATATACAAAATTACTATAAAGCTTTTCAAATTAGGAATGTTATTAAAATATTAATGAAAGAAGAAGTGATTTGGGAAAGAATTGAGATGAAAGAAATATCCCAAATGGGTAAGGCAACATTTTTAAGTAAAGAAGGGAATAAAACAGGTAAAAAAGGTATACAAAACAAACTTTTAAAGACAACTATGGAGGAATGGAATAGGGTAAAAAAACACAGGGCACCAGGTGTTTCACCAGTCTTAGAAATGGGGGACTTCAATAATTTCCCAATAAGAATAGATGGAAGAATTAAGAATTATGAAAGAAGCCTAGAAAGAGATCCGACAGCTTTTGAAGAAATGTTAGTTCAGATTAGAAAAGGTAAAATGGGTATTAAAGGGATTATTAGCAAGTTATATAAAATTTTAAACAAAACAGGAAATATACAAGAAATTTTTAAAAATAATTGGGAACAAGAATTGAATATAACAATTTCAGAAAAAAAAGGCAAGAAATTTGGAGAAGAAGAATTATGAGAACCATGTCAGTACGTGTTAAAGAGCAACGGGGACATATATACACATGTGGTGGAATTGTAATAAACTGAAAGAATTTTGGGGAGAAATAGAAAAAGAAATTAAAAAACATTTTTGGACAGAGACTTGAACTGGGGCCAGAACCAGTCCTATTAACAAACTTGGATAAATTTACGATGTGTAATGATGATAAGGAATTATTGATCATAATGATGTCAGTAGCTAGATAATGTATTGCAAAAAAAATGGAAAAATGAGCTAATGATAAAAATAGAAGATTGGTACAAAGAAATGTGGCAATTAGCACTCAATGATAAACTAACATGGGAGTTTAATGTTAGAAAAGGTATAGTTCATGAAAATAGATTCTGGAGAATTTGGAAAAGATTTGTGGAATACGTGATGGTTAAAAATAAAGGAATTAAACCTGTACCAGAACAAGCTAACTTCTGGGAGAAATGAATTGCTGTAATTCCTGGACAATGCATATAGCACGTGGGTGGTTTATATGTAGAGTTGAATAAAAATGGAAAAAAGAAAGGGTTAAGTAGTAAATATAAGAGGTATAAATTGTTGGAGAAGAGATTTAAGTAGATTACCTTTTCCCTTTTTGATGATTTATGTTTTTTTTAGTTAAAGTATTTTTTAACAAGAATGTAATCAAAATTGATCTGTGTAACTCAAGCTGTGATTTTTTGTATTCGTTGTATTGTTGTATTGTTATTATTTTGTTATTCTTTTGTATTGTTATTCTTTTGTCAGAAAATTATAAATAAAAGTTTTTTTAAAAAAAGAAATCTTGATTGTATTCACCATGAGTGGTGGACAAGACTTGGTGTGTATGTAGAAAGAGGTGGCCAAATAGAGAAGATTTTGTAGTGTTTTGGTTTTCATAAAAATGGGATAGACACTTTTCTACATAAAGGTACAATTCAATACAATGTCCTCTGTGTGGTGACATTTGCACAATCCTGGTTATGGTGGTGGTGTTGACATGATGACAATGATTTCTTAAGTGCTAGAGGAGAATTTTTACTGCCTAAATGAAAGAATCTATTTGTCTGTCTGTCTGGTCGGAACTGTATAGCTTACAATTCTGTGTAGTGCCTTGGCAGTGGAAGATTCAGCTATTCAAGTTTCCCTCAATGTTGCCTGGGGTACATCCGACTGTATGTGTCATGGAGCATTAGACTTTCCTTCGACTCCTGAGCAAATTGTCCAGTAGACGTCCTTTCAGGTTTTAATCTAGTTGTATAGTGCCAGTGCAGCACTAACAAAAGTTGAGTGTCACTCTTGTTGCATTCTCTGCCATTGTCATCTTCAGCTATGACGTATGTGTTGTAGGACTGTAGAATTGTGGCAGAAGTGTAAAGACATGAGAAGCAGAAGGTAAAATGTGCTAGTAATGTTGTAGTTAAAGCAGAACAAGGTAGAATCCCTGTTTTGGACTCTGTCTCCTAGAATGCTACGGTCACGCTGGCTGAAGTGTTCTGTCACCTGGACTCAGTAAAAGTGTGTGTGTGTGTGTGTGTGTGTGTGTGTGTGTGTGTGTGTGTGTGTGTGTGTGTGTGTGTGTGTGTGTGTGTGTGTGTGTGTGTGTGTGTGTGTGTGTGTGCGTGCGTGTGTGTGTGTGTGTGTGTGTTGTACTGGTGCCATACCTCCCAATGAGTTTCCATGGCTAAGAGGGATTCAAATCCAGGTCTCTGGAGTTAATCTGTCACTCTCTTCACTACACCTCACTAAGTACCAATCTCCCCCTAAAACAGAATTCAGGGTGAGTGAATAAGGCCTACAAATGATAAAGGAGGGGAAACTGCCTTACTTCTAGCATGTGTATGCCTTCACCAACAAATGTTGTTCCATATCTGCTTTGTTTCCTTCAGGCTGTTGTAAATTACTTGGGATGAGGTAGGGGACTTTGTGTACAGTATTTATGGGAAATAATGTCTCTTACTTGGACTATTTTATTTGATGGCCATTTTGAAAGAGAGGTTGCTGTCCCTGCAACTCTTAACTGCTGTCAGCAAGCGTGTGTGCAACAATCTGCTTCTAAATTATTGACTTTGAACTGCTTCTAAAGCTCTCCTCATACATAAATAACATCTGCTGTTTTGTTAGAAGCAAGGTGTGTAGACTTCAGTTCTGCACAAAGCTTTGTGGGTACAGAGGAGAATCACTGACGCTAGTCTGAGAGAATGAAAGCCCAGGATGTGGTGAGGTAAAGAGATGCTTCCTTTCCTTGAATGTGTTGCTATGCCAATTTCTGAAAAACATTCTAAAGGTCTCTCATCAGATTTTATCCCTTTTGAATTAAATAAAAAATAAAATAAAGACGTAAATATATACATGTTCATATGTACTACCTCTTAGTCTTGATTGGCCTTCAGGAAAGAGACCATAGAACAGTGATGGTGAACCTTTTAGAGACCGGGGGTCCAAACTACAACCCCAAACACACTTATTCATCTCAAAGTGCTAACACAGCAAATTCTGTGCTGGGGGAGGGAGGAAGCACTCCCATTGGGCTGCTGAGCCAGAGGGGCAGGAAAAACTGTGCTGGGGAGGGAGGAAAAGCTCCCATTGGGTTACTGGGCAGAGGGGCAGGAGTTACTGCACAGGTGCCCAAAGGTTCACCACCACTGCCATAGAGTAGGCCAATCCTCACTTTCATTGGCCAATGTATGCATGGATTTTTCATGTGTGCCTCCAGTGTAGCTTTGGAGTGGGGGGTGGGTGGGATAGGGAGCTGCAGCAAGGATAAGACATATTCCCACTTGTGGGGACTCACAGGAAGGATAAGAATGGGGTTGGTGAGATGGTGTCAGCATCTGCCGCTAATGAATTGCCTCCTTTCTGCTGATGTCCATCCTCTGGCATCTCAAGAATGTGGTCCCTTGAACTTCAAAGGCTTTCGCAGCTACTCCAAAAGTCATTTCTAACTCTCCTCTGACTGCCCTTTTTATAGTGTTTTTATGATGTTTTTTGCACCTGTTTTCTCACGGTCAAGTGATGTTGAGATTAGATCATTATCTAGGGATTACACCTCCCCCAATGTCAAGGTCATCCTGCCATCACTCTCAAGGTCAAGACTGCCCTTCCCCCACTCATGGGTGAGTGAACTCTTGGGGTCAAAGTGTGTGAACCTGTGTGAGGTGTCTGTGGGTAAATTCCTCTAATAATAATAATAATAATAATAAAGAGAGCTGCTAAGGGCTCTGTTTAAACTTGGCACAAAGCCCTCCTTTTCAGGAATCTAAACAATAACAGTTTCGTTTCTTCACAGCATAATTTATCAGACTAAGTAAATCACATTGGCACATTTGTGTACCTGATGAAATGGTTAAAAAACATTCAGATTCTCATTATACCACTATGGGAGGTAAACTGTCTACTATGTTAGGTTTTGGTTGTTTACTATTAGCTGAAATTCAGCAGTGAGTTGCAACTAGATTAGATCCATTGTATCAGTGAGCATTTGGTGAGTCAACACCTGTGACACTTCCTTTGATTCAACGGGCTTTTCCCTAGTTATTGCATACTTCTTCTTCTTCAAGGGCCATATCCGACTCCAAATATTGGCTATCATCATGGTGATAAGGTATGAAGATTGTCCTGGGAACAATGTAATGCAGTGGCCTCCCATTTGCCTTCTGCATTGTAGTGTGACGCCCATATCACTGATCCAGTTCCGCAAGTCACTTTCCGTCCCTGAGCACTTTTGGCATAGGAAGTCCTCATCAGCCCCCACCCAGTATTGATGAAGCTGCTGCCCTCCATCAAGTCAGGATTTTATCCACTTGGATTTCGCCACCTAAGGCTATTAGTCCTCAGGGTTGTCAGTTTAGCTAACTGCCGCCTGGCAATTGGCATTGTGTCACTGGCAGTATGGTCTACTCTATTGCCATAGCCAGATAACCTGGCCAGACTTCATATTGCATATTACAGCAACATTTCATGAAGGCTGTCATCCCATACACATTGATTTGGGGATAAATCACATTGAAGATGATATAGCTTGCTTCAGAAAATATAAATTACACTATACATTGCTGGAGTTTTGCTGCTCATTTTACCTTGGTTCCATAGTCTGAAATGTTCATTACATCCTAGTATGTGGAATTTCTCAGCAGCAACATGTTCTTATTAGCACAATTCTTTATGTTGTAGCGGAGAAAAGAAGGATACATTCAGACTATACATTGCATTTAGAAAGACTACTTTTTACTTAGACATGGAAACTTAATATTTCCAGTAGTGTAGCTGAGTTAGGTCGCTGTAGAAATACAGTACTAAAGAAGCATTTGTGCCACCTTAAACACCAAACGTTTTATGGAGCATAAGCTTTTATGAGATTTGAGATGAGGCTTTTATCCTGTAGTTTATTTGTAGAGTGTTATGGAGGTGGGGTCCACATTATGACGCTTTCTACTGGTACCCTTCCCATGTTTTCACACTGCTTTCTCAGTTCTTTTTCTTCCCATAAATAATGCAGGAAGAAACTGAATACAGTAGTTACATAGTGTCTTTTGAGTATTAATGCTAGAAGGAGTGATTTCCCAGGAGATTTGTAGAATATTCTCCTCAATTAACAGGATTTATCTGTGCCTATATTTGGACAATAAATATGCACAGATATTGTAGAGAGGAGGAGGCCAAATAACAATAAAGTTTAGTGACAATCCTCTGTATGTCTTAATCCAATTGATAGTCTCAACTAGAGCAGACACATCAAATTAGTGGAATTTCCATATATTTTGACTCACCATTGAGCAGTTGAATCAGTGAGTTTAACCTAGTTGGGACTAGCAGGTGGATTAGGGCCATGATATTTGTAATAACCATTTACATTTGCAGAAAGTAACACAATCATCCTACTTTCAATTGTAAGCAAGAAAGCCAGAGGCTCAGTTCAAGCCTAAGCAAATAGAATCAAACTGTTTGGTTATTTGAATTTAGCAGTATCCTGTCAGAATGTCCCCTTGGTGTTTCTTCGTTAAAGAATGAGAATTCTGAAGTCAGCTGTAGAGCGCCCTGCTTGTTTATTTATTCTACCTCAATTAGATGAACAGTCTACTGTGTGCTCAAAATAGCCTCTATTTCCCATCCCTTTGAACCATTTTGATTGTTACCCAAACAATGTACTGTTTATTGTATAAAGATAGCAGCATCTGAGGTTGTGACTACACAGGCAAACCAAATTGGATCTATTTGGTTTTGCTGCTCCTTGATTTGCAGGCTATTTCTTGTATCTGTTCAGATTAAGTGAGCACATGGAGATTACTGGTTATTTCTCTGCCATTGTCCACACTGGCCCCTTTATCTGATGCAATTTGATCTGCACCACAGCCCACAGCTGCTCCCCAACTCTCCTTTTATGGTTCATGCTACAGCCATTGGGCTATTTAAAGTATTGCACAAGGTTAGGAAATAGGGACAGTTTTTCAAATTTCTCCATAATGTAAAAAAATGAATACATGGATATGGTGGAACATAATGGGCTGCTGAAGTTGGTTGTACTTTATTCTACTTCACATCAATTTTCTTTTTGTTTGTGCAGAGGTCAGCTAGTACTAAACTAATGTATCAATGCAGTGATATGGCTCCCCCCCAATTTAAATATATTTTGCAGTAACTAAGGAGAAAGATCATAGGGATGGGTATTCCTGCTGTCCATACATCACACCTAGCTTCGTATGTCACCAGAATACCACCCACAATCATGCCACCCATCCATTGAGAAAGCAAAACAACTGATCACATAAGGAAAACTCCAAATTTTTCTTGCTTGGAGGGAGAAACAGAAGCCCACAATGGCAGAGAAGAAAACTCAATCTGAAGAACAAAAAGACCTGACTGATTTAAATTGGCCTTTGATTTGTATGATCAGTTTTTTAAAAAAGATAATTTCACAGCACCATCGCAAAGCCTGCACTATTTGACCATTGAATTGCAGTCTGAGCTGCTCAGCCTGTATTTCCTTTTAGAAACTAAGTTTTGTAATGAAGCCTGAATTTCTGTGTACATTTGAATGTTATTTCTTCATGCAGAAGCTGTGATGTTTTAATTGGGGCAGGTTTTTGAACAAGTATCTAAACTCCAGAGGTTGGTTTTTTAAAAATAATAATGTTATTTCACCATTTCCTTTTAATGATGTGTCCTGGCACTTTGATAGATTGTTTCCCTTCCACTCCTCAGGAGAATGTTTGTCCCACTAGAGATCTTGGCAAGATAAAAAGGAAAGATTTGTGACAAGTGCTAGAGTAGAGGACATATTTTCTCAATCAAGGTTATCACTATAACATGAATCCCAAAGAAATTATTTCTGGGTGTTGGCAAATGTTTGGAGCCTTGCACTGGGCTTGGTACTGAAGGCATCTGCACTTTTATTACCTGAAGGAGCTTTTATATTCTAGTGAACCTATCTTTCTTTATTAGGAATGGTTCATATGTTCAGCAGGAATGTAATTTTTATTGTCTTCAACAAATGGACTGGAAGTGGACATTTTAAGGGCGATGCCTTTGTCAATAGCACTGTGATTCCCCTCCCCCATCATATATTTTCTATTTAAGCCAGCCATGTAATTTTAAAAGCTGGCAACAAGCCAATCATACATCCTAAGAGTGTTCTCTGGGTAAGAGTTGGGCTTTACTAACAACAACAAAATCTGCCCTTCTCAAGGCTAGACACATCAGGTACAGAGGTACAGAATGGCCGGTTAGCATAACAATAAGTCTGCAAATCAATGTAGTCTTCTACAACTGGTAGCAGCAGAAGATCTATGATTATTATTCAGATTAGTTGTGAAGTTTCATCCTGTTGAATTACAAATAGTTAGTAGATGGAGCCAAGACAAACAAATTTGCCTAGCCTCCATTCACAATAGTGTGCCTGGACCAGGCCAAGCATCAAACTCTCCCCTTGTTCTGATAGGCAGGCTGAGGTGTGGATGAGAACTCTACTGAAGTAGGATCTGTGAAGCTGTTATAATATAACATTCAATCCTTCGAGATGGGTGTACTTAACCTCTTCTGTCATTCTTTGGATCCTTGTATTGTAATTTTCTGTTTCAGAATGACAACTTTCAAATGTTGTGCAGAGTGTCCAGGTAGATTGAAATGGTTTGAAACAGGTTTCTGTGTATTGCCATTCCTGATGTGGATTTATGTCCATTACCTCTTTTGCACAGAGATTGTCCTGCTTATCCTGTGTAGAGTGTATAAGGCTTTTTTTTTTTTTTTTTTTGCAAATGTGCGTTTAGTTTGAGAGACAATGACTCAGACAATATCACCCCCTCAGGTTCAGAACTGAGTAACCCAAGGTCAAATAATAAACTCACATGAAACAATCTCAGATCAGAATATGTCACAAGAATCCTTTCCAGGGTGTTATCTTTGCTTGTCTCACACTAACTGTTGAAAACTTTCCTATAGGGTCTGATAGTGAACAGGTGAGGGTAGGATACAGTTCAGCTGTATCCCTTTTTGATTCTACTTTGCATTCAGTTGGAAAATTAGAGAAGTTTTTTTTTTTTTTTACTTAAGAACATTTTCAGAAGGCTGGTCAAAACCTGGTACTAAGAAATTTTTGAATTGGTAGCCATATTCATCTGTGCAAGCATATCAGACAGTAAAGAAAGCAAAACAAATGAAAAAAGATAAACAAAACCATTGTGACATCTTAAAGAACAGCTGCTATATTTTAATGTTAGCTTTCATGGATCAAGTCCACTTCTTCAGAAAAGTAGGATTCCCAGGGAATGTTTGATTCTAAAACAGAGGTTCCCAATCTAAGACCCATGGGCTGGATCCGGCCCCTGGTGCCATTTCATGTCCCCCCTCCTCCAAGGGCATTTGAGAAACAAAATGTCTTGCCCATTTGAAGCTGTTGGGACAAAATGGCCACCTCCATCGTGCAAGCTGGGCAAAATGGCCGTCTGGCCCCCAAAGCTGACTGAGAAAGTGTGGGAACCCCTGTTCTAAAAGATGTGACTCATTTAAATCCTGGCTGAAAATGAACAGAAACAAATTGATCACTCATTCCTATTTGGTGCTTAATTTATGTCTGGTTTGTGTGTATCTCTGGGAGGAGGCCAGTAGATGTTGGCAAGCAGCTGCTTTTCCAATGAAGGGGAGTATTTGTAAGCAAGGGTAGGCCTATGGACCCAATACCTGCAAATGGCAACATCCTTTTATGGGATGAGCTGAAGATCTTCGTTAGGAAGAGAGCTTTCGAGTGAGAACTGTAGGGCTTGTAGCTAGCAGAGTACTGTATATGAAAATCAAGCAAGCTTTGTGGATTGCTAGGTTCTCCTGCCAAAATGAAACAATCGGGAGTGATTCGTGTTGTCAGTTTTCATGACAGGATTTACAGTTTTGGTGATAAAATTGTAGCTATCACAAGAGTGCATGTGTGAAGTCATTACTGCACTTTTACCACCATTCATCATCCTTCCTTCCGGTGTCAATTCACTGCAATTGTGTGATGTTAAGGGGAAGCTGTAGAAAGAATTAATCACTGCAAATGCATGCTTAACAGCTACAGGCATGCGATAGCTGCCCATTATCTCACAGAGACACAAAAATCCTTTAAAGCAAACTGGCCTTCAAATTCCATGAAAAGGTCACTCAATTTCAAGCCAATTAGCAAAAGAACCTGATTTCATAAACATGCAGAATTTTACTCTAAACAAATTACAGTAGTACCTTGCTTAAAGAGCATAATGTGTTCCACAGGATTGCTCTTTAAGTGAGTTTGCTCTTTAAGTGAAACACCATTGTAAGTGACCAATTGTGACTTCTGGCGGAGGGAATCGCAAACCCCGATTTAATTGCTAAGCGAGTTTTTGGTTGGTTTTAGTTAAGCAAAGTGAACATTCAGAGAAAATTCTGCTCTTTAAGCAAGTTACTCTCTAAGCAAGGCACTCTTTATGCGAGGTTTTACTGTAAACCCTTTGTGATATAAGATTACATTGCATCAGCACTTTCCAAGGTTACCTGTATGAGGATGGAAATTACCTGGCTGATTTATTAAGCATTATTGCTATCTTAGCCAGAGTCTTGGCAATTTTCTTATTGACATTCCAGGAGCTGAATCATAACCATACCTTGGCTAAACTAGAGAGCTAAATAAGTTAACCCACCCACCCCCGCATGTTTGAATGGGAGAACAGGAAGGAGATCTGTCAGCATGAAGTGCTAGCAAATTTCATTTCCCAATAGCTATCTCTCAAAACTGACAGTGTAGGCATGTATGTACACCCTCAGAAGTTCCTGTGATGATGTAGCATGGCTTTCACAGCTTCTTTAGAGTTACACAGTGCCAACATGTACCATTACTCTTTAGTACTTTGGTGTTAAAAATGGCAGTCAGAAGATATTTATTTAACGTATAACCAGTGGTGGGCAGCAAAAAAAATCGTTATCACATTGTGGGCAGAGCCTATGTCATGTGTGGAGCTTATGTCATGGGCAGAGCCTACATCACCGGCAGAGCCTACATCATGCGCGGAACGGTACAAACACAGACAGCACTGGATCTTTGGCTGTAAATGGAGATGAGCACTGCACCCTAGAGTCAGATATGATTGGCTTTTGAGCAAGGAAGGCCTTGAACCAATTTCAGGGACAAACCCTGACGTCAAATTTGAATACCAGTCAGGGATCTTCTGTTATTAGGTAAAGGTTGTCCTTGCTCGAAAGCCAGTCATTGTCAACTCTAGGGTTCAGTGCTCATCTCTGTTTATAGCCAATGAGCCAGTGGACTTGACCCACAAAAGCTCACATTAAAATACAGCAGTTAGTCTTTAAGGTGACACAATGTTTTTGTCTTTTTGTTGTGTTTACTCTCTGATGTGCTTGCACAGAATAAAACTTTTTAAATGGTAGCTGTGTTAGTCTTGGCAGGGCAGGGAGGTGGGCATGTCCACCCAATTTTGTTTCCCCCCCCCACCAAGGGCCACCCAATTTTGCCACCCCCCTTCCCAAAGACCATCCAATTTTACTACTACTCCCTGCCGGGGTGTGTGTGCAAACCTGTTGCTGCCCACCACTGCATATAACATATAACATTTATACATTATAGCCTGGTTTTATGGTTATAATACAAGCAAGTAACAAAGTACATCTGTCTTTCTTTGAAGCATCATAATCTCTTCAATACATTGAGGCAAACTTTAAAGTTACAACATTAATCTGACGGAAGATTAAAATAAGCTTTCAACACATGGCAATAGTAGCACTTATAGCACTTAAGGCACTTATTAATAATAAAGAGAAAAATAATGTATCATTCAAGGTAAATGTAACATTTCAGATTCATCAATGCATCTGTACTTAGACACAGAACAGGAAAACAGTATGACATTTCAAATACATCACTATTAAAACCTGTGTTTTAGTTATACAATCAAAAAAGTGTTATCACAGCTTCTAAGTCATGGCATGATTGTTATGCATTCAATTTCAAAATGAAACCTAAACAAAGCACTCTTAGCTGAATTGTGAATTCAGTTAAACCAAGAGACATTATTTTCAGTATGTAAACTATAGAAAAAGCATTCTGACTTATTTTAATAAAAAAGAAACACAATGGCCTAGTAAGACACAAGAGACAACTTATTATTTGCCATCTCTGTTTTCAGTGGAAGCACACTTATCTCTTTATTTTGGAACATTAAAGCAAGACATTGCAAAGAATGTAAAAAAAAGTACTCTCTCTGCAGCTTTATTTCCCTGGCATCATTCCTAGGTTCAGCTAAGATGTCTTCAAGCAGACTGCTGTGACCCAGCCATTGCAAAAGGCCATCTGAAGCCTTGTATTTATACTTTGAAGGATGTAATGTATTTCATCCCACCACCCTTATCTGGACCATCTAGCAACTGCTTATCTAAGAGTACCAATTGCAGGGCTGGCGGTTGCTTGCTGGCCAGCATGGGTTATCTTGCCTCTCTTTTCTCCAACTTTTCTAACTGCCTGGTTAAACAGTGCATATCTAACTTTAGCTGACACATGTAGGTCCATATAAATATTTTGTGTGTATGGTAGTTTTGCAGAATCTGAATTACAGGTAAAAATTCCCTTTAGCTGCACAGTAGAACTATAGAGATCCAGAGAATAGAATATCTACTAGTCTCTCTTTTCTCATTAACTGGCACTTAAGAGTTCCAATAACTCACTCTAAGAAATTTGTAGAAGAAAAGCTTTTTTAAAAAAAGTTCCTTCATTTACAGTTAATGATGGAGCGTCTACCCCTCAGAAATCAGACCCACTTCACCCACTCTTCTCTTACACCTCAACTCCAAGTACCAACTCCCAGATTTGCTACAAAATCTGTTAACCATTGGAGGACTTTCTCAGTGGCAGCCCCGGATAACTGGAATGGTCTACCCTTGGGAGCTGTGTTTGATTGAATCTTTAGGAACCTTTCAGAAGCAACTGACATAAGTCTGACTTACGTTATTGAGTTACAAGTTTGCTTGTATTACATCTTGTCTCGCTACTGTAGCTACACCATTACTTCTGACTTTGTTGTCCAGAGTAAAATATTTTGTACTTATCTGATTGAAAATGTCTTACAGTTCAGTCAAGTTCTTACACCAAATGTTACTATGTGTATTTGTTCCGATGTTTGTTTTATGATTTTGATCTTATACAACTTGATTTACCATGTTCCAATTATATGTGTCATGCAAGACCAAATTTTCAATTTGCTTTTATGCACATCAGTAACTAGATGCCATTTTGTATTTAAGCCAGTGGCTTTATTAATGACAACACTAGTCATATGTATTCTTTGCTCTTCTAGAGTAGCTGACTGAGTACCTTCCAACTTAGAAGTCTCATTTTACAGCACTATCTCTTGTTTTATTTATTTTTTTATTGATGTTCAGTGTATAAAAGATTCAGCAGAGATTTACCATTGTATTCTTCTGCATAGTACTAACAAGAGTTAGCTTGAGTGTCACCACTGTTGTCTGTGAAAGATCTTCTACCGGTATTATCTTCTGTTTCTGTGGATGCCCAGCAGGTGCACTTTATGGGTTACTCCACTCCCATCACCAAAGAAAAAAATAAATTTTGTTCTTCTGATTTGACTGTTTAATTTTCGAAGAATAATAGATGCATCTTAGACTGCCCAAGATAGACAGCTTTCTATCTTGGGCAATCTTGCTAAAAGTCTAGTCATGTAATGGCATCTCTCTTTCAGATAATATTGCTCTCAGTTTCTCAAACACACTCAAAGTCCCTGGTGAAGTTAAGCTCACCGGAAAGGAATATTTTTTAACACTTTAACAAAAAGTGTAAGAAATCAGACACACTGAATCACTATACTATTACTTTTCTGTAGCCTTTGTGATTTTTGTGCATGTTTCTTCTTTTGCTAAAGGTCCAGTACTTTTTAAGATCATGTATGGAAATGTATATCAATAGTTAGCATAATATGAGAAAAAATTATTAATAATGGCAACTGGAATCTATGGATGTAAGAATCATTTGGGCCAAATGGTTGTAATCTTTCTTATACAATTCAACCTATCAGCCTATCTCAGATAGTGTGGTCAGTTTAGCATGGTCAGAAACTTTGAACATGCTGCAGTCATTCCTATAGATGAGGGCAACTGAACCTGCTCCTTTTTACATGCAAAACTACTCTGCTTCCCAGTATGTACTTTACAGAATTGTCAGACCTCAGCTGCTGCTCAAAAGTCCACAAAGTCAGATCTAAACTCCAGTTCCAAACTAACAGCTCATCCCCTTCTAGAAATATGTTAATCACCTTTCAAAATCCATTACCATATTTGTAAAGCAAAATATAATGGATTATTTTGCTTGGCACAGGTGGCTATTTTCTTATTAGCAATCTGTCAGCTACTTGGGTTCTCAAAAATGTGAACTACATTTTACAAAAGTCAGGATAATAAAAAGGAAAATTACATAAACATTGCATTTCCTAAAATTTAATTGATGGACAGGATTTCCTAACAAATATACTGAGTTTTTTAAAAATTGAATATTCTTTTTAAAAAATAGATCTGCAACAATTTGTAATTGCTATGTATGGAGATTCCTTGACTTTAACAGAGCAGTTCTCAACCTTTTAATGCTGGTGTCCGGGTCATGCTCCCTCAGACAACTTTGGGGCTGGATGGCCTTTTTGCTCTTTCTCCACTACATGGCACATTATGGTGTGGTGTAGGTGGTGGGAGAGCACATGAAATGGCACCTTGGGTTGCATCCGGCCTGCAGCCTGCAGGTTGAGAACCCCTACTTTAACACATCCACTCCTAAACATTGTCCAGTGTTATGTTTACCTGAAAGAACCCTGGTAACTGTTCTTTATGAGATCTCCCAATTTCAGCAATTTTGTTCTGATACACCCTCCCTTTGCTGTGTCAAAATGAGCTGTTTTCTTGCTTAACTAATTAATTATTCTCACCAATAAGCAGATGTTCTCTGGGTTCAGGCAGCCAGCAAATTATAATTGTTATTATTTCAAGATGAAACTGACTTCATGTTCAATTTGGGATGCAACTTTCAAACTCAAGAGGAAAAAAGCTATTATGTGACTGAGAGATGATCTAATTTAAAGTGTGTTTTTTAATGCTTCCCTCAGTTCAAATGTTAATCTGTAGGAATTCGTCAGATTCTGTTATTTTCCAGAATTCCACTGCATGGAAAAATAATGTGAAGTGAAATCCTAAACAAGGAATAGCTAGTCTCATAAATTCATGTCATGCTGTAGGTTACCAAAGTGAGCAGACATATAAATCTTAGATATAAAAAGTTTTAGGGCTCCCTCCAGTGCCATCTACACACTTGTTATGAAGAAGGGACCAAACATAACAAAGTAAGAACGGCCTTGTTGGATGAAAGATGGAGCCTATCTACTCCAGGGTCCTGTTTAGAAAGCAGAGCAGTGCAACCGATTCAGCCAAATTCCAAACTAAATTAAAACAAATTGGCATTCATACCAGCAACCTCTGCCATTACTTTCAAATAGCCGAAGTATGTATTCTTCCTGCTTCTCTGCCTGTGGACATCTCTGTGGATAAAACAGTATTAATTGGCAAGATTTAGCAAATTTTTAAAAAGCAGTTTAACCTCCCCCCCCCCCCGGCCATCCAAACTCTTTAAAGAACAGTATATGTTACAGGTGCTTAGAACAAAAATCTTTTGTACAACCTACCTGCAATTGAGTGCATTTATTACTCTTTTAATGGTCCACTAAGTTATTAGTTTGATTCAGCTGTACCCAGATCCAAATAAATGTAGATCAATAAGACATCTTCTAGAAGGATCTTAGGTTCTCTACTACTTGTTCTTAATAGCAAGAATTTAAGCTATTTGTCTCCTATGGCTAGGGATCTCTAGATCAACCTATAGTCAGTGATGGGATATCAATTTTTTTACTACCACGCCATGATGTCACGGACGTCATGGGCGTGGCCAATGTCATGGGCAGAGCTGACATCATGACATCATGATGTTGTGGGTGGGGCCTTAAAAATAAATAATAATTTAAAAAATAAAATAAAATAAATAGATGCACACACACCCTCAACCCACCCACCCACAACACAAACCCATAAATAAATTAAAGAAATAAAATTAATAAAGACATAAAATAAAAATGAAATAAAAATACACCCACCCACCCACCCCAAACACAAATCCCTCACTTACCCCTGGGAGGGCTCGGCGGCAGCGGACGGCCCGGGCAGGCCAGGCCTCAACTGGTGCCACCTTCCCAGGCCGCCGCCGCCACCATCACCACCGCTACCATCGTCATCGCCACTGCCATTACCGCCACTGCCATCACCGCTGCTATCACTGGATCCGAATGCGGGATTACGGGTTGTTTCTGTACGGTTTTTAACTTTGATAACTTTTTTAACTCTTGTGGATTTCTTATTGATATAGATCATTTTATGTTTTTATTTCTTGTAAGCCGCTCAGAGTCATTAAATAAATAAATAATAAATAAATAAATGAAATTCTCACCAGGCTGCATGGACCAGATACGTACAGCCTGAGTAGCTGGCCTGCCATCTCCATGTAAAGGACCTTGTAAGGGAAGAAAAGAAAGGTGGGATCATTTAATGCAGTAACTTCAATGGAGCTGAATACAAAACAGATTTGACTTTTAAGAGTTAAACACTCAAAGCCCTCTGCATGGAAGGACAGATTTGTCAGCTTCACTTTCACTTCTCCCACATTCAATTTATTTAGATCTCAAGTTCTTTCTAACTCATTTATGTGCCAGCTTTGGTGAGTTCTTTTAGAAATGGGAGAGACAATTGACATTTTCACTCATTTTTAGGCACTGCACTTTAAATGCTGTAGCTTGGAGCCAGGCTTTCTCTCCTGCAACTCCTGCTCAGAGCAGAGGGCTCTTGGAGGTGAACCTCTTGCCACCAGCAGAATCAACCTCAGTGGAATTGTAGCTAGAATGCTCCAGGTGGCAAATGCAATGACATCAATGACATATTTACACTTGGGTTAACTCCAATGGCGTGAATTTCATACAGTGCTTGAATTTATACATGTATGAACTTAGCTTGTGCATTTGCCTATATCACATAATTAGTATGTACTAGCAAACACCTCTGCTGACCTCTTAACTTGAGGTGACTCATCACTAAAATGTACACCTGTAGGAATTGTGCCTATAGGCAGTGGTGGGCTCCAAAAAAATTACTACCATGCTGTGTGTGTAGTATGGGGGCGTGGCCAGGGGGAAAGTCCTGGGTTGCACCCAAAATAGGACTACTTTATTTCAAAACATGGATGGACAGGGCCAGACAGAATTTCTGCTACCGGTTCTGACGAACTGGTGCAAACCTGCTGGTGCCCACCATTGCCTATAGGTGTAACTTAACAGGCTTCTGGCCAATCTAGGAATCCATTCTAAATGATTTGCTGTGAGATCCACATTTCATCAAAGGTTCATGCCACAGTAAATCTGATAGTCTTTAAGGCAATTGTCTTCTGCTTTCTGAAAGGGACTAAATGTGGGGTGGGCAACACAATATGAGTGGTCTTCATAGGTGGTAGATACCTTCTTAACAGAACAAGAAAACAAACAGAAAAACCCTAACCCTAGCTCTTGAATGTTATGAACAGAGAAAGATCCGGCTTTGGAAATTGAATCCCATCTGTTTGAAGTCTTTTGATATGAGGGTGGACAAACTGCGGGTTGGGGAGACAAATTTAGTGGATGCAAGGAATATCTAAAGTGCCATTTCCAGCCATTAAAAAAGTAATGAGGATGCATCCAAACAGAAACTTCCCCTTTTTTTTAAATTTGTAGGATTTAGGGAAACCCCAAGGCCTAGAGAAATAAATTTCTGCTCTTTGAAACCTCCGGGAATAGAGAATATTATTTTCTGCTTTTAAAAAAAGTTTGCTTGGGGCCATGAAGCGCACAGAGCCAACACTTTGTTAAAACTCGCATGAGGAAAAAACAAAAGGCTTTAGAGAAAGGGCAGCTGGGGAAAAGGATAATTGGTAGAAGGCAAACTATTGTGCAGCAATTGCTGTTGCTCCAATGATTGAAGGACTAGGTGGGGGACCCTGTAAATTCAAACTGAGATATCTTTGCAGAGAAAAGATGGAGAGCTGCTGCTAGCAGATGGGAAACACTTCAGGTTATGATCAAAATGTGACAATGCAAATGTTGTGACAAGAGGGAGACAATTAAAGGAAGAGTTGTGGCCATGCTCTTGAAGAAGGAAGACAATGTAGGAAGGCAGTGAAGAGAATGAAAATTATTTTGAGGGAAGGGAAGACTTGCAGAGATTTATGGAGTCATATATCTTTATAGTTAATGTACCTTAAACTGATCAAAATTCTTCTCCAAGCATTTGAGCAGTGTGAGATGCTTTTGTTAGGGCATAGGAACAGATAAATAGGATTGAGTAGATGTGTACTTTCCCAAATCCATTTCATCACCTGTTTGGACTGCAGTTAGAGGAAGGCTTTGGAGGGAATTGATTTGCTATTCAGAAACATTTTTTTAAAAGCAAGTGTAGGAGCTTTTAGATAGGGATACCTTTGTCTTGTCCTTTATTCAAGTTAGGGGTGTAAATATTTGTTTGTCTCATTTCTCTTTCTGAGATAAGTGGCTGAAATTTAATGTAGCAAGTCATCCCAAAGTAGACCCATTGAATCAGTGGGGATTTTGTGAGTTAGTTTCTTGCATAAGATTTATTGATTTAAATTATTATTATTATTATTAGTTCAAATTTATATTGCCATCCACTCGCCGTGGCGACTCAGGGCGGCTTACAGACAATGCATTACATTACATTACAATACAATATGTTGGGGTGGGTACAGGGGGAGGGGCGGCAAGGTCCTCATCCTGCCCTGGCTTCTTCTTCCCCTGGCAGTTTTCCTTGTTTCATAATTTATATTTATATTTATATTTATATTTATATTTATATTTATATTTATATTTATATTTATATTTATATTTATATTTATATTTATATTTATATTTATCTCTCATCATCTCAAGAGAGCTCACAACCCCAGTGAGGTTGATCAGTTGGAGAGATCCAAGATCACCCTGTAGACTTGATTCCCCCCCCCCGCCCACAACAATAGTATAACTTCCAAATACAGTAATATCTCAGATAATGACTGCATCGTATAACGCTAAAATCGGAGAAAGATGCAAAATTTCTTGAAATTTTGCATCAGATAACAATCTGTTAGCATTATCCAATGCAGTCGTTAGTAGCAGCAGGGTGGCTGGAAAACTGAACGGGGTTCTCCATTTGGCTTCCCATCCACCCTTTTCTGAAAGAAAAGGAACTTGTACCAATGCTCTTTAGGGCTACTTATATTGTTATAATATTATCCTGATATTGTTTAGTTTCTTCTTTTGTAATTTTTGTGTAAACAGGACTGATATTTTGAATTTTTGATTGTTGCTTTTTATTGTTGCTTATTGAATTTTGATTCTGTAATTATTTATATTATAGTATCTTTGCTTTATTTCTTAGGATGTCTTGATGTTTTGTAATTGCAATTGCTATTGTAGATATATGTGATATTTGTAACTTATCTGTAATTATTATTATGCTATGGAATGTGGTATGTAATTGTAACTGTTTCTTCTGTAAGCCGCCCAGAGTCGCTCTGCGAGTGGGGCGGCATATAAGTCGAAAATACAAATACAAATACACCCTGCAGCTGCATAGGCAGGGGTGGGATGGCTGGATAGCTGACGGGGGACTCCCCCGTCGGCTTCCCCAGTCACCCCACAGCTGCGGAGGCAGGGGTGGGTGGCTAGGGAAGCTGACGGGAGTCCCTGTGGGCTTCCCCAGCCTCCCCGCAGCTGTGGATTGGGTCCCCCGACCCCCACCCTCCAGCCAGCAGGAGGGTCAGAAAGCCCAAAATGGGCGGAAAAAAACCATCCATTTTTTCACCCATTTGAGGCTCTCTGCCCCCCCTGCTGGCTCCGGGGAGGTCGGGGGACCCAATCCAAGCTGTTTCTGGAGTTCCCCCACCTCCCCAGCCAGTGCAGCAAGCCAAAACCTCTTCTTCTTTGCTTCCTCTTTTACTCCATCGGGCATCTAGGGGAAATTCCCTTCAGTTTTGTTAAGGTCAGCAGGTTCAAAATTTGATGTCTTATACAAGGTCCTTATGGCTGCATCTAGGCACTACATTCCCCATACATTTTATCTTGGAATGTAAATCCTTATCTTAACTTTGGCTGCAAGTTGAGCAAAATTGCTCTTATAAAACAGGTTACAGAAGGAAGGTCTTAACAGAAATAACACAGACGAAATGGTGTCAGCTTCTGATTTCTTGTATGGATGGTTAAGTACTGCAAATATCAATCAGATGCATTGTTTTAAACAGTCAGTCTATCTGTGCTTTCTCTCTCTGTGTTCTTTACATGTGAAAATGAAAAGCCACTCTTTTTCTACAAAGACATTTCTTGTTACTAATGACAGGGACTTTGGGGGGGGGGAGTATTTGTTGTCTTGTTTCTTCTCAGATGATAGGAACCCCTGCCCTAAAGACAGAGCATGTCCACAGAATCATGAACTGAGTCAGACTACCTGAGCCACATAGACAAGGTCGACAAATGGAGTTTCTCCAGTACAGTGTTCCAGTTGATTACAGTAAGGTTCAGAGTGCCAGTCCTGGGCCTCTTGTCCATGCTAGAAGATAATTGGATTCCATTTAAATTATTTATAGCATATAACAAAAGGAGCAGCTCTTCTTTTGTCAAAGGGGGATGCCTTCATATTACCCAGCTCTGGAGAAATTAAAAACAGGTTAATCACACGGTTCATTGATACAAATCACAAATGGAGTCAATGCAGCAAATGGAGTCAATGCAGGCTGTGTAGACTGGCTGCATAGAGGCACAGGTTCAAGGGAAGAAAGTTGGAGAAGGCTGTGTGTTGTCATATTGTCCTTTCTATAGCTACTGTACATTAATGCCATTTCCAAAGTGTCAATAGTCTTGTTCTTATTCTCTCTCATTCTCTTCTGTCATCTCTGGGTATATGCAACACATTGTAGCTCAAATTTATTATTAAAATCCCACTTCATTTCCCCCCTTAAAGCCTATAGGAATAGGAGCAGTTCAGTGGTAAAAAAAAGACCTATTGTACTTTCTGTTACTTAAATATTTATCTCCATCTCAAACAATATATTTTTTTAGCAATACTGCACAGACAATAGTTTTAGGAAGTGTTAACAATTTTAAATAATCATAAGACAATCCTCAAGTACAAAGCAAGTTCCTTAATTGGCCATGACTATGATAGGAAGATTACTTTGACAGAATGTTCTCTATGTTTCAATGTGCCAAACTGGCATGCATTTATAAATGAAATCAGGGTTCAACTAGGAAATGTATTTTGACCAGAGCGAGAGAAGAGTGAGTTTCAGTTAAGTCTAGTGGATGGAGATATGTGGTGTGGTGTGATGTGAAGAGAATACTTAATAAAACCATTCAGGGAAAGTTAATAAGGTACAATTATTACAATACAAAACAGCACTATCAACCTGCATGGTATGCTTTGTAAATGTTGAATTGTGTTGCAGATAAAGTGTTCTGTTTCCTGTTAAATGCTACCAGAATCTATTTAGTGAAAGGAAGATGGTAGAATCCAGTTCTACATCTATAAAGCCAAGCTCATGCAATCCTATCTTTCAATGAAGTTCCTGTATTCCCTTTAGGAAATGGCAATTTTGAGAGAATTAATAAAATGGGTCATAGGAGCTCAAAGAAATAAAAATGTGGTAAAAGCATATACAGTACTGTTAAGCATATTTCCCTACATACCCAATGTGGTCTAACATATTTCCCTCCTTGTGCCCAATCGACACTAAGGAGATTTATGTCTGGGTTACTCACACTTGTGTGTTGATTACAATGAATATGTTGATTATATTTATGCAGTTGACGCCACATCTGACTTACTTCTGATAGTTTTCATAAGAACATCCTTCATCTTTTATGTGCAGTAAATTCCAAACGTGTTAATATATATCACACATGACCTATTGCCAGATTTCATTCACTAGTTTCCCCCCTCCCCATTCATAACTTTGAAAGATGGGACTCTGTATTCAGCTCTTGCCATGCTTCTCTGATTTCTGTTCTCACCTATGTGAAATCACACTGTGATTCCATGCAACCAGTGGTAATGAATTTTGTTTTATTGTCCAACATTAGCATGTGCTGAAAGACCTTGATGATTCAGGGTCCAGTGATGTTGCGGTAGCTCTATTTGCTGAATAATGCATTAAATTAAATAATACCTTGCAGCAGATTGATCCATGTTAAGTTGATTGCAGAAAGATGCCAATTGGTTTATCTGAGATCTGTATAATAAAAGTTTAGCAGCATGAATGATGTCCTTGGTTCAAATTATTTAGTAACAAGATAGATATTGCTGGGAGATTTCATTTTAATCATCAAAGCTTTTAAAGTAAGTTTCATGGTTGATAAAGGAAGACAAACAGAGAGAAAGACAGAAAGAAGTAACTAAATCAGTGGTTCCCAAAGTGGGGCACACAAGCCACAGGGGGATTTCAATTCCCAGAAGCCTCAGTCAGTACATTGACTGATCAGTGCTTTGCGAATTTGACTTAGGCTTCTGGGAATTGAAGCCCAAAAATCAAAAGTTGGGAAACACTACAGGAATTCAGCTATGTCAAACAATAAAATGACTTGAGCCTTTGGTGTGTTACCTTGCCTTTAGCAATGAAACATATTTTCCTCTACATATTTAATGATGGAAAAAGAATTCCATATCAGCTGAGTTTTAAAAATGAATTTATCCAATTCATATTCTGCATGACCATTGGTAAAAAAAGTATGTGAATTTTTCATGCTCCTACCATTAGTTAGCATCTGCAAGCATCAGATTCTTTTTTGCCTATTTTTTTCAAAAAATATTTTTTTCTAATAGGAAATATATTAAATGTTAAGATATAGTAAGAGCACACTTTTTTTTAAAAAAACAACAACCCTGTTTACTAGTGTGTAACAATAGGCAAAACCATGTCAAAATACACACACATGACATTACCGGGAGGGAAACAAAAAATAAAGTTATCAACCTAAAGCAAAACAATGATGAAAATGCAGGAGGGCTACAGAGAAACATTACAAGATTGAGATTTCCAAATCCTGATTGATACTACATTCATTATTCTTTTTCAGTATTTTCTATAATTAGAATGCAAAAGCAATCATTTCAATGCAACATAGCTTTGGCTGAATTTTATAACTAAGTAATAATGATGCGGGTATCTAACTACATATTGCTAAATAAAAAAGGCAGTTGGTCTAGAATTTCACTTCCTTAAGAATATACTTTGCAGAACTTAAATGACTGGAATCCTGCTGCTTAGTGTAGTGAATTACACTAAAGTAACAGTGTTCTGTGCACTCTGGTGTCTAGGCATGCCTGCTACATGTCCATGGAAACATCTGCAGATGCAGACAGTGCTGGCTCTTTGGCTGTAAACAGAGATGAGCACTGAGCCCTAGAGTTGGATACGACTGGCTTTTGAACAAGGGGTGATCTTTACCTTTTACCTTTACCTAATGTGACTTACTACACTAAGCAGTAGGTTTCAGCCATTGGGTCAACTTGCAAGTATTTCACCAATAGCACTCGTATCAAGTTGAGTGGACCCCAAGGGAGCATATATAGATATTCCTATACTAACTAACCCTAGATCCTGCTTAGATCCAAACCTCCTTAGCCTCACCAAAGGGCCTAACAAATTGTATCTTCAAAATTTCTCTGTTAGAGCTGATTCACACAGATGACAATAGCTATGCAAGTGCAAATTAACATGTGTCATACAGGTGGGGCTGTATGCCAAATCCTACATTTCAGTGCAGAGTTACCTCATGAATCTGAATCTGAACAAAGAAGCAATTTCCTCACAAACTATGTTTTTAAAGTTTGTGATGCATTTGGGCAAGGGGAGCAGCAAACCCTTCCCCAACAACAATGTGAACGTTTTTTAAATGCACATGTGCACACAAAAACACAGAGAGATATTTTATTCATTGGGAGTTGAGAAAGTGTTACAGTTGTACCTCGTTTAAGAGCATAATGTGTTCCACCAGATTGCTCTTTAAGCAAGTTTGCTCTTTAAGCAAAACACCATTGGAAGTGACCAATTGTGGTGGGGGGATTGCAAACCCCGATTTATTTGTTAAGTGAGTTTTTGGTTGGTTTTATTTGTTAAGCAAAGCGAACATTCAGAGAAAATTCTGCTCTTTAAGCGAGTTACTCTTTAAGCGAGGTGCTCTTTATGCAAGGTTTGACTGTAGAGTAATACCTTGGATAATGCTAAGACTTGGTTCCACAAGTCTTGGTGTTATCCAATTTTTAGTGTTATCTGATCCATGTTAAAATCCTATGGGATGGATCGGATAATGTTAAAGCTCCATAGAGATACATTGTAACCGCACAGGCTTTAGCGGTTGTTATCCGATCCATCCCATAGGACCTTAACATTATTCGATCCAATTCTCCTCCCCAGATTACTTAACGTTATGCGATTTTAGCGTTATCCGATGTAAACGTTATCCGAGGTATTACTGTACAGTCGTAACTCACTTAAAAAGCATAATGTGTTCCACAGGATTGCTCTTTAAGCGAGTTTGCTCCTTAAGCGAAACACCATTGAAAGTGACCAAATGTGTGTGTGTGGGGGGGGGGGGATTGCAAACCCCGATTTATTTGTTAAGCGAGTTTTTGATTGGTTTTATTTGTTAAGTGAAGCGAATATTCAGAGAAAAGTCTGCTCTTTAAGCGAGTTACTCTTTAAGCGAGACACTCTTTATGCAAGGTTTGACTGTACTTTGAAATGTAACTTACAAAAGAGAGCTCTATATTTAAAATACATTCAAAAATGTAAAAAGCAAGTACATCAGGTAAGAGAGTTTTGTTTTAAACATCTCTCTGACATGATTGTGTTCTTTTTACACCCAGCTTTTAATATTTAGCAGTCTTAAAAGTGCTGGAGTGTTTTTCCTCCCCTGATAAGCTTTTAATATGGGATGCTTTTAAAAAATCACTATGTTTCAGAACAAGATGGGAAATGTCTGGAGTTTTATAATGTCCACAGTCTCAAAAACAGTGTAGTCATTTCTGTTCAAAGATAATAGATAAGTCCTATGAGAGGATTTATCCCTGATTTCATATTTGTTGTGGAGATTTTCTTGCTTGAGAAACTGCTTAGGTCACATAATTGCATGTGTTGGGTTTCCAACCCCCACCTGCCCCCATTTTTGTTTAAATGAAATGTTGGGTTCATATCACTAAAATTTGGGTGCCTTGTCATTTCTGTCAGGGCTTTGCTTTCATTTTTAGCTAATGATCCAGATAATCATTACTTAATACAGTTTAAATCCAAAGCTGGCCCAGATATCTCACATTAAGCATGCACATCCCTAAGCTTTTGAGCCTGGTCACTGGGCTGAAATGAAGAAGGATAAAATCCTCATTTTCAATGTTACACGTCTCTTGTTTCCTAATATGGCATTTCAATCCAAGATGTTCCAGCTCCTCTTAAATCATCTACAAAGAAACACTGAACCCAGATTAGACTCCTGATTGCAAATTATAGATAAATTTAATTCCAATTCCACTTCTGTATGTGTTCATTTTAAAGTCCATTCCAATGTGTTTGGATTTGCACTTCCCCCAGAGATTTCCACATAATTTTATTTATTGGTTTTTTTTTTTTTTGCTTTATATATGTAAACTAACCCCAGGACATTGTCAGTGGGATGAGCATTATAAATTAATCAATAATCTAAGATAGTCATGAGGGCTGGAGGACCGCCTCCAAGCATGTTTTTTTTTTATTTATAAAAAGGTAATAACTGTTTCAAGTAACTAGAAAATGTAGCAGCAGCTTTGGAAAATGGCTGTGTATGTGTACAATTCCCACAGCTCTCTGTACATACAAAAATATGATTCTCCTGTAGTTGTTTTGCTTACAGGGCATTTACAGTGCCATTTTTGTATTTGCAGAGGGAGAAAGAGTTCCTAGCCATTGGAAAATGCCTGTTTATTACCTGTTTTAATAAGAGTTCCTCTTCCCCAAGGCTGGTCTCAGCCTGCCTTGTTCAGTATGTTCAAAGCAGGCTGCAAAACAGGATCTAATTAGATTTGGTATCCATCCAGTTTGGAGCAGAATTAAAAATGTGTTTCCCAATCTTCCCCAACTCTTGTGCAGATCTAAATGTGATTCCCTAGAACAATGTTTCCCAAACTTCTTTTATCGTGGAACCCTAACATTGCTATCTTGTTGGCATCATCAAAAGTCTCTCATGTCTTTCTTCTTCTGGTTTCCTTTCTTAATATTATTTCTAGCTTTCAGTTTTGTTGTGGATGAAACTTTATCGTTAATTTGATGACGATGATGATGATGATGAGGTCATTATCATTATATATTGATTATGTTTGAGTTTCAGTTATTATTATTTTTTATTTAGTCGTATTTGTTCATCGCCCTCCTCCCCGAAGGGACCCAGGGCAATTTACAGCATATCATATCAACCACAACAATTTAAAATCAATTAAAAGACTAAAAAATTAAAAGATTAAAGAAGATTAATTTTTTTAAAAAAATTAAAGAACTAGGTGTAGCAGCTAAAAGGCACTGGGGGTCAAACCAGCCAGCCAGCTGGGGAAATTGATCCATCCATTCCCCAGACCTGACCTGCCAGCCAGGTTTTCACTGCTTTCCTGAAGGACAGCAGCTCAATTTGCAGGCATAGTTCTATTGGGATGAGGTTCCTTAGGGCCAGGGCAAACACAGAGAAGGCCCTCCTTCTAGTTCCAGAGAGGTGCACCTCTCTGGGTGATGGCACAACCAGAGAGTCTCTCCGGTCTGCTCTTTTGGGATGGACATATATTCTTGGGGTGAGGCGGTCTCTTAAGTATCCTGGTCCACTACCATTTAGGGCTTTAAAGGTAATAACCAGCACCTTGAATTGCACCTGGAGGCAAACTGGAAGCCAGTGCAGCTCCCTCAGAAGTGGTGAGGCACGGGCATAACGCCCGCACCCCAACACTACTCATGCAGCCACATTCTGGACCAGCTGTAGCCTCCGAATGATCACCAAGGGCAGCCCCATGTAGGGAACATTACAATAATCAAGTCTGGAGGGGACTAAGGCATGTGTGACCATGAGCAAGGAGTCCCGGTCTATGAACAGCCGTAACTGGTGGATCACACAAAGTTGTGCAAAGGCCCTCCTTGCCACGACTGCAACCTGCTCTTTGAGCAATAGTTGCTTAATCATGTACCATGTAGGGTTAATTAATTTCCTGCTGTTCTTCTCATGGGATTGATGGAGGGGAAGGAGGAGAGGTTGGCCAAGCAGATGGGGAGTAGACACTCTGCTTCATTGGAAGCCGTTCACAAAAGTGGACTGAACTGTGGCAGTCTATCCTCTCTGAGGATCTGCCCCATGAGAGCAAATGAAGAAGTGACAAATGAGAGAAATAACCTGTGAGTTTAGGAGAGCAAACTGGTAATTCAAGGAAAAGAGCCAGAGCACTTAGTTATTTTTTAAAAACCAACTTAATATAGCAAACTCAAGTCAATGCATGACAGAGAATCTGAGACACAGAACTGAACTGAGCATGCAAAAAGAAACAGAAAAGAAGCAACATAACTATAAATATAGGTCCTTATTGTATATATATAGCCAAGCAATTATGCATGCATAACCTTTCATGTAGGGATGCAACCAAACGCTCTAATCAAATCCCACCCTTCTTGGTTACTTCTTCCTGGCACGTACGCTTAAGGAAAGGATCTGCCTTCTAGTGCCAGTGCTGCTTTAGTTTCAGACCAAGCAACAGATTCCTGTTAGGTGAAACATCTGCTTCCCCCCCCCCAAAAAAAAAAAAAAAGTCTTGTGATTTCTACTCTTCTGATGTGGGTGTCAGTGCCTGCCTCCCCCACCTCGGAAGATGAGGAGTAAGTCTAGAAAGGGGAAGATTCAACAGTGAAGGAAGAAGAGGTTTAACTATTTCTAAAGGTATAGGTGTAGCTATAACTTTTTAAAACTGGAAGGGTAAGAAATTTTAAGATGAAAATGTGTCCAAATTTTTTATCTTGTAGAGGACTATAATTAAAAGTAATGGTCTCGCTTGCTTGAAAGCCAGTCAATCAATCAAACTTTATTGCAGTCGATGACCAGTGCAGTAAAAAAGGGTTTAAATGCATGAAATACCATCAAAATGCACCCCCGTAAACACATTCATATTGAAAATTAGTCATGTCCAGCTCTAGGGGGCGGTGCTCATCTCCGTTTACAGCCAAAGAACCAGTGCTACAGACATTTCTGTGGTCAGGTAGCAGGCATGACTAGATACCAGAACGCACAGAACGTTGTTATCTTTTCTGCCAAAGCAGTACCTATTTATCTATTTGCTGTGTCTTGATTTTGAACTGCTAGCTTGACAGGAGCTTAGACAGCTGATGGGAGCTCACTCTGTCATGCAGTACTCAGGTCTTTAACTGCTGACTTGTAGACCTTCTGGTCGTCAAGTTCAGTGTCTTAGTCGCTAAGCCACTGCAACCCCAGGACTGTAATTTGGATGTTTCAAATAAACATGTCAATGTTTCATTGGAACAAGATTGGGATCTATCATGTTTGTGAACCATCTATTTCATCAGCACCCACTTTTGAAGCTAGCATTAAGCTAGTCTTGTACTCAGGAAATGCAAGTGAGAATGGTTGCTATTCATGAGAACTCTCCATCAATTTCACCTTTTCTTGTGATGCAAAATTACTAACAGATGCTGAATGTATCATAAGAATATCCATTCCATGCAGTCTGATCAAGTGCTGTGCTACTAATCTAAACCTTTTGTTGTATGAGCTTATCTATAGAATGGTGTGTATTAATCCTTTTTCTGTGCAAAGACCAAGCTTCTTAAGCCAAAGATTTCCTAGAAATGAATGTCATTTCTGATCTGATTAGTAAGGCTAGATAGGAAAATTGCACATAACTTATTAAATGTGGGTTTTTTGATCAAATGTTCTTCTTCCTTAAAAATAGAACGCAGATTTAAACAGTGTTGAGGACAGACAATTTTTTATCTTGTTGGGTCCTATTCCTACATATTTTTGTCAGCACAGGTCATTCTCATATAAAGAAGGGGAGTCCTTATCACAGCCACCCCTGGTTTAGCTCAGTTTTCTGCAAAATCAGCTATTTTCCCCTCAAATCAATTACCAAAACTTCCATTGTAGCAGCGTGACACACAAACACATAGAGGAAGTAATTTTTAGCCACACAGGACATCTTTACTTGGAAGTAAACTCTATTGAATGCAACAGGATTTATGTCTGTGTATAAATGTGTAGAATTGTACTATTTATTCTGCTGAATGCTTAATGCATCACATTTTTCTTTCCTTTCATCACAGAGCTTTAATGTGTGTCTTTCCTCCTTTTTCTCATTGGTACAGAAATCTTAAATGGAGGAGTCTACGTTGGTCAGAACAAATTTCTCTGCTATGCAGATACTATTCAGTGGGAAGATATTGTTCGCAATCCTTTGGCTTCCAACTTCTCTGTACTTCCAAAAGACAGCAGTGCAGATTGTAAGTACTGCCTCTTTTTTGTTCATCCTACAATTTTGTCGTCACATTAGCTAAAGTCCTATTGTACAGTTATGCAAAAAGTGTAACATTTAGTGGTGAGGCCATAAATTAGGAAACCCCTGTAGACATTATCACTTCAATACTGGATCAGTACGGGATAATAACTATAGAGGTACCATATCTTAAATTATACCAATTTGCTGCTTCAAATTAGGCTTTATTGCATAACTGCAGCAGGATTTGGGTATTGACTCAGATTCAAGTGTACTTGTTCTTTCCCCTGTAGTAGGATTTGTGTCATGTATTGTGCTTCTGCAACATTCTTGTGTTAAGTTAAATTGTGATTTAGCTAATCCAAATATTTATCTCTGCTTCCAGGTTTATTTTACTTTACTTTCTTTGTATATTTACTTCCTGACAACTTGACCAAGATAGCCTTTCATGTAGTTTTTTTTAGAGGGAAGCAAAAATAGAAAAGTCCCAAATTGGGGGAAAATAAATTTAGGCATAAACTTCAATTTTCTTCTTCTTTCATATCTAAGCCAGACATGCAACTGCCAAAATGAAGCCACCTTTTGGTGATTTCATTTTGTAGTTCCTTTTGCCCAATCAAGTGTGAGAAAGATTAGCCAGCATAAGGTGGCCATTGGCTGGGATACGCCCGATTGTGGTTCAGAAATACCACAATCTTCGAGGAGGCTCTTTCTGTGAACCCCATAAATTTCAATGAATGATTGTTTGCATTGCTTAACACTTCATGTTTACCTTCAAAAACTGTCTCAGACCCCTCCAGAACAGACTTTTAGCTTTGGAAAATAAATAAAGAAAGATTACAATTTTATTGTTTGAGGCTGCCCAGGTCAGTGGTGAAAAATTACAGGGGACAGAGAGAGAGAGAGAGAGAGAGAACCTTCTTCAATTTTCCAATTGGAAAGGTGCATTGTACTGGGAGTAAATTACATACCCATACCTGTTGTTTTTGCTCAGGTAGTTCTCAGTGACAGAGTCAGGCTTTTCTTTTAATTGCGACGGTAATGCTATAAAATGTTGTTGCCTTTGTTATCAAAGTCAGGATGCTTTCCTAAAAAGCAAACCATTTCTCATACACCATGGGAAGCTCTGTGAAATGGTTCAATCTGTACAACAAAGAGAGCAAGACTTCAGAGACATCACAGAATATGCATTTCCCCCCCCCCCCAAATTTTGTCAAAAGTCTATTTAGATTTGCCATGCAAGTTTTCAAATGTGAGCAATTAGCTAGCTATATACCAAATGAAGAGGCTGGGAAGAAGAAAGTATTTGTGTACAATCACTCAAAGAAAAAACAGTGTCTTATTACTACCTGTCAAGATTTGGGGGAGGGAGAGGAGGGGAGCCAGATGTTGCTACTAACATTACAAAACCGCTTAATGTAGAGTTTTGCTGTGTGCTAATTTATGAAGATTTTGGATGGGAGAGAGGAAAGAAATGACAGAGCGACCAAAACTGCAGATCAATCAGGATGGACCACAGTTTTGTTTTCTGTAGGCAAACAACTTTCCTTCTTAACACTTTGCCTGTGTTGCACTTTCAGGGCAATCAGAATCCAGCTTTAGGTAAATATTTTTAATTAAAATGATATCTCTGTCTGCCTTAATAGACAGAAGTTGATTGTAAATCTATCCTCTGGGAAATACTTTTGCCCCAGTTCTCCTTGTGGCATGGTTTAAAATCAAGAGGTGAGAAAGGAAGATTTTTTTAAAAAAACCAATGACCTACGATTCCCAAAATATTGCAGGCAGGCAGTATGGTGATGATGATTAGAAGGGGCATTCTGGAAACTGTAGTCTAAATTAGTACCCTTACCATTAATAGTTAAGAGCTGAACTCCAGTTAATTGGTAACTCTCCATTGAAATCCTGCTTCTGTACCACAAACTGACCAGGCAGCCTAAGACAACCTCTTTTTGGTGCATTTTGATTAGCAAAATGTCCTAAATTTGTATCAGTTTTGCCAGGTTTGGAATCTATACAAATCCAAGGAATATACGATGCACAGCTGGAGCGAGAATTATCTTGCTCAAATACAGTTTATTTTAAAACAACTGGCAGGGAATGTTTACTTTGTACCAATTCCTAAACCATTGTATTTTTCTGTGTGCACATCTGTGTCTGTGCATATTGTGTATTGTTCCTCTTGCCCCATAAAGACTGCAGGATTCTCCTTAGCCTGAAAATGTTTTCCTCCCACCCCCAATTCCTTATTGTTATAGCGCTACAGCAGTTGGGCGGTCAGCTGTCATGGCAAAGAATTGTTGTAAAGCTATAAGGGTAAAATATAATTAAAAGGTTGGTACATGTGTAGGGCGTGGAGCATTGGCAATGGGAGCTGTGCCCAAATAGCTCTGAAGCATTATAATTAAGTAGATGGATAGATAGATAAGGGAAAAACCTCTACAGCAGGGGTTCCCATCATTCCAAGCTGAGGCTCGGGTCACGCTCTCTCAGTCAGCTTCGAGGGCTGGATGGCCATTTTGCCCTGCTTGTACAAGGTGACCATTTTGTCCCAACAGCTTCAAAGGGGATGGTCATTTTATTTCTCGAATGCCCTTGCAGGGGGGCACATGAAATGGTGCCACAGGACTTAGGTTGGGAACCCCTGCTCTACAGGGTCCCAGAGGGGCAGTGGAAATCAGGAGAATATTTTGCAGTGGTAACTGCAAGGTTAAAAAGAAAATGTTCAGCCAGGATTCCCAAAGGATGCAGAAACCAGGACAGGCACCATGACTTGAATAACGATTCTTTTAATAGTCAAGATGCAGCCTTGCTCTCCCTCTCACATCTCCAATGTAATAAAAAACATTGACCTGGGAATACATAAGACTGCTGCTAGGATTACACAACAGTGCACGGGGTGTGGGTATTATCACTGTAAATCTAATGTATAAAATATAAATGCTCACTGTTTTTGTTTTCCTCCTCCTCCTCTGACAACATCCGGCTCTAAAACGTCAACTGCAAGACATTATATTAGAAAGATTATGCAGTAAGTGTGTGGTGTTGTCAAAAATCATAGAGGATGAGAGGTGTGAGAGAAAGAGGCAATGCCACACCATATGAAACAGTCTAATTTGTTATTATAGTCAGCTAATGGACATATTGGATTTTTTAAAGCTCCTGCGTGGTTTCGCAGCACACCTCCCATTGGAAATCAATGGAACGTGTGATCTTAACTTACTTTCTCTATTTGAGATAATCTTGCCCTCAGAGTTTGGCATCCCAATTTGAGCTCCTCCCGATTACTCAGATCAGTGGTTAGTGCTGCAGCAGCTCTATCTGAGTGAACAAGCTTAACTTCTGGGATACAAACACCAATTGTTCCCTTTGGATTCCTGTCTCTCTAGTCTCTTTGGAATCAAATAAGCACATGGGGGATGAGGCTTGTTTTGTTTACGAGATGAGCTCACGGGAGGAGAAACATTGGCTATCCCGTCCAGCTCTGCAGATGAAACCAAATGTTAGAAAATTGGATTTTAGACGCACACAGAGAATCATTCCATGTCCCTCTAATCTCTCTAGAGCCCTTGTGACACAATGGTGAAGCTGTTGTACTATAGCCAAAACTCAGCTCATGATCTGAGTTTGATCACAATCCTTCTGAAGTCAAGAAAATGAATACCCAGTGTGTTGGGAGAAAACTGCTAATTACCATGTGAACTGTCCAGAGAGTGCACTAAATGCTATGGGGAAGTACATAAGCATTATTGCTATATGTAGGAGGAGGTCCCTGTATGTATGTATGTATGTATGTATGTATGTATGTATGTATGTATGTATGTATGTATTGTTCGACTTTTATGCCGCCCCACTCGCCTATAGCGACTCTGGGCGGCTCACAGCAAAACAATGTTTCATAACTACAAGTATTATATCACAAAAATCACATATGAAAAGTACATCAAAAACATTACAAGAAATCCCCCGTCCCGATTACAAAATTAAAAATTCATAAACATGCTTTTCCCAAGACTTTCCTCTCACAAAATCTCCTTATCCCAGATGGAAATTCCTGAACAAGACTTCGATACATCTGTCAGAATGTCTACTTAGATATAGGTGTAGGTACTGTACTGGTATTTTAAGGGGCTGTGGTGGCTTAGTGGTTAAGACAATGAACTTGATGGTTGGAAGGTCAGTAGGTCAGCAGTTCATGACCCAAGTGCTGCATGATGGAGTGAGCACTTGTCTCTGTCCCAACTCCTAACAAACTAGCAGTTCAAAAGCAATAAATTAAAAGTAGATAAATAGGTACTACTTTGTTGTGAAGGTAACAACATTATGTGCACTTTGGCATCTCGTCGTGCCTGCCACATGTCCACAGAAATGTCTGCAGACACAGACAACACTGGCTCTTTGGCCAAAAACAGAGTCAGATACAACTGACTCTTGAACAAGGGCAACCTATACCTTACTAGCAATTTATCTATCCAAATATAAACTTGTGGGAGGAAAGAGCAAGACTTAGTTACTAGAAATAGAGCTAGTGTATTTCTAGCCAATGTGGCTTAGAGAATAGAGTTCTGCTAAGAATTGAGAGTCATGGGTTCAAGTCCACAGCTGGTTGGGAAAATCATGAGATCACATTGGATCAGTCACATTCTTCCTGACCTTCCTTATAAAGGATCAAATGGGTCATATGAAAGCTGTATTTACAGCTTGGAGATCATAGGAGGAAAAGTAATATAGAAATTTGAAAAGGAAATAAAATAAATTCTCTTGGGAGAGATGAACCCTGCACAAGGAGAAACAGCAATTTTTCATCAGATATATGTATCTATTTCACAACAGATTCAGAGATGCCTTGTCCTGTTCTGCTCTAATGAAATGTAAAAGCCATACCATCTTGATTGTTGCTGTTTTTAATTTATGGATGTGGTTAGTGACTTTGTCTGAATGTTTAATGTGACCGGTATCTCATACAGAAAGATTTACATGCTCCAAGAGGAAATATGCATTAGCTTTAATGTGTGATTTGACCCTAGTTATGCTCCTTCCCATAAATCTGTAATTTGGAGCAGAAGCGTAGCTTACCTTGGCGGGGCCCCGTATAAAAATTGTTTGGGGGCCCTTTATATGCGGGGCGGAGCTAACGTCATGACATCATGATGTCGTGGGGGGAGCCAACGTCATGACGTCATGGGCGGGGCCAAAATAAAAATAAAATAAATAAAAAATAAAATAAATAAAATAGAATTAAAATGTAAAAAAAAAAAAAAAACACCCACCCACCCACCCGAAACACAAAAACCTCACTTACCTTAATCCTGGGGCATCTTCTTCCTCCGCCTCTGCTGTCACCGCCGCGCAGCCGCTGCTGCCATCGCACGATCGCTCCCTCGCCGCGCACGGCGAAGGCAAGGGGCGGCTGTGGAAGGCGAGTGGGCGCAGCGAGGCAGCCCTGAGGCCCTCCCCCCGGTCGCCGCGGGGGCTCCCTGGCTGCGCCAGCCCGGGCGGCGCTCTCCACCTTGACGCTGGGGTGGGAGTCCAGTGCTGCAGGACCAGCTCGCGCGCCACGTCCCGCAGGCGGCAGGTGACAGGTTAGCTCCAGGCGCGCGCGGCAGGTCAGCTCCAGGCGCGCTCCAGGTGGCTGCGCCTGGCTGGAGCTGACCTGCCGCCTGGCCTGCGGGACGGGGCGCGCGAGCTGGTCCTGCAGCTGGACTCCCACCCCAGCGTCGAGGTGGAGAGTGCCGCCCGGGCTGGCGCAGCCAGGCAGGGAGCCCCCGCGGCGACCGGGGGGAGGGCATCGGGCTCGGAGTCGGGGCTGCCTCGCTGCGCCCGCTCGCCTCGCCTTCGACAGCCGAGCCGCCCCTTGCCTTCGCCAGCTCAGCTACGGCTCTGCGCGCTGCACCTCGGCCCTCTGACGACCGCCATCGGAGCCGCGCTTAAAAGCTGCGGCTCCGACTCCGACTCTCCGACTCTGGCTTTTTTTTAAAAAAAATTGGAGCCAAAAATGGCTCCAATAAAGTGCGCATGCGCAGAAACTCAATCTGACGCATGCGCAATGCATCAGATTGAGTTTCTCTGCATGCGCAGTAAATTTTTGCTCTTTTTAATTTTTAATTTTATTTTTTGCCGTTGGGGGCCCCCGTAGCCCGGGGCCCCCGTATAATTGATACGGCTGATACGGCGGTAGCTACGCCTCTGATTTGGAGACAAGGACCATGTGGCCCAGTATACACTGCTAGACTGCCATGAGCCTCTTTTCTAGCAGGATCTATGGGTGGATGATCGAGATCTGTGGGTGGATGATCGAGATCTGTGGGGCCATATCATCCCCATTCCTCTTGCAAAGAATAACTATGGGAGGAACCTTTTTGCCGATCTTCTGTGCTTCTGTTTGATGTTCCATGTCAAGCATTTTCCCTCTATTGAAGTCTGTTTCTTGTACACAACCTGTTCGGTTTTGAAAAACAACACCTAATCCTAGCCAAACAAATCACCCACGGAATGTAACAACAGCACATTTCCTCACATTGGCTGAGGGAAAATGAAGTGTGACTAATCCCTTTCTTGAAGTCAATTTTTACCAGCTATATCATTTATAATGCAGCTTTAAATTGCAAACCGCGTACTGAGAAGGTGACAATTGGAACAGTAGATGGTGAATACGTTTTTATGTTGGCGTTATGTTAAATTATATCCTTTTAGGAAGGTACATTCAATTAACATTTTAAAAGTCTGGTTGGGAAAGAAGGAGAAAATCTCTTGCACAGACGGGGGTCTGTACCTGAACCCCAGTCATTGTGACAGGTGTCAGGGTACAATACTAATAAAAGGAACTGTTCTTTCACAAAACAAAGGCACAAATAGCAGAAAGTATCCTATGGAACCAGCTTTTGCATGGAAAATTCCTCACAAAATAAATGTTTTAACAACCGTAAGTGTTTTCTCAGCTGGGGAGTTTATCAAGCCAATGCTGAATGGAGAGACCCTTTGTCCCTTCAAGTTGTTAACAGTTTTAGAGATACACATTTATTGGCATTGCCCACAATTAAATAATATGAATTGAAGGTATAATTTGCCTGAGAAAAATGGCAATTGAAAATCAGGGGGGCGAGAAAAACCGTGAAGAATGTAGCAATGTCAATATTTGTTTCCATTTCATTTATTTCACTCTTTTTTTCTTTTCTTTTTTTGGTAAAGTTTTGCTAGGCGCTAGAGAAGGAAGGGGGAAACCGGAGGCTTGCAATGCGCTAGCATTTTCAGACTTGGAATTTAGTGGCCCCATGAAAGCATTTTATGTGAGAAACAGCAGCAAAAGCTGAAAACGGCTCTCTGTTCTCTAAAGTATCACTTAGTATAAACTACTGACTGAGGAAGCATTCCAGCACCTGAAAAAAATAGGCCCATTCTTTTAAGAGCCTGGCTGTTTCAGAAAAAAAAGCTGAGTTTGGCCAGAACTTTCTGCCATCAAAGGGTGCTATATCGAGGATGAGTGATTTGTTGTCTGCAGGCCACCCATGGCCCCTGTTGGCCATTTGTGAGCTCTGGTAGGTCTCCCCAACACCAAGCACATACCACCACAGGTTGCAAGACTGTTTATTTTTCTGAGGCGAATAGCAGCAGCACATTTTCTCCTACTGCTGTAGATGGGGTGTATATACATTAATGCTCTTTACAGAGATGCTGAGAATCCAAAATCGTTGAATTTAATTTTCTTTGGAAACTTTGGTCCATCAAACCTAGAACCTAGCTTCTGAGGATGGAAAACATTGTATACCAGGGTTTTCCAACCTATGGCCTGTGGGCTGGATCCAGCCCACAGCGCCATTTCATGTGGCCTGTGTCATCACCACCACCGCACTGGAAGCAGAAGTGGACACATTGATGACAACCATAAATGCGCCTGTTTCTGCTTCCAGGGGTGTGGTCCGGCCTGCTCAGCTATCCAGGGGGCATGGTCTGGCCCACGGTGTAAAAAAGTTGGGAAACCCTGGTGTATACTGTGCATTTGTATAGGGGGCACCTTTCCTGTCCTGGATCTATTATTGATTTTGACAAAATTATTCTCAGATGAAGACATATGTAAAAGGAATTCTAAAGTCCCTTGAGATTTCTCACCTCCAGCTGAGAGGAAGACATGAAGTACCTTTTTACCTCAGTGTCTCTGTAATTTGTAGAAAAATGTCAATAGCATTCTTCTCTTTGAGAAGCAAAGACTGAGCTTAAACACAAACACACACACTCTGTCTGTCTCTCTCTCTCACACACACACATGCACGCGCACATACACACATACACATGCGCATACGCATACATGTGTGTGTGCACACACACACAAATACATACCCTGCACAGATTGACCGCTGGATTCTTGATAAAGATACAAACAAACAACTTGGTGCTTCAGATTGTTAAATAAAGCAGCAATTTGCTTGCTTGCTTGCTTGTTTAGCTAACATTATTTATATCCCACCCTTCTTCTCAAGAGATGTTCTGGGCTTGGTCAGCTGACAGAATTATGGGACAGTGTTTTTTGAAAGCCAAAACACCATCAATATTGGCAAGAAGAGTGCTAGCAATGTCATCAATCCCTTCTCATCTGAACGTGTGAGGAGACAAGCAAAGATGTACATCTCTAAGGCTCAAACTCTCACGCGCGTGCGCGCGCGCGCACACACACACACACACACACACACACACACACACACACACACACACACACACACACACACACACACACACACACACACACACACACACACACACACTTGCAATTCATTATCCTTCAGGAAAATGTTGCCTCAAGCAACTAGACAAAGCAGCTTGGTTCCCATTTTTCTGCCAGAAATCCTGAGCAAGGTGCTCAAATGCCAGAGGCAACTGTGTGTACTCTAAGTGAACCCGTCATTGCTTGTGGTTGCCCACATACTTTCCTGCATCACACCTGCTGTGATGATACAGAGCAATATTGTCAGCTTTTCTGGGAGATAGATCACAGATAGCAGGGATAAACAAGCATTTGCACTTCTCCCAAGAATTTTGCAACCACCACCACCCCGCAGTGGCTGTGAGAAAAGTAAGAATCACATATACATGAGGGACATGGTAGGCTTTTGACACTTCTTTTGTGAGCAGTTCAAGCTTGTGCAGAGATACACCATAATCAAAACAAATTTTGGCATGGTGCCTTTTGGGGGTTTTCCCCTACCACCATCCTAAAAAAAATTAAGTGTGATTTGGCTTCCCTCCCTTTTTCCCTCACAGCAATGGCTACATGCCAATAACAGCTAAATGATACCTTGCCTTGCTACACAATACCTCAGCCATGCTCATTGTTTTATCTTTAGTGTGGAATTAGAAGAAGATTGTTACAAGACTGATCATTTCCTTGTCAATGTGCCTTTGATTTTCATGGGTACCTCCTCTGGAAATTTTCTTATGATGACATTCAAGTTTCTCACACATTATTATGTACTTTGTAAAAGAACATTCTTGTGACTAGAGCCTGAAATTCTCTTACATAATTAACCTCCTGGCAATGCAGCATCAAACCTTGATACATTCATAGAGAAGCACCTGCTACCTTTTTTTCTTTTTCTTTAGCATTCACTCCTTTGAGCCACATGAAATGGAAAAGCACCGCTGGACAATCCTACCTGTGTAGTAGGAATGAGAAATAGACTGCTGGTGGAATGCAAAAGAGTTTACTTAGGATAATGATTATATTTTCAGGCTGGTGAGAGAAAAAACAAAATGCATATAAACCCATGCACACATTTTGAAAAAGAAGTGTACAAGTCAAAATAAAAAGCAAACACTTTTGATCAAGGTGAAAAGGCATGCCAAAATGCATGTATTTTTGAAAAATGTACATGCATTTGTGAAGAGGAGGGATGGACTTGTAATGAATTCAGAAAAATTTATCCTGATTAATTAGATTGCAGCAGCTTGCTGTCCAGAGAAATGAAACCTTTCCTTTCAGCATGGCTTGGGGATTTCCCTGTGAGAGCATTACATCACTGGGAAGAGTGCCTCTAGAGGTTTCCTTAGACCTCAAGGAAAGCTTACCCGCATGCCTCAGGGTAGGTTCACCTCCTTTGAACTCCAGAGGTTAGTCACCCAGAAAGAAGCCCCCATCCCCCCCCCCAAAAAAAAAAAAGCTTCGGCACCTTGCCAGGATACATGCAGTGCAAATTCATATGCCGCCTGCACCAGGAGGAACCACATGACCAGCCTCCTCAGCTGTTTGAGGGGGTGTGGTCAGGCCCCTGGCAGGAAAAGTTTTGGTGCCCCTCCAAAAGAGCTTAATGGGTTATAGTTAAGACTGGGATAGATGGTTTGATGTTTCTAATAATTAAAAGTCCATGCAACAAAGTAGCAGGCAAATAGTTTTGCTTTCTTCCTGCAGGAAATTGTTCTGATTCCTGGGTTTTTGTTGAGAATGCCACAAATTATCAAATGCTTTCACTGGATGAGACTAATGTTGTGGTTCTTCATTGCTCTGTGAAAAGATAAGGCAAGCAATATTTTCCCTCCATTGGCCACTTGTATCAGAGCTAACTAGGGCCACAACTAGGGCAGGCCAAATGGGGCGAAGCATCAGAGAACCAAATTTAGAGGGTGCAGCCAAGGCAATGGTCCTGTCTTCTGCTGATCCTCCTTGGAAGTGACATGCTAAAGGCAAACAGTGATGCAGCCCCAAGCTCACCTGCCTGTACTAGGAAATAAAACACCGTGTGGTGCTGTCTCACCAAGCCATGCTCAGTCACTCTGACTGCAATCCCTGGAAGCCAAAAGACGAATAAATCTCCCACAGTGCATCACCGCCAGAGAAAAATGCAAAGGCAGTCACTTCACTTTCTGTCTCCATTTTGATTGCTGGTTTTAAAAAAAGAGAGGTCGTGAAAGGCAAGGTATGGTGGGAAGAACTGTTACTAAGCTTGACTTACTCATGTTTCAGAAGAAATGGATCTTGATCCATGAAAGTTCACATTGAAACAAATCTGGTAATCTTCAAAGTGCCACAATAGTTTGAGTTTTTCTCTCATTTATTTCTTTTTCCTGTTTAATTTTGCCATCATGCTGAGACAGATTTAAACATGGCTAGTTAGGTATGCCTTTTGGAACATTGAGACAAAAGCTGCATTTTGAAGTGATAAGTTGCCAATGGGATGGTACCACATACCTCTCTACTTGTGGGGTACACGTGAAAATCTGTCAATTGCATGGTTACGTGAATTTTTATGGTAGATCCAGGATCCAGGCTTGTGGCAGATTTTATGCCAGCTATGGAAGCTGCACCCATCCTTTCCTCATTCCCATTCTGTAACCTATTTTAGTGAGGATGGAGGCATGATTTCCGGTAAAGCAGAGATTTCAGTGTGTAGTTTCTGCTACACATTGTGTTTGGCTACTTGCTAAAATAAACATCCATGATCTTGTCTTGAAGGCCTCAGATAGTTATGTGGGAACCTGCAGAAGGGAAAGGTGTAATGGCAAATATGGTCTAAGCCCCTCTTGCTTTGACCCCCCTACCACATAACTCTGTCTACCTTCAATGGCCTGCACCACTCAGTGAAGCTGCAACCCCTTCGTGTGGCTCCTGGTTGCCTATGTACCTGCTCCAGGCTAGAGTAACTGTGGTAGGGATCAACAACTGACTGTTTGAGCTTGCAAACTAGCCAGATCAGGTGGGACATGCAATTTGAAGGTCACATTCCTTCTCTACCGCTGGGAACACAAGATCAGAAATCTACTTTACTGTTATGAAGCAAGCATCTCCTTCTATTCCTTTACAAAAGGTGCCTGGCTAGCCTTACACAGGAGGCTTTTTTAAATGAATGTGAAAAATCAACAAATGAGCTAGATGAATGTTTCAAATTTGCGCCTCATTCTGACTTGTTTCTCTATTTGTTTATTTATCATACTTTGATATGACCTGATTTAATGACTAGCACCCCCAGTAATCATCCAACCAACATAAATCAAATCCTACTCATAATATAACATCAACAAAACCACCAAATCTGAACAGGACCTAAGCAAAGCAAACAGCAGTGGTTAAAAATCTGATTAAACACTGCCTAAGGGCAGTCCTCGTGGGGAGGATATTTTTAAAGACTTGAAATTTTTGTTTTTAATTTTCTCTTAAAAGCCTGGAGAGAAGAGAGCCAATGAGTCTCAATACATATCTTGTTCCATTGTAGTGGAGCCATCACTGAGAAAGCACTGTTCTGTTTGACACTTGTTTAACCTCTCTCAGGATGGCTATCTGAAAGTTAAGGCCTGTGAGGACTGGGCAGGACAGGTAGATATCCTTTGGCAGAGAAGTATGCTCAATGGCGAAGCCTGTTTGCTTATGTATTGAAACTTTTTTACATTCATGCATTTTCATCTTTCTGTTAGTTAAATCATGTGTGCCCCATTTTAAAATGTGTAGATTTTTGAACATTGTTTGTTTGGGCAAATCACACAAGTTTTGAAAAATATGGACGTTAAACCTTAGATTATATTCTGACCCATAGATAGGCCTAGGAGATGGATACCTAGTTGTATGTTTTGATAGAAAATAAACTGAAGTGAATTCTTCACTATAGTTTAAGTGACAAGATGGAAGTTTACACAGAGGTACTGTTATGCCTGGGAAGAAAAAAGAAGAATCTGGGAGTCATTTATCACTTTGAACACTGAGGGGCAACAACTTTTGGCCATTTACCCTGCAATTTACATTAAGTTTGGAACAAATGAATGTACACTAGTACCTCGCATAACGATGAGACTTGGTTCCACAAGTCTTGTCGTTATCCGGTTTTTAACGTTGTGCGATACATTGATCGCACGACATTAAAAAAAGCCCTGTTTCCCTGGAGGCTGCAGCAAGCCAGAACGTCGGGATTTGAATCCTGACGTTTTGGGTTGCTGCACTTGCTGAGAACATCGGGGAAGCCCAGAAACAGCTTGGATCGGGTCTTCCCACCTCCTTGGACCCGGCAGGTGTGTCAGGGAGCCCAAAATTGGTAAAAAAAAAAAATCTTTTTTTAACCAATTTTGGGCTCCGTGACCCCCCTGCCGGGTCCAGGAAGGTGGGAAGACCCGATCCAAGCTGTTTCTGGGCTTCCCCGATGTCCTCAGCAAGTGCAGCAAGCCAAAATGTCAGGGTTCGAACCCTGACATTTTGGCTTGCCCCACTGGCTGGGGACATCGGGGAAGCCCAGTAATAGCTGTAGATCGGGTCCCCTGCCTGCTCTAGAGAGATCAGAGGATCCGATCTACAGCTGCAGGGTGGATGGGGAAGCTGACTGGGACTCCCTGTCGGCTTCCCTAGGCACCTGCCCTTGCCTCCACAGCTGTGTGGTGGCTTGGGAAGCCGATGGGGGAGCCCCCCGTCAGCTTTCCAGCCACCCCACCCCTGCCTCCGTAGCTGCAGGGTGGCTGGGAAGCTGAACGGAGAACCCCGTTCAGCTTTCCAGCCACCCTGCTACTAAGAACGACTGTATCGGATAACGCTAAAAAGAACGTTCTCCGGTGCAAATCTTCCCCCCAAATTTATAGTCGTTATGCGGTTTTAGCGTTATCCGGTGCAATCGTTATCCGGGGTATTACTGTAATTTAATAGCCAAAGACATGCCGTAAAGTTTAGTGTAAGGACACCTGTTGAGTAATTGTCTGTTTTTAGTGGGACATTGTATTATTATTATTTTGTTCAGCCTTCAGGTTTCCTTTGCTCGAAAGCCAGTTGTATCCGACTCTAGAGTCAGTGCTCATCTCTGTTTCAAAGCCGAAGAGCCAACACTGTCTGCTTTTGCAGACGTTTCCATGGTTGTGTAACCTAAATTTGTTCCAGTCAACTGACATCACTTTTTGTCTGTTTTATGTCCAGTGTGATCACCTGATCTGATGTAAAGGGATGGTAACTGAAGTGTCACTTTCCCTCAGCCAAGCACCCCTTGTTTCCAAACCAATTCTTTAAAAAGAATAAGGTTTCAACTCAATACTGGACTGGAGTTTTGCTAGGGTGCTTTGGAGAACAATTTTTAAAAAGAGAGACGTGATATTGCCAATTAGCACCTTGAGGTAGCTTCTGCTATTGGAGCTCAGTGTAGACAGAACTATCGACCTCTGTTTTGTTGAGTCTCTCAAATGGTCATCAGAATGGTTACAACAACTTCACCTATGGAGACCTGTGACAGGAAGTTTCCTAGGGGCAGTTCAAAAGCAAGAAATTGCAAATAGATAAATAGGTACTGCTTTGGTGGGAAGGTAACAGTGTTCCGTGTCTACTTGTATCGCACTTGTGTCTACAATGTATCGCACTTGTGTCTACTTCCACATGACCATGGAAATGTCTGCAGACGTAGACAGTGCTGGCTCTTGGGCTGTAAACATAGATGAGCACCACACTCTAGAGTTGGATACGACTGGCTTTTCAGCAAGGTAGACCTTTACCTTTACCTTTACCTTTACCTTTACCTTTACCTTTACCTTTACCTTTACCTTTACCTTTACCTTTACCTTTACCAGGCTTTCAAAGGTAAATAAGAATAACCATTTGGAGTGGTTGCACCATTTCCACATTAAACGCTGCTTTTCTTACGCATTGAAAAGCTTTTATTCCCATAAAAAGTAAAACCACAGACAAACACCCTCCCACTGGATTATTAATGTTTGACAGAACCAGCCAAAGCCAGATTAAATTGTCTCAGAGGCCAGACCTCCCTCCCTAGACTGCCAACTGGCCACCCCTGGTTTAGAAAAATGTTGGGAATCTTGGATTTGTTTTCCTTAGGGAAATCAAAGTTTGTATTTGTAGGAATCAATCTTTTGGCCCTGGAGATAATGGACTTCCTCTGCGACTCTAGGGAAGAGCTAGCCAGGCAGGGATCATTCCTGACACATCTCTTCTGCTTTCTCACTATGGTCTCTTGTCTCGTCTCATCATGTTAGCCTTAAGATATTTCCTTGTCGCAACAGAAAGCTAACATTACAGCAAGCCTGCTATCAATCCTGGCCTGTCAATGATAAGTAGGAAGCCACTGGGCTGTGTCAATTCTGTGCTGCCAACATGCTTTGCTCTCGACTTCCCCGTCACTCTTTTACTCTTCTGGTTGATCAGTCTTTATATCAGGCCTGTCTTGCTGTAGAACTCTTCAGTGATAGCTTGTAATTTAGGGATTCTGTACAGATTCCCTCAGTCCCGTAAGCAGGTTATTATCTCTCCTGCCATGCTGGTGGGCCTCCCCTTTCATATTATTCAGGAAAACTCATTTTTCATCGTTTGTAAGTATTCTGCTTTGCTCAGAGCAGCTTCGGCTTTAGTTTTTATCTCAGTTTTTTTTATTGGCATCTCCTCTCTCTTTCTTTACCCAGCTCTCAGTACCTATCTCTTTCTGTTTGTTTTCATAACGCATACATATTTCCCTTGTCAGTCTCTTTTTCATCTCTCTGTGTCTGAATCACTATGCGTGTGTCTCTGTCTTGCAGGAAAGATTAGCAGATAAATGAAATGGGCTGACTGCTACATTTACGTTCTTTCCTACTAAAATATTTGCTAGGCAATGGTGTATGGAATATATGTGAATGATGTTATAAGTTTCTGATAAAAGAAGGGCCAGCTTACTAGAGATTTGCTGCTTTGTACTCAGAATTTTAAGATTCGTGTACTAAAGATTCATGTACAATTCAGTCTGAGTATATGTTTTTTTTTCCTGCCCCAGGGTGCCAGGAGGCCTAGTCTTGGAGGCCAGATGGTTCTAGGTCGCCTTCACCCTCCAAGGCAATCAGGAAAAATACCACTGGTGTGAATTTGTTTAAGGTGGATCCCAGCTTGCCATGAAGTGACCCACACACTATGATCACAGAGCCATCCCTTGCAGCCAGTGGTGGGATGTCAAAAATTTTACATCACAGTGTGGGTGGAGCTAACGTCATGATGTCAAAGAAAAAATATATAAAAAATAATAAAATAAAATAAAAATAAGGACACACACACACACACCCCTCAACCCACCCACTCACTCAGCCACCCACAACACAAACCTGTAAATAAATTAAATAAATAAATAAATAAATAAATATTACATTAAAATACACCAAAACACCCACCCCTCATGCCAAACATAAATCAATCAACCCACCCACCCACCCCAAATACAAACCCGTCACTTGCCAGTTAGTATAAGTGACTGGGCAGCACCATTTTGCAAGATGGAAATGGTCATCATACCGGTTCTCTAGGTTAATATGCTTTAATGTAAATGTAAAACAGCTGTACCTCCTTAAGGGTTCTCCAATTGGAACAGCAACTGAAACAGCACAGGTGTAGCTTATTGGTGAGGTAACTCCAAGACTTTGCTTAAAAATCCCAAGCCAGCCCTCCAGGCCTTTTTAGGAACTGTGGTAGTACATCAATATAGGTAAAGGTATCAAATACACATTGAAATACACACAGACACACCACATCCAAAGGTGAGTCACTTACCATGGGGAGCAGGCTGTAGGGAGCTTCAGGCTAGCAGCTTCTCTTCCTCCTCCTCCTCCCCGCTTGGGAGGACAGCAAGGAGGCAGTGTATACGTCAAGTGCTTGGCATGCATGCGCAGTGGGGAAACCAGTGAAAAGGTAAGCCCCGAAGGTTGTTCCCCCCAAAAGCTGCTACCAGTTCTCTGGGACCTGGGAAACGTTGCTGCCGGTTCTGGCGAACTGGTGCGAACCTGTTACATCCCATCACTGCCTGCAGCACACATGAAATAAGACATGCAGGATTTATTTATTTATTTATTTATTTTATTTGTTCCAATTTGTTACCCTGCCCCAATCGGGTAAACCCAACTCTGGGCGGCTTACAATAAAGATTAAAAATACATAGCTTAAAACCACAGTTCATAAGTAAAAAAGTAAAAAAAAAACCCGTAGGGCAGTCCCACCTGCCCCATATATATCATTTAACTATTAACAATTAAAAATATGATTAATACAATACTAAAAATTAGGCTAAAAGAAATAAAACATTTACAGATTACAAACGTTTAAACACTGGGACTGCAATGGACTGCCACACCTAGAGGATATGGACAAGGTACACCTTCACAACCAGTCCATCTCTCATGGCTTCTTCTGCCTCCATTACCATTGGGAATCAGAGTTCCTCCTCCACTCATTTTGGAGTTGGGCCCAAATGATGGTTTCCAGTGGCATTTCCTCCACTGAGGGGACCCTCACCCCACCTAAAGGGGCTCATTCACCCATAGCCTTTGGTCTCTTTAGGTTATACACCGCCACCCAACACTTGGCAACTAAAGAATAGACTCTGTAAAAAGACTGTGTGAAATCCAACCATATTATGTCCACAATATTTTTCTAACCAACACCCCATGACATTTTGGAAAAATCTAGAAAATAAAATATGGAATTTTTAATTATGCCACTTTAAAAAAAATGGCTAATTTGTCTTTTATTTATCTTATATTGGCTGAGAATATTGGTCCATCCAGCTCAGTATTGTCAACACTGATTGCTCAACCCTACTTGGAATATCAGACTGTTTCCAAAATTTAGTCCTGGAAAACCCTGGTATTACCTGGTGGTCTCCCATCCAGTTATTAACCTGGACTGGGCCTATTCAGCTTCTCAAATCAGATGAGAGCCATGTATTATTGAGCATGCTGTAATAATGAAAAGAAATAGCTACAGTTTACTCCATCATTAAAAAATGTGGTTAATTTATCATAATTTGCAAAAGCTAGAAGATCAGCTAGCAATGGTAGCTGATAAGTATTGCTTATGTTCCCTACTCAGATGATGATGATGATGATGATGATGATGATGATGATGATGATGATGATGATGATGATGATGATGATGATGATGATGATGATAATAATAATAATAATAATAATAATAATAATAATAATAATAATAATAATAATATTTTTGTGTCAGAAATTATTCTGGGTTGAAAGGATTTTTGTGGGAGAAACTCTGCTCAGAAACTCTGCTCTGTCATGGGACAGAGACGGGCACTTAATCCTTCATGCAGTACTCGGGTCTCGAACTGCCAACTTGCCAGCCTTCCAGCTAACAAAGCAAGCTTCTTAACCACTGCAAACCCTCCCTACTCAGATCAGGGATCATGACTGCATATATAAAATGACTGCATATATATAAAATGACTGCATATATATAAAACACTAAGAGCTCCATGGAACAGATATTTTTCGTTATAAGGGGTACCATTGTATTTCCTCTCTGGTTGTCTGTTGCCTATGTGCCAAACTAGTTCTCATCACATTTTTGAACAGGCTGATAATGAGCTTGATGTTTTATATTGTTCTTCACTTTGTGAAGCTGGATTAATATAACCGCATCTCCTGCATGGAATCTAAAGGGTGAAGTAGAAAGGCAGTGGTCTTCTGTGTGTTAACCCTGTTAGGAAAGACATTTTTGCACTCGAGACATCCTTAGCAGGCACCTGTCAAACAGTCAAAAATCTCTGGAAAATACGAACTGCAGCAAGAAAACCCTGCTCATGTTTCCTTCATTGTCAACAAATCTACATTTAAAGTCAGATTATCTATCTATCTATCTGTCTGTCTGTCTGTCTGTCTGTCTGTCTGTCTGTCTGTCATCCAGAATATTTATATTCCATTTTATCTTACAAGATTTCCTGTCAACAAGAATAATAATCAGTGTAAAAATTATTTGATACTTTAAACAAATTAAAGCATATAAACCATCTTTAGCAATGTAATCATCTGCACAGCCTATTTAAGCCAGGATACTTAATCACAGGGAGAGAGAGAGATGAATCATTGTGTTAAAATAGTACCACAATGGAATCAACACTAGTGCCAGTCAAGCCCCCAAAGAAGAGCATCCCACAGCTGAGGCACCCACTACCAACAAAGCCCTCTTCTGTGTCTCTACATAGGGTATGATTCTCAGTGGTGGGGCATTTAATGATTGGGTAGATATGTACATGTAGGATCAAATATGTAGGATGGCACTTTGTCCACAAGATGGCACCTTTCCCTCTAAGGTATATATGTTTACACAATACTGTACAAATGATATGCAAACTAAAAAGGCTATTTTGGTTCAGAAGAAGCATCTTTCAGCTATATCAACTGGTGTTTTATTCTGTTAACTCTGGCTTTGAAGGAGTAGTTTAAGGGCAGATGAACTGTCCTTCAGCACCGACACTTATCTGGATAGCAAGTTTAAAAAGGGGGAGTGATTTGTAGTGTGCATGGAGTTATTGTGCAGCTCTGTTTTTGTTTCCATGCTGTTTATCATCTATCAGCTTGTGGGAATTGAAGTCCAAGAACCAAAGGTTGAGAAACTCTGATCTACGTGAACCTGCTGAGTGGGGTTCTCTGGGAATTTGGGCTCATGACAATTCTGCTTGTCAGTTTCATCAAAGGTCCAGTGAAACTAGTCATAATCAAGTGGCAAAGTATTTAGTTTTACTCCTAACGTTGTATGACTTCTATGTGACTCTTAAACTCTTTCTGGTCTCTGACATTGTGCTGGCTCTTCTTGACTAATGTCTGTTCAAGGATGTGTTGAGGGAATAATCTCTAACTTAGTTTTTACAACTCAAAATCATACTGCAGATGTTCACCCTCATCATGAGAAAGGTGAGGTATGGTGCTAAAAGCACCTCCCTCAAATCTCACTGTTATCTGTGTTGCCATTTTGTTGCAATAAGTCCTTAATAAGGTGTACAGGAGTCTGACTTGGGGATTGATTAGTGGACTGCCCAAGGAGGAAAAAACCTCTGAAACTAGGTCCAGATCAAATAGAGCAACAGCTGTCATGTAGTCCTTCTGACCTACAAAGTCCTATTCAGTCTGCTTTGGAAAAGAATCTCATGCTTTCAGCACATTTATCCCCTCTGATGCAAAATGTCTTTCACCATCAAATCCCATCTTTCACCATCAAAGGGATAGTTTGAAGACATCTTACATAGGCAGCTATAATACATTACATGAGGGTATGCCTTTAATGACTGTTCAGAAACTGCACACACAATGTTAGCCAAAAACAAGTGGTGGAATATTATCCTTTGACCTATGAAACACTACTTAGACAGTATTGTTGGCATGGTGGGCATGGATCTCAGTGGACTCTGGAGGCTGGTGCATGACAGAGGAGCCTGACATGATGTGGCCCATGGGATCAGGAAGGGTCAGACTTGTATGTGGAACTGAACAACATGAAACACTACAAAAGGTTGTCTCCTCATATGTAGAATCCTAAGGGGCCAAATGTCTTTGTGCAAATATGCCTAAACATTTTCTTTAGTGGGTCTTGTTTAAATTTCTTCTGTGATATGAAGTAAGTGGGTAGCGACCAACAAGAGGATGGTCTTGGTTGTGGTGTTTAGTTTTGGAAGCACCTCCCCAGCAGGTTCTTGTGGCAGTAGGTCTCCCCCACACCCACACCCAAGGTCCAGTGAGAACAAACTAGTGATGACCCTGTTTGAGAGAGGAAGCTATTCCTTTGACCCTGCCACTCTCAGAGATGAGAATGTGAAAATGGACTTCCAGTGGGGCTCCAACTAGGCTGTGATACTCCCAACCAAGGAAGATTAGATGGCACCCATAAGGTTGTCCTCCTGCTGACACACACAAAAACAAAAAAACACCACACCACTTTTTTATAAATTAAGCAGACCTTTTGATAGGCCCTGATCAGCTGAGAAGCACTGCTACTGCTTAGGAAGTCAGTGTTGCCCCATCGATAGCCATATAAAAATCAGCTTCTCAGCTAATCAGTGGAGCATTCCTCTGATTATTTGCGTGACTTGCTCCTTTGGAAAAACAAAATGGTATCTGGACTCAGTGATCTCACTAAACAGCAGTTTGCACCTCAAGTAGCTTTTAAAAAGCCATGCTACACTGGCCCAAGAGATCCCATGTGGACAGGCCTTATGTCCATTTTAGAAGGACATTTCACTTCTCACCAAAAAAAAAAAAGATACCTTGGCACTCCAGCTGTTCCTGTACTTCACTTCCTAGAAGACCTGATTAGCAGGACTGCTGACTTGGACTTTTGGAAATTGAAGTCCAGGAACAGCTGGAGTGTCAAGGTTTGCCATCATGCCGATAAGTGCTTATAAAGTTACAAACCATGGTCCTGAAAGCCTAATATAAATCATCAGAATAAAAATAATTCAAACTTCATTTCTGTAAAAGTATTTGTTAAAAAGAAAACCTCTGATTTCTCTGAAAAAAATAAAAGTTGTCTATTAAAATTGGTGTGTTTTTCTATTAGCAGGAAAATTTGTGTTCCAAGAGTTTAACCTGCTTCTTTCCCTATTCTGCTTTAGACCTAGGAAAGGGGGAACCTGAGATATGTACGACTTTCTATGAGGTAATTAACTTTCAAATCAGTAGAAGAGATCTAAAGATTAGCATTGGGCTGGTAAAAATGTAAAATGATTTTTACTTAACAAAAGATAGGGGATGAATACACGAATGACAATGGGGAGTCCTTAGACAAGGGCACAGAAGGCATTACAAGCTGATAAAGGCAGAACAATTCATTCTAACAATAGTATCTTTAATTTCTATTAATGCCTGCTGTGCTCTTTGAATTATGTTTTAATTTTACTACCAAATATCATTTTATTCATGCAGAAAGCTGAAGACTCCTAAACTGCTTACAAAAATGCAGTATAGGTCTGTTTTAACAGAGTCATGTTTAAAACATTAAAAGAAAGTAAAGGCATGTTTTGACTGTTGATAAAATCATGATCCAAATTGGGGTTTTGGGAACTCAATTTAAGATCACGTGGTGTTTAAGTCAGTGTGCACATCCATTGTGAAATCTGTTGGATCATCATTTTCCCGATGCAGTATATTGATACATTGACTACATTGGCTTAACCATTCAAAATAACTCACTTAGTGGCCAAACTAATGCAAGATTAGTTTTGTGTTGTATAGTTGTTGATCTTTAAATCAGTTTAGAACCTGGCAAATCTGATGTAATTGTAGGGATTTTTACAAATGTAGTCAAACTCTAAGCATGTTATCTTTATGTTCTTGTTGGTCCCATAACTTTGTGTCACTTGCTTTTTGAAGTTGGACAGATGTGATTTCCACTATTATCATTGTTGGGAAAGGGAGCATTCAACCTATCTCCCTATGCATTAATGATAAATTATACTGAAAATACCTCACCCTACCATATCTATAATTAATGTGGGAAAGCCCAGATACATTTCTGGATGCAACTTTGTTCTATGCTGGTCAAAATCTTCTTGCATACATCACTCACTGTAACACAAATACCAAAATCCTAGGCCAGTGATGGCAAACCTTTTAGAGGCAGAGTGTCCAAACTCAACAGGCTGCCATTCATCCTGCAAAGGGGCAGGGCGAACGCTATGCTAGGGTTAGGGAGGAAGCGCTCCCAGTGGGCTGCTAGGCAGAGGGGTGGGGTAAACTCTCTGCTGGAGGGAGGAAGAGCTTCCATTGGGCTGCTGAGCAGAGGAATGGGGCGAACTTTGTGCTGGGGCGGTGGCAAGGGTGTCCACAGAGAAGGCTCTGAATACCCCCTCTGGCATACATGCCGTAGGTTCACCACCTCTGTCCTAGACATTATCTGTTGATAGGATTGTGTCTAATGTTTGACCATTGCATCCCTCATCTCTTTGCTCTCTTAAATCTGCTCACCAGCTTTGCTAGTTGATGCAACCCAAAACAAGCAGCCCTACCTGAGAGCTGGCACTTTCAGTGTGATACACAAAGCACACACAAGTTGCTTTTTCGGCATTCCCATTGAGATTTTGAGAGCCAGTGCAGTGTTAGGGTGCTCTGTGCTAGCCACCGTTCCCCTCCTCCTGCGCCATCTGGAGGATGCTTCATTGACCCCACATGAAGCCCTGCAAAGTCCCCAAATGGCTGCTTCAAGTCACCTTCTCACTTTTTCCTCTCCGACTCTGAAGCTACACTTTATTGTGAGAGCTGCACTGGTGGGAGGGGAAGGCTCAGAAAGAGAGGAGAGGAGAGGCAAGCCAGACATGTCCCAAGCCATCTTTGTTTGATGGCTAAAGTTCGAAAATCTGGGACTTTAAGAAAATTCTTATTGAACCAGCCGGGACAATTTTTCCGACCTTGAATCTGGGACAATCCCAGTTTTTCAGGACGTATGGCAACCCTACTCACACTAGGTCAGGTGAAAGGAACTGTGGAATGAACTCAACATTCTGGTGGTTTCACACTTAGCCTAGACACGGAATAAGAAGACTCCACTGACAGGTTTAAGTGGTATAATTAGAAATTAGCTGGAACCGCTATAAGGAAATATTAATTTTGGGGCACTGCTGCAACTTTTTCATGGATTTCTACTTCAGAACATGTGTCTACAATATTTATTTTTACTTATTTATTTATCGGATTTCTATTGTCACCCAACTCCGAAGACTCTGGGCGGCTCACTGAAAATAAAACCAGTCCCATTTTAAAAACCAATGAAAACCCCATTAAAACTGCCACCAAAAATTACTCAGACCCCTACAGAGTAAAATAAATTAAAAGAGGGTGAGAGTGTTCTTACTAAATCAACCAGCAGACAGGGGTCACCACATTGTTGGTGCCCCATACCTGCTTTGTCAGCCAGGTTTTTAGCCCTTTCCTGAAGGACAGCAACTCTGTCTGGAGACGTAGCTCAATTGGCAGGAGGTTCCAAAGGGCCAGAGCAGACACAGAGAAGACCCTCCTTCTGGTGTTAGAGAGACGAGCCTCCCTAACAGATGGCATAATGAGAGAGCCTCTCTGGTCTGCTCTGGTGGAATGGACAGATGCTAAATGTCTTTGACTATTGCCCATTGCTCCTGGCCATCCTGAAGCTCTTTGTATTTCAGAATATTTAAAAAAAATAACTAGGATGCTGGAAGTACACAGAATTGTTTGACTGGTTCCACACCCCTACTAAGCTTCCATGACAAAGTCAGAATTCAAACCCAGGCCCCATGAGTCCTAATCAGTCACCCTGTCCACTACACTACAGCAATAGCAATTACACTTATATATCACCCTTTAGTGTGCAGATCACAAGGTTATTACCATTTTACCACCAACATGCTGGATACTCATTTTACCAACTTCAGAAGGATGGAAGGCTGAGTCAACCTTGCAGCTGGTAAGGATCGAACTTACAACGTCAACAGTTTTGGCTGCAGTACAACAGTTTAATTGTTGCGCCACCAGGGTACACACGTCAAACACTTGTCAAGGAGAGAGAGAATAGCCTTCAGCTGTTTTCCTTGGAAATAATGGGATTTCCTTTGTTTCCACAGCATGTTCCTCATTCACCTTGAAAGTCCTATATGGTTTGCTGTAAATCAATTGTGACCTGACAGCACATAATGTAACAACAGAGCATGCAAACGGAGATTTAGGGAGTTTATTCTCCCACCTTGAAGGACTGCGGTGGCTTCTTGGTTAAGATGCTGAATTTGACAACTGGAATGTTAGCAGGTCAACAATCTGAGACCAAAGTGCTGCATGACAGAGTGAGCTTCCGTCTCCATCGCAGCTCCTGCCAGCCTAGTCATTTGAAAATAAGAAATTGCAAGTAGATAAATAGGGACCACTTCGGTGGGAAGGTAAAAACTGTTTCATGCACTCCATTGTCTAGGCATGCCTGCCACATGTCCATGGAAATGTCTGCAGACGCAGACAGCACTGGTTCTTTGGCTATAAACAGATGAGCACTGAACCCTAGAGTCAGATACAACTGGCTTTTGAGCCAGGGTGACCTTTACCCTTTACATCTCCCACCTTGATTTTTGAGGATCTGTGACCTGGGCTTCCAAAGAGCCAGAGAGCCATGGCTGCATTTTGGTATACCAAATCAGGCAGAAAGCATAGTCCTGTTGGTGAGGTAAAGGCAGGAAAAAAGTCAGACTAGAGCAGTGGTGGCACCATCACTGGGCTAGAGGCTGCTTTTTGTCCATCAGTGAAAAAGACTGATGGTGTGCAGCCTTATTTCTTTCTATGACTAGAGTCCCAGGGATCATATTCTCCAGCAACCTTCAAGTTCACTGATTCATTTACGTACTTTTATTTAATTTTTGCAACATTTATCTCCTCCTTCCTTGATTGCATTCAAGGTTTTCCTCTCTCTACCTGCCATCCATATTAAAGTTGAATATGAACGGTTGTGGGGGAAAAGCAAGCTTCTGCAACATGATCACCTTCCTGGAGACTAAATATCATATTTTTGCCAGCTTCAAGATATCAGTCCTGCATTAAAGACTGTAACACCTAACTGACAATTTATATACATTTAGTCTCCATTCAAAGAAAGGCATCTAGAGATGCTTACAGAATTCTTCCTGTAGGAAGTTAACTGTTCCAAATCACCTGGTAAGTTTTTAGAGTGACACCAGTACATTATGATGCCATACTTCTGATCATCTGAAGTGTGCTATAATTTTTGGTTCCTTTTGCTCATCTGAAACACTCTTTTCCTGTCTAGTTGCACGGAAATGTTTCAATCAATCAAACTTTATTGCGGTCGATGACCAGTGCAGTAAAAAGGGTTTAAGTGCATGAAATACTGTCAAAATGCACTACCGCAAAACATTTATTTGAATTAAAACAAAATAGAATAAAATCAGTTTTAAAATTTATGCAACATTTGGGACAGTTATCTGGTTTAAAAGAATAAAACAGCACATAAAACAGTTTAAAAGTTATAGTTACAGTTATAAAATAAGGATAAAAATGTCTATACAGTGGTACCTCAGATAACATTTGCCTTGGATAATGCTAAAATTGGATAACGTCAGGGAATTTGAGACAAACATTTGCATCGCACAATGTTAAGATAACATTGTGCGATGCAAATGTTTGCCTCAAATTCCCTGATGTTGATCTCTGCCTCAAAGTCTGCAGGGCTAGAGACAAGTCCTGTGGGCTTTGGGGCAGAGATCTACTGAGGCTCAGACCATCGGTTTGGTTGGGGGGAGATCGGGCGTGCCCATTCTCCTCCCAACCAAACTGGTGCTACGAAGCTTGCAGCGGAGTCTCCAGTCGGCTTCCCAGCCACACCGCTGTATAGCAGCGGTGATCATGCTGGGCTGTTCTTTACCTGGGAAGGTGCTTCCCAGGCAGAGAACAGCCCAGTGAGATTTAGGCTGAGATCTCCGCCAGTAATGTACCCTTGCTTTTGTAAGGCTTGTCTCGCAAAAACAAAGGTGCATTACCAGTGGAGATATCAGCCTCAATCCCACTAGTCTGTTCTCTGTCTGGGAAGCACCTTCCCAGGCAGAGACCAACCACACGGGTTTGAGGCTCAGGCGGTCAGCTTCCTTGGGGTGAGAGCCTGTGTGTGGGCTCTCACCCCAAGGAAACCAGCTGCCCAACACTCAGACTGCCCATTTCCTTGGAGTAAGAGCACATGCGCGGGCTCTCACCCCAAGGAAACAGGCGGTCTGAGTGGTTTCCCCAAACCATGCTGGGAATCACAGTGTCTGATCCCCGGCTTGGTTTGGGGGAATACAAACAGGTGAGCGCATCCACTTTCCCCCAAACCAAGTCAGGGATCAGACGCTGTGATCCCTGGCTTGTTTTGGGGGAAAGCAGGCAGAGGTCTCTGCCAGTGATCATGTGCTGGAACTGCAGGGGTGAGAGATCCCCCCTGCACATGGTTTCTCCCCAAACACCCCTGCAGTGCCAGCGATCGCGCACTGGGACTGGAGGGGGTTGTTTGGGGAGAGATCGGCACCTGCCAAAGAGGCAGGCAGATCGACCCCCTGTTCCCTTTCCTCTTCGGAAAGGGAACAGTGCTTTTTTTAATGTTGTACAATCAATGCATCGCAGAACGTTAAAAACCAGATAATGCTAAGACTTGTGGAACCAAGTCTTAGCATTATCCGAGGTACTAGTGTATATAAATGCACATAGTGGATATAATTACATGAGTAGGATATTATGTTTATGTGTACTGATGAAGCATAAGGGGGCAGGGCTTCATTCATTTGTTTGTCATGAATGGTGCAAGCATAAAGTCATTTGGATGAGGCAGTAATTTGTGCAAAATGATGCAAAAAGAAGAAGAAGCTCAGTGCCGTTACACTCTGGGAGTGCACTAATTCGGGAATTAATTTTACAGTGACTTATACTTATTTTCAATTTGGAAAGAGGATGGCACAAGATGAGGAGCCTTCCTCTTTCCAAACGAAGAACAACAATGGGAAGGAGAAAAGGAGGGTTCTATAGCATGGTCAGTTTACAGAATAAAATATCCATTGGAGCATTTTAAAAGATCTGTCTTCGGTAGCTTTGCATTCTTTACTGGGAGAATCTGGAAAGTAGGAAATTTCTGCTGGCTTTCCTACTGTCTTCCATAAACTTGGCTGTTAACTCTATATGTAACCTTGGCAAAGTCTTTGTCTATGAGCCAAACACTACCTCTGTTGCAACAACAACAGAAAATACCTGCTGCAAGTTTTAGGAAGAATTGTAGTTTAAATATTCCCAATTAATTTCATTCTGTCTACACATAGTTCAGTGCATAAGTAGAATAACTATAAAGGCAGAATCTCATTCAATACTTGCTTCTGTTGAGCATCTTTTGCCTTTCATGGAAGGCAAGGTAAGTTTTCTCCCAATTTATTTGACGTGTGACTTTCAAAAGAACTTGTGATAATTTAATTCAGAGCTGTGCTGTCTACATGTTCAGCACCTCATTTTGCCAGTGTAACCGTGAGAAGACAAAACAATGAAGCCGGCATGTTCTAGTTGCAAAAGAGAAAGGAAGGAAGATGGCTGGCTTCTTCTTGCTCTACTGTTAAATATCTCTATTTAAATGCAAATTAGCATCTGACACTATAACAAAACACAACAAAATAATCAAGCAATGGGGAACAGGTAGATGTGTCAATGTCCTTTAAAAATAACAAAGATCACAAAATTGCATTTACTTCCAGGAGAGAAGAAACAATGTAAGATAATATTTTCTTTAACCCTATCATTACCATGAAAGATCTTTTAATCTAGCATGACAATATCAAGGATTTGGTTCCTGCAAGTAAAGGAAGATGTGTTGATTGGGAGAATGATGAGTCTCATCCAGAGCTTAGACAGGTTACTTTTTAGAAATTCAACACACAGTCCAGCATAGGGGACCCTTGCCATGATGGCTGGAATATCTTGGGAATTATAGCTATCCCACCCTCACAAAAAAGAAAGGTGGGCGGGAAAGGGGGCGGGGGAGATATTTTGTCAAGTTCTTGTTTTGGAACACTATCAACCTTGTTCACCTAAAGGTCAGTGCAGTTTCTGTCCATAGAGCTGAGCTGATCCAGAACACTAATAGGTTTCCATATCAGAATGCAAGGATCCTTTAGGATTGCATTGAATACATAGTTCTCTGATAGCTGCCACAGCAGCAATTTTCTTTAATCACCACCACCACCACCACATCACCATCACCATCACCATCACCATCACCATCACCATCACCATCACCATCACCATCACCATCACCATCACCATCATTATTATTATTATTATTATTATTATTATTATTATTATTATTATTATTATTATTATTATTATTATTATTATTATTATTATTATTATTATTATTATTATTATTATTATTATCCCTCACCCATCTAGGAGATTTCTCTCTTCTGGGTGGCTAACAACACAAAAATATAACAGAAACAAAAAAAAACCTTATTGGCAATAGAGAGAAATAAGAGAAAATGCCTAACGCTCAGCCGTTGGCAATATATTCTTAAAAGCCTCTTAAAAAGGAATGATTTTAACTGTTTTTAAAAATATAGGCAGGGATGAAACCTGGGGCAGCTCAACTGAAAGAAATTTCCACAAGGTTGACATCGACGCCGAGAATGCTTTTCTCCAAGTCTCGCCCTTTCTTGCCAATCTTGGGGTCGGCACCTGGAGCTGCGCTATCTGAGAGGAATGAGTGATGAGGGTTGATGTCCTGAGGGGAAGATGTTCTTCCAGGTACAAAGGTCCCAAACAGTTTGGGTCTTAAAAGTTAGAACTAGCACCTTGTACCCAATATGGAAAGGAATGGATAGCCAATGTAGTCCTGCCGAGACTGGGGGGAGAAGTTCAAATTTTCTCACTCCAGTAATCAGCCTGGCTGCTGCATTTTGCACCTGTTGAAGCCTCTGTATCAGGAACAAGGGAAGCCCCATGTAGAGAGCATTACAGTAATCAATACATGAGACTACCAGTGAGATAACTAATGTTATGAGGGACTGCCTGTCTAAGTAGAGACACAACTGGGCAATTTGGTACAGTCAGAAAAAACCGGCTTTGCTCACCATTGCAATTTGCACTTCAAGGGTCAAATGAGGATCCAATATGCCCCCTAAATTGTGTACCTGGCCCCTAGGTGAGAGAGAAATCCCAGATCACTTAGTCAGACTGACAGACCCTTCAGCACCAGAATCTATGTCTTATCAGGGTTCAGTCTCAGCTTGTTAGCTTTGGTCCATTCCATTACCGTGGCCAGACAATTTACAAGGTACCAGACTGCATCCACTGCAGCCCCATGATATTAGAAACTTTCTTTATCTATAGGAGGAAAATGTATCCTATATTTGTGTATACTGTCATGACAGTTAAAAATATACCACCCTCTTGCTACAAGCTCGTAAGTCACAGCACACATTAGCTTCCAAATATGCAAAATAAACCCCTGTGCACTTTGGAAATGGGATTACATTGATATTGTGGCTTCAGAAGTGTTATTTTGTTGTTGGTGTCATTTGCTTTTATTGCTGATTCTGAAAATACTGCTTTTTCCTATTGTTGCACACCACCCAGTGTGTGTAGACCACCAAATGGGTGGTATATAAATGTAAATGAATAAATAAATGAATAAATATTTTATATACAGATGTTACATGCATAGAAAATGATAATGTATCAAAATGTCTTCTGACAAAGCCAGTTGCTTTCAAATTATTTAACCACCTGCAGTTTTCTGAATGTATTCTACCATCTACCCAAGTAGGAGGGTATGGAGGATACTCGATGGCTGCTTAGGAACTGAAGAGCTACCAACAACTGTGCCACAATTTAGAGTAGGTTGGATTTCCTAATCTGATTATGTAGTTCCGCTAGTGTGAACAGCATCTTCTCTTCGATTTTACCCAATTTATCTCCTTGAGCTTCTTTACATAAATTGACTGTCCAGCTAACGATGCACACATTCCTTACAAACTAGCTAAGGTTGAAAAATAGTCAGACACATCTGAAAATATAATCCAGTCTATATCCCATTTAAGCAAAGGGTACTTGGACGCAAATGTCATTCAAAGTATCAGACATGCTTAACTCTTTGGTACTGCATCAATCCCCCAGCCAAGGATCATTGCCTTGCCATGGAGAGGGGAGTTTGTGTGGTTCAATGAGGATATGGGCTATGCTGTGCAGGACCACCCAAGACAGACAGGTCTTAGTGGAGAACTTAGACTAAATGTGATCCACTGGAGAAGGAACTGGCAACCCACTTCAGTATCCTAAGAAAAACAGGGTATACAGAGAAGAGCCCGCTTGAAGATTGTGGTGTTTTTGAACCACAATCGGGCGAAGCCCAGGCAATGTTAACCTTGTTGTGCTGGCTAATCTTTCTCACACTATCTCATGTGAAAGGAACTGCAGAATGAACTCACCCAAAGGTACCTTCATGTTGGCAGTTTCATGCCTGGCCTAGACACCAAAGAAGAAGACAAAAAAAAAAAAAAACCTCCATGGACAGTACCATACCAAAAGACTAAATGATATGATACCAGAAGGTAAACCTCTCAGGTCAAAGGTGTCCAGTATGCTCATGGGAAAAGGTGGAGATCAAATGCAAGTGGCTCCAGAAAGAGTGAAGCATTTGGGCCAGTGCTGAAAGGATGCTCAGCTGTAGATGTGTCTGACAGTGAAAGGAAAGTCCAATGCTGTAAAGAACAATATTGCATAGGAACCTGGAATGTAAGATATATGACATCCTCAAACATGAGATGGCAAGGTCTCCCCCTAAGTCTTCTAGTGATCTCTTGCATACATTTCATTATTCTGTTGCTCCAGAATCACTTTATAGAATATACTTAATGCCATAGATATATTAAGCTAACAGGTTACATTTTTACCAATTTAGTAACTACACTATGCTTCATATTTACACATATTACTCTGCTAATAACCAACATAAGCAATAGGTACTTCTGATTTTGGTATTTGTCATTTATATGAAATATTACTTTGAAAAAAATCAGCTGTGCTATATATGTGGATGTTAAATAATTGTTAAAAAGGAATCTTTCCTTTGTCATATTCATTGCCTCTTAATAATTGTAAAAGGGTGTACACTGGAAAATACCTGAGAATACTTTATGCCAAGTTGCTGGAAATGCAAATTTTTCTTGGAGGATTTTGGCAAAGAACCTATAATCTGGTTTTCAAGGGTAGGGAGCAATTGTCTACTGTGCATTCTGAATAGGGGTCACTAGTTCCCAACTAAGGTCTAATTTGGCCTTGGCAAAATCCTGCTCTCACAACTATACAGACCCATTTGCTTTCAACAATTATCAAATTGGGTGTGTTGTGAGCCAGATATTTCATCCATTTGAATCCAGAAATCCCATGACATTTTGACTTCTTCATTTTCAACAACTTTTACAGTTTTGTGATACCAGTAGTTTTTGGTCACTGACATATTATGTTTCATACAGTTGTTCCAATGAACCATTGCTGCAAATCTATTATTCCTTTCCACATAATATGTCTGTGCAATCTTGTGATTCACTGTTTCTTCTGCTTCTTTTCACAACTGACATTTAGTGACATTATATCATTTCTCAATCTGAGTTTCAGTTGCATTTTTATGGAGTGCTTGCTCTAATGCTGCGAGGATAAACCTTTCAGTTTTTTCTTCAATGTTTCTTTTCTCAGCCATTGCCACATCCTTCTGATTCCAATTCCTTATGCTCCTCTTTACCTCTGGTTTTTAAAAAGTCGTTTGGGCTGGATGCTGTACCATTTTTCTTATAGGCTGAACTTTGTATGATGAACTGTGTGTAAATTAGAAGAGACTTGAGCAGAATTTTACCTCTGTGTTCAGCTTTCTTTCACTTAACAGTTCACTACCAGGGAAATGAAAGTTTACAAAAATCTCACAAATATCTCATAAAATCTTAGAAAATTACAAAACAAGTCTATTTTGTCCCACTCTCTAAATTTTGGTCTTTTCTCCTCTAAGGCAGTTTGCTGTTACTAGTTGTCCACACCCTGATTGGAGTCAATTTTTAAAATAATAATTATTATTATCATTATGGGTTTAATTGTATTATTTGTTTCCAGATGTCAGTTTGAAGGTGCTTGCATGAAATAGTTATAATTCAAGATCTGGTACCAATAAACAGATGCCAGACAATGAGAAAAAACTGCTCACTAGTTTCAGCAACTGTGTTTCTCAGGCATACTTGCCTTAACTGAACTTGGTTACATTGTAGATTTTTTTTTTAATGAGATGGTTGGCATACATGTATAATTGCTGTACAATATAGTCAGTCGATTCTATAGACATTGTGTAAGTGTCACAAAGTGGTGAAATTCAGCTCAGATTGAAACTCCAATGACCTGCCGTTCTCAATTATATTTAACAGGCTATTTTCATCTATAGAGTAGGTTCATTCCAAACCCAATCCATACTAATTGGAAGAATGTAAGGAGACAACCACCGTAGCTAACAATGATCTGAAATAATTTTTGCATTCAGTATTATTACATTGGGGTTCTTTTATGGAAACATCTATTAGGGCAATGGTGGCAAACCTATGGCACACGTGCCAGAGGTGGCACTCAGAGCTCTTGCTGTGGGCACATGTGCCATCACCCCAGTACAGCTTGCCCTCCCCTTCTGCCCAGCAGCCCAGTGGAAGTGATTCTTCCCTCACCCCAGCACAGAGTTTGCCCCACCCATCTGTGGCATGGATGGTAGCCTGTTGAGTTTGGGCACCAGGGTGCATTCGGGAAGCTTCTAGATTCTTGTGGTATTCAGCCGCTTTTCTTGTTTGGTATTTGAACAGAGTGGTATGGGTTTTCCTAATTTATCCACTTTCTGCACATTAAAGGAACTGAAGAAAAGAATGGAGATAAACATATTATTGTCTGATGAAAGGGAAGGGGAGATGGCCAGTCACTAAGTCAGCACTTCTATTGAATAGCCACTGGATTAAAATAGATATTAAGAGGAATGTATATTCCCTGTGATTAATTAATTTTCCCTCCCCTCAGTGAAATTTCCTTAAAGATACATACCTCAGCAATCAAAACTCGCAAATTAAACCTGTGTTTACCTTCCAATGACCAAACACAAACAAAATAAAGCATGCTAAATACAACATATTTGAGTGAGAAAATGCAGAGGTAATGAGGTAGTAAAGGTCACCCTTGCTCGAAAGCCAGTCGTATCTGACTCTAGGGTTCAGTGCTCATCTCTGTTTCAAAGCCGAAGAGCCAGCGCTGTCTGCTTCTGCAGACATTTCCGTGGTCATGTGGCAGGCATGACAAGACACCAGAGTGCACGGAACGCTGTTACCTTCCCACCAAAGTGGTCCCTATTTATCTACTTGCAATTTCTTGCCTTCGAACTGCTAGGTTGGCAGGAGCTGGGACAGAGATGTCCTGCAGTACTTGGGAATTGAACTGCTGACCTTCCGCCTCCCAGTCAGCATCTTAGCCACTTGAGCAATGAGGTAGCATCCTTATAAAATGCTATAAAACCCTTGTCCAAAAAGACTTGTCCAAAAATACTCCACTTCATTCCAGGGGGAGGGCATGTGCCAATTACAGGGGCTCCCAACCTATGGCCTGCAGTCTTGATCCAGTCAACAGCACAATTTCATGTGCCTCCCCCCTCACTTCCGCTGCCACCGGAAGTGGTGAAAGCAATGAAAACAGCCAGAAATGCATCCATGACTGTGACTGTCATAAAAAAATTTTATGTATTACATTGCCATAAACACATTTATGGCATTCTTTTTAAATGCATTTATGGCATTTATGACAGCCATAGATCTATTTTACAGCAATGTTTACAGCAGGGGGAACCACCAGTCTGGCCGCTCAACTGACCGAGGGAGTGTGATCTGGCCCGTGGCTTCAAAAGGTTGAGAACCCCTGGTCTGTCAGCTTATAAAAAGGTTATAAAAGCTCAGTTATAAAGGTTCCATTCTCAAAGCTCTTGAAATAATCTTGATGCTGAAAATTCCTCTTTTCTCAAGCTGTGCCAAAGATTAAACACTTCATGCCATAGATTGAACACTCCAACAAATGTCTAGGATTTGTCACAAAATGAGCATATTATGACCATGGACTCATTCATGATGAGATTCCAACTAAATGAAATAAATTTAGTATCAAAAAGGGAAGAAAGATTCCAAAGAACAAACAGAAACATGTGAAAATGCATATCAACAGGGATTAGTGAATGATACCTGTACAATCAATGTAGAAGTGTTATTAATTGATAATAAATACCTGTCATTTAAATGAAGGCCCATGAGTATGCCATTATGCTTATTTCTTGGGAAGCTTTTAACACATTCCATATATTGTTGATTTTTATCTCCCTGTAAAACCACTATATTTCTTTCCTTACAGGATTATAGAAAACTGGAAATAGAAAACATCTTGAAGAGTTATGCATTTGTATCTCTATAGCTGCTATCTAAGCCAGTGTTTCCCAACCTTTGGTTTTGGGACTTCAATTCCCAGAAGCCTGAGTCAATTCCCCAAAGCACTGATCAGCCAATGTACTGACTTAGGCTTCTGGTAATTGAAGTCCCCCTGTGGGGCCCACTTAGGGAACCACTGATCTAACCAAAAATGATGCATTTAGGATGCCAAACTTCACCATGAATTACTTATAATTCCTATACATTTGAAAGTTAGTGTAGAATTTCTTATAAGGCCTTTTATTGCCAGTTATTGCTGGGGTCTGGGTCATGCTCTCTCAGTCAGCTTTGAGGGCCAGATGGCCATTTTGCCCTGCCTGCACAATGGGGATGACCATTTTGTCCCAACAGCTTCAAAGGAAAAAGGCATTTTGTTTCTCAAATGGCCTTGGAGGGGTGGGGGCCTCATGAAATGGTGCCATGAGCCAGATCCAGCTCACAGGCCTAAGTTTGGGAACCCCTGATGGTAAGGCATAAAGTGTTCATACAGCTACAATAGTTGCTTGCCTTAGGGAGCCATTCCATGAACATACTTAAAGACAGCAGCAGTGGTGGTGGTGGTGGTGTGTGCGCGCGTGCGTGTGTAAAAACAATGTCTGAGTTGTCTTTTTATTTTGTCTCTGTTCTCCTTGAAGGTGGATCATGCCACAAGTCTTGTGGAAACCAATGCTGGGGACCTTCCGTGGATGAATGCCAGAGCTGTAAGTAATTCATATTAAGAAAATAAGATAAAGTGAGCTCAGCTGAGGGGTTGTGACAGTCAACATAGCACAGGGTCTTTCCTACAAATTGCCTCTTAAGAACAACCATCTACCTGGAAACAAGTCATAAGAATTTTCCTGCACATAAAAGCAAATCAATATGAATGAGAAAGAAGAAATTTTAGAAACTGTACAGTTTTAACATGGGCTGTACCCAACTTCAGACTGAAGTGGGGATAATATTTTAAAAATGTTCTACTACAGGGTTAAAAAATTGAAAAGTTTTTAAAAATAGTTGTTTGACCTTCCCATCGTGTGATTTGTCTTGTTTATTTGTCATAGCCTGTGCTATGCTTGGAACATAATCCTAATGTAGCTACCTGTCTTAAAACAACAACAGGTAATCATTAAAGCAAACAGGTCTTCACAATATTTAGTATGCTTTGCCCTTCACCTTGGCAGAAAATCGTGGGCTCTGGTTTGTCCAGACATATCTGAAGATGGAGCCAATACTAGCTTTGATTAATGTGCTCAAAAAGCAAAAGGAGCAATGGGGAAGAAGCACTTAAATATACAACTCAACAAATCCTGTTTGAGGCGCTATTCATCCTCTATCCCTTCCCCAACATTTAAGCAGGGAAACAATATTTTTCAGACATTGTCTATGAAAATAGCTCTAACACATAACCACATGGCATATTTTGTTTCTGGAAACAAATCTATTGAGGGCATATTTGCATGTTAATTCCTTTTTTTAAAAAATGGAATCATGTTATAGAACATATTCTAGTGAGGCTAAGATCCATATTATTTTCTTGGAGGGTGGAAAGGGGATAAAACTGAAATATCTTAATCCCCGTCTTTCATTTCAAATTACATGGGGAAAATAGCTGTTGGATACTTTTTTTCTTGAATGATTACCATCCACCCCAGGTTCCTTTATGCCTTGTTCATACTCAATCCTTTCTTTCTCCCTCTGTCTTCTTTTATGAATATTTCTCAGACAACTGACTGCATCTTATTCTTCCTCACTCTTATTATCTACATAAATGTAATACATGAATTTGCACATTTACGAGAGCAATTAATAAGGAATTATACAGCATATGTATTATGAAGAAGAGAACACTTCAGGACATGGTGTTATGTTATTAGTTGAACATTATCAATTTAAATGTCATGAAAGCACTGTGAAAGGGAGCTATTTTGCACTCTCTTCAAGTTGTATGTTCTCTATTTTATTGTATTCCATTGTCTTTCATTGACATGCAAATCATAAAGACACAAGCAGTGGTCTGATGTCAAAATTTTTACTACCTCACTGTGACATCATCATAGTGTGGGTGGAGCTAACATCATGACATCATGGGCGGAGCCAACGTCATGATGTTGTGGGTTGGGCCAAAGAATTTTTAAAATAAAAATAATAATAAAATAAAATAAAAATAAGCACGCACACACACACATGTGCACACACACACACACACACACACACACCCCTCAACCCACCTCAAACCCACAACACAAACCCGTAAATAAATAAAATAAAAAAATACGTTAAAATACACCCACCCAAACACCCCAAACACATATCAACCAGAGCGTTTAAACCAGAACTTAAAGCTTATTCTGGCTAATTTTTCTCACACTAGGTCAGATGGAAGGAACTACAGAATGAACTCACCACAAGATGGCTTCATTTTGGCATGCTTCAACTTTACAACAGTTAAAGAAGTTAGGTACTAAGTCTTTGCCTAACCAGTTCTCTAGGATAATATGCCTTAATGTAAATGTAAAACAGGTGTACCTCCTTAAGGGTTCTCCAATTGGAACAGCAATTGGAACAGCACAGGTGTAGCTTATTGATGAGGTAACTCCAAGACATTCCTTAAAAACCCCAAGCCAGGCTGCCAGGCCTTTTTAGGAACTGTGGTAGTACGTCAATATAGGTAAAGGTATTAAATACACATTAAAACACACACAGACACACCACATCCAAAGGGGAGTCACTTACCCTGGGGAGCAGGCTAGCAGATTCTCTTCCTCCTCCCCGCTTGGGAGGACAGCAAGGAGGCTGTGTATACACGCCAAACACTTTAGGTGTGCATGCACACCAAGTGCTTGGAGTGCATGCGCAGTGGGGGAACCAGTGAAAAGGTAAGCCCCGAAGTTGGTTCCCCCCAAAAGCTGCTACCGGTTCTCCGGGACACTGAGAAAAGCTACTACTGGTTCTGGCGAACTGGTGAGAACCTGTTACATCCCATCACTGGACACAAGGCCCAAGATGTAAATATTTCTCAGATTTTAATAAGAGAAGAATACAGTAATACCTCAGATAATGCTAAGACTTGGTTCCACAAGTCTTGGTGTTATCCGATGCATGTTAAAATCCTATGGGATGGATCGGATAACGTTAAAGCTCCATAGAGATACATTGTAATTGCACAGGCTTTAGCGGTTGTTATCCAATACATCCCATAGGACCTTAACGTTATTCGATCCAATTCTCCTCCCCAGATTACTTAACATTATGTGATTTGAGTGTTATTCGAGGTATTACTGTATAACGTTTCTGTTGTGCTCAACTATTCATAGCAACATTCAACAATGATCTTGTGCCTCCATTCTAAGAGAGTGCCAGACCAACTAAAGCTGAAATCTCACTCCAGAAACACATGTCCATTACTTAGATTATATTTCACACTTCCAAGAAAATCCTTTTAGTGAACATACAATAAAATATGAGAAAATTTTGTCCTTGACTGTTGCAGAGACAAAAATAACTTGGTCAATATACACTAGAAAAGAGCTTGACAAGGCAAGAAGCAAATAGACAGCTTGGAAACTACAGTCATACCTCGCATAACGAATTTAATTCGTTCTGTGAGGCTGCTCGCTATGCAAGTTTTTTGCTATGCGAGTCAGACTCGCATAATGAATTTTTCACTATGCAAATCAGACTTTCCCTATGGAAAAACTTGCATAATGAGCATTTCAAGGGGGAAAACTCGCCTAGTGAAAAATTTTCGTTATGCAAGTTTTCCCCATAAAACCCCTCGTTATGTGAGTTTTTCCATAGGGAAAAGTCCAACTCGCATAGCAAAAAATTCGTTATGCGAGTCTGACCGCTTAGTGGAAAACTTGCTCGTTATATGAGTTTTTCGCTATGCTAAACGCTCGTTATGCGAGGTTTGACTGTACTGTAAAAACTGAACAATATGCAAACAAAAGGATACTCTATGCAACTGCATCCCAAAACCAAAAAGCACACCAACTGCTTCTGGCAGGAAGATCAATCAATGCACAATAGAAAGTAAAACATCAAAGGGACATCTAGAAGCAAGTCAATAAACTTTCGACCACTTTCATACTTGTGAAACTAGAGAAAGCCATAAGAAGCTGTAAGAATGGCAAAACAATGTGACTTGATGATATCTTGATCATGGAAAATTAAACATTTTGGCAAGACACAACAGAATGGCTACTTCAACTCTATAATAAATGTTGGACAAATAAACAAATTCAAAACATATGGTAGAAGATGAAATTAATCACTATATTGAAACCAGGCAAAGAACCACCACATTCCCAATGTGCTTGCTATGCAACTTTTACAAAAGAATGGTATTAAATCATCTAGCCCATGAAATAGAACCTTTTCTAGTTCCAGAACAGATGGCTTTTAGACCTGGAAAGAGCTACCGGTATATGGCTGAAATCTAAAATCTAACTCGCCTCTGTCCTTGTGTTTCTCACCAGCAGTGCTATATGGTTTAAATCAGCATGTGCCAAATATGAGGATGCCTGAAACCTACCCCACACAAAAAATGTCTATTGTTTTGTTAGCATTGTCCCTCCGGAAGTACTGTATGTCAAGAATTGCTAGTTAAATAATGAATAATATACAGCACCAAACCCATCCATTTCCTAGACTCCAACCCCAGCTAAAATTGAAGAAAACATTTAGGCTTACCTCTCAACTCCTAATATTAAACCAGAAAACACTAGGCTAAACCTATGGAGAGCAAACAACAACAACACACCTTGTTGAATGGATGAATGCCAAAGACTGTCTCCTACCAGGACAAGATTCTTGTTGGAGCATCTGAAAAATAATTTAATAGACTTCAAAGCCAAGTAAAAAGATCAAAGATCAAGTAAGATGAGGGTACTTGGATATAGGACAAAATTTCTGTGAATGTGGAGAAATTAGATCAATACAGTATTTATATGCATGCAATATATGGCCCACTAGCTGCACAAAATAAGATCTAATAGCTGGTACAGATGATGCTAATTAATTAACCCAATTCTGATCAAAAATAGTTTAGCTATTTTACATTGTAGTTTATTTTACATTTTACCTATACATTATTTCATATATTTCATATTTTTTTTTCATAATTACTGTATCTGTTTTTCATATAAGCCCATAATTTTAAACTATGCAATTTTCTGATATAACTAAAAAAATAACCAGTCAAGGCTGGTTATACTGTATTGGTATTTTAGCTAGAAAATCCCACAAGCTCTTCTCCTATTCATAGAGCCAGTCTCCATTCTCAGATACTGTATATAAATGGAAAGCTTTTAAAAGTTCTACTGAGTTTCAAAGTATTCCAACTTCACTGGCCTTCCCTGTTGCTGTTTGCTTATCCATGAATACAGTACTTTAATACTTTTTATCCTAGAACAATTCAATGTGATTTTTTTAAAATTCAAGACAACTTGAGCAATTAGTGTTTTGCTTTTGTTTCATAGTTGTACTCTAAGAAAAGACAAAGTTCGACATTCTTTTGTATCCCTTCGTAAAAATTGTCATTTTGAGCATTTGCATCAATTCTGTAAAACCCTTGAGCAGCTTTGGTAATCTTGGATAAAAAGTAATTGAGAATGCTAGTATAGTAGCAGTTTCCTTTTCATTGTTATCCCTTCCCTCTAGTTGCAAACACCTTACCTAAGGTAGGGAATAGGAGATATCAGAATATATCCTTTAACATCTCAGAGAGACTCACAGAGAATCTTCTTGTCATCATGTGACCCATGGAGTGTCTTGTACTGGATACTTTACTACAAGCCTTATGAGGTCTCCTACTTGTAGCAGTCAGATATTAATGGAGCATCCTTTTTTTCTTGAAGGTTATTCAGGCACCAAGACTCATGCAGGGGAAAAGTTAGTTTGTGTAATATTAGAACTACAGGGCTGGAAAGGATGCTACAGATTAACGTTTCTCATACTTTGTTATTGGACTTCAAGTCCCTGAAGCCTAAGTCAATTCCCCAAAGGACTGATCAGCCAATGTACTGACTTAAGGTTCTGGGAATTGAAGTCCACCAGTGTTCCATGAAACATAGATTGGGAACTGCTGCTATAGCTCATTGAGTCCAGCCCCTGTCAAGGAAAAACACTGGAGAATCAAACACCTAAGCTACGTCTCCACAGCCACGTACTTAAACCATGGAGCCATCCAGCACTCTACTGACAATGCAAAAGCCCTTAGAAGAGGCTTCCAGGGGCTAGGTTCACGTCAGTTGTTGTTCAATTGCACATTCAATTCTGACCCTTTGCAACCCTATAGACCATTGTCCTCCAGGTAAATCTGTCATCCACCTTCCTCCTCAACCTGCCCAGCTCTGTGCCCATTGCATCTACAATACCATCTAGCCATCTCATCTTTGGCCACCCTTTTCTTCGTTTGCACTCCACCTTTCCCAGCATCAAGGCTTTCTCAAGTGAATCCTCTCTTCTCGTCTTGCCAACCCCGGGACCTCATGATGATCACATATGACCTTTAAGTCCCATGTGTAAGTCCATGGAAAGTTGCAGGCCTAGCAAATGGGGCATCTTACCTCATTATTTCAGAGGAAGCAGGCTGCTTCAGTTATAAAGTTTAAAAATAAAATATTATAAAGGGGTGAACTAATTTAAAAAAAATGTTAACAAGATGCAAGCAGAAGCTGGTGAGCTGTAAAGCTGATCCAGCAACTATAGATCAATTGTGGAACCTTGCAATTTAACAAAACATTGGCGTCTTTAATTAAAATCCTTGTATTTCCTTATTGATTTTAGAAATTTTCTGTTTTCCCTTTTCTTGGTAGATTTACAGTTCCTTGTAATGGACAATTGAAGGAAACATTTACAGTGATTAATTACACACAACAACTGTGTAAACAATGTTCTCTCATCATTCTAGCCACGTCTGTAAATGAAAAAGCCAGCTAATAGCAAAGCCAAGTAACAGTAAGGGGAATATGTTTTTAGTTTTCATTGGAGTTTTTTTTATAAGCATTATGCAAATACACGCTATAGTGCACAAACAACAGATTTTAAAATACCTGAGGACTCTGGTGATTCAAACAATAGTCATCAAGGCTATATGGAGCAGCCTATTTTCTGCCATCCTTATACATTCTCCCCTGGAACAGAACATTTAAAGGATGAATTATATGTGAAAGGACATATATATTCTATGGGTTATGTGACTGTTATCTGTTTTGTTTCGGTTTGAGTTATTTGCTTTACAAATCACAATCGATTTGCTCCAAGTCAATTTGTAGCCTGCTGCTTTGATTCATAGCCAAATATTCTGACATATTTGTTTTGGCCTGTGTATGTTTGAGTAGTGAAAAAAAACATGAAAACGATGATGATAAAGGCCTCTGACCTGGGTTGAAGGGGCTGAAGTTCAGAGCCATTATTGTTGTATGAGAGTTCAGAAAGGAAATTGTGCTGGCAGTGCAAATCAACTCCTCTAAAACTAGAGACAAGTTCAGCATCTTAACCACTAAGCCATCTCAGTCCCCCATGATACAATAGCCTCAGGTTAATTATATGTGCTCTATTGACAGTTCAGGCTTGACTTGACTGAGCATCCACCTTCCTGCCGTTCATAATCTTCCAACACCATATTTCAGGTGGGTTGATTTCTTCCCAATCTTTCTTCCCTATCTTTATTCATAGTGTCCCTAGTTGGAGAGTAGAAAGGTGAATGGTGATCTCTTTTCAGTCTCCTACATACTTCCCTCACAAAATGGCCACCAATCAAAGGTCAGGTTTATTCCATTACTGGACTTCCAGAAGAGTATGGGCTCTTCATTGGTGCTTCAGATGTCAATCTTTTTCTTCTTTGAACCTCCAGGTTGTGTTACAATATCATGTTCATTTTTTCTTTTTAACTTTAGCTTTTTAAAGCAGTGTTGAGAACTTCAGGGAGTCCTACTTCAGCTCTGGTCTCACTTCAGGCTCTATCACTTCTCTCTGACTTGCTTTAAAATGGAAAAATACCCTAATTCCCTTCAGAATCAGAATACATCCTGAAAACAACACAGGTGCCTGTGTATTCCTGTTTTCCTTCCCACAAGGAATTTACTTGTTTTTTTTTCAAGGATCAATCACCAAACATAGCAAAGTATGTATATGCCACATATTTATATGAAGACAATCATATGCTATGACCAGCGGATGTCTTTCACTTTTGGGAGCCAACTCAAATATGATAAACCTATCATCTACCCGACCTTTCATTTTATTGTTTCAGAGCACAGTTGGTTCATTCCACCACAGATGTGGAAATAGTATCCCTCTCTTGCTATCAAAGATATTTTTTAAATATAGGAAGGAGAGTCTTTAAGATGAAGAGACCTACTTTAGCATGAGCTTTGTTAAATTACCGTCCATTTCTTCAGATGTATGGTAGGAATGGAGGCTGAACATAGTTTTGGGATGTGATCAAAGAGAAATGGAAGACAGAAAGCGACAAATGATCTGATAACTACCCCCCTCTCTTAATTCTTTTAAATTTTTTAATCTTTTAATTTTTTAACATTTACTGGATTGCTCATGGTTTTATTGTTGGGATTATTGTGTTTGATATTTTGTTCTGTGATACTATGTTAGCCACCATGAGTCGCTCTGCGAGTAGGGTGGCATACAAGTGTGAACAAATATATAAATAAATAAATAAATAAATAAATAAATAAATAAATAAATAACAAGATTTCAAGAGGGTTTACAAAGATACTTAAGTAATGATAAACATTTTATTTTCCAGGTGGTTGTTAATTTTCTTTAAAACACTCCCTTCTGCTTACAGAAAAAATATTTTGTTGTTTTGTTTGGGAAGGGGTTGGGGAAGTTATACACAAATTTGTCATGAGAATCAGCCTTTTACCAAGTGTAATAATGTAATGTGGCAGGCAGGGATCTTCAGCATGCCTGACTGCTGCCCTCTCAAAATCTGCTGAGGGAATTCTGTGTGTCAACTCAACAATGATCTTCAAGGGTATTAATGACATCTGGCCAGCTAAGTCACTCGCAAAAGCACTTATCCTTTGGCTGTGTTAAGAGACCACGAAAGCATGTTTTTGAAATAGTTTTTAAAGACAGTGTTAAAGGTAAGCCCCAGCCTTCATTCACATGCATTTCTTTTAGGTAAAGGTAAAGCAGCCACAGAAACATCACTGAGCACACCTCCACATTTCTACTAGGAGATGTGAAGCATGTTTTGTGGTAATACAGTCGATTCAGGACTAGGTACTCCATTTTGAAGGCAGCCTGGGAAATTAAGCTCAGAGGCACAGACAATTTGCTGTTCCCAATATCTCAGACGGCGGCACACGTTATATGTGATCTTAAGCATTGCTTTGGCTATCAATTTGTTTCTGATTCCAGTTGAATGTCCTGGGCATGACCTTCAGAGCCCTTAGACCGGAGTGGCCAATCTTTTTTTGCCACAGGCCTGACCATGCCCTCTGGACAGCTGAGCAGTCCCACTGTAGATGTGGAAAAAGTATTCCACTCTTGCTGAACAGTCTGGACCACACAACCCAGAAGTAGAAGCGGGCACATTTACGGCTGACATAATTGTACCCACTTCCACATTTACAATAGTCACATGCACTGGTGCATTTTACAGATTATATAAACACATGTGCTTTGACTTCCAGGTGCAGTGGAGGCAGTAATGAGCTGGATACGATGGCGTTGTGGGCTGGGGCAGCCCACAGGCTGTAGTTTGGGAGCCCCTGCCTTAGACACTTTGGCTTACACATAATATTGCAGCACTGTGTCCAATCCTCCTTCTCTTCCCTTCCCTATTGTAGCTCTTAGGAACACAAGGAAACCAACTCTGCAGCCTCCTACACCTAATCTGGGGTGCCGGGGTGTGTGTGTGCCAGTTGTGCAGTTCTATCTATGGAACCACTGAGATGGATCCCGACTTTCAAAGCTTTATCACAGAGACTCTATTATTCAATAAAGCTATTTACTTGTGGGTAGTTATACAGTTTACAAGATCTCTGTGATTCATGACACAAGCATGGAACGTTCTTCTCAGCTGGTGGGGTTGTAAATGTTATGATCCATTACTCAACTGTCATTAGCAGTATGTCACACTGGGAGGTTGTAAGGACAAGGAAACTGAAGGTTGCTACCTTGTCTCCATACTACAAATGCAACAGAAATTATCACTAACAGAAATGTCTATAATATTACTGGAGTGCAATGTAAATGAAAACCTTGTTGAATTTCTCCCATTTCTTTGGAAAATTCTTTAGAAAATTCATTTTTGAGTTGGTCTTCTTCCTTTTCCTCCTCCTTCTCCTCCTTCTGAATCATTGAAGAGTGAATCATATTTAAATTGAATAGAGAGTTCATGAGGTTTCTTTTAATGATTTCCTTGAACAGTGCAATCTGTTGTTGTCTGCTTATTTCTGAATCACTTGCCATCATGGGAATTTAGGAATCAGTAGTATTTAACCTGCATAAGCCATTCCTGCATATTTTATGACTATGGCCCATTGGCTCCTCACTTCAAGCACAAAGCTGGATAATTAGCTCAAAAAAGATAAGCATTTTGGATTTGTTTGGGAGTGGGTGTTCATATTTAATTGCTTGTAATGGAGAGTTTTGACCCTCTTTGGGAGATTGTTTGGTCAAAACATTTGTAAGGTTGGGTGCCACTGGGCTTAAGTCCCAGAGGGATATAAAAGAAAGGCAGAAAAGAAAGGGGAGGGGGTCACTGCAAGCAGAAAGCAGCCTAAGGCTCTGAAAGGACTTGCTGTCATACATCTTATGCAGCTGATCTCTCTCACACATTCGGGATTGTCACACATTATTGTACGTATTTTTAAATGATCATAAAGTTTCATTCTCTTGACACCTGATGGGGTAAAAGAGGAAGCAAAGAAGAAGATAAAGTTTCAGATGGCAAATCTTGCTTGCCTTCTCTGAAATAATAAGAACAACCAACTGCCTTCTCTGGGCTTCACTCCTCACTTCCGGAAATCCAAATATGCATTCAAATTTCAGATATTTTATACTATCTGACACTAGTGTGTTACTGCACATTAGTTAAACAATGTACAAAAGAATATTATCTAGGCATGTACATCTTTTGCTGGCTTCATTTGCAAAGGTGGGAACAAAAACATTGAAAATAAAGTTTTCTCCTTGCTAGGAAAGATTATGTGAGGTTTTTTTTCATTCATTTCCAGATTTTGCAGCTAGTTTGTGGAAAGTGTATGATGGAAGTTGTTGGTGTGCAAAAAATAAAATCCCACAAAAAAGGACAAAAAAGTTTTAAAATCTTGATCTTTTTGTTCACTTGCAGGATTACAAAATCTTGCAGCTGTTTCTAGTTTGTTTGTTTGTTTGTTTGTTGTTCTGGGTGAGAACATTTATGATGTGTTATGTTATGTCCTACATCTTGATGCAAATTGAAGTGTAGCAGTGTTGGGTCTGGGACGGCTTTTTATTATTATTGCATACATGAACATACACATGGGTGAAATATTTCAATCAAATTTTTTCATGGAATCTTAGTCCTATGAAGACTGCTGTTTTAGGGAAGGATGTGAATGCTTATCATGTAAGGATAGGATTTTTTTATAACCTCCTGTTGGGCTCTCCTATTTATGAATAATAGAAACTTAGGAATTCTCAGGACTTACTAAGTGCAGGAAACAAAATTTTAAGGCAATCAAACACCCTATGCAGAGATTGGTAAATTCTGGTGACAGTTTTCTCCTTGGGAAAAGAAAGACAGAACATTATTGATGGGTGGGTGGGGGGTACTATGCATCAATATTCTGATGTTGTATAAGACATGTCAGTATTCTATATGGAAAATAGAACAAACTAGTTTTTATATACTTGCATATTTTAAACCTACATCAAAGAGTCTTTTATGTACTCTGCTGTTGTTCTTTTTTAATTCTGGGTTTTGTGTCATGATAGCACATGAAGTGATAGTGGTATGATGTTAGAGTATACAGTGGCATATTTCTCCTCCTCAGGTTTAAAGATAGGTTACCTCATTGATGAGGTACACAAGAAAGAGACTCCTTGAAGACTGTGGTATTTTTGAACCATAATCGCCCATACCCTGGTAACAGCAATCTTGTGTTGCTTGCTAATCTTTCTCACACTAGGCTAGGTGAAAGGAACTGCAGAATGAACTTGCCAAAAGGTGCTTAGACATGGAAGAAGAACCTCATTAATCCTGAGAGCCACCATCTCTTTATCACTGTCATAAAATAATGGGCAAATTGACAACATTGTTATGCGCAGAGGATCTCTCCTTAATTCCCTATTGTTTTCTCAAAGTTCTCAGCCTTCCACTGTGGATGTTTATCCCACTTCTTCCCCCTGAGATGTCTGTGCTCTTTTTTTGCCTCTTCCAGTAACAAAAGTGGTGTGTGCCGAGCAATGTGATGGACGATGTTATGGACGCTCGGTCAGTGAATGCTGCCACCGTGAATGTGCAGGGGGCTGTTCTGGACCAAAAGACACCGATTGCTTTGTAAGTTTCCACATTCACCCCTTATCCATCATTCCATCACCACCAGCAGCACTCTCATTCTTATGCTTTACTCCAAGGAATTTCTAATAAATTGAGGGAGGTGGTAATTAATTATACTACATATACAGTGAAAGATATTTGCAAGGCATTTTAGGGCTCATATTTTCCCATTTTGTTTCTCTTATCAGCGTATTTCTCCTATTAAAACATTTATGAGATTTGCAAATAGAGATTTGGAACTATTTATATGGTAATTGGTGTGATTTTTTTTTTAAATAAATCTTAAGTGAATGTACAGTTTTCCTTCCCTGAAATTAAGAATTGCAGGATGAGGGCCTAGTTTGGCTGGTTCCAGCTCAGACTATTTAGGTGTTCACTTAAAAAGTTCCTATGTCATCTGCATTTCCCTCCTGCTGGTCTCTGAATTTTTCTACATCAGGGCTAGGTTGGCATAGGTGAGTCCCATTAGAGATAAATCTTATAACTATGAAGACATTGGTGTAACTTTTGGATGGGTTAAAGCACGGGATATGGGTCACTATCACATGAGGAAGGACAAGGAATTGGTCATGTTTAGCCTTGAGAAAAGGGGAGTGAGTATAGCACTCTTCAAATACAGTAATACCTCCGATAACGCTAAGACTTGGTTCCACAAGTCTTGGTGTTATCCAATTTTCAGTGTTATCCGATGCATGTTAAAATCCTATGGGATGGATCAGATAACGTTAAAGCTCCATAGAGATACATTGTAACCGCACAGGCTTTAGGGATTGTTATTCAATCCATCCCATAGGACCTTAACGTTATTCGATCCAATTCTCCTCCCCAGATTACTTAACGCTATGCGATTTTAGCGTTATCCGAGGTAAACGTTATCCGAGGTATTACTGTACCTGAAAGATACAATCATTAAGAGGAAGCTAGATTTAGGCTGAATATTAGGAAAAGGTGAAGGCAAAGGTCATCCTTGCTCAAAGGCAGTCATATCTGACTCTAGGGTTCAGTGCTCATCTCTGTTTATAGCCAAATAGCCAGCACTGTCTGTGTCTGCAGATGTTTCCATGGACATGTGGCAAAAAAATGCTGGACATGGACAAAATGTGGACATGCACAAAATGCTGTTACAGTTAGAGTAGTATGACAGTGGAACCGACTGCCATGAGAGGTGGTGAGCACTCCAACACTGGAGGCATTCAAGAGAGAATTTGTGAACCATGTGTCTTATCTGCTTTGATTTGAATTCCTTTATTGAACAGGGGGTTGGACTTGATGGCCTAAAAGGTCCCATTTCAATTCAGTGATTCTATGTCCCTACCACACTTTTAATTCTGCAAGTCTTCAGGCTTTGGACAGAGATGAAGTAGTATTAGGTTTTAGTATTGCTGTTGTAAGATCAAGCCAGGTATTCCTAATTAAATAAACAGAGTGGCTACAGTTGACTTTTACTGATTAATGCATAGCCTAAATTAGCATCTGGATAATTATCTAATGGTATCATTTAGATCTATCCAGTATTTCCCAACCTTGGGTTTTTGGACATCAAATCCCAGAAGCCTAAGTCAATTCCCCAAAGCACTGATTAGCCACTGTACTGACTTAGGCTTCTGGGAATCAAAGTCCCCCTGTGGGACGTGTTCCCCACATTGGGAACCACTGTTCTATTCTATTCTGAGTTCCATTCTGGTTTTGAGACAGAAATACTATTGCTTGTTGGATGATTTACACTATCAGAGTGTGGAAGTTAAGTGCAGCCACCTGACATTTTTTGGATCTTTTTGTGGACCACAGTGCCCTCAATTAGGGTATCTTCTGTAGCCAGAGTAGGACAAGGGTCAGAGTGCTGTAGTGCTCCTAGTCTTTTCTGGAGGGATTGGTCCTGGAGGTGACTATTAGACTATCCTGTCTGTGCCACAGACACTGCACTTTGGCTTTCCTTTGAAATCTACAATGTATATTACACACGAAGCTAATGGAGGATGTTGTCAACAGATTTAGGCAACAATGTACTGTAAATAGTATGAGTATGGTGTGTGTGACTTGTTTTCACCTAGTGCCAAGGAGGCTGTGGAAACTGTGACATGTCAGGTACCAAATTCAGAAACTTCAATTGAGGTAGATTATATAGAGCCCTGGTGTCTAACCTTGGCACTCTTGGACTGCACTTACCAGAAGACCAAGTCAGCATTCCTCCTTATCAGACCTTCTGGGAATTGAAGATCCAGAACAGTTGGAGTGCCAAGGTTAGCCATCACTGATACAGGGGAAGAAACTAATTCTGTATCAGCTGCAGTTGCTATTACAGTATTCTTTAGGGCTCAGGCAGAACTGCCGCTGACTACCTTTCCACCTCAGGTTAACAGAAGTATAATATCCAAAAATAGCAATAGCAATTACAATTATATGGCCCATAGCACTTAGTGTGCTTTCTGGGTGGTTCTCAATTATTATTATTATTATTATTATTATTATTATTATTATTATTATTATTATTATTATTATTATTATTATTATTATTATTATTATTATTATTATTATTATTATTATTATTATTATTATTATTATCATCATCATCATCATCATCATCATCATCATCATCATTTCAATTTCTATACCGCCCTACTTGGTGGGACCGATTCAGGGCGGTTCACAACATATACAAGTTACAAGTTCATAAACACAACATATAAATATCAAATAATCAGTATCAGACCACAAATAATCAAAATATCACAATATCACATCACAGCAAAAAGTAGCACATTACAGTAAAAAGATTCAATAAACATCAACATCAACGATAACATCAATAATCAAAAGTATCCATATCTCTGTCAAGTCTACAAAAAGAAACTAACAAAACAAAGTACCGGTAATTGCTAAGTGTTACAACAAGTGACAAGCCTCTCCGCCCAAGCTGCAGATGTCTCTTAAAACCCCAGCTGGCGGCGGCAGTGCAAAAAGTCCTGCCTCAGAGCGTCTCTTAAATCCCCAACTGGGGCAGAGCCCCGGGGACAGGTGGAAAGGGTCCCGGGGCAAAAATGCTGTGGTGCTCTCTCCGCCCCGCCACAGATGTTCCTGATGGCGGCGGCGGTGCAAAATGTCCTACCTCAGAGCATCTCTCAAATCCCCAACTGGGGCAGAGCCCCAGGGACAGGTGGAAAGGGTCCCCGGGGAAAAAGGCTGTGGCGCTCTCTACGCCCTGCCGCAGATGTTCCTGATGGCAGCGGTGGTGCGAAAAGTCCTGCCTCAGAGCGTCTCTTAAAATTTTATTACCATTATGCCCCTAACATGCTTGCTACTCATTTTACAGAGCTTGGAAGGATGGAAGGCTGAGTCAACCTTGTCACTTATAGGTTTCATTCTGACAAGGGGTAGAGTTATATATTTAATGGTTTTAAATATCACTGATACCATTTAATTTATTATAATAATATTTTAAATGTGCCACTTTACTGCTGTTCTGTGTCCCTATTTTTGTAAACTGACTTGAACAGACTTTTTTACATTTAAGGCTAGCATAAAATAAGAATGTCATTATTATGAATAATAATGTTAATATCATAATAACAGCACCAATCGAGAACTCGTCAGACTGTACACACTTTTCAGGGTAGGATTAGGGGCCTCCCAGGTGGAGAATACAAAGGAACATCTCAAGAGCTAAAATTAATGTGAAGACACACACTCAAATATATATTTCAAACAGTATATTTCTGCTTGAATCCACCGGAGCTGCATTTTGAGTGTCTGTGCAGGAACTTGGAAATGGTTTCGCGTCAAACAGGTTGTCATATAAATTGACCATACTGTTAAGGGAGAATGTGGGGCAGAATTAGTGTCCATAATTAAAGGCTGCCATTTTTAAGTGTCAAGTTACTCCTATTTGTTGTATCTTTCCCCCTCATTCTTACCAGAAAGACTTCCTTTGAAACCAGTAGGGTGGCTGACTATGTGGTTGGTTACTTGGTTTGGATAGTAAGAGACTGTAGACGGAAAAGTTCACAAATACAGTACTTGTGTCCTACTGTCTTTTAAACTAAAGGCCAAATTTGCCATGATTAGAACTTAGTCAAGTTCTGCAATTCCCAGTATTCTCAGAATCCCTTGGTGTATTCTGGAGTATATGGAAATGTAACACCTCCATGTTCTGAGTATTATGGCAAGAGAAATATTTGTTTAATCAGTACCCTGCGTTTGCCCAAATATGGAAAGTATATACACATACATGGGTGTCTGACTCAACACTGACAAGATTTCATAAGTGCTGAGAGCTGAGTTCCGTCCTTATCTTTTTGTAGTCAACTTCTGGAATTAGATAACAACAACAACAACAGCAATCTTTCCTAGGCCTGATGAAAGTCTGAGCATGTCCAGATAAGGTATTTAGCCCACTTGATGTAGCTCTTGAGGGTTGCTTCTGCCTCTAAACCCCTGCCCCAACTTCTCCTAGAGTACTTATTTGGAGAGTTTGAGGGGGGGAGGGGTTTCTAGTTTTTGCAGCATTCCAATACTGTGTACACCATTCCCAGTGCCTATGTGTGCTGGAGATGGTGTATATGGCTGCTTTGGAGCCATCTGGTATGCTGGAGGGACATTGATCAAAAAGATGCTCACAGTTGCAGTTTTGATTGATACTGCAAAGAAAAATGAAGGGAAAATGTTGTTACCCTCTTAACTGATCCAATGCTGCAATGATCAGGTAGGGAGGAAAATTACACTTTCTCTGCCCCTGCACAGAAGAACAGGGAAAATGCTTCATTAGCCCTTATGATAAAGTGGCTCATCAACCACTTCACCATATGTGCAAAGGTTGCTTGCATTGTTTCAATGGGGGAAGTAGGCTGAATGCTGAACTTAACTACTGGAAGGTTGGCAGTACTCTTTGCCTCAGCTCCTGCCAATCTAGCAGTTTGAAAGCAAGAAATTTCAAGTAGATAAATAGATACTACTTTGGTGGAAATGTAATCAACGTTCCATGCAGTCTGGTGTCTAGTCATGCCTGCCACATGTCAACAGAAACATCTGCAGACACAGACAGCACTGGATCTTTGGTTATAAATGGAGATGAGCATCAAAACCTAGAGTCAGATACAACTGGATTTCGAGCAAGGGTGACCTTTACCCATCCTCAAACAATCACAGAAACAATCAGACATATCTATCCTCTAAGGATGGGTGAGAATTTAACTTCAGCTGAGTTTTTAAAGCTCAGTTCAAAGTGTTTAAATGTCTGACAGATTTATGCAGCTCTACAATGCAGGAGCAGTCCAAAGACAGGGAAAATACTGATTCTTTAGCATAGCTGTACTCATAGGCCTTCTTGGTCCAATTCAAACTCTTAGATTGCTCTAAAATATACTACCAAGGCTTATAAATAATAAACAACCCTTCATAGCTACAAATGAAAACTTCCCTGAGTTTGTCAGGTAGATATTCGTAGATTCTCCATGAAAGATTAGCATCTCTTTGGGCTATATATGATTAGTAATTACATTTTTATTATATAGCTACTTAGCCATTTATTATGATGATAATGTTCCTTGAAAGGCAACATTGGAAAAGGGCAAAGGACTGAGGAAAAGAAGTGAGTTATCTTATGTAGTAATTAACAGAATTTCAACATATGATGAATGAAGAGCTGTTCTGACTTACAATGCATGCTTTTTAAGTGCTACAATATCGTGCTGTGAAAATCACCAGATAGGGCAATCATCCTTTGTTCTCCATTTGCTGACAAGTATTCATTTGGAAGCAAAAAATCTCTCTCTCTCTCTCTCTGTCTCTGTCTCTCTGTGCAGCATTACTGCTTCAGCAAAAATTTCTTCATAAGGATTTAGTGGCATTTTGAGAACAATAAGAGCCAGAATTACACTAGATCTAAACATGTCTCTTACCAGGTTTTGTGTCTTTAATAGCTGCAGAAATTAAACACATTGATCTTGTTAAATTAAAATGGGTCTCATTGTAAATGCCTTGTTTCCATGATGCAGAAACTATTGATACTCTGTCTATCAAAGCTGGGTCAGCACAGTAAATTCATACAAGAATACCTGTATAATTGACCCAGACTCCTTTTAGTTTTCTCTACCTGGGTTTTTATTTATTTAGCTAGCTAGTTAGTTAAATTTGTATACCACCCTCCTTACCAAAGCAACTCAGGGCGGTTTAACACGTCATATAAAAACATCACAAGAGATATAAATCAGAAATTTTAAAAGAGTTTAAAATGGACATATCAATCAAAGGATTAAAAAGTTAAAACTCACTCTTGAGAATTAAAATATTATAAGAGAAGTTAAAAAGAGAGAGGGAGCTCACACCAACCAACGGGCTAGGGTCATTGTACAACCCATATTCCACACTTGGCTTGCCAGCCATGTTTTTAAATTCTTCCTGAAAGACAGCAGCTCCATCTGGAGGCACAGGTCAGTTGGCAGGAGGTTCCATAGGGCCGGAGTGGACACGCAGAAGGCCCTCTTTCTAGTACCAGAGAGATGTGCCTCTCTGGCTGATGGAACCACTAGATGTGCCTCTCTGGCTGATGGAACCACCTGTTTCCAGATAGAAGCTGTTTGTGCCTTAAGCCAGGGGTCCCTTTAAACTAGAGGTCCCCAACCACCAGGCTACAGGCTGTCCCGAACCAGGCTGTGGGGATGAGTGGCAATGGGATTCTCCACGGCAGCCTTCTGCATTCAATGTGCTCTGCTGGGACTGCCTAGTGAATTGAGTGAGATCACGGGCTTCAGACAGGCAGGTGTCCGGGCTTCTCCTCCATGTTGCTTAACTATGGCAGGGCTCCCCCCCCCCCCGTATGCAGTGTGATACGTCACTGCCTGAGTTGAACCGTGTGGCTGGTAGGCAGCTGGGCCCCTCCTTGTTTTAGAGCTGCATCGGGGCTCCTACCCCCACTTGGAAAAATTCATGGACATTTTGTTTAGCATGAAACAAGTCCATGGAGATCCCTGTCTTAAGCAATGCATATCTGTCTATTTCCAGTTTTGCTGCTACACCATTTCCCTGTCATGTAGAGTCAAATTACTGATGAAGAGAAAATCATAGTCTTTTAGAATGTTATCCCTCCAAGCATAAGAATCTTTCAGAGCTGCACATCCAAGGCACCTGACAAACAGACAAACACTAATATTTCCCAACTGCCCAATTATAAAATAAAGACAATGTGATTTTCCAAAAGTTCAAGCTCAGGCTAGAATAGTTACTCCTTTCTGCTTAAGAGTGTGGAATGTCTAGATGTGAAACTGATAGCTTGTTCAATGTGATCTGCAGATGGAGTGTAGAGAAAAGCTGCACCTAATGAATTTATATCAGTGTTTCTACCAAGAAAGCAAGTTGTCATTTCTAATTCTTCTGCCATATTTCTTTGGCTTCTACCAGAACATCCTTCTCTTTACTTAAGATCATAACAGCATTTTGGTTGCTACAGAGCCATGATGGCGAACCTTGGCATGCCAGATGTTCTTGGGCTTCATTTCCCAGAAGCCCAAGCACCCTGTGAATCCACATGAATGGGTTTACTGCGATTCATCCGGCCCATGCCTCCCACATCACTCCTGGAAGCGTGTTTTACTTCTGCTTCCAGGAGAGACAAGGGCAGTGCAGACTGGATGAATCGCATGCGGGCGAGTTTTACTTCTGCGTGGGCCGGATGAATCACAGTAAACCCATTCATGTGGATTCAGAGGGTGCTTGGGCTTCTGAAAATTGAAGTCCAGGAACTTCTGGAGTGCCAAGGTTCGCCATCACAGCTACAGAGGTTTACCTGGCCCTTTGACTCCTGAAACTGCAGGCCCCAAAATTTCATTGTACAACTTGCAACTAAGTTAGAACCTGAGCTGATCAAACAAGTATAGTTACTGTCTGCTTTACCTGCATGCTTTACCTGCAAAAGGTCACATCTTCTGGCTGATCAGGGGAAAGCCTGGTCTGGGACCCCAGAGCAGGAGTTCTCAACCTTTTATAGTCAGGGGCTTGGTCACACTCCCTCAGATAAGCTTCAGGGGCCATTCTGCCCTTCCTCTACCACATGACACTTCCTGGTGTGGTGGAGGCAGTGGAAGGCCACATGAAATGGTGCCGTGGGCCACATCCAGCCCATGGGCCACAGGTTGATAATCCCTGCCATGAAGAGCCAGTGCTGCCAATATTGATGGTATTAGGAAGCAGATATCAATTTAGCACTAGGTATGATAGCTCTCTGGATAACTCAGTGGTTTAGGTATCTGGCTGTGGGTGTTGACGGTTTGATTCCTCATGGTTCCTCCAGGGAGAAGAGCCAGATTGTGTGGCCCTAGGCAAACTGCAGAGTACCAGGGTGCCCTCTGAAGAAGGGAAAGTTAAACCACTTCTTTGTATTCTCTACTTAGAAAACCCTGGCAAATCAGAATTGACTTGATGGCACACAATTATTATTATTTATGATGACTGGCAAACTGTCTAGGAGTTTTCCAGCACTGTTTCCTACTATGGAAATCTCTAGTATCTCAAGGACCAGGGAGAAATGTTGTATCAGCTTTTCTTGAACTATTGCTGTGTCAAAGATAGATAGTGAGCCTTTTGCAGAAGCAATGGCAATTGCTTGCATCACCCAAATGCCTACTGTGTGGGCATCAATTTTGCTTTAATCCTGCTCCAAATAGCCTAAGAATGTTTTCCTTTTCTCCTTCTCCTATTCTACCCTGTTTTCCCGAATATAGGACCTCCTCGTATAGTAAGGCACCCCCCTATTTTTCCCCACTTCGGAAATATAAGGACCTCCCTGAAAATAAGGCACTCACCTAAAACTTGCCCTGGCGATCCACTGTATCAGCAATAAATGTGTACTGTATTCTTCTTCGTCATGGAAAAATAAGACATACCCTGAAAATAAGACCTTGAGCATATTTTGGAGCTTTTAAAAATATAAGACAGTGTCTTATATTCGGGGAAACACGGTACTTAATAATGGGCCAATTTGTTCAAGCCCAGTAAAAACTCTGATGCAAACTATATTTTCATTGTCTTGTAGGCATGCATGAATTTTAATGACAGTGGAGCTTGCGTAACACAGTGTCCCCAGACGTCAGTCTACAATCCTGCCACCTTCCAGATGGAAACCAACCGAGATGGCAAATACACCTATGGTGCTTTTTGTGTTAAAAAGTGTCCACGTAAGTCATAGAGGGGCTTATCTCCCAGGGAAGCACAACAAAAAACCGTGATCAGAATCCTAAAGAACCATCGTAAAGCATGTCAACTCTATAGCTAGATTAATAATGAGACTGTAGTAATAATTCAACCTTCCTTCTTCAACAGCAATATCTTGAAATTGTATTGCATTCTAAGAATGGTGTTGTTGAGTGCTGACATTTTAATAATGCATTTTAACCTTAGAGGCAAAAATCTTTGCTAAATATTATGTTTTCTATGTTCAAAATTTCAGGTTCTAGCCAATAATTGACTTGTAGGTAAGCCAGATGTCAAATCTGGAACAAGACTAACATTTCTTTTTCCAAAATAAAATATCTATTTCATTTCCCTTCAAATGTGAATGGAAATTATCTCTTATATCTGACCTTTTCTTGAACTTCAAGTATATGGCTTGGTAATGTCAATCAAAATATCCTCATTGTTTCCAAGATACATAAAATATTATTCATGAGTCCTTATAATAGCTGCAATGGACAATCTGCAGGATGGAGTCCATTTAAAATCACCTTAAATACATTTTGGATGTAGAATGCCAAACATAGACTTGTTTATGTCAACTGTTGCTAACATTGCTTTAATCAGGGATAGTGCAGAATACATGATTTTAGGAAGGTTTTCCTTCCATACATTCTGGAGACTATGTAGAGCCTGATAGTACTGTCTCCTGTCCAACTTGAGGAAAGCAACATATCAGTTATACTCGCTTGGTAGCAGGGGAAATGACATTTTAGGAGGACCACAGAGGCTGTGATTCAGGAGTGTTAATTAATGCCGTGTAAGGCTGATGGCATAGGTAGATTATGCTGCTGCATTTCAACCAGAATGTTTGAAGTTAAATGTACTAAAGGGTCATGGGTGAATAATTTGAGGCAGGTGATAGGAGTCAATATATCACACTTGGAGGGGGATGTGTGAATTTAGGCATAGCAAATTTTGGGTAATTGTTGCAGAAACTCTGTATTCTACCTCTAGACCACTTTTCAACTACTGCTTTAGATCTTTGTGTTCTTTGTTCACATCAGCCCAGTAAGTGAGAAATGAATAAGATGAATTTTAAGTACTGGCATAAACGGCTGTCATTTAATTAAATAAATCAGGTTGTACATAAGTGACATTGCAGTTTGATATTAAAGTGGCCAGTTACTGATCAGGTATTGAAATAAACTTTTTCCTTTGCAATGAATAGAAATATGGATCCCTTTTGGCCATTGTTTTGGAAAGTTAATTGCTGTCATTGTCAGTGTGGGATATCCAATTACTTTGGTTTTGTGCCTTCATGTGCATGAGACCAAAATAATTGAAAGTGTCTTTTATTTTATCCAGTGGTTGGTACCAGCTTGGCTGCAACTGTGTGTATATATATCCTTTGATGCTAAAATAGCATTTCAAACATATTCCAAAATACAAACCTCATTAAGATGGAGTTACAGCATCAGCATCTCAAGGGAAATGAAACTTTTAAAGAATGCTGAAATTATCAAGAACACAAAGCAACGGGTATACAGAGACTGTAAGCCTAGTTAAGGCTTCAAAAGATAGAATGTAGCATCTGAGGCAAATCTATAAAGAGGAACATCAAACCTGGTAGCAGGAATGTAGGTCCCACTTCCACTTGCCCCACTATCTCCATTTCAGAAGGGATGTTCCTGAGAGTGTCCATTATGCTCAGTGTCCATGGGCTTCTTTTCTTTCTAGATAACTTTGTGGTTGATATCAGCTCTTGCGTGCGTGCCTGTCCCAGCCCCAAGATGGAAATTGAAGAAAATGGCATTAAGACATGCAAACCATGCACTGACATTTGCCCTAAAGGTAAGTTTACTCTCGTTTGCAGCCACTACATAACTAAAACCATAGTGTAAGCCAATGTTTCCCAATCTTTGGGTTTTGGGCTTCCATTCCCAGAAGCTTAACACAATTCCCCAAAGCACTGGTCAGCCAATGTACTGTCTTAGGCTTCTGGGAATTGAAATTCTCCTGTGGGGTGTGGTCCCCACATTGGGAATCACTGATGTAAGAAGAAAAATGTAGTTGAAATTGTAATGTATGTAATCATGCATTGTAATGTGCAGCTGTACACTGAAATGACACAAATCCAGGAGTGAATTTGAAAACAGAGCATGGGGGAAATACTGAATTAATTTGGTTTTGTGCAAAATTTATTTATTTATTTATTTTAAAACTAGCTTCATGCAAAACACCCTTCTCACCAACTCTGCACTGCAAATATATCTACACATGTGCAGGAAAGGATGTGGCATTTTTCTTGTCCTCATATGTGAGGATGGAACTGGCAGGACTTTGCTCAATCTCCTTTCAATCTCTCCTTTAGCCTTGTTCAGGTGTTTATATAAACATACGAGTCCCTGTCCACTGTTACTTCACATTATGCCAGTTCCATCCTTGCCCAGCCCTCCATTTGGGAAGGGAGCTATGAAGCTTATTCTTGTATGAGTAGATTCTCCCATGTAACTGAGTGGTCTGACAAACCAGGATCCTTGGTAATGCTGAGAATTCTGCTCCTATTCATGCGAACATCAATAGGGCAGTTCTTGAAATTCAGCCTGGCACGATTAACAACAGGAAGGCATGCTGTGGGTGGGCAAAGCATGTACTATTTCCTTACAGCATCATGCACTTGGCCACCAAGGATCGCTTTTGTGCAAGAAAGCTAGTCTTTCATTCTCCATAAATTTTAGACCCCCTGCTACCAAAGAGATATTTCTGCAGTATAGTCCCCGTAGATATGAGATGTCTTTGATTCAACCCCTAACAGTCATGAACATGTCAGACAGCCTTAGTCAATCTTCAGTTGCCTGTTTCATGAACAGGTCTAAGAAAATGAGAAAGTGTTGTTAGCTGCCTGAAACCTTCAAAAGAGGAAGTTGAACAAAGATAAAACCATGTCTTAACACTCAGAGAGACAAAGAATGATGCTGTATTAATTCCCCAGAAAAGAATTATGACTATTTCAGCCTCTTTTTATTCCTTCAGCAGTGGACTAATATGCCCCAAAGGAAATACCATACTGCACTGAGGAGAAAAGTACAAGATTGTAATAGGAGCTTTAGATTTGGAAAAGGAGTTTCAAGTACCAGCATGTACTCAAATGTTGTCATAATGTTTATTCGTATGGATCATTTCTAATATCTAGCCTGAGGAGGACCTTTAAAACTTTTTACCTCTTTGACCTCCTCATTGAGTTGGTAAATCCTATGTTTGATGTGTACCACCTCAGACTGTAGGTGGGGTCTTGCACAAATGCATGGATGAATGCTCCTTGTGAAAAGTAATGTCTCTACAAAGAGCACCACTATACTAGGGACAGAGCTGTACATAGCAAACATAACTGAACTATGCCATTGATTTGTCTAGCTCAGTCTGGTTAAGAGTAGGGACATACATCTCATAGTCACCCACTGTCAGCAAGAAACAAAGAAGAAACATCTCCCCCCACCCCCACCCCTCGGGGCTAGATTTCTTTGTGCAAAACTTTACTTTCAGAATTCTCGTGGGAAATCTCATGGGGTTCCTCAGATGTTTCCTGCACAAAGTGGAGTCTTGCTTCAGAAATATTCCCTAGAATGGGTATTGAATTGCATAGATTTTAGCCATTTCTTGCACAAAAGAACAGATGAAACAAGAAAACAAATAAATGGGGAGGGGGGAGTCTGTGAGTCTGATTTTTATGAGAAGCCAGTAAATCTTAGTGGTGGAGAGGGAAGTCTTGGCAACCAGTCAACACTCAGAAAATGAGCAAAAATTATATATTTTTTTCCAAATATGCTTCACATCCTGAGTCCATTGCTCAGAAAAGTTACCTTTCAGATGGTTGCTTCCAGATTTCCTAATTCATCAGCTTGGCCACTGTGGGATTCTGGCAGTTGTGGTCCCCAGAGTAACTTTCACAAGTATTGTCATGGTCTGCAGCAGCTTAAAAATGGTTTTGCCTACTCTGGTGCCTAGTGGTGCTGCATTTTGATCCTGATCTTTATGCCAAGACTATACTCTCCACTTGAGCTATAAGACTCTGCCCCAATGAGAACTTGACCCCAGCATTTGTCATAGAGCAGTACACCAGTGGAACCAACTACCTTAAAAGCCCCTTCCAACTCATTGATTCTATGATTCTGTTTAGGGTCTATTTAACGACATCTCTTCTAACTTTACCTTTAGAGCAGGGGTTCCCAACCTTTTTATGCCTCGAGCCTGACCATGCCCCAGGAACAGTTGAGTGGGCCTGATCACGCCCCTGAAAGCAGAAGCGTGTGTGTCTGATAGCCATAAATGCATCCACTTCCACATTTATGACAGCTATGGGCGTGTTATGCATGTGCAGGTGCATTTTATGGCTGATGTAAACGTGTCCACTTCCATTTCAGAGTGCGGGTGCGGCCGCAATGTGCTGGATGAAATGGTGCCATAGGCCAGAGATGGTCCATGGGCCATAGGTTGAGAATCCCTGCTTTGCAGTGTAGTGCAAATGACAACTGTCCTGATGCTGAAGCTCCTACTCCAAATTTTTTAACTCTACCCTAGTTCTGAATAGTTACTTGTATATCTAGTGAGCAGGGAATGGGAGAAAGTTCAGTTGACCAATGTCCTTGATTTCTCTTCTGAAAACTCTAATTGGGTCATTATGACTGTGTGTGAAGACCAGCTGTCATAGCTAGAGGTCACAGTTTGCTAAATGAGTTGACTGTCTCCTTCTTCCATTCAGCATCATTATTATGACCATTACTTTTGAAATCTACCTCCTAGCACAATTACCCGAAATACCATTTCTTGAAACAAGCAATCATGTGTACAGGTCAAGGAATTAGCTAAGTTTCTTATCATCACTTTATAACTTACTATGTAAGTATTTATTAGTGTACTTTAGCCTTATGTATTGATGTGCTCAAAAAAGTCAAATAATTAAATGTTTAGGATTCAAAAGATTGTTTCTTAGAATCTGATTCTGTTTGAAATAAACAGTACAGAAGACTGTGTCTCAATCCAGTGAATTATATGGTTTAGAAGCATGCTTTCTTGGTTATTCAGAAAATGGATCACTTTGTTCTTTCATATATACCATTTTAATACCCACTTGCTACCTCCCTGTTCTTAGCCAGTGTCCATATGGCTTCCCAGTTTCTCTTCACCATTAACAATACACATATAACGTCCTACCCAGAACATGGGGAAGGTTTGTTTTCTATTAAAGATCCTAAAATCCCCTAGCCCAGGGGTGGCCACCCTTGGTGCCCCCATTGTTCTTGGACTTCAGTTACCAGAAGCCCAAGTAAGCACACCTGCTGATCAGGGTTTCTGGGAACTGAATTCCAAGAACACCTGGGGCAAAAAGGTTGGCCATTCCTGCCCTAACCAGTATGGCTGGTAAACCAGGTGATTGTTCTGGGACTTGTAATTAAGAAAATAACCTTTCCAAACTCTGTTCCTGCTCAGATATATTTAGGAGAGGCTCCTTAAACTTCCAGCAACACACCTGCCTGAAATTAAACTGTACTGGTGGAGAACATCTTGTGATTGAACCTTGTTTCACAAGCAGATTAATTACCTTGGTTCTCCACCAATGAGTTATAAACCAGTCTTTTCCTTTACACATTCAGTGGCCCATTGAATTGAATGGTCCTACTGTGTACTGGTAAATTGCCAAAATGTAGAAGGAGATGGGGGGCAGAGTGAGAGAGAGAGAGAGGATTATGCTACAGTACAGTAATCTGCTACTCTAACTGCAGTTTACTGTAGCATAGCTAATTGCCATTAGAGAAAGCCCATTTGAATCAATCTTCTTCTTCTTTCATGTCCCCATCAAACCCTAGATTGACAAAATAAAGCCACTTTTGTCACTTTGTGGTTGCCCAAACTTAAGTCCTCAGCAGTCAGTGCATGTTTGTGGCAGTTATCAGCAGACCAGTAAATGAGATGGATTCTGTATCTCCACATTCACACCATGTGTTGTTATCCGCCAACTGGCCCCACTTGAGCATGTTGATCTTGCATTTAAGGACTCCAACCCTCAGCCTATTCAGGGTCCTCCAAGGGATGTAGGGGAGGTTGTGTTCCTCAGTTATATCCTCCTTAAATGTCGTTCCTTGTCCAGAGAGCTCCTTTCTCCATCTTCTAATTTGGTTTTGCTCTTGCATCCCCTCAGGAATGTTTGTTCTTACCATAAAGTTCTTCCTGGATCTGAGCTGGCAGACTTGAGGGTCATATTCATTCAGAGGGCATTGAGGGTCATTCTCCTGCTTAGTTCTCTTGCCATCCAATGCTAATCCTATCCTTAGGTGGAGCGATATCAACAAGACACTATATTTTCTCAACTGGTGTAGGGTTGAGGAATCCTCTCACTCTACGCATTGCTTCATTAACAGCAATGTCAATTTGTTTTGTATGTGTGGATACGCTCTATACTCTGCTGCAGAAATGCTCAGGGCAAAGCTGATGTGTGCAGCATGGATGGTTAAGCTTCCCATTTATAGTTTGAATCAATGAAACTTGCTGAGGAGTTGGCTTCCTAAATCCTCATTGATCCAATGGGCCTCCTGTAGAGTTATCTACTATCCTAGGAAGAGGGTTTTGCCCAATGAGATAAACACATGAAAGCCTATTTAACTGAAATTTTTATGTTTATTTTTACAGCATGTGATGGCATAGGAACAGGAAGTTTGATGTACGCACAAACAGTAGATTCCAGTAACATAGATAAATTTGTCAACTGCACAAAGATAAATGGAAACCTGATCTTCCTTGTCACTGGAATTCATGGGTGAGTGCAAGAATCATGAGATGGTGCATCTAAACAACAGCTCCAATGAACTTGTTGCCCTTCCAGGTTGGATTGAACTCTCTAGTCAGTATTACTGTCTCCAGGAACTGATTTTATTTTGGCATAGGAATGGGCCATCTACTATTATCAGGCCATGAGAATCAAAAGGAGCACTTTTTTGACTAGCACATTTTGAGGTTGAACTCCAAACCATCATTTTTTGCAGTTGTGTAGTCTGAGAAGCTCTGGTTGCACAGTAGTTAAACTGCTGTACTTCAACCAAAAGGTTGTACGTTCGATCCTGACCAGAGCCCACAGTTGACTCAGCCTTCCATCTTTCTGAAGTCAGTAAAATGAGTACCCAGTATGTTGGGGGCTAATTAATTTGTGAACCGTCCAGAGAGTGCACCAAACGCTATGCACCAAACTGCTGAAGGAGCCAGTGTGTGAGCTCCTTCTGATTTATTTTACTGCTTTGCTATGTCAGCAAGGGATCCTGATGAAATTATTTCCTTCCAAAAGTAATGGTTCCAGGTTATAACATATAAGTGTGATTGCTTTGCATTGCTTTTGATCAAAGGGTTCTGCTTTGAAAGAACCATCACTTTAGGGCCAATGATTTTGACCAATCTCAGGAAATGATTTTGACCAATCTCAGCTGTAAGAGGATCAGAGGCGTTCATGGACAGTAGCTTTTATTGCTGGTGTTCACTGCTTACCTTCTCTATTCACTGGACTTTGGAGAAGGAAACTGCTAAAGGGCCAGTGTGTGAGCTCCTGATTTATTACTCTGCTTTGCTATGCAGTGGCGTCACGCAGTCTTCAGCCGCCTGGGGCGAAGAACAAACTCGCCGCCGCCGGCCCCCCAGCTCGCCGCTGCCGCCCCCCTCCCCAGGCAGAAGGCGGCTCCCTGCTGACTAGCGGCGTGCGCGCAATCGCGCGCGCGCCACACACCTCCGTCCGCTCGCCCGCCAGGGGTCGTCCGCTCGCCCGCCAGGGGTCGTCCGCCACCCACCCCCGACGAGCGCACCTCCGGCAGATCGCACACGCGGCTGGCCGTCGGGGGCTCTCCGCCGCCTGCCCCTGGCAGCGGCTTTTAGGGGGCGGCAAAATGTCCTCTCCCCACCCTTTTGCTGGCGAGCGTCCTGCGTGCGCTTCGCCGCTTGCAGGCGAGGAGGAGAAAAAGGGTTTTTTTTTAAGGCGGACAATTCAAGGAGGGGGCCGCCCGCCCGGCTGGCCGTCGGGGGCTCTCCTGGAGGGCGGCCCGCGTGCGCACGCACGCTGCCCACCTCCTCCTGCCCAGCCAGCCACCAGGGGCACCCCGCCACGGCGCCACCCACCCCCGACAAGCGCCCCTTCTCATGGCAAGTTGGGTGGGTGGCTGGGCGGGCGGAGGCGAACAGCGTGCGGGCGCACGTGGGCCGCCCTCCAGGAGAGCCCCCGACGGCCAGCCGGGTGGGCGGCCCCCTCCTTGAATTGTCCGCCTTAAAAAAAACCCTTTTTCTCCTCCTCGCCTGCAAGCGGCGAAGCGCACGCGGGGCGCTCGCCAGCAAAAGGGTGGGGAGGGGACATTTTGCCGCCCCCTGAAAGCCGCTGCCTGGGGCATCCGCCCGCCCCCCCACGCTACGCCACTGTTGCTATGTCAGCAAGGGATAATGATGAAATTATTTCCTTCCAAAAGTGATGGTTCCAGGTTATAACATTCCACATTTCCAGAGCAGCGCCATGTTAATAATGGGTTTTTTTTTGTTCCTAGACTTAATATATCTGCAGTTTGCTGCAGAGTTTCATTTACAGCATGCGCACACTGCCCTCTCTTCTTTTTTGCAACTTTTGCACACATGTGCATTGACTAAATAATCCTGGACTAATGATGTCTGATGACTGTGTGGTCAAATCAGGATTTCTTCTTTGTGTGGATTTAATTCAGTGTGCTTACATGCTGGCATGTACCAGTAGCTCATAAAAAGAAGAAGAAAAGTTGTGAAATGAAAAGTTGCACCCATGCCGATTATTATTATTATTATTATTATTATTATTATTATTATTATTATTATTATTATTATTATTATTATTATTATTATTATTATTATTATTATTATTATTTGATTTCTATACCGCCCTACTTGATAGAATTCTCCAAGCTCAATTGGGAGACTAGAAGGTGAAGCATGTTGCAGAGCCAAACCACAAAAATAATAGTAGCAAGTCCTGGAGTGTGCGAAGAAATTATATTTGCAGCCTTTCAGACCATACCCAACATTTGAAAAACCTTGAGGCACCTGAAGGAAACATTCTAAGTACCATCATTCCAATATACACTTAATATTACTTTAACGTAGTATTTTGTCCTTTCTGTTTTAAATAATAATTGTGTGCTGTCAAGTCTATTTCCACATATGGAGACCCTTTCCAGGGTTTTCCAAGTACATAATATTCAGATAGGGTTTACCATTTCCTTCTTCTGACGAGTGGGTTGTTAGGACTGTGAAGCTTGCCCATGACAACACAGACTGGCTCTCCTCCCTGGAGGCATAGTGGGGAATCAAATACCCAACTGCTGGCTCTATAGCCAGATACCTAAACCAGTAAGCTATCTAGTCAGGCCTTTCTGCTTTAAAGAAGAACAAGTGTAAGATTAATTCAATTTATTTAGGCTTTGAAAAGTAGTGTCAAGTATATTTACAGACTTGAGTTATAACAAAACTTCCTTTTTTCATATCATATAATTAAAGTGAGGATTGCCAAAAGTGAACAATTCTATGAAATATATATTTCACTAATCACAATGAAAATTTAGAAATTTTGAATAAATGCTGACATGCAGTTGAATTTTATAATTTCAACAATAAGACCTTTCCCCTTTTCTCTGAGTTCAGTCTAGCTGACACTTCGTGATTTCAATTTAACTAGGAAAATGTGTAATGTTAACTATGGAATTAAATCTTACTTGGTTTATCTAAACTTTTAGTCATTTTAATTTATGGCTATAACTGCCCCTTTCATATTAGTTTTGTATTGCTTAATGTCAAGGGAGAGGTAAGCCGTTTTGATGCCTGTATATGTAAAATTGCATCAATATTCTTTTTGTGGACTGTAATCAATATTGTTTAACTGACATATGCAAAAAGCTAATGCATATTTAACATTACTGAAAGAGTAAAACACTCTTTCAGAAAAAGGACATCCACACCTGGGTGATGCCTTAAATGATAACCGACCAAAATGTGTGATAGGGGACAGGGGGAATGGACAAAAAAGTGCCCTCCCTCCAAATTTTCAGATGCTGTGGCCATGCAATTAGAAGCAACGTTCAGACTCAAGTTGGATCCTGCAGGCAGAAGGAATCATCTATTGGTGTGCTGCTGCTGCTGCTCCTCCTCCTCCTTCAGATGCTGTATCTGATTCCAAATACAGTATTAGCTATCATCAGGGTGATCAGCCATGAAGATTGTCCTGGGTACAATAGAATTCATTGTCTTTCCATTTGCCTTCTGCATTGCAGCATGACCCCACCCACCCACCACCACCACCACCACTGATCCAGTTCTGAGAGTTACTTTCTGGTCCTGAGCCCTTTTGGCATGTAAAGTCCTCCTCTGCACCAGGCCAGTACAGTAAAACCTCGCATAAAGAGTGCCTCACTTAGAGACTAACTCGCTTAAAGAGCAGAATTTTCCTTGAATGGTTGTCTCGCTTAACAACTAAAAACAACCAAAAACTTGCTTAACAACTATAGCAGGGTTCGCAATCCCCCCCCACCAGAAGTCACAATTGGTCACTTTCAATGGTGTTTCACTTAAAGATCAAACTCGCTTAAAGAGCAATCCTGTGGAATGCATTATGCTCTTTAAGTGAGGTACCACTGTACTGATTAAGCTGCAGCCCTCAATCAAAAGGGATTCCAATGGGATATAATTCACTTGGGGACCATCACCCTTCCCTGTGGAATTTGGCACCCAAGGCTGTTAGTCCTCAGGGTGGTCAGGTTCGTTAATCATCTCCTGACAATTGGCGTTGAGTCACTGGCAGTATGGTCTACTCTATTACCAAAGCAGGATAATCTGACCAGACTCCTATTAGTGTTCATGTATCACATTATACTTAACAGTGCATGTTGGTATGGAGAGCAAATGGTGGCTTTGCAGTTCCAAAAACAAAGCTCACTCAGTTCAAGAGCTCAGCCTCTTGCCCTGAAAGTCAAAATACAAAGGTTCCCCTAGGTCCGTGATGGTGAACATTGGCATTCCAGATGTTCTTGGACTTCAGTTCCCAGAAGCCCAAGCTCCCATGAATCCACACAAATGGGTTTGCTGTGATTCATCTGGCCCGTGCTGTGCCCGTACGGCCTATGCCCAAATGGGCATGTTTTACTTCTGCTTCTGGGAGTGACAAGGGCAGTGTGGGCCAGATGAATTGCAGCAAACCCATTCGTGCGGATTCACAGGAGTTTGGGCTTCTGGGAATTGAAGTCCAAGAGCATATGGGGTGCCAAGGTTCGCCTTCATGGACCTAGGTGGCATCAGGGCACATGCACAAAGGCAGATGGGAGTCCTTACACATTCAAAATTCGATAATAAATTTAGCTCCTCTATTATGTGCAAACATTCAGTTCAAGTGAAATTCTGAGTATTGCAGACTGTAATTTTTAAAAAGCCCCTGAGATTTCAGCAAGCAACAAGGGCAAACTGATTTGGGTAACTCTGGAAAACAAAAAATTAAAAATAATAACTAGGGTATATTACATACCAGAAAGAAGGTCAGGTAATATGGAAGTCCAAATCATTGGAGAAGTTCAAATGAGGAGAATTTAAGAAGTACAGTGCAGTACTTTTCATTTAAGGTTGCTTGTCTGATTTCATTTTACATCTGCTTAGATCTCCCCAACCTTAATGGTGATCCATATGTATTTCAGTGGTATGGCACCTTCATAGGGCATCTTCATTGTAATACCCTAATTCTGACATCCTAGGAAACATTAGGTAAGGTGTTCAGTCTTACTTCAAGCCATGGGTTTGATTTACTGGCTGATTGTGAATCAGGATTTGTCAACTGGCAGTCTATGATTTGAGCTGCTGTGTCAGAGAGGGATTTTACTAAAGAAATGCAGCTTTCCAGCCTTCCTTTGAAAAGTTTTTTCCTCTTTCTTCCAGTTAACTGTCCTTTTTTAGCAGCCTCACACTGGGCAAAAATGTAATTAAAACTGTAATCCTGGATGAAACAGGTTGCATAAAACAGATTGTAAAACACAATGGGGGAGGCCTAAACCATGAGCATTAATGGTGTAATATTTGCTTAATCCTTCAGTCTTTTTGTGAATATTGCATTTCCACCTTGCTTAACTCAATGATAAAACTGGAAATGGCCCCCATTTCTGTGCAACGTTACTGAATCCTTAAGCTTATTTTTAAGAAATCTTTCCCAATTAATGTCCTATATTAGTTCTTGCCATTTGAAAAGCAGAAGGGAGGGGGGGTACCTTGATACACACTCACTCTCTTGGCTTTGTATCTGAAAGCCCTAGGAAATGCTTCATTTTTAAAAAGACTTAAAAAAATATTGAAGCGTTCAAGGCTGGCTCCAGATTGCAGTCCTCCTCTTCCTCCTCCTTTAATGAGCAGACACTTTTCCTGTTGTTTTATTGTTTTATTTCCATAAATCCATTTTATTTGCATGTTGAAGACATCTCAGCATTTTTGAAGTCATCAACAGTAGCCTGTCTGTCCACCTTGATGGTGGCCAAATAAATTCCAAGCCACATCAAAAGAAAGCTTGAGCAATGATCTCTAAATAAATCCATATCATAATCAGTAAAACTCCACATCTCAGCTTCTTTCCAGAGGGTACTTGATGTAACAGCATTCCAATTCAGTAATACCTCAGATAACGTTTGCATCAGATAACGCGAAAATCGCATAACGTTAACCAATCGGGGGGGGGGATTGCATCAGATAACGTAAAATCCTATGGGATGCATCGACTAACGTTCGCTAAAGCCTGTGCCAGTTACAATGTATCTATATGGAGTTTTAACGTTATCCGATGCATCCCATAGGTTTTTAACGTTATCCGATGCATGCATCAGATGACATTTAAAATCAGATAACACTAAGACTTGTGGAACCAAGTTTTAGCATTATTCAAGGTTTTATTGCATTTTTTTTTATTTTCAGATGTTATGCTAGTAAAGGTTCCTCTTTAACTGGAAAAGGATGTATTCAAGCCAACAAGTGTCCAATTGGATCCTTTAAACAATCATTTCCTTCTACATTTCAAAAATAAGATTCTCTATCACAGTGACACATTTCCTGCCCTCAGTGCAGAGTTTGATAGTGACTTGGTACAAGCAACATAATATGTAACACATTACTTTTGAGGGTGGTGTCTGGGTGATGACTAAGAATGTGAACCTTCTTTTCCATCATCCTCATTTGCAAGGACGAGCAGTTGCCCTTCACTGTCACCAAATCCTCTTTGCCATCTAGGAAGTGAAGTTATTTTCTGGTGCCTTTTGCTCAATAATTTTTCTGTATATTGTGCAGTTTATGCAAATTATACAACTTTCACAAATTGCACAAAACTGCAATTACTGGTGCACTGTCATGTTTAGATGGACATTAATCAGAAACATTAGATGGATTATTTGTGTTTCTTTTAACAACTACCCAATCCTTCTGCACCTGTTGTGCATGTTCAGTTTCTTTTTTTTAAGGGAAAGAACCATAGATTTGTACTGATTTCCATAAAGCATAATGCACACATTTCCAAAAGCTGGAGAAGGAAGGAAATCATTCCTTGCTCTCATTCTGAAGGAAAGGAATCTTGCAAGGATCGGAAAGCTCTTATTTTGAAGTGTCTTGTACTCTGCAGACAGATTAAAATTGACAAGAAAGATGAATGTAGCAAGTATCCTTTTCATTCCAAATAATCATGTTTTTTTTTTTTTAAAAAAGTGACATATACATGGTAGCAACCCATTTATCTGGATTTACCATCACTCCCCCAGCAAAGGAAAACTGCTTTACTTATTAGGCCTATAACACTTCTTTGAAGGGAGGAAATTACTTTTTCGAAAATTTGTTGGCATTTTTGTGTTTCTATGAATATTTTTCAAAACTAATATGCTGAAAAGGGGACAGATAGAAAGAGTATATAACTTCCTGATGGCTTCTAACAGATCTAATAATTAGGTAAAGAACGGTTAGTAAAGGTAAAAGTCACCCTTGCTTGAAAGCCAGTGGTATCCAACTCTAGGGTTCATTGCTCTTCTCTGTTTCATAGCCAAAGAGCCAGCACTGTCTGTGTTTGCAGATGTTTCTGTGGTCACCTGGCAGGCATGACTAGACACCAGAGCACACAGGGCACTGTTTTAGAGGTTTATATATAAGCAGAAAGGTGTTGGAAGCCCAGAGCAGAAAGAGAGTCAACCTTATTTGCATACAGTCAAACCTCGCATAAAGAGTGCCTCGCTTAAAGAGTAACTCACTTAAAGAGCAGAATTTTCTCTGAATGTTCGCTTCATTTAACTAATAAAACCAACCAAAAAACTCGTTTAACAAATAGATCAGGGTTCGCAATCCCCCTCACATTTGGTCATTTACAATGGTGTTTCACTTAAAAAGCAAACTTGCTTAAAGAGCAATCCTGTGGAATGCATTCCACAGGATTGCTCTTTAACCAAGTTTGCTCTTTAAGCGAGGTACAGCTGTACTTTGTGGAGAGTGATCAGTCTGTCCAGGTTATCCTGCTATGGTAATAGAGTAGACCATACTGCCATGACTCAACACCGAGTGTCAGGTGGTGGTTAATTAACTTGACAACCCCAAGGACTAACAACCTTTTGTGCCAAAATACACAGGGAAGGGTGATGGTCCCCAAGTGGATTAAATTCTACTTGAATCCATTTTGATGGAGAGCAGCTACTTTTTCAATTCTGGCCTGGGGCTGAAGAGGACTTTGCATGCCAAAAGGACTAGGCACCAGAAAGTAACTCAAGGAACTGGATCAGTGGTATGGGTGTCATGCTGCGATGTGGAAGGCAAATGAAAGGCCACTGCATTATATTCTCAGGGCAGTCTTCATGGCTGATTGCCATGTATCACGCATCGGTTGTCCCATTGCAAGGGCACCTCCTTGTCAGTTCCTGAGCCTCATGCTCATTACTGGAACTTAACCCTTGCATCACCACTTCTGGGAGAACTGAGGAGATTAAAAAGGAACTCTTACTATGCTCAGGCAGTAAGGCCTTTGAACATAGAGCAAAACAAAGGAGGCTTCAGGTAGCGTAGCATTGGTGTGTGTGTGCTAAGAAAAACAACAATCTTCAGAGAGAAACAGCTGTTTTATTCTCCAGGTTCATTGATAGCAAAGTCCATAGAAAAATGCAGATTAGGGGGTCATAACCATGAGTTCAGTCCAATAAAAACAGTCAAAGTTCGTTAGGTAATCATAGTGAGAAAAAGAGAAATAACAGATCCATAAGCCAGATCAGGTCTTAATCCATGGAGAGACAAATACGAACTAACTAACTGTTCTCCAAAATGGAGAATTTTCAGTCAGGGTTTAGCTTTAGCCAATCAAGTAACAGAGAACAACAGAGAATAACTTTCTCAAAACAATAAATTGTTTTCACACGTGAACAGAGAGTGTTCTCTGTTTAGTCAAAACATGCAGGAGCTTAGCTAGCTAGAAAGATAACACGGGAACACTGGCTCTAAAAACAACCATCTCGTGACTGTCTTGTGAGACACACAGAGATGGGAAAGGATTTCTATGAGGCCAATAATGAGGCCTAGCTGAGAAATTGCAATTTCAAGCCTTGGGAAGCATTAGGAAATAGGTCTTTTCCTGACACCATGATGATTGCCTATATTCGTATTCAGATTCGGATATGTTAGAAGAAGAAGTGGTGAGTGAAATGGGCTTCATATTGATTTGGATTTTCTTGTAATGCGCTGTTTTCTGGGTTTAATGGAGAAGATAGTCTGCTTGTTGGAAGCACAACTGTAATGACCTTGAGAGGCCAGCTGCCTGTAATTCTGTGAACAATCTTTGTCTCTTCCCATTGATCCTATGCTTTCCATTACCTTAGAAAATGTTATAAAACTGGCTGGAAAGTATTTGTTGGGAGAAGAATCAAACCTTTGAATGTTACTTTACTCACCAATTATTTACCCTCCCAGTAACTAGTTTCTGGGGTTTTGCATTTTCTTTTGTGTTTCTCAAATGTATCCATAATATTGTTGCCTTCTATTACTTGAAAATATCTGTAAATGTTACAAGCCAGAGGCCTGTGGTATTACTCTCCTCCTGTCCACTTCCTCATTGCCTGAACAGTCTGAGAAGAACACAACTGGGCTGGGGTGTGAGCCAGCACTCCGACCATCAAGGTTTAGGCATTGTTTAACCTCAAATCCTTTCTAGCACCTCACTGAATTCTTTATTCCTGGCTAGGAAAGGTAAACTGTTTCTCTTTTACATGCAAGAATTGGCAGTGGTAGTGCTGGGTGAGAGTTATGGTCCAAAAAGTAACTTTTCCAACCACTGCAATTTCATGCAAATGTTTCAGCACGAGTTCATATTCAGATCATGACATTGTCTCATTATTATTTTCCAGAGACCCCTATCACACTATCGAGGCAATTGATCCTCAAAATTTGAATGTCTTCCAAACAGTGAGAGAGATAACAGGTAACCTAGAACTATGATACTACATAATAATACTATGCTTTCCATTTTCCCTTTCCTTTCTGTTTTTTTAATGTTAATTTGGGGCTGCTGTGGCATTTGGTTACAACACTGAGCTTGATGACCAGAAGGTCAGCAGGTCAAGACCCGAGTGCTGCGTGATGGAGTGAGCTCCTGTCATCTGTTCTAGTTCCTGCCAACCGTGGAGTTAAATACCAAGAAATTGCAAGTAGATAAATAGGTACTGCTTCAGTGGGAAGGATACTAGCATTCCATGCACTTCAGCGTCTAGTCCAATGTTTTTCAACCTTTGGTTCTTGGACTTCAATTCCCAGAAGCCTAAATCAGTACATTGGCTGATCAGTACTTTTGGGAATTGACTTAGGCTTCTGGGAATTGAAGTCTAAGAACCAAAGTTTGAGAAACACTGGTCTAGTCATACCTACCAGATTGCCACAGAAATGTCTGCATATAGAGACAGCATTGGTTCTTTGGCTGTAAATGGAGATGAGCACTGCATCCTAGAGTCAGATACAGCTGGCTTTCGAGCAAAGGATACCTTTACTTATTGTTACAACCAAGGAACTTAATTTCAGATTTGCTTCAGCCATGAGTTAGGGAAGCCAGGCAACCCTCTTCCTCAAGACCTTTCCCCTGTAGAGCAATAATACTTTACAGATTGTTGGTAATATTGCAGATAAACTGTTTTAAACCTTGCAAATTGCTATATAAATGCAAAGTATTCCTGGTGTCAATGCTGTTAATAGTATTGTATGCCCTAATTGAAGGAGTCCCCATGTACTTTCAAGATGGTGGTTGCTTTGAAAATGATTTACAGATATACAATTTGATGGCGGAGATGGGTTGTTTCTAGAATACATGTAAGAACACAGATATGTCGCCTTCCTGGCACTCACATGAGATCCAATAAGAGTCTGAGGAAATCTATCTCTGAACATACATACCAAGTTTTCCTGGATGGAAAGTGATCACTAAATAAATATACAGCAAAGCACATCAAATCAAAAGGTACTGTTCAGATGCACCATCCAAAACCCCTATTTGTAAATGCTGTTATGCAAAACATGTAAACAGGTTGTTATGCAAAATATCTCATATTTTGTGTGATTGGAATTTGGGGCTATATCTGCAAATATCATTTTGTTTTGTCAAAATGCAATAAGTTGCAGCTACTGGTTGATTTCCACTTATAGTCATTAGATAGTCAGGATTTTTTGGATTTTTCGAAGGAAAATTCAGAATTGAGCTTAGGTTGAACGTGACAACCATCTGGAGCATTCCAAATCAAATTTGTTCTTTTTCAAAATGTACAGAGCAGCATCCAACCCCAATTAATAAAGAGTACAACCTCTTATTAAGTGGTCACATAATTTCATTTTTGTTTCTTGGGTTGGTTTTTTTTAAAAGAGAGTTTACATTATCATTTTCTTCATACTAAAGGGGATGAGGAAATTAGTTCTTGTCTATGTTAATACCACAATACATTTATTAGACTTTAAATTTCCCAGTACCCTTTATTACATTTTCCTATACACATACATTTTTCTCTGTGGAGAAGCATCATAGACCATGGCCGTAATGTTGATAACTGCTGCAGATTCCAGGCTAGTTAGCTACTGCCTGCCTCCAGCTCTTCAAGAATTGTTTCTGCATAGTGAGATTGAGTGAAACTATGATTACATTGTATTGTTAGATTGTATCACTACATTATATTGTTTGATTGTATTACTTTGTATTTGAATTTTGTACAATTTTTGTATTATTATCTATATTATATGTGTGTGTGTGTGTGTGTGTGTGTGTGTGTGTGTGTGTGTGTGTGTGTGTGTGTGTGTGTGTGTGTACACTTTATGACTGTGGGCTACCTTATATAGATTGTTTTGTAATTGACTGTTTTATTGGGTAGTCATGGTATATTTTGTTATTGAAATTGTGATGCCTATTAATTTCTGAGTATATCTTTGCTCTGTAAACTGCCCTGAGTCAGTTTTACCGAGTAGGACGGTATATAAATCTAAAAAAAAATAAAAATAAAATAAATAAATGATTGCAGCAAGAACATTCACTGACATCTCTGATTCCATCCTCTTTAGGGTTCCTGAATATACAATCATGGCCTGAAAACATGACAGACTTCAGTGTATTCTCTAACTTGGTTACTATAGGTGGAAGAGCACTATACAGGTAGGGGATACACGTTTATATTTCTTTGCTCACTCACTTTCAACAATCAGCATTCAGAAATAATAATTTTCTAAAAATGTATTGAGCTTATCAGTTTTGGTAGATAGTCCTCTTGGCAACATGTAAAGGAATATCCTAGCCTTGTCTGTCTTTGTCCTTGTTTTGACCATCTCCTATTTATACAAATGTGCTGAGTTAAAAGTTTCTACTATTCTTTGCTATTGTAGGGTTGTCACCTAAGTCAGAATTCTGTTACCCACTCTCCTTTCTATATAGCACATTGAACTAATGATTTGGAAGAGCTGAACATAAACAACACATTTTCATTGTGTCAACATCAAGTTCAGTCCTTCCTGAAGTTACATAATCCTTACTAATCTGGCCTAGTTGATCCATATTCAGGGGAAAGAAAGTTTGTTATCTTTAATGGCCTTAGTCCTAGGAAAATTGAGGTTTTTCATTTTCAGAGAATGAAGAGTACAGCTTAGCGTTTGTGTTTACATAGGGTGAAATTTAAAATACAAGGAAGGTACATCAATGTGCCCATGATTTTAAGCAAGAAAGGATAATCTAAGAGTTACATTTCTTTACTTTCCATACTCCCCCCCCCCTTAGTGTTCTTTTTGAAATGATTTAGTGTGAGATGGAGAACTAGCCAATCACTAAAACCAAAACTATTCTTTCTCCTTTTCCTGATAATGTTAAATAAGACAAAGTAGGCAGAAACTTGACTAGCAAGGGCAATCAGTGGCAGAACTGCTAGCAAGTTATTATTGTCTCAATTTAGCATCTAAATTTAACATCAATTTCATTCTGAGCAACCAATGAAGAGAGTTCAGAAACCTGTTTAGAACCAGTGCTATCACATCTGATTCATTAGACAAACAACAAAATAGCCTTGTTCTTCACTGGTTCATTTTCCTTTGCAGATATCTTAAGTAGTATAATGATAACTGGATCCCACAGTATTAAGTAATTACTGCCCTGCATCTAATGCTTAATTCTTGAACAAAGTGCTGCAGTAGGCTTTGACTTCACAGGAGTTCCTGGATGAGACAGATTATCTAGCTCAATTTCAGTCTGGCTTCAAGCCTGGTTATGGGGTGGGGACTGCATTAGCCACCAAGGTGAATGACCTACACCAATAATGGAAAACCTTGGCACTCCAGCTATTCTGGAACTTCCTAGAAGCCTTGATCAGTACAAGTGCTGACTTTGGCTTCCGGTAATTGAAGTCCAAGAACAGCTGCAGTGCCAAGGTTAGCCATCAGGGACCTATGCCGTGAACTGAGCAGGAAGAGTTGTCCATGTTGGTTCTGCCGGACCTTTCAGCAGCTTCGATATTACCAACCATGGTATCCTTCTGAGCTATCTCTCTGGGATCTTAGAGATAGTGTTTTGCAGTAGGTCTGGTACTCCTTAGAGGGGTAAACTCGAAAGGTAGTGCTTGGTCTTTTCACAGGAAAAGGCAGGATAAATTTATTTTAAATTTTAAAAAATACACAAAGATTCTGTCAATCTAGGTTGTGAGTATGTGTTACAGGTGATCTGCAAAACTGTTTATGCAATATGGCCTATGACCTTGTACACTAATGAAATTGTCACCATGGATTTGCATATTTCTTTTTTGCATCTAATCCCTTGTGCAAAGAAAAAACAACAACCTGACTTTCTACTAGCAAAAGAAGTTTTGCTATAATGAAATAGCAACACTGAATGCAATGTGTTGATTTGAATATTGTCACCCAGTCAGCCACAATATGTACTGACTCTGTAATTTATTGTTTGGTACTCCAGATCCATAATGAGCTAAGATCTGTCAGTGCGCCAGCTCTTTTGTCATTAGTCATTATCTTTTATCCCTCTAAGACTTACCGATTTTTGTGTCTCACAAAGCAGAAGAATATAAAAATGCCAGGTAGATTGCTGAGCTGTTTGCACCAGCACGGTAGAGGATGATAATTGTAATAGTTTACATGTTCCATTAAAAATTGTTCTGATATGGCAGATGTGTAGAAGAAGTGTTGCTAAAGGGAAAGAAAACAGCAAAGCAAAAGAAGCAGGAAACAATATATCAGCATAATGTATACTACAGCCAATGGGACAAAAAGAAGTTAATCAGTCAACAGATTCTGGCAGTGTTATAAAGAATAGTCCAAACAGATTAGAAAAATATCAGTGAAACCTTGAGGTTTGAATTACAGCCTCATGCTGGTTTTGTGCTATTGGTTTTCATCTAGAACAGCTGGAAAATAATTACTGTCTTTTAAAAAACAACAAGAAGATATCAAATAAATTTGAAAAGCACTGCTTTTTCATAAACCAAGTTTTAACTTTTTAACAGATTAATTTTAATTTGTTAAAGCTAAAACTTAGTTTATATCATGCAGTGCTCTGATACAAATAAAGAAAGAAAGGAATTTGTTAATTTGAAGTTCTGCAGTGATATACAAAGTTATCTTCACTTCACACAGACCAGAGTTTTTGCTTAATATTAAAGAAGAGACTAGCTGCCACGAAGGAAAAAATAATAATAATTGTAAGCAAAGGGATAGGAAATCTCTTTGGTATTAGTAATTTTATTTCAGTTTAATGTAAACATCTTGATTGTGGCTCTTGTGGGGAAAAGCCATCATCCATCAAAGAAGAGTACCTCATTTCCTCTCTATATCCTTCCTTCCTTTAAATCAAGGATAGTGAATTAATCTAATTTGGATTGCAGTGACTCTGAATATGAGTCTATCAAACTCTCTCTCCCACAAAATGTATAGGACAGACACTTTCTTGATTTGGAATCCGTACATGGATTTTATATATATGCAACTGCAGTCACAGGTATGGAACTGGTGCAGGGCTGGGAAGCTGACCTCCTGTCCCCATTGTGCACCCAGCAGAAGATGGGGAGCTGATGATTTCAGTTAAACCAATCTTGTTCTGTGCATGAGAAATCAGATCCTTATTTTCAGATGTGTGCCTCTTGTGTAGCTCTGTTATGGCCAGAACAGTGCAGGTACCCCTTTTTAATGTCATTCTGACCAAATGTGTGGTCAGAGTTTGTAACCTATATGTTCATTTTAATTTATTAGTTATTTATTAATTACTTGCATTTCTACCGCCGACCCCTCACTGAGGCAACTCCTGGCAGCTTACAACAAATAAAAACTTACAAAAACATTAAAAATAGCATCAAAATTGAATTATTTAAAATTAAGAAATTAAAAAAATATATTTTAAAATGTCCTCCCAATATACTAAACTGACAGCCTGAGCAATAGTTAGAAAAGCCAACCTTCATTGGCTGTTTCCCCAGCCGCCGCCCCCACACCCGCTGCATCAGCCAGGTCTTAAGAATCTTGTGAAAGACTAAAAGCTCTGCCTGTCCAGTCCACTCTAGTGGGATAAGCAGATGTCCCCAGGGTGACACAGTCTCTTAAGTACCCTGGTCCACTACCACGTGGGGCTTTAAAGGTAATCACCACCACCTTGAATTGCACCCAGAGGCACACTGGCAGCCAGTGCAGCTCCTGAAGTACTGGCAAGGCATAGGCAAACCACCCACACCCCATCACTACCCAAGCAGCCGCATTCTGGACCAGTTGCTGCCTCCAAATGGTCATCAAGGGCAGCCCCATGTAGAGCGCATTGCAATAGTCAAGTCTGGAGGTGACCAGAGCATGTGTGACCATGAGCAAGGAGTCCCGGTCCAGGAACTGGCATAACTGATGAATCACATGAAGTTGTGTGTAAGCCGTCCTAGCCACGACTGCCACCTGCTTATTGAGCAGGAGTTGTGAGTCCAGGAGGACCCTCAGATTATGCACTGGGTCCCATCCAGAACCAAAGATGGTAACTCCCATGATAACGCCGGGGCCCTAATCCACAGCCACTCGGTTCCAATAGCTGAATTTCATGATACCAGTATAAAAAACAGAATGTGGCCTCATCACTCTTACTTGACATTGTAATGAATGTTCCAGTGAGGGCAGTCAGCCTTCTTTTCTCTGGTGAAGGAGGTGACAGTTAAAGCTTGGAAGAAGTAACCTTCAGATACGACTGGCTTTCAAGCAAGGGTGACCTTTACCCTCCTAATTTAATTATTATTAATTTTATGTGCATTATTATCTCTTTTTTTTTCTTGGTAGCTGATCTTTGGCAGCAGGAGTAGACTGGAAAGTAACTAAGGTCCCAGAAGACTGAAGATTGTTGTCCTGGATGTAGATTGGAGAGAAGGAGGGTCTTGTGGATACCTACATCAATTTGGCCTATTTATTATATATTTCCCACTTCTAAATTTCGTATTCGTGATAATGATGGAGCCTTTTAACCAGTTGTTTAGGTGATGCATGTACTGTATAGTCAATCTTGTTTAAGACACCTGGCTTCTTCCTTTAACATTCTTGCTGGTTTACTTTCAGACCTGTTTGACTTTGTTCACTTTGCTTCCATGCTTCAATTATGTATACAGTACAGTATAGGCTAAAAAAATCAGAGAGCAGGAGCCTGTGTTGGAATAATTTTCCACCTTTTCTGTTTCAGACTATTTTTTCTCAATGGAACAATTGTCACTAAGCAACAAAGGAAGTTCCCCCATTCCTATATGGCTATGTTCACAATGTGCCTATTTGTGATTCTGTGCTTGTTTCTTCTTCCAGTGGCCTCTCTTTGCTGATACTTAAACAGCATGGAATTAGATCCCTGCAGTTTCAATCCCTGAAGCATATCAGTGCTGGCAATGTCTACATCACAGACAACAGTAACTTGTGCTACTATCATACCATCAATTGGACCAGCCTCTTTGGCACGCCCAACCAGAAGACTGTGATCCACAAAAATAAGAAGGCAGAAAACTGCAGTAAGTAGGAGTGATAACACTACACATGGCGTGTACTGAAAGACAGAGCATCAGCAAATGGTGGCATGGTGTTGAGTAGAACATGGATATTTGCCTATTTGTGCTGAAATAAGCAACATACACTTGGCTGTTATAAAGGAACCAAAGCAATTTTTATGTAAATCAATTTTATTTTACCTTGGGTTTTTAAAAATGAATTGATGTCTGAGGTGGAAGTGCTTAGCAGGGGGATTCAACAGGCTGAAGAAATTCTGGGTGCTTTTCAGGCACACTTTTGGGGGAAAGGTGGGGGCTTGAACGGTACTGGATGAGTTAATAAAAAGCTTTCCCCCTTTTAAAAAGAACAGACTGCAGTGGCTCAAGTAGCTAAGACACTGATTGGAAGGCAGCAGGTCAGCAGTTCGATACCCGAGTGCTGCATGACGGAGTGAGCTCCTGTTTCTGTCCCAGCTCCTGCCAACCTAGCAGTTGGAAAGCAAGAAATTGCATGTAGATAAATAGGGACCACTTCGGTGGGAAGGTAAACAGCGTTCCGTGTGCTCCAGTGTCTAGTCATGTCTGCCACATGACCACGGAAACGTTTGCAGAAGCAGAAAGCGCTGGCTCTTCGGTTATGAATCAGAGATGAGCACTGAACCCCAGAGTTGGATACGACTGGTTTGAGAAAGGGTGACCTTTACCTTTATAAAAACAGGCTTTGCTGTCATTTGAAAGCAGCAATAGCAAGAATCTTCCTCTGCTCTACGTTGGTCCTCATTTTGGAAGTTAGGCTCCTTCCAAAATGACCATGGGGAAAAAAGAGAGAATCTGTATTGTAATGTTCTTTCTTTCTTTTTTTAAGGGTGGGAAAAAGTTGGAATGTTAAAGAAGAAATGGGCACTATTTGTACAACTTAATACTGTGACTTCTGTGTAGGAAACATAGTTTTTGCCCTTTTTAATAATAATAATAATAATAATAATAATAATAATAATAATAATAATAATAATAATAATAATAATAATAATAATAATAATAATAATAATAATAATAATAATAATAATAATAATATGTTTTTTCTTCTCCTGTCAGAGTGAATCTGGTATAGGGAATATTCTTTCTAAGAAGTATTTGCAAGGATTGTAATTGTATACAGCTTGACATTTTTTCCAGGGGAAAAAGGAGCAAAAACAAACAAAACAAAACAAAAACAAACATCTTGAGAAATCCTGCAAGATGTCCCCTGAGCTATTTTCTGGGGTTAGTAAGAGACTCTTGCATGAAGAAATATTGCTATGTAGAAAAAAAGAGGGAACTTTACAAACTTCTTTATGAAGTTGAGAGACTGTGAGATTTACATCCCTGTGATTCACAAGTGATTGATGGAGCATATCACAGGAGAAACAGGGAACTTCAATTCGGTCATTAGAAAATATGCTTAGCACAGATCTAGAGGAGCACACTAATCCTACCCTCTCTACCCCATCCCCATTTGACAGTTCTATTGCCAATTTCCCACCCATTACTCATGATGGCACCACATATTATGTTGAAAGCTGGGAAATGTCTCAACTCATATTAACAACCCCCCAGACAGCACAGGCCCTCTCCTTCAGGCTTTTTTGTTGTTATCCACATGTGGGATAGCAATGAGATTGGCAGAAAGAGAGCAAAGCTAGACTGTTTCCCCTCTACTTGTGGCAAATGTTTACGCTTGGCTAACTTCAGAATGGGGCTGCTGATAAAACACTTCAGTGAGACACTCATTTTGGTATAAGTAGTAAGCCTGGCACCTGATTCATGATGATCCTTTACAGTCAAACCTTGAGATAAGAATGGTTCAATTTAAGAAAAACTCAAGGTACATCCGGAAATCTCAGGGGGGAAAAACAAGTTTGAGATACGAATTTTTAATAGAATTTTTTCAAGATACAAAATTCAATGCATTCTTATGGGAAATGACATTCAATGCATTCCTATGCAAAATTCAAGATAAGAAGTTTTCAAGATACAGTAAAACACTGGATAACGATTGGATCAGATAACGCTACAATTGCATAACTTTAAGTAATCTGGGGAGGAGAATTGGATCGAATAACGTTAAGGTCCTATGGGATGGATTGGATAACAGCCGCTAAAGCCTGTGCAGTTAAAATGTATCTCTATGGAGCTTTAACGTTATCCAATCTCTCTCATAGGATTTTAACATGGATCAGATAACACTAAAAATTGGATAACATGAAGACTTGTGGAACCAGGTTTTAGCGGTATTCGGGGTTTTACTGTACAATCAACTTCAAGGAATGAATTAGATTTGTATGTAGAGGCTTGAACAGTGCTGGATCAGCCATATAGCAGGAGTAGCAAATGCTACAGGTCACATGTCTTGGGGAGGGGCAGCTGCCACACTCGGTTAGAATGAAAATCCAAATTTAAATATTCCATGCATTCATGCGCCTAGAGTCAGGTTCGCCTGAGCGAGGCGGGGTATAAATTTGAAGAATAAATAAATAAATAAAATGCGGCTATTCAAAAAACTTTCACTCGGAGAGACTCGCCAATGCCTCATTGGAGTGTTCAATGCATGCCAAGAGTAAAGATGTGTGCACAGGTGGAGCCATCTTTGTCTGCTCATGCATCTTACGTGATACTCCGTAGTTGCACGAATTTGTGTTGAGTGGTAGTCGATCAATGCTGTGTTTTGTTTTATAGTTTTTTGCTTAATTGATGGCATGGGGAGTGGTGGCAGCATGTCCTTTCTTGCAATTCTAATGTGGTGTTGTTTATTTGCCTGCTGCTATTTACTGATGCAACAGCATTAGGTAAAAGTTTGTTTTTACTAGTTTGTTTTTACTAGTGGTGTTTTATTTTATAGGTATCCTAAATCTAAGCAAAGGCCTCTTGACCCGATTTTCTACAAGCCTTGCGCTGGCTTAATCAGGCACTACTTTTGACTGTAGTGTCATTGTAGCCCTCTGACCTTTTCAGACTTTCAGGTTTCTCGGTAGCCTCTGGACTCTCTCTGGCCCTCCTTTGTTGATAGCTAAGTTACCTTTGCCTGAAAATAATGAGCTGAGTAACTTGGTGTCAGCCGGAAAAAAAAAAAGAATGCTTTGGGACATTTCAAATATTAATTTGAGGGCCAATGCATATCTTTTGATTAAAAAAAAAAGATGCCTCTAAACCTTTTCCATGTCCTCCATTTGCTTCTGAATAGTGCCTTTTTGGATTACATTTACTGAGCGTTTTAAAGTGTTTCCCTAAATATGGTGTTACAGTCATTTCTTATGAAAAAGCCACAAATGCTCCATTAGGACGGTTCTTTCAGATGTCATTGACTAGAAGCCTGTATTAAGATCATCAAAGGGAAAATGTAGCATGATGAAGGTTCATTTTTATATTATTATCAGTGATTTCAAAGAAGCATCTGCAGTTGAAGAGCTCAAGAAAAAAAGGCTGTGCAAATGTAAAAAGAAGGGTTGACACAGCCATTCCTCTAATGCAATTATTCTGATAATTGAATTGCATTTGCCTACAAAACTGTTCAAGACTGCTAAGTTCTAACTGAAGCAACAAACATTTTAATTTTAATATTAAAATAGTCCAGGACTGACTTCATGAGTGGACTGTAGAAATATAGCTAGGCTTTAATTAAGTAAAAAAACCCATACTTCAAAAGTGGATAGTTTTCAAGACAAAAAGTTCTGCTATTATATTTTAATGGACCGAGTCCAATGAAGACAGAGTCACAGGGAAGGTGTAAAAGAGGGAGGATTGCTCTCCAAACTGGTGTAATAACTTTTGTAATAATTGCCATTGTAAAATGCTGTCAAATTGCTTCCAGCTTACAGTGTCTCTATGAATTAATGACCTCCATAAGTCCTATTAGTACCTGGCTGGATAGCTTAGTAGTTTTAAGTAGCTGGCTGAAGAACAAGACATTAGGAGTTTGATTCACCACTATGCCGCCAGGAAGAAGAGTCAGTTTGCAGATCAGCAAAGCAGTTTGGCAAACTGCACGATGCCAAGATGCCCCCCCCCCCAGAAGAAGGAATTGTAAACTACTTCTGCGACCTGTCTATCTGCGACTGTGGCTTTGTTTACTGAGTTGATCCATTTCATGTTCACTTTTCTTCTTTCTTGACTCTTTTCCACTTTTCTAGCATTTTTAATATATCTAATAACAATATAAGCGATTTATGTTATTGTGCAACACTGCAAAACACTCTACAAGCCAATTCTAAAAATGGGGTACCTCAAACAAACAAAAATTGTGACTTTGAAACTGGAATTTGGATTACTACTAAATGAGGCAACACTGTAGCAGTCAGTCTGCTCTTGCTATATACCAAATATGGTGGAGTTTGGACAGGTTAACATTATAGTTTCATGCTGTATAAAGTGAGCCAGCAATTATTAGAACATTTTTTAAACACCTACCTTGACATGACTGAAGATTTCCAGTTTATTTTTGGAAATATTTAACAAAATATTTTGAGGATATTGTTTTCACTTAATCCTATTTCCACTGAAAATGCTAAGGAGCCTTATCTAGGTACACTATGTGCTGCACTGCCATACACCATGCCACCTGAATATCCCTATATCAGCTAATTTATAAAGCTAAAGAGACACAGGCCTAATTAATATTTGGGCTGTAGTTCACCAGAGGATACTGAACAATAGAGATGGGATTTTATGGACTGCAGATCCATATACGTTATCCGATGTTTAGCCTTATCCAATGCATGCACCAGATAACATTAAAATCCTATTCAGGTGGATCAGATAACGTTAACTCCATAGAGATAAGCAACAGAGGCTTCAAGGAAAAGTCAAGGAAACATGCTGGAAACTTAAAGAACTTTAAGAAATAATTGTCTAAAGCAGTGGTTCCCAACAAGGGGTACACAGCCCACTAGTGGACTTCAATTCCCAGAAGCCTCAGTCAGTACATTGGCTGATCAGTGCTTTGGGGAAATGACTTAGGCTTCTGGGAATTGAAGTCCAAAAACCAGCATTTGGGAAACACTGCCCTAAAGGGTAAATACATTACAAAAACATGCCAGACCACCCTGACTTTAGGGGAACAAAGCCATACAGCATTTTTAAATTTTTGAAAATTTTATAAAGTGTTGTTTTAAAAGATCTGAACAGAAGCTAGGAAAAGGTTTTCCTTTAGAATCAGCCCACCTACCATTGCTGTAATAAAGGAAGTTCCCTCAGGGCTTTGCAGGGTGTGAATAGCTTAATTGCTTTGTAGGTGAAAGGTTTTAGTGTCTGCTTGTTTTCCATTGACAATGCATGAGGCTTGCGGAGCTACAATCTTGGTTTCAGGCTGTTTAGGATTTAAAGGGGAAACTTCATAAAGGTAATTGGGTCAAATTGTCTCTTTGCAATTATTTTTCTGCAAAGTGTTCTGGGTTACACTGGAGAAAGGGTCCTAAGCCTTTGCTTTGCTAAACTAGTCAGACTGGTTTTACAAGCTTTTGTTATTCAAATGTAGCAAGCTTGAGAGCAGGCAGCCCCTCCCTTTCTCCCAAAAGAAACTGGTGAGTCACAGCCACGCCTCAGGGAATTTGAGGCAAAGGTTATCTGATGGATCGGATAACGTTAACATAATGGTTAACATAATGTTATCCGATCCAAATGTTTGCCTCAAATTCCCCAACGTTATGTGATTTTAGTGTTATCCGATCCAATCGTTATCTAGTGTTTTATTGTAGTTCTTTATTCTAGGAAGACTGTCTGACAAAAAGACACCTTGCCCACACTGAACTGTGGCTCACCTAGAAGGAAGACCTAAACCATGGGTTCCCGATCTTTTTTGCCGTAGGCCTGACTACGCCCCTGGACAGCTGAGCAGGACGTATCATGCCCCCAGGAGCAGGCGCAGGTGCATTTACAGCTGTTGTAAATGTGGCCACTCCCACATTAATGACAGTTGTGGGCGCGTTTACGCAAGCGCGGGGGGCACCCACACATGCATAAATGCATCCACTTCCACTTCCAAGTGTGGTGGCGGCACGGACCAATGAAATGATGGCATGGGCCAGGTCTGGCCTGTTGGCCATAGGTTGTGAACCCCTGGCCTAAACCAACAGATTTTGAGTCTAGTTCTGCCCAAGGTTCCTATTCCTGTCACATTGCTAGTTGGAAGATTTGCTTCTGAACAGAGCTAGGCCTCAACACTTTCCAGTTTAGACCTTTATCCTCAGTGAGCTACAGTTAGGTATCTGTAAAGTGTCTGTATTCCCAGAAGGGAGAATTATGAGATTTGTAGTTAAAAGAACCAAAATTCCTATCCCTATCCAGAGTAGGACTGTTATTCCAAGTTGATGAGATATGGTGTATCCCAGGATGATTCTCTCGTGAGAAGCAGACAAATCTCACCAACTGTCACAAATTTAAGATTTTATTGAAAATTTGAAGATGGGCAGGTAGAGATCCACCCTCTAAAAACAAAGGATGGATGATTTCACAGATTCAAAGAACATGGTTTTATAACATAACCCCTCCCCCCCCCCAGGAAATGGACATGTCAAATGAAATACTGAGTTTCATTAGCAATATGGCAGACTTTGTGATCTGATAAGTAGCTTTTACCAGTTATTTGAAGCTACATCTCATGCAGCTAGTAAGCAAAACACAGAACTCTAAAATTATATTATTATTATTATTTTGCAGATTGACCTTTTACATTTTTTCCTTCTTCTAAGCCCTTCTCAGTCATGCTGTCCCTCAGTTTAGGTTGTGTTTCACCCTCCATACCTTTCCATAGGTAACAAGTCTAGGGTAGACATCTGCCTGAAACACTTCCTGGAAGTGAGAATTGACTATTCTGGGCTAGATGGACAAATGGCTTGATTCGGTTTGAGGTAGCTTACTATATTCTTAACCGTGCCCCTGCCCTACTGATAGTAGCAAAAAAGCTAAGAAGCATCGGACCTTAAGTGCACTATAGAAAACACAAAATCTGTGAGCAGTATATAGTTAGAAGGGACCAGTGGTGGGCAACCAAAAAATTTACTACCACACTGTGGGCAGAGCCAACATCATGACATCATGGGCAGAGCCAACGTCATGACATCATGGACATCATGGGTGGAGCCCACATAAAAAACCCATAAAAATAAGTACACATAAAAATACAAATTAAATACACATAAAACACATAAAAATACACATTAAAAATAAATACACATTAAATACACATTAAAATACACACCCACACCCCACACCCAAAGGTGAGTCACTTACCCTGGGGAGCAGGCTATAAGGAGCTTCAGGCTAGCAGCTTCTCTTCCTCCTCCCCACTTGGGAGGACAGCAAGGAGGCCGCACATGTGCGCCAAGTGCTGTAGGTATGCATGCACACCAAGCGCTTCGTGCGCATGTGCAGTGGGGGATCCGGTGAAAAGGTAAGCCCCAGAGGTGGTTCCCTCCAAAAGCCACTACTGGTTCTCCAGGACACTGGGAAAAGTTACTACCAGTTCTGGTGATCTGGTGCGAACCTGTTGCTACCCATCACTGGAAGGGACCCTAGTTGTTTGAACTAGTTGGTTGAAAGTGTTTCATCACTAAGAGCTTTTGAAAGTTTTTCTCCACCTCCCCACCCCCTGATAGCTGAGCAAACTCTTGCCTAATTGCTGGCTCTCACTAACTGTCTTGTGGAATTCTCTCTAGTCTTTAAATCATCTACATGTGGCTCATTTTTGTTTAATGAAAAATGTGCCTAGCAGAATAAACAGCAGGTCAGAAAATGGTTCCACCTTTGTCTACAGTTATAGAGAACAGAAGCCTCCTGTGAATAGGGAAACACTGAATAGTACCTATGTGCTTTGCAGGCATTCACCACTCAGTTTTGGAACACCACAGATTTTTCATAACACCTTCAGTCAATTAAGTTTACAAATCTTTGAGGCCCAATTGACTGTATTCCAGCTTGTTTAATTAACTGAGTAATATTGTTGTGGAAGTTTCCTCTAATAAAGCAGACTGACAGTGTTTTTAATGAAACGTTACTTACAAACTTATATTTGTAGAAGAGCTGGGAAGGGATATTTTTAAGTCAGAAGGGAGAAATTGTTTCCTTGTCACACCACCACTACTACTACTACTACTACTACTACTACTACTACTACTACTACTACTACTACTACTAATAATAATAATAATAATAATAATAATAATAATAATAATAATAATAATAATAATAATAATAATAATAATAATAATAATAATAATAATAATAATAATAATGTGGCTTGTATTTTAAATGCCATTATGCGAGTCTCCAAACAAGAGCCTGGCTTCATTAAATGTAGCAGAAATAATTTTTGTTGTGACGAAGATGATGATGATAATTGTCATGCATTCCTCAGTATGTAGACATGATTTCTCTCTGCACTGCCTCTCTGGAAAGTTGTTTGGTGGGACTTGGTAGAGATTGTGAGTACAGTATGTTACTCCAATCTGATGAGATATGGAGTGCCATCGGTCCATTTTCCAGACAAATCACACCAGCTTTCACAAATTTATTTATTTATTTATTTAATAAAACTTTTATTCCGCCCTCCTTACAAAGACCAACCTCTAAGAGCGATGGATGGATGATTTGATAGGATCAAAGAACGTGGTTTCAGAACATGAAAAAACCCAGCAAAAAGACATGTTATATGATATACAGAGTTCAATTACCAAAGCAGTGGACTTTGTGGTCTGGTTTTACCAGATATCTGAAAGTTATATCCAGCGCCGGCTAAATAAGGCATAAACCTATAAGATTATACTTTCTTGCCGTTCGGCCTTTTGCCTTTTTCAACTTTTAAGTCCTCCTCTAGCACAAGGTTATTATCTCTTAAAATTCCATGTCCCTCCAATTCACACTCCCTTGTTTTCCCAAAGTGACAAGTAGCTTAACATGATCTCATGGACCTTGTACATGAATGGGGATCTGAACCTAAACTCCTCTGATTTTTCTAATGCTCTGCATTCACTATGTCATGATTTACTCATTCAGGACACATGGTTCATGGACTGAACAGTGTGTGCTTAACATTGCCTTTTTCTTTCTGCCCAAAGACTTCCTACAATTATCAGCTTGATCCAAAGCTTTGAAAATTAATAGGCAGTGAGTTAACTTTCAAGGTGGTGAAGAAGACAGCAGTGGATGGATGATCCCTGAAGAAAAGTTTTGGTTTTTTCCCCCCTCCCGTTTCTTCCTCACCACAAGATTTATAGATATTTTTCATGAAGAATAAAATCTTGACACCAAGCACCCAGTCATAGATGTTATTCTCTGAAAAAATTAAGAGCATATGAAATATGACAATGCATACATTACACCATAGAGGAGGTTTTTGGCAAACACTATGCCAGTACCAGAAATTACAGCACTGTGATGAAAGAAACTCGTGAAGCAAAACTGAGGCAGAGAGAACCATGTGAAAGTAATAATATCCTCAAATGCACAGCATACTTGTATGATGTATGTTTTGAACTTGGTGGTGGTGGTGGTTGTTCTTGTTTTTAATGAGGCACACTGGGCCATTCATCCTCACAGCAGGAATATAGAGCAAATTCTTCTCAACCAGGACAGAATTTAAACATGTAAGAAGATATGAAGCATAAGCTGCAACAAATGGAATAAAAGTGGGGATCAAGTTGGGAAATACTGCCGCAAACTCCGGTATTATGGGGGGTGTTAACTGTAAGTTAGGCTGTTAATGTTCCCTCTACCCTTCTGTGATAAGAAAACCAAAATGCAAATAGCTCTTACTCATATTATGAAGCAAACATTAAACACTGGATGCATATTCCACTGCAGTCCTTCATTTGTACTCCCCATCTTTTCCTTTGTTATTTGGTGCTGTACGTTGGTGGCACAACCACATACCGACTCAGTAAAGTTGAAAGGAGTGTTGACTTTGAGCTCTGGCACTGATTGTAGAGGCAGAACTTGCTTGCATTTTCCATCAGGATGCAGATTGTGCTTGCTGTCATTGTTTATGCAGCTGTTGTTTCTGTTCTTTACATAGGTAGACTTTGCAGCCTGTGTGCATATGTGGTAGTTTTGAGCTTCATTCATTTCTTGACATTCTTTTATTATAAGGTATCTCCAGTCACCACCAAGGGAACTGCAGTGGCTTAGTGGTTAAGATGATGAACTTGATGACTGGAAGGTCAGCAGTTCAAGACCCAAGTGCTGCATGATAGAGTGAGCTCCCAGGTCTCAGCTCCTGCCACTTAGCAGTTCAAAAGCAAGAACTTGCAAGTAGATAAATAGGGACCACATTGGTAGGAAGGTAAACAGCATTCCATGCACTCTGTTATTGAGTCATGCCTGCCACATGTCTATGGAAATGTCTGCAAAATGCAGACAGTGCTGGCTCTTTGGATAGAAACACAGATGAACACTGAACCCTTGAGTCAGATACGACTGGCTTTCAAACAAGGATAACCTTTAACTTTAGCTTTATCTCTAGTCACCACATTGCTTTGGTTAATTTTATATCCCTGTTATTTTTTTCTCAAAAGTTAAAACTGGAAACTATGCTTGTGGAAGGGGGCAAATGTTTTCTTCTGGCTATTATTTATTCATGAAGCAGTTCTATTTCTCAGTCCTGCCATTTTATGAAAGCTTGCTTGTGTCTTTTTTTTATAGGTGAAAAATGTATAGAAAAACTTAAAGGATGAAGTTTTTCATTTTCCAACACTCACCCCCCCCCCCCCACCACCACCACCACACACATGTAGGACTAACTTTGGGTAGGACAGGGTCTAATTTGGAAAGTTTTTCCTAGAGAAATGTTGAGCAACAAACCAACTACTTGTAATGGGTAGATTAGTTAGCAATATATAGCATTATACATGACTTGCCTCTTTAAGAGAGTTTTTAATAGCAATTATATCTCTTTGACAAGTGGTTGTGGTTTCCTTAGAAATACAAATAGTACTGTATATACTCAACTATAAGTTGTCCTGAATATAAGTCGAGGCACCTAATTTGGACCTCTAAAACTAGGAAAATAGATTGACTCGAATATAAGTCGGGGGTGAAAAATGAAGCAGCTGCTAGTGAGTTTCAGTAATTAAAATACATGAAAATACAGTAAAATTAATTAATTTAGACATTTGTGTGGGTATGTTTTTGAGTATTTACATTGAGTATAAGTTGAGTCCCATTTTTGCGGCTCATTTTGAAGGCTAAAAAATCCAACTTATACTTGAGTATATATATATAATATATATATATATATATATATATATATATATATATATATATATATATATATATATATATATATATATATATATATATATATATATATACCAGCTCTCTTTTCTAAAGCCATTAGGACACTTTTAATTTTCCCCGATGTAAGCAGGACAACATACACCCACTAGCCATTCATTCATTTATTTTTTAATTTTTACAGCGATTGAGGGGATGGTGTGCAGTTCTTTATGCTCAAGAAACGGATGCTGGGGTCCAGGGCCAGACCAGTGTTTGTCCTGTAAGCACTTCATCAGGGGAAGGACCTGTGTCAAATCCTGCAAGCTTTATGTTGGGTAAGATGTTTTTATTTACAAACCATGTAACATGTGCTTTCCCAGAAATAATGCTCATTATTCTGAAATTTGAAGTTGTATTATTAGCATCGGATTCACATAGGAATGGATGAAAATACCCAATTTCATGGTCTTCTGCTTCAGAAGCAATGTGCTATTGCAAGGAGCTATCCCACAAATGATGTGCTTGGGCATTGTGTGGCAGCCTGGCATGACTTTCCACTCTGAATGAAAAGCTGATGAAAAGTAGGGTGATTTGAAGAGTTACCTTTCTGATTGCCTGACAAAGGAACAGAAAAGATTTTGAATGGTGGGAGGCTGATGTACCTAGCATGAAGAAAAACAGCTGGTCAATTCTTTGAAAAGAAACTGATGACCAATTGTCTTGAACAATGTGAAATCACTTGGCTGGGTTTGTCTGGGGCACTGATAAGCAGAGCATAATGAGACATAGTTGTTTACTACTTTATAACTGTGAGCAGCAGGGGGGGAAATGCCCCAAAGGTCCCAAATGTAGAACCATTGGGTTGGAGGTGTTCATGGATGTAATCTAATCCAACCTTTTAATCAATGCAACCTCTGCTATGTAGGGTGCAACTATGACATCTCTGGCCATCCAGCATACTTTCAATATTACACTCCTTTTGTCTGGAACCCTTGTCAAATCTCCCTTTGTTTTGTCAATTGACTGTTGAGGTAGCAGTCGCTTTAGCAGCACAGGAATAAACATATTTTCTTTAATAATCTTCACTTATTTTCTCTCTTTTGCTTTCATAACTTTAGCTGCCACTATGTGTGCATTTGTTTCGTCACTCAGCCCTTTATATAATACCATCCACATAGCCAACCCTCAAGTACTGAAGTCAGCACCACTCATTAGAGCAAATGAGATTGTATTAAAATGCCAGTATTAAAGAGAATGTTTATTCTTTGGTGTTTAAATCCATTCAGCCAGTCTTTCATTCTTTCTGTTACGTCTCCTCCAGCCAATCTTGCAGATTGCTCTCTTTCACTATTCTGTGAGCCTCCAAAATCACTCTCTCCATGATCTCTCCACATCAGGCTTCTTTCTATCTGACTCAAGACTGTTTCACAAACATAGGCTGCCTCTTTAATTTAGTTTCTCCCTCATCCAGACAGAACCATTCTTAAATCACTCCATGCTCCTCACTCACCCTCTTTCATGATTTACAGAACTATTTATTTATTTATTTATTTATTTACTCACATTTGCTATCCCGCCCCAATCTGGGCGGCTTACAAGATAAAATGTGATCATAAGCTAAACCAATGGAGTACTAATAATTAAAAACTTTAAAAACTTTAAAAGTTCATAAAAAACAGGAAATAAAACAGCCCCACAGGATAAAACCGAACAGAAAGGGAGGCTGTCCCTTAAATTAGCCACCCTGTGTGGGATCCTACATTCCTTGGTCCCCACACTTGCCCTGCCAGCCAGGTTTTTAAGCCCCTCCGAAAGGGCAGGAGCTCTGTCTGTAGGCGCAGTTCAGTTGGGAGGAGGTTCCAAAGGGCCGGGGTGAACACAGAGAAGGCCCTCTTCCTAGTGCTAGTGAGATGAGCCTCTCTAGCCGATGGAGTAACAAGAGAGCCCCTCCGATCCACCCTGGTGGGACGGACAGATGTTCTTAGGGTTACGCGGTCTCTAAGGTATCCTGGCCCACTACCATATATGGCTTTAAAGGTAATGACCAGCACCTTGAATTGCACCCGGAGACATACTGGCAACCAGTGTAGCTCCTGGAGCAGTGGTGAGGCATGAATATAATGCCCGCACCCCATCGCTACCCGGGGCGCTGCATTCTGGACCAGCTGCAGCCTCCGAATGGTCACCAAGGGCAGCCCCATGTAGAGCGCATTTCAGTAATCAAGTCTGGAGGTGACCAAAGCATGTGTGACCATGAGCAAGGCATCCCGGTCTAGGAGTGGGCGTAACTGGCGTATTACACGAAGTTGTGCAAAAGCCCTCCTGGCCATGGCTGCCACCTGCTCTTTGAACAGTAGTTGTGAGTCCAGGAGGACCCCCAGATTATGCACCAGGTCTGTTTGGGGCAGAACTGCCCCATCCAGAACCAAAGTTGATAGCTCCCGGGATAACAAGGGCCCCTTACCCATAGCCACTCAGTCTTGCGGGATTCAGCTGTAGCCCGTTTCCCCCCATCCAGACCTTAATAGCCTCCAGGCACCTGGAAAGGATTTCCACTGCACCGCTTGGGTCTCCACGGGCCGAGATATATAACTGGGTATCATCTGCATATTGGTGATACCTCACCCCGTGGGAACGGATTATCTCACCCAGTGGCTTCATGTAGATGTTAAATAGGAGAGGAGAGAGTACCAAGCCCTGAGGCACCCCATATTGAAGGGGCCTAGGGCTGGACTTCTCATTCTCCAGCCACACCGACTGGGTCCTGCCCCTTAGAAATGAGGAGAACCAGGCCAGCACCGTGCCCTGGATCCCCAATCCTTGGAGCCTTCCCAGAAGGATACCATGATCGACGGTATCGAAGGCCGCTGAGAGATCGAGAAGAGCCAGGACAGACGGATGACCTCCATCCCACTCTCTCCAGAGATCATCCACCAATGCGATTAGTGCAGTTTCTGTCCCATATCCGGGCCTGAATGCTGACTGAAAAGGGTCCAGATAATCCGCTTCATCCAGGACTTCCTGTAGCTGCTGCGCCACTACCTTCTCCAAAACCTTACCCAAAAAGGGTAGATTAGATACTGGTCAGTAGTTAGTAAGTGCCGTAGGGTCGAGGGATGGCTTTTTTAGGAGGGGGCGCACCAGAGCATGTTTAAACGGTGCTGGAAAAGACCCCTCCTTCAGTGATGAATTTATAATCGCCTCGACCCAACCACCTCCCATAGCTTTAGATGCCTTAACTAGCCAGGCAGGGCATGGATCCAGTACACAGGTCATGGCGCGAACAGATCCAAGAAGTCTGTCCACTTCCTCAGGGCCAACTGGATCGAACCGATCCCAGACAACATGGCCAGACCGTGCTCCGGTCAACCCCAGCTCATGCCTGGATTAAACTTCAAGCGGATCTGAGCGACTTTCTCCGCCAGATAATCAGCAAAAGCCTCAGCCGATCCCTGCCAACCGGGGCCCGACCCCCCTCTACCTAGGAGGGACCTGGTTACCTGGAACAGGGCCGCTGGGCGATTGTCTGTGGAGGCAATAAGGGCGGTGAAATATTGTCGTTTCACCGCCCCCATCACCACTAGGTAGTCTTTAATAGCTGCTCTAACCAGTGTTTGGTCAGACTCACTCCGGGTCGTCACCCAGCGGCGCTCTCAGCGTCTCTTTCCCCGTTTGAGCTCCCTTAGTTCTTCTGTGAACCAAGGGGCAGATCGATCCCCGCGAGCACGGAGAGGCTGTAGTGGAGTGATCACGTCTAAAGCTGCCATTACCCTCTCGTTCCAAGAGTTGACAAGGTCTTCAGATGAACCGCTTTGCAGGTCAAGAGGACAACACCCCAGTTCCCTCTGGAATCCTGGATCCATTAGTCGCCGGGGGCAGCCCATTTAATCGGCCCTGCCTCCCTACAGTGAGGTCTCACCCCCAGGAAGTCTAAAGTCACCAGGTAGTGATCTGACCATGGCACAGGGATAATGCCTAAATTCTGTACTTTCAGATCACTCTGCCACAGCTCCGACAAAAAAATTAAGTCCGGGGTGTAGCCACTGCTCCTGGTAGGACCCTGGATTACCTGGGTCAGGCCCGCGGCTGCCATGGAAGCCATGAACTCCCGAGCCACCTCAGAGTCAGTCCCCAATGAAGGCAAATTGAAGTCCCGCAGGACCATCAGCCTGGGGGTCTCCAATGCCAACATCGAGACCACCTCAAGGAGCTCAGGCAGGGAATCTGCTACTCTGCAGGGAGGCAGGTACATGAGCAAGATTCCCAACTGACCCTTAGGACCCACACGCAAGAACAGGGCCTCACAATCCGGAATTTCTGGAGCTGTGGCCCTGGTCACTCCCAGTGACTCCCTGGTTACTACGGCAACTCCACCGCCCCTTCTCCTCTCCCTAGGCTGGTGCCAAACACCGAACCCGGCCGGGCAAAGTTCAGACAGAGGTACCCCATCCTCTGGTGCCAGCCAGGTCTCAGAGATGCATGCCAGATCAGCCTGCTCCCCCAAGATGGTGTCTGCAAGCAGAGGGGCCTTGTTGCAGACTGATCTGGCATTCACCAGCAGCAGCCTAAGGGAGGGGTCACTCTTGACCGGCTGCTCAGGGCCCAGAGGTGTAGCTGCGGGGGCAGAATAAGGGACAGCAACCAAACATCTGACCCTTGTTCTCCGAGTGCGGCCCGCCCCTCGGTTCCCGCCGTAACACCCCATGCCCATCACTACACCAATTTGGGCCCCAAGGAACCCCCCAGGCCCAACAGGCAGAGACCAGTCCCTACTCTCTGGCTGGCAGGTTCTTCTTCCACTCCCCCTGTGTCCATTCCCCCAACCCTCCTCCTGATGCTGCATTCCCGTTGATGTTCCAAATGTCAGTGACTGCGGTGAAGCCCGGCAATCCAACCACTCCGATCGTTCCCAGTTTTTTAAGTCTCCCGCCAAGGGGGGGCTCCGAAACAGGTGCCAGCGACTGAGATGTTGGGGATGGCCGTGGCGGCCTCTCCGCCCAGCCACTGGTGGACCAAGCAGCTGCGGTGTCAGTGGTGGGGCCCAGCAGCCCCGCCTCTCCCCGTCTTTGAAGTCTCCCGCCGAGGCTGGGCTTTGAAACGGGTGCCGGTATCCAAGGTGCTGGGGGTGGCGGTGGCCATAGTGGCCTCTCTGCCCAGCCGCAGGTGGACCAAGCGGCAGAGGTGGCGGTGATGGGGCCAGGCCGCCCTGCCTCTCCTCATTTTTGAAGTCTCCCACCAAGGTGGGGCTTCGAAACGGGTACCGGCGTCCAAGGTGTTGGGGGTGGTGGTGGCTAGACGCAGCTGTCCCTGGTCCGGGGGAGAGCTGCGTCAACAACCGGTGAGGTGGCGGCAGTTCTCCTTCGGCCAGCCACCCCAGACGCAGCTGTCCTCGCTCTCCCTGGTCCAAGAAAATCTATTAGTAGCAGCAGTGGGGCGATGGAACTGTCTGGGCTTTTAAAAGCCCCCCACCAGCTGCGAGGTGTTCCTGCTCCTCCTCGTGAGTCGAGCTGACTCCAGAAGCCTCTGTTAGTAGCAGCAGTGGGGCGATGGAACTGTCTGGGCTTTTAAAAGCCCCCCACCAGCTGCCAGGTGTTCCTGCTCCACCTCATGGGTTGAGCTGACTCCAGAAGCCTCTGTTAGTAGCAGAGTAGATAGTAGTAGATAGTAGCAACTATCTAAACAATACATTAAAAACCATAATTGTTTATTCTTCAGACTAAAGATATCCAACTTTTTCAATTGTTTCCCCATAAGACTAGATTTCTTTACCTGAGCCTCAGAAAATCACTAACATGAGAGAATATGTGGCATTTTCTTTTGCACATACCATAACAGATAAGAACTTTGTGGCAAAAGATGTTCCAATGTATTGAGTGAGACGCGATGAGTGTCATGAATATGATTACAGTGTGGTAAGACATTTTATTATAGTCTGGAAACTTATTTCTTAATATAGTAAGTCTAAACTTGAGTAAGCCCACTGAGTCAGTGGAACATACACCAAAGTTCCATTTATGAAATTCCCACTGATTTTATGGGCCTACTCTAGCTGCGCCTTACTATGCTAAGCAACAGGATTTCAACTGTTGCCATGCAGCTCAATATTACAAAGTGCACAAGAAATCAAGTTGGACTCACATATTCAGTGTAAAGTCCACATTATTTGCATGTTTATGCTTCACACTAGAAATGCTTGCTTTAGCCTCACAAGTGATGGGAAGGAACTGCTACATTTGTCATTCACCACTCATGCAGAAAGTAACGACGTTGCAGAAGGTCTTGATATAGCTTCCACTGAAGCAAGAGGTTTTGCTCAAATTTTCTTATTTTCTGCAAAACTGCATTATTTGTATAGATTAAAGCTGCAATGACCTCTTTCTTTTGGCAAACTTTTAAGCATTTGAAGCATTGGATGGGTTGTTTGTGTATCTCTTAACATCAACTCAGGCTTCTAGTGCTTATTCTTTACGTTTGCTTTACTTCTCATAGGAAAAGGACATTAGTTTTGAGTAGGTGAATTTCTTGTGAATAATGAGATTCTTAATGAAAATAAACACTTTCTGCAGTGGTAACTGATTCATTTGGCCAATTAGGAAAATGCATATCTCAAGTTACACTGCCTATGATTTAATTCTGCTCAATGCTCAGCCTCATACTTTGGGAGGGCAGGGGCATAGGCAGGTTGAGTAGCAGGTTGCCATCCGACTGGCTGGTGTGCCTTTGTCCCTACAAGCAAAGGTTGTCACCAGCTGCTGCTAGCTCTTTGCCTTACTTTTGGTTTGGTTTGAAGAAACTTCTTGAGTTTTCCAATTTCTCTCTTTGGAGTCTCTTTTTTGTTGTTGTTCAGTCACACAGTCAATTCCGACCCTCTGCGACCCCATGGACCATTGCCCGCCAGGCACTTCTGTTCTCCACCATCCTCCTCAACTCGCTCAGTTCTGTGCCCATTGTCTCCACAATACCATCCAACCATCTCATTTTTGGCCGCCCCCTTTTTCTTTTGCCCTCCACCTTTCCCAGCATCAAGGCTTTCTCAAGCGAATCCTCTCTTCTCATTTGGTGTCCAAAGTACCTTAGCTTCATCTTTATTATTTGACCTTCTAAGGAGCAGTCAGGGTTGATTTCTTCTAAGATTGACCTATTTGTTCTCCTTGCTGTCCAGGGAACTCTCAAAACTCTCCTCCAACACCACATCTCAAAGGCATCTATTCTTCTGCGCTAAGCTTTCCTAATGGTCCAGCTCTCACAACCATACATTGCCACAGGGAATACCATTGCTTTGACAATACGAATTTTTGTTTTCAATATGATGTCTCTACTTTTCATTATGCTCCCCAGGTTTCTCATTGCTTGCCTCCCAAGAATCAATCGCCTTTTTATTTCATGGCTGCAATCCCCATCTGCAGTGAGTTTTGATCCCAAGAAAGTAAAATCTGTCACTGCTTCTACTTCTTCCCCATCTATTTTCCAGGGACTGATAGGGCCTGTTGCCATGATCTTGGTTTTCTTGATATTGAGTCTCAAGCCAGCTTTTTCACTTTCTTCTTTCAACCTAATCAGGAGCTTCTTTAGGTCCTCCTCACTTTCAGCCATTAGGGTGGTATCATCTGGATATCTCAAATTGTTGGTGTTTCTCCCAGCAATTTTGATCCCAAATTGTGATTCCTCCATCCCTGCATTGCGCATTATGTGCTCTGTGTACAAGTTGAATAAGCAGGGTGACAAAATCCAGCCTTGTCTTACTCCTTTTCCTATTCCAAACCACTCTGTCATTCCGTATTCTGTCCTAACTGTTGCTTCTTGCTTCATGTACAAATTTCTCATGAGACATATAAGGTGTTCTGGGATTCCCATCTCTTTAATTACTTGCCACATTTTGTTGTGGTCTACACAATCAAAGGCCTTAGTGTAGTCAATGAAACAGAAGTATACTTGTTTCTGATATTCCTTTGTTTTTTCCATGATCCATCTTATGTTGGCGATGTGGTCTCTAGTTCCCCTGCCTCTTCTGAACCCCGCCTGCACTTCTGGTAATTCTCTCTCCACATGCTGTTGCAGTCTATCCTGTATTATCTTGAGCATCACCTTGCTAGCGTGTGGGATGAGCCAATTGTTCGATAATTTGAACAGTCCTTGGCATTTCCCTTTTTTGGGATTGGAACATATACTGATCTTTTCCAATCTTGTGGCCATTGTTGTGTTTTCCAAATCTGCTGGCATATAGAATGTAATAATTTGATTCCATCATCTTTTAGGGCTTTGAAAAGTTCAACTTGGATACCATCATCTCCGCTGGCTTTGTTGTTTGCAATGTTTTCTAGGGCCTTTCTGACTTCACTCTCTAGGATGTCTGGCTCATGTTCAATCTTCTCATCATCGTGATTATCAGGGGTGTTGAGGTCCTTTCTGTAGAGTTCCTCTGTGTACTCTTTCCATCTTTTCTTAATCTCTTCTGCATCAGCTAATTCCTTGCCATCTTTGTCCTTTATCATGGTCATTTTTCCTGTAAACGTTCCCTTGAGTTCCCCAATTTTTTTGAAAAGCTCTCTAGTCCTACCTTTTGTGTTGTTTTCTTCTATTTCTTTGCACTGTTCATTCAGGTAGGTTTCCTTATCTCTCCTTGCTTTTCTTTGAAATTCTATATTCAAGTGATTGTATTTTTCCTTTTCTCCTTTGCCTTTTGCGTCCCTTCTTTCCTCTGCTATTTTAAGAGCCTCATCAGACAGCCACTTAGCTTTCTTACGCTTCTTTTCTTTTGGTATGGTTTTTCTTGCTGCCTCCTACATGATGTCCCGCATCTCTGTCCATAATTCTTCTGGTACTCTGTCTATCTGGTCCAAGCCATTAAATCTGTTCCACACCTCCACTGTGTATTCCCAAGGAATATTGTCTAGGTCATATCTGTCTGGCCTAATTGTTTTTCCTATTTTCTTTAGTCTAAGCCTGAATTTTGCAATCAGTAGGTTGTGATCTGAGCTGCAATCTGCCCCTGGTCTTGTTTTTGCTGACTGTATGGAGGTTCTCCATCTTTTGCTGCAGAGTATGTAATCAATCTGGTTTCTATTTTGGCCATCTGGTGATGTACATGTGTAAAGTCTCCTCTTGTGTTGCTGGAAGAGAGTGTTTGCTATGACCAGTGCGTTATCTTGGCAGAACTCTATCAGTCTTTGTCCTGCTTCATTCTGTGTTCCAAGACCAAACTTTCCTGTTATTCCAGTAACTTTTTGCTTTCCTACTTTGGCATTCCAGTCTCCTATGATAATGTGTACATCATTTCTTGGTGTCTGTTCTATGAGGTGTTCTAGGTCCTCATAAAATTGGTCAATTGTGGCTTCATCTGCACTAGTTGTTGGTGCATATACTTGGATGATAGTGATGTTAAATGGCTTGCCTTGTATTCTGACTGACATCATTCTATCATTTTTGAGATTATATCCCATTACTGCTTTCCTCACCCTTTTGTTGACAATTATGGCTACTCCATTTTTTCTGAGGTTTTCTTGTCCACAGTAGTAGATATGATGGTTTCCAGAGCTGAATTCACCCATCCCTGTCCATTTTAACTTGCTGATTCCCAAGATGTCAATGCTTATTCTTTCCATTTCCTTTTTTACTACTTCCAGTTTTCCCTGATTCATAGATCTCACATTCCATGTCCCAATACAGTATTGTTCCTTGCAACATTGTATTTCTCCTCCCCCTTTCCTGTCCCTCCCCTTCTTTTGATCTGCTGTGCTAAGCATCCTATTTCATCTCAGTTGCCCCATTTGTTTTGCCTTTTGTTTTGGTCCATTGGGTTCTCTTGGCAAAAATCCTGACGTTGGTTTGCCGGTTTCTACGTCAGTATCCTCTCCTCTCATCATACATATTATCACAGTTTAAACAATCATGCACATTGTAACACTTTAAGCAGTATAAGACTGAAAAGTAAAAAAGAAAAGTAAGCTAATTAGTGTTGGTTATATGTAGTTATAAGTCAAGAGTTTCTAAGTACAGTATCCTTGTTATGAAGTCCAATATATCAAGTCTCTACTGTAAGTTCACTATAAGTCTCTACTGAAGTATGTAAAAGTCAGCTACATTAGTGAATTAGTGAATTAGTGAATTACTTATCATATGTCTCTTAGAGATAAGGAAATCTGAAGAGAGAAAGAGTTTAGCAATTAATACTCTGCCTAGAGCCACATCTGAAGGCAGTCATTTTGCTGCAAAAGTAGTGGAGTACTTCTAGATGGCAGAGGATCCACATGCACATTGCTATCAATAACTTGTTATATGCACCGCCAGCACATAATAGGTGCTAGTGTACACGTGCAGTCTAAAAATTACTGGTTTTTGTCACAGATCTAAAGCACAATTGACTTTTTCAGATACTGTACAGTCATCTGAAGTCATAGTTTTGACACCAAGCTTAGGATTCTTTCTTTCTACAACTCTTTGCTCAAACCATTAATTGCTGTGGCCTTGGCTGACTCCAGCCAGTTCCTGTTGGGACTGCCTTGTGTTCTGGTTGACACAAAGTCAACTGAGCTCAGATGAGTTCTTAATAATTAAGTTCCCAGATTGATAAGCTTTCGAGAATGCAAAATAAATGCCTCACCAAGCAGGTCTTTTTGAAACTCTCTGTCCAGGCCAGTCTGCCTCAGCTTGAGTGCAACTGTTTTAAAAGAGCAGACATAAAACATCAAGGTATCAACTAGATATTCATTCAGTTTTATGGATAAGGTGTTGTTTTAAAATACCATGATACACCATTGATTATTTCCTTCTAACTCACAAATTCACAAATGTTGCAAATATTTAACTAGAGCAGTTGCATGGGGGGATCACTTTAATGCAGTAGTTCCCAAACTATGGCCCATGGGCAGGTTCTGGCCTATGGCATCTAATAATCCGGCCCTTACCGCCCATGCCACTCACAGAAGTGGAAGTTAAACATGCCCACACATGTGCAAAATGCTGCCGTAAATGCACCTGTGGCTGTCATAAACCTGTTTGCAACAGCTGAGGGTGCATTTATGGCAATGTTTTGTGCCTGCACAGGCTTGTTTTTCTTTCAGTGGGAAGAACCCTGTGACCAACCCACTCAACCATGTGACTGACCTGTGGCCTGAAAAGTTTGGCCACTCCTGCTTTAACACTTTCTCGTCAGCCTTATTTGCTGAGTTTTTAGCACTTTTGCGACTTCAAAGCATATGAACATGTTTCCGCTTGCATACTTATGTCTTAGGAAACCTGCCTAATTTCCTAAGCCATAACTATGCTAGCAGCAACATGTTTATTTGCTTCAAGGCCACCACAAATGGTTTCCTTGTGGTTTGTACTGTAGGTCTTTGGAAGACATTTTCATTATTAGCATGGAAGAATAGGGGGCAATGGTCTGGTTATCTGGTAATCAGTAATGTGGAGACAGGACAGTGTTCCTTTCTTGCCATGGTGCATTATAAGGATTGACGATGAAACCGTTACAGACATCACAGTGTTTCACAATGTTCAACCAATTACAGTCAAACCTCGCATAAAGAGCACCTCGCTTAAAGAGCAGAATTTTCTCTGAATATTCGTTTCGCTTAACAAATAAAACCAACCAAGAACTCGCTTAACAAATAAATCGGGGGTTGCAATCCCCCCCACAATTGGTCACTTTCAATGGTGTTTCGCTTAAAGAGCAATCCTGTGGAACACATTATGCTCTTTAAGCGAGGTATAATTGTATTTGGCAACCATAGGAGAATCTTCTCCTTTCCCCTGTCTCTTTCCAAGCTGGGTAATATGAAGACTTCTTTTTCTATTCATGAAGCTAGAACTGGTGAAACTGAAAGCATGAACACTTATGTTTTTAAAAAAGAGAAAAAGAAGAAAGAGGAACAAAAGATCTGAACAACTTCCAAACCTTTCAGAATAATAGGTTCGAAATGTTAATCATGGATGGAAATTTGATGAAATTAATTATTTTAAATTAATTGAACTCATGAAGTCTTGTTGTACGTAACGCCTCCCATCCTGAAACATATCCTTTACTTAGAGTTGATCCCTGGAAAATGTGTTTAACTTTATTAGTCCATTAACTTCAATTAAGCATTTGTGAAGCTGCTTTTTGATATGAGGACTGAAAAGGAGAGACTAAATCCAGAGGATGTTATGAAAGAAGCCCAAATTACCCATTAGCATCTAATAATCATAGTCAATTTCCCTCAAAGATTTCCCCCTTTTAAAATCTGCTTTTGGGGGAAAATCTTCCTAGTTATAATTTTAGATGGGTTTTTTAAGGTGTATAAGAATAACAAAGAATGAAGTAAATCCTTATACAGTACTGTATATGACTGAGAGCCGAATTTAAACGACTCATGGTCTTATGTTACATAATTGACCTTTTTGTCATTGATGTCCTTCTATCCTAACACTCTCCACACTGCTACAACATGCTAGCAGAGCACTAATGCCTTTCTTGCTTTGCCAGGCCACAGGATGAAGGGGAGAAAGATAGCAGGCAATTCATCCTTAGAGTAATGCTTTCAGAATCTTCAGCTAGCTTCCCCCCTTTTTTTATTTATTTATGTCCTAACAAGGATGTAGAGCATTTGCATTTTGTAATGTATATTTTTAACATTGCACAAGCTTATAGAACAGATGTTGTATGTGGTTGTCTGGTGGTAATTAGATGAGAGGGAATTCTTTGTGGCAAGTAACAGAAGCTAGAAGGAGAGTTTTGGAACTAGATTATCTACTGTACAACTGAATGTTTTATTTCTATTGAAGAAATGAGCAATTAATTGACTCTTAATTCCTTAGGCCTGAGGGAAGAGAGGCAATGCACTAGGAGGACTGTAAAATAACACTTTGTTGATTAGTAAGGTTGTTGATTATTGGTTTGGTACAGGGGTACTGCTCAAGTGGTTAAGATGCTGAAATCACTGACTCGAAGGTCTGAGTTCGATTCCAGGGTACTGCATGATGGAGTGAGCTCCTGTCTCTGTCCTAGCTCCCAACCTAGCAGTTCAAAAACAAGAAATTGCAATGTATTTTTGCAAGTAGATAAATAGGGACCACTTTGGTGGGAAGGTAAACAGCGTTCCATGCACTCTAGTATCTAGTCATGCCTGCCACATGTACACGGAAATGTCTGTAGATGCAGGCAGCACTGACTCTTTGGCTATAAACAGGGATGAGCCTGGGGTAAGCTTGTCAATTGTCAGTCCAACTTGCTTCTTTACAGACAATGCAGAGGAGAATCATCTTCTCTTTTTCTTATAACAAAATGTCTTCTGTTGGCTCTGTCCAGGACCTCTTTATTGAAATGTAGATTACTTAAATGTCTCAGTAGCTTGTATAAAAGCATGTAGATCTAACCAGTGATTGGCCCTTGATATTTAATGGCATGACTGCCTCAACCTTCCAGAGTGAAGAGTCTGTTTGTTATTGTATACAGGGAATACAGGGAATTTGCAAATGGTTCTGCCTGTGTGGAATGTGACCCTCAATGTGAGAAGATGGATAACAACAGGATCACATGTACCGGACCAGTGAGTACAACTGAGACACAATAATCCATAATAGCTTATGTAAACTTTATCTCTAGCTTTCAAGATGTACCTCCAATAATGAACACAAATTACAATTTGGTATCCATGGCATACACAGAGTTTTGTTCAAAATCATTTAGTTAGTTTTAGTAAATGAGACCAAATTTACAAGTGATGGTTAGGAACACCCTGAAAAGAAACAAATATAAACTAGTTTAGATTCTTGAATTGATGGGACAGATACTTCAGAAAGAGGGGAGGGGAGGGTGTGTGGCGTGGACTTTGCTGAAGCTGGTGGTGGATTCTGGGATTTGTAGTAGCGGCGGGGGAAATGGAACCCTTTCCCAAGGGGTGTTTTCCAACCTATCCATCCACCCCTCTTCCTTCCTAAGTGGTCTCTGGTTGGGAGGGTTTTTTCCTTCTTCCCACTCAGGGCAAAAGGAAGGGCTGTGACTTCTTCATCCCTGGAAAGAAGGAAGGAAGGGGGAGACTACTCCTTCCTCCTCCTCCTCCTCCTCCTCTCTTGGCAGAGGAATGGCATTACTTTCTCCCCCCCCCCCCTGCGTTACTCTTCCCTGAGAAGATCCGGTATGCAGCCTTTGAAGTCCCCCCCTACCTACCTACCTACCTACCTACCTATTTATGTGTTTCTCTTTATAGATCCTGCCTGTGACTTGGGTATTTCTTGCATCGGGAACTTTTCGATAATTTTGGAGTCACATAATTTCATGCCGAACACACACACACACACACACACACACACACACACACACACACACACACACACACACACACACACACACACACACACACACACACACACACACACACACACACACACACACAGGTGACTTTCTGTGACTTTTTGTCGACTCCCTCCCCCCCCCGAAAATGGCCACGTGGTATTTGAACGACCCCAAAGGACCATACATTTAAAAATATCAGCAGAATATTACAGAAAAAGAATGGGGAGGGGAAGATATGATTCTAACTGGCTATGACACATTTACTATGCTCTTAGTACCACTGAATCTGATAACTTACATCCCAATTAAGTAATTAAGCATTAAGAAACATGGGGCTGACTATGACTATGTCCCAGCCTATCATGTATTCTGCTGTCTCCACTTTTTTACAATACAGACCAGAGATCATCCCCATTGGTTTCAACCAGGTTTATTCTTGCTCTAGCTTAGGAAGTGCCAGATACCTCTTTAAACAAACTCTGAGAAAGCTGCACCTCACACAACACAGCTATGTACAAACAGAAGGAGGCAATTAGTTTCTGGCCATGGATTCTAGTTTGGTTTAATGCTTAGATCAACATGACTTTTGGTGGAAAAAGAAAAGGAGGTGTCAATGGAGACTGTCCATTACAGGTGCAGTTATCTTCATGCTGACTGATATAAATGAACCTTGTTATGTTTCAGCAACAGCTCTAAATCTTCAGGGCTGCTATATGCACACTTGTCGCAAACAGTTAAAATAATGTTAATTCCACAACAAAACCAAAATATTGTTTTGCAAGCATGCTTCACAGTACACTCTTTGGAAGTTCCTAAACAGGAGGGAGATGTAAGAATACTCTTCACCATCCTTTTTGTTTATTTAACTTTGCAGGGACCTGACCACTGTACCAAATGTTTCCACTTTAAAGATGGCCCCAATTGTGTGGAAAAGTGCCCTGATGGGGTACAAGGCACAAACAGCTTTATTTTCAAATATGCTGATGAGGACCGTGAATGTCACTCTTGTCATCCAAACTGTACCCAAGGGTAAGCTTATATAATTTAACTTTGTGGCATTTACTTGAAAAAAATGTATTTTACCTGCCTGTTTTAATTGTCCTATGATTGTTTGGAATTTTTACTGTTTAGTTTTTTTTTTCAAATCCAAGTCTTTGCTAGACAGTACACAACATTGGCTTAATAGTGCAACCTTGCCTTTGGAGTAGAGTGCTCTGACACTTTCAAATCTCTGAAAGGCTGTGGGATTTGAACTGTTTCCTCAATATTATCTTGACTCTTCTTTGTTTTCTCTTTTAGAACAAAGGTTTCCTCTCATTGAAAGGAATGGGAAGGAATGACTGCAGTCCAGCTGCCAAGCTCTCATAAAATGGCAGCTGGTTTTGTGGCTCATCTAGCAGCTAGGACAACTTTGGATCTGTTTAATCCAGTATTCTCTGCCTGGAAAACGCTCTTCCCCAAAATACCCCTTTTACCCTTCAAATGTTGAGGCAGTGATGTTGGAGGGTTGAGAGCCACTAGAGTGGTGAGAAGGGGGAGTTCTGGCCAGAACCTCTTCACTAACACTGGAGTTCTGTCCTCCCTTTGAGGGGAAGATCCAGGTCGTCCTATGGCTACAGAGAATCTTCTAGAGAGCAAAGGAATTTGGCCAAAGTCCAGTCCTTTGTCTCCTGCCAATCTAGCAGTTTGAAAGCAAGAAATTTAAAGTAAATAAATAGATACCACTTCAGTGGGAAGGTAAACAGCATCCTGTGCACTCGGGTGTCTAGTCATGCTTGCCGTGTCTACGGAAATGTTTGCAGACGCAGACAGCGCTGGCTCTATGGCTGTAAATAGAGATGAGCACTGAACCCTAGAGTTCGCTACCACTGGTTTTTGAGCAAGAGCGATCTTCATCTTTACCAGTCCTTTGAAATAGTTTTGGTGCTACTATTGATATCTTATTTAAGTCTCTTGCACTCAAAACTGTGCAGTTCCAAAATACTGTACTTCATTTTCAAAATGTTTGATTTTAAACAGTTATATAGGCTGAGGCCCATATTTTTGTTTATGTTATTCTATAAAGCATTTTGATGGAGCTATTTAAGTAATACTTAGAGATGCAATTGTGGAAGTTGTCAATTTTGATTATAATATCTGTGATCTTTTAGATGGTTTTAAACTGCATAAATATGGTGTCTTTTGTTGAAGTAACTATTCATGCACTATTTTTTTCCTCATTAAGCCCTAGGAATCCAGATAATAATTTAATAAAGTGTGACCAAAATCATTTGTCTGATGAAAAATATCCTTTTCTGTTTCTGGAAAACAACATAATCTTCTAAGTTTTTGCTTTTAGGCATCTGTGATTACATTTCCATTTCAGTTTTTATGTTCCAGTGACTTGTGGTTAATGCTTCTCCTCTAAACCTATTAAAATGGCTCATTTTTTCAGGGAATGACCCTTGTGATGTTGCACATTTGTGCGGAAGCATACCCAATAGTTCTTAACATGGAAATTGGCACAAATACAGAATCTCATTCATATTTATTTAAGAGCCTTTTCTTTGGTTTTGTGTACAGTGTTTTGGCATTAATGTTCATGCAACAGATGTCATCAAACACTGTCTTTTTTAAAAAAGCACCTACTTCCAGAAAATATCAATGAAATGTTTTAAGAAGGTAATGATCAATAAAGAACCAGGTCACTTTGTGAGTTTTTTAATGAACCTTATAATAATAATAATAATAATAATAATAATAATAATAATAATAATAATAATAATAATAATAATAATAATAATAATAATAATAATAATAATAATAATAATAATAATAATAATAATAATAATAATAATATATTTTAAATCTGGTTGATCCATATCCCACTGTGCAAGAGTGCTGATCTTTCATATTCCATTAGTGAAGTCTGGCTGAGGTAGCACCTTGGTTAGCCTGAAGACAGCAAAGTCACTTGCAGAGCAATACTGTTGGAGAAATTGCAGTGTACATGGTTTACACCAGGAGTTCTCAACCTTTTAAATCTTAACTTATTTTATTCTCACAGGTGGGAATGATAAACTTCAGTTAGATAACAAAAACTTCAATGGAGTTGCATTTGAAGATTTTTCCTGTTTGTGAAAAAACTACACAATAATTTCTTCACTGAGAAAAAGTATCTTGTGCAATAATTTGCACAAAGCTCACAGCATTTTGTGCAAAATAGTGTTTTATAACAAAAAATACAAGACTTTCCCCCACAAAATACAAGTTTTTGATAATACAACTGATAATTAAGAAAACATTAATCTCTTCAATCTAATTAATAATAATTTGTTGTTCAGTCACACAGTTGATACCGACCCTTTGTGACCCCATGGACCATTGCCCTCCAGGCACGTCCATCCTCCACCATCCTCCTCAACCTGCCTAGTTCTGTGCCCATGGCATCTACAATACCATCTAGCCACCTCATTGGCTGCCCCCTTCTTCTTTTGCCCTCCACCTTTCCCAGCATCAAGGCTTTCTCAAGTGAATCCTCTCTTCTCATTTGATGTCCAAAGTACTTTAGCTTCATCTTTACTATTTGGTCTTCTAAGGAGCAGTCAGGGTTGATTTCTTCTTTGTTCTCCTTGCTGTCCAGGGGACTCTCAAAACTCTCCTCCAACACCACACTTCAAAGGCATCTATTCTTCTGAGCTCAGTTTTCCTAATGGCCTAGATCTCACAACCATACATTATCACTGAGAATACCATTGGTTTGACTATGCAAATTTTTGTTTGCAATGTGATGTCTCTACTTTTAACTATGTTCCTCAGGTTTCTCATTGCTTGTCTCCCAAGCATCAGTTGCCTTTTTATTTCATGGCTGTAATCTCCATCTGCAGTGATCTTTGATCCTAAGAAAGTAAAACCTGTCACTGCTTCTACTTCTTCCCCATCTATTTTTCAGGTACTGATAGGGCCTGTTGCCATGATCTTTGTTTTCTTTATATTGAGTCTCAAACCAGCTTTTGCACTCTCTTCTTTCAACCTAACCAGGAGCTTCTTTAGGTCTTCCTCACTTTATGCCATTAGGGTGGTGTCATCTGCGTATCTCAAGTAGTTGATGTTTCTGCCAGCAATTTTGATCGCAAATTGTGATTCTTCCACCCCTGCATTATGTGCTCTGTGTATAAGCTGAATAAGCAGGGTAATAAAATGCAGCCTTTTCTTACTCCTTTTCCTATTCCAAACCACTCCTTCATTCTGTATTCTGTCTTAACTGTTGCTTCTTGACTCATGTATAGATTTCTCATGAGACATATAAGGTGTTCTGGTATTCTCATCTCTTTAATTATTTGCCACATTTTGTTGTGGTCCACACAGTCAAAGGCCTTGGTGAAGTCAATAAAACAGAAGTAGACTTGTTTCTGATATTCCTTTGTTTTCTCCATGATCCGCCATATGTTGGCAATGTAGTTTCTAGTTCCTCTGCCTCTTTGGAACCCAGCCTGCACTTCTGGTAATTCTCTCTCCACATGCTGCTGCTGTCTATCCTGTATTATCTTGAGCATAACCTTGCTAGCATGTGGGATGAGTGCAATTGTTTGATAATTTGAACATTCTTTGGCATTACCCTTTTTTGGAACTGGAACATATACTGATATTTTCCAATCCTGTGGCCATTGTTGTGATTTCCAAATTTCCCCTTAATTTTCCTTGATTTCCCCAATATTTTTCTTTTTGAAAATATCTGTTCCTATCCCTTATGTTGTTCTCCTCTATTTCTTTGCACTGCTCATTTAGGTAGGTTTCCTTATCTTTCCTTGCTTTTCTTTCAAAATATGTATTCAATTGATTGACTTTTTTCTTTCTCCTTTCCCTTTTGTGTTCCTCATCATACAACCACGTTACTTTCTTACGTTTCTTTTCTTTTGGTATGGTTTTCCTTGCTGCCTTCTGTATGATGTCCCACACCTCTGTCCATAATTCTTCTGGCACTCTGTCCATCGAGTCTAAGCCATTACATCTGTTCCATACCTCCACCATTTATTTCTTATGGATGTTGTCTAGGTCATACCTGTCTGGTCTAATTGTTTTCCCTATTTTCTGAAGTCTCAGCCTGAATTTTGCAATTAATAGATTATGATCTGAGCCACAGTCTGCTACAGGTCTCGTTTTTTGCTGACTGTATGGAGGCACTTTGGCTGCAGAGTATGTAATCAATCTGGTTTTGAAGCTGGCCTTCTGGTGATGTCCATGTGTAAAGTTGCCTCTTGTGTTGCTGGAAGAGGGTGTTTGCTATGACCAGTGTGTTATCTTGGCAGAACACACTGTTAAATCAATTCTGATTTATGGCAGCTCTTGCCTGGATTTTTTTTGGTAGAGAATACATAGAAGTGGTTTACCATTCCCTTCTTCTGAGGGTGTCCTGGGACTGTGCAGCTTGCCCATGACTAGACGCCTTCCTGGAGGCACAGTAGCCATTAAACTCCCAACCTCGGGAGCTACAACCAGATACCTAAACTATTGTTGTTGTTATTCAGTCACGCAGTTGAGTTTGACCCCTTTGCAACTCCACAACACACCAGGCTCCCCTATCCTCTGCCATTTTCCGCACTCCACACAGGTCTACACCCATTATGTCAACAATGCTGTCCATCCACCTCATCCTCTGCCATCCCCTTCTCCTTTTACCTTCGATCTTTCTCAGCATCAAGGCCTTCTCAAGTGAGTCCTATCTTCTCATTTGGTGGTCAAAGTACTTGAGCTTCAGCTTCAGTATTTGTCCTTCCAATTAACAGTCAGATTTGATTTCCTTCAGAATTGACTGATTTGTTCTCCTTGAAGAACAAGGGACTCTCAAGAGTCTCCTCCAGCAGCACAGTTCAAAGTTGTGTATTTTTCTGCACTCAGTTTCCTTATGGTCCTTAACTACTGAGTTGCAAAAATTAAAAAGCCCACAGACCTGTTCAACTTTTAAAAGGGGGTTTGATGGGGGTGGTATAAATAGCATTCCATGTGCTCCAGTGTCAAGGCTTGCCTGTCTCGTGTCCACGGAAACATCTGCAGACAAAGACAGATCTGGTTCTTTGGCTATAAACAGAGATGAACACTGAACCCTAGAGTTGGATACAACTGGCTTTCGAGCAAGGGCAGCCTTTATTTTGAAAGGGGGTTCTTCATCAAAGATTGAAAAATTTCTGAACTGATAATCTGTACAATACTCACAGCTGTTCGATGCCACTTTAACTGCTATCATTCCATCCTACAAAAGCCTAGTTTGGTGAGATACTTAAAAATTCTGTGTGCTTAGCAGAGAATTATAAATAGCTCAGCAGTTATAAATTTTTGAATTCTATAAAATGGATATATAACATTTAAAGCTATATAAAACCTCTAAACTGTGAATTGTGGATACAGTCTATGACTCTCTACAGCATTTCCTGCCTGTCTTGGGCATAGATATTATAAAGTCTACAAGTGGAGCCTTGGTTACATGGTGGCTTTGTTTCCATACAGTGAGTGTAATGTATCGTCAGACTTTAAATCAGCGCATTTTTCAGCATTGGTGCTTAGCATGTAGAAAATAGCCTCAAACAGAACCATAAAGAAACCTGGCACTGTAGCCACTTAAGTAATGTGAACTGTAAAATTTTTAATATGGGCCACTTATGTTAAAGAATGTTACTCTGTAACAAGACAGTTGTGTTTTGTCCAACCAAGAGAAAGAGATAAACAACACAACATAACACACACAGACACACACACACACACAATCTTCATCCTAAAAGAATCCATTCACAAGAGGCTTTTATTGTTTTGCAGCTAAGATTAAACCAGTAAATTATTCAATAAAATGTTGATGTCAACAGCTGTTGCCATTCAAAATGAGACCTTTTGCTGGTTTTGCAAATCTAATTACAACAGAGCCATTAGGGAAATGAAAGTAAGATCACAAAGACACTGCCAGAATCTGTTGCAGAGGTGTCTTCCATTAGGCTCTTCAAAATCTGAGTTATATAATAAGAAAAGTCATCGCACTATTGGGGAGAAACAACAGAAAGACAGAGAAGGGGGAGGTTCCCTAATGGAATTTCTAATGGAATTCATGGAAAATGTTTGCATAACTCTAAAGAAGTGCTCTGCTTTAACAAAAGAGGCTGCCATAGCCAATGTTTTTAATACAATTACAAAGGTAGGTTCTCCAAATTTTACTGAACGTACACTTGTGCCTTTACAACAGCCAAGGATTAAGACTTCTAAAATGATGAGATTTTGTCATCTTTAAATGTTCATGCTGGGGTAGAGCCCTTGATAAATTGCAACATGTCAGTCTGTTGTTAAGCTGAGCACTTAAAAAAAAAGAGGCCAAATCTGGTGGTGAGTTTGAATTTGTTATCTTCCAAGCAGTTAGAATATTTATTTATTTATTTTTCTGATTTATATTGCCGCCCAACTCCGAAGACTCTGGACGGCTCACAGAAAATAAAAACAATACCACATTTTAAAACCTGTAAAAACCCATTAAAACTGGTACCAAAATTACCCTAACCTCTACAGATTAAAAAGAGATTAAAGGAGGGAGAGAGTGTTCTTACTAAATCAGCCAGGAGGCAGGGGTCACCACATCACTGGTGCCCCACACCTGCTTTGCCAGCCAGGTTTTTAGTCCTTTCCAGAAGGGCAGCAACTCTGTCTGGAGATGCAGCTCAATTGGCAGGAGATTTCATAAGGGCCAGAGCAGACACAGAGAAGGCCCTCTTTCTGGTGCTAGAGAGATGAGCCTCTCTAGCAGATGGCACAATGGGAGAGCCTCGATAAGAGATTGATATTCAGTGGGATAGAGTGAGGGACTAGGATTTGGGATACAAGGGTTCAAATTTCTGCAATACCATGGAAACTTACTGGGGGAGTACAAGTGATAAAGCCACTCCTTAAATATCTCACTTACTTTGAAAGCCCTATTAGAGTCACTCTAAGACAGTTCTGCCATAATAGCAAGTAACAACAAACTAGAGGAACCCCTAGAGGGAAATGTGAACATTAATAGAGTCCTTATTAGTAGTATTGTCACAGTGTCACTTCAGTATCAGTATCAGCCCACTTCAATTTCACTTTGATTTTCTGCATCTCATTTCCTTACTGTCACGGTTTTGTGATAGAAACTAGCACTTCAGGTTTTCTCCTTCTGTGAAATTCTCCAAGTGGAAATAAAAAGAGTTGTTGAGATGGCAAGCCCATCCTGATACCAGACACGCAATAGGAACAGTTTTGACTAATCAAAATGCTGCTCTATGTAGTTTGTTTTTAATTCTCTTTGGTAGAGTGATTACTGGAATTAAACAAAGGGAAGCCAAATGCCCCCCCCCCCCAAAAAAAAAATCTTTTGCCTGGCTCACGATAAAAGAACAGCCCACAAAACAGTAATATAAAAACTGAAAAATCCAAACAAAAACAAAAATAAATGATAAACATTAATAAACATTAATAAAATGCCTACCTATATGACAGTAATACATTTAGAGTCTTGCAGTAATTAATAAACAATTTTTCCTATTCATATCCAAAATACTGTATAACTCAATCAACAAAATAAAAACCAAACAAGAAATAATAAGAGTTCATTAATTGAAGACTCCTGCACCTTTGCAATCAATTACTTAGGAGAGAAATGCATGTTGGGAAAGAAACATTTTTGGCTATGAAATGCCATAATTGTGGAAGCAGATCTAATTTCCAGAGGCAACTTGTTCCATCAGATCCATATTGCCATGCCAATCTCATTCAACCTCTAATGAGGTCTGTTCTTTGATATACATCCAGGGTAGGAATTGTACCCATGACTTCAAAGTAGAGACTGGAGAATATTTTTTTCCTTGTGAATAAAATGTAATCTGCCTCCAAAGCACAGAATTTTATTTTACAAAATAATGGACTGAGCATTACTCCTCCCCTCTCCCCCTGGTATTGTGCTAGCTATTACTTGTCATATTAGGAGTGCTGTATTGTCTTTAACCTTTTTAAAAGTAAAAATAGAAAAATGGCAAAAAAAAAAAAGAGCCAAAACTACACTAAAATAACAGCTGAGTTACATTTTGGATATAATAACTAATCAGTCACTGTGAGCTTTTTTTTTTTTGGGGGGGGGGGAATGTTATTTAAAAAATTAGCAGTTTACAAGGCAAGCCAAACATCTGGCCAACATTCTCAGAATGTTTCTGGGTTCAAAGAAAATGATAGTAAAGAAAATCATAGCTGACTGCAGTGCTCACTGATTTAGATATCTGGCTACAGATACAGGTTGGAAGGTCAGTTCTACACTGTGCCACTCTGTATGGCCTTGGACAAGCTGCACAGTCCCAGATGCCCCCAGAAGAAAGTGTACTAAACCACTTATGTGTATTCTCCACCTAGAAAATCCCACAAAGTGTTGTCATAACTCAGAACTGACTTGATGGCACACAATTACAGTGGAACCTTGGTTAGCAAAAGGCTCAGTTAACATAAACATCGTGCAACAAAAGGAAATCCATAGAAAATAGTGGCTCAGTTTATGGATTTTTTTCAGCGTGGATTAATTGGTTTCAATGCATTCCTGTGGGAAACCACATTTCAGTTAAGGTCTTTTAGTTTTCAGTGCATTCCTATGGGAAATTGCATTCAGTGAAGTCTTATGGGAAATTCAGTTAAAGTAATTTTTGTTATAAGAAACATCCTGGAAAACGCATTAATTACGTTAGCAGAGGTTCCACTGTACATTATTTTAAAGGTGATCATAATTAAACTGAGCTTTAAATCTAGGATTTCAAAAACTGGGGGAATTTGTCAATGTTAGTCTCTGGAGCTAAACTGAAGGTAAAGGTTGAGTTGTCCTAGAAATATGGGTGATGTCGTTAAGGTTGATGTTCAGAAGCACTATTTATCTGTTATGGCAAAAACAGTAACAAGGCCTTATAATATTGTACAGAAGCATCTGAAGAAGTGGATATGAGTCCATAGAAGCTTATGGCAAAATATATTTGTTAGTGCTTAAAATGTAATAAGACTCTTTATGCTTCCCTTTGCATTATCTTTTCAGAAGCAATAAGAGATGAGTTGAGTACTGTGCAGGGACGGCAGAGTTAAATGGTGAAGAGTGTCCTCTGAATGAAGAGGACGTATTGGCTATATAGCACTCTTTAAGAGAGAGTAGCAGAGCGTGAGTGGGATATCACCACCACCACCGCCCCTGATGTTGTTGACCACAATCTCCTTTTGCCTTGGTTGTCCTTTAAATCATGTCTGCTGTCTTAATTGATCAGTTGTATTAAGCAACCTCTGTGAGAAATACATGTAGGTAAATTTGTTTTCCATAGTGCCTTGGATCATTTCTACAACTCTACAGCTAACTAGAGGTAAGTAGCTGAAGGATCACAACATATCTCCAGAATGGTTCAGTTTTGGATCACTGTCACCATTTGTGTTCTTCCCTTTGCATCTTGAGCTGACAAACGTTGTAGGTGGATAACTGAGAAAGCTATCATTGGCTATCTTGGGTCAAGGCAGCATGGATATGTATGTTTGTATATTCCTGTTTGGGAAACAGCTAATGCATGTTTTCTCTCTCCTTTTCCTCCAAATTCTCTGCAGGTGCATAGGCCCACGCCTTGAGGACTGCATTGGTTTCATGGATAGGTACTTGCTGAGCACTTGCACCTCTTGCCACACATCTCATATCTTGTGTGTGAGCAAAGGCGCCTGTGTGTGCATGGCCCCTGTGAATGGTGAATGATGTTTTCTGTTCTGTAATTGCCTGCAGGTGTAGAGGTCCCACTAGTCATGACTGCATTTACTATCCGTGGGCACGCCAGTCCACTTTACTGCAACATGCTAGGTAACATCCGCCATCCATGCTTTTGATTTCTTTTGCCATTTCTCACATGACACTGGGCAGGAGACCCATATTAACCAGTTTAGTCAGTAGAAATCCAGATAGATTTGCCTGCAGGGCATACTTTGCCTGCAGGACCATACACAAAACAGTTCAGAGTGCTTAAGACCAGTGAATGAAATGAAAATACAAGACCGCAACCCTATATACTAGTACACCAGAATATTGATTTGCATTTGAGCTTTGAGAGATGGCATGGCTCCAACAGAGACTAAAAAACAGTCTGTAGTTCAGGGTGGGTCTCTAAAAGGATTCTTCACTTTCACACTAAGGTACAGTTCCCAGGATTCCTGAAGGAGAGGAAGGTCTAAACAACATATACATTTCTAGTGTGAACATTTCCCAGATTTAAAAGGGAAGTACTGTACTGTACAGTATTTTGCCTATTCTGAAATAGACTCTTAAGTGTGAAATCTACATTGTGTTTTCTACTTGGTGGCAAGTAACGCCAAATTTCTTTTATTCTGAAAAGGATATGTAGTGTTCAGTTATGAAGTATATATCTAGTAATTCAAACTGGTTAATAGGGCCTCCTGGTCCAAACATGCTTTTTCTAACCTAAATCTTAAGTGTTTAGCTTTTTCCCCCCTTAAACCATTATCACCTCATAAAATGTTCAAACTAATTCTCCACAGATTGTCTTTCAAGACATGCAGTAGCATAAAGTTCGAGCTGAAATATGTGTTTCTGAAAATCTTTCTGTGTTTTCAACTTATTTATTGAGCTAATAGTTCTGGAATGAATACAGTAGTTGTATAATATTAATGGAGTAGATGACTATAGTACCAAAAATAGATATTTGATTAAGAATATATACAGTAATTCCAGGAACAATTTTTAATCCCTGGGCTGGATTGAACAGCAACTTGATTGCTGGAAATCAGCGCCATGGTACATGGATTTAAATTTTTATGAAGTATTTCTCTTAGCCTAATAACTATTCCTGTGCATACCCAGGAAACTTTGTTAGATGGTGAATATATTGACAGGTCAGACTACACAATGACCTGAATCTTATTGTCAGTTTTGGATGCTAAAGGGAAATTACATAAATTTTGATGGCACATTGCCACTCATTAAGAAGATGCATATTGATTCCTGGGTACACCCCTGGTAATGTGATTAAGTATGACTCCAGCAACACAATATCCTTCATTCAAGTGTAAATTAGCAATAGGGTTCTGGTCAATATATGTGTTTTAAAAAGAGGTGCTACTTCAAATGACAAAAGACATACATTTCTTCCTCTTAGCATGGGATTTTTGCCTCCCATGTGTCTTGGTTTAGCACAGGTGTTCGCAATGTTTTCCCGCCAAGGTCTGAACCCACCCCTGACACTCCCTGCCAGAGGCCGGAGGCATGCCTACTTCCTCGACTTGCATTTTCAGCACCATTAGTGGCTGCAATCATGTCCTTTTTGCAGTGTTTTCCACAGTCTCCGCTTCAACCCATGGTGGCAGCAGGCTTGTCAAAGGACAACCACCCCATTTTGAATTTTTCCCACTGTTTCCCTGCTTTGTCCCAGCAGCTAATCCATGGGGCTTGGATATTTCCTGGTTCAGCACCGGGAGACCAGGTGCTGACATCAGCACCACGCACCAATGGGTGTCTCCAAGCGCCACAGATTAGTTGCTGGGACCAAAGCGGGGAAGCAGCAGGAAAGTTTCAAAATGGAGTGATTGCCCCCCGCCACCCTGGGATTCAGCAGAGACTGTGGCGAACACCATGAAAAGGACACGATCGCTGCCACTGCCACCACATGTCTAGAGGTGCCCAGGTTCTCACCACAGGTCAGATTAATGATATGCATGGGCCAAATTGGGCCCACAGCCCGGGAGTTGTGAACACCTGGTTTAGCATACTGTATTTTTCTTTATGACTGGCCATGGAGAGGTTTAATTTTCAAGTCTGATTGCTAACATAAATATTCCCAAGAAAGTTCTGTTATGAGAGGGACAACAGATTAATAAATGAACTGAAATTTTGATTTCTTTTGTTTCATTTCCCCCCATGCAACCTGTCGGACTAAGCCGTTCCGTCGCAAGGGTCCTCCCTTTAGTTCCTGGGCATACTGCCCATTTTAACTGGAACTTAACCCTTGCCTCACCTTTGGAAGAGCTGAGCTGCTTTTAAAAAGAACTTACTGAGCTCTGGCAGTAGAGCAGAACAAGGGAGGATTCTTCATGTAGCATGTCGCCAAGTTGCCTTGTGTGGGTGTGAAAAGAAAAACAATAATCTTCAAAGAGAAACAGCTGCTTTATTCTTCAGGTTCATTAATAGTAAAGTTTATGGAAAAACCATAGATTAAAAAGTCATAAACATAAGAATCAGTCCAATAAACAGTCCAAGATCTTTAGGTAATCATAGTGAAAAGAAAAGAGTAATCCCATACCATAGCCAGGGTCTTAAGCCATTGAGAAACAGAGATAAACTAACTAACTTCTCTGCAAAATGGGAAATCTGCAGTCAGGTGATTTAGCTTTAGCCAATCAGGTAACAGAGAATAACTTTCTCAAAACAATGGATTGTTTACATCCATGTAGAAGCAGTGTTCTAGTGTGTAGTCAAAACATGAAGCTAGAGATAAGAAATACTGGAGAACAGGCAGTCTTGTGACATGAGTCCATGAGGCAGAGAAAAGGGGAAGGATTTTTTATGAGGCCTATTTATGAGGCCTAGCTGAAAAAATGCACTTTCAAGCCTTGGGAGACATGAGAAAATGTGTTGTTTCCTGACACAACCTGCAACTAAACAATCCCTTCTTCACATGAATACATTTGCCATTTAAAGTTAGGAGGTGGAGGAACCAAGTAGATGTAAAGGCTGGAGGCCAATGGCATTTAGGTTTATAATCCCCTGAAATAGAAATATCTCATATTAGATGTTTCAGGGCTTGTCCCCGAAGAAAAAACACATAGGATCTGATTGCAGAATTCACAATGGAGTCCCAAAAGTTGCAAATGTTGCATATTACAAGTAATCTTGGTTAAAACATTTAATTGTTGTGATTTTACTTTGCATAGTTTTAGGCATTCTCATTTGTTGTCTAATCAACTGTATACCCACATGCCTCACATGTTGCAAAACTGGCATGCTTGCTCCTAAAGCTGAAGTAATGTTTCTCGGAAAGCGTTATCACAGAAAGCATTACAAACCCATATACAACCCTTCTTTTGAAAAATTTAAAACAGGGGAGATGATGGGATCAGACGATGAAGGTTGGATGGACGAGATAAGCTTGGTCGAGGGAAAACTCTCCTAAAGCTGTCTAGTTTCATCTGCCATAATTGTCGGCCCTGAATATCCTCTGAGAACCAGTACAAGCTAGTTTCATACTAGAGCCATTGTACTGCTTATCGTAGTTACTAGCTAATATAGCTACAATGTTTGAATGCCTGTGGGAATGCTTTCTAGTTCAGCTTACTGATCACACATGTTACACGAGGCAAACATGATTTTATTAACCAATGATTTATGAGACTGATTATGAAACTACCAATCACATAGCTGCAATATTCTATATGATAATGAGCTATTCTATTCTGTATGAAATAAATATGGGCATAAAAATAATAGCAGAAGAACAGAACAATAAGAGATCTGCAGATCAAGAATTAAGCTAGCATGCATATAATCATTCAATAAAGGAAGTTCTGCCGGCTCAGAAACTTTGCTTGGTGTATTTTCTTCAGGAATCTTTCTACAGCATTTCACACCTCGGCTAGTGGGCGGCAATATAAATCTGAACAAATAAATATTAGAGTCCCAGCATTGTCAGAATCACCCATATATACAAATGCCCATTTAATGCTTTCTACAGGACTACAAAAAGCTTGTAATTCTATCATAATTATACACAAATGGAAACCAATGTATAGTTTCAACATATACCATAGACGTGCCTAACCTCCCAATTGCCTGAGCCTCTAGCAACACAAGGAGCCAGATGTGACTTGGCTCTTGCCAGGGGAGAATTCCCAAGCCCAGGGCACTTGGCACAAAATAGGATCATTGGCTCTAAAACGAGCCCAGGAAGCACATGCCAAGAACAGGGGGACAGCATAGATGTTGTGCCAAGCTTTGCTGGCAGCTCTTCTGTGAGTTGGCAGATGGGTTACAGCCTCTTCATTGTTGTCGCCTGCCCAACCTAGCTGCCCAGAGATTTTGCATTGTACTGAGGGTACTGGTTCTGAGCAACCAGTTTTAATTGTATTGGAAAACAGCTATATTACCACTCATTCTATGAAAAGCATGGAGCTAAAATTGAGTTTCTTCAATGCTCCATCGCAGCATAGGCTGAGATTTTCAAACAGACCTTCTTTGATGACTTCATAGCTCATAGTGCATTTCCCCAATCCAAATTTTCTATGGTGGTCTCAGCTCCAGATGTGTGTGTATTAGGAAAATGCATAGAAATGTACTGTATCTGTCATTGGGAAATTGCATGCCAATTTTTTTTAATGTATCTGGGACAATAATCTGCTTTGGACCATATGAGACCTAGCCACCATCTTCCAGCTACAGGGAGACAGATAACTTCATTAATGTTCAGACTAAAATCAGGAGCACATTCACCATCCCTGCAAAACTGGAATCACTAGCCACTCCTGCTGTCAGGAAAGCAATAGAAATAACAGTTTAAAACACTAGTTGTTACATTTATTTATTTATTTATTTATTTATTTAGTTAGTTAGTTAGTTAGTTAGTTAGTTAGTTAGTTAGTTAGTTAGTTAGTTAGTTGATTTGATTTCTATACTACCCATCTGGATGTTAACCCTCTCTTGGCAGTGAACAACCAGAGAAACCAATAGCAGAAATATCCACAACAAATTAAAACCCATCAACAACAAATACCTCACAAACTAAACTAAACTAAACTAAACTAAACTAATTGGCATCTGATGGCATCCGGACTGAACCTAACTGGCTAATATTGATAAGGGGACAACGTCCTGAAATGCCTCCTTTAAAAAGAGCATTTTTTTTAAGCCAGTGAAGGAGCCTGGTGCAGCTCCATCAATAGTGTGTTCCAGAGTATTGGTGCCATCTCTGAGAAGGCTCTATTTCTAGTTAATACTTTCAAGCCATCCTCGGTGTTGGCACCTGGAGTTGAGCTGACTGTGATGACTGGGTGATGTAGGGGTTGTTCTGAGGGAGAGATGCTCCGACAGATAACAAGATCCCAAAATGTATAAGGCCTTGTATGATAACATTAACACCTTGTATCTGACATGGTAGGCAACAGGTAACCAGTGCAGGGCTGGAAATCATGGTTCTTTGGGAGATACTTTGTATGGACCCTAAAAGGGAGAGCAAGAATGCAGTGCCCTGAAGCATCACACTGCTTCCTCCCAATAAACTTTGTGGCAAGAAATGAGGCTAAGAAGACAACCTCCAGAGTACACCTTGCTCCAGATGAGAGAATTGTAGGTGCCTGCAACTATGGATCGGTGGGCTGGAACTTCCAGAATTCTGTGTGAGGAATTCTTGGGTAATTTTGGGAGGAGTCCCGGAAATATAAATGGCATATCATCTAGCACCTGTTCTTTTATGCTCTGGGTTGGTCAAACCAGTTATGCTCAAGATTATAAGCCCATAGGGTCAAAGGATAAGCAAACAGGTAGTAGGCTCTTCTCTGGTTCTGTTCCTACTTAAATCTGTTTCCTACAAAATAACCAGATACCATTTTTATACTTTGCCAGGAACCTCATGAACAGGTGGAATTATGGCACCAGTTGTTTGGGCAACCACACACACTAGTTCTATTCATTCTTTTACTTTTACATAGCAGTGCTCAGGATCAAGGGTGGGGTTTGAAGCGTTGAGGCCAGCTGTAACAAGCTGAGTGTACTCCCAGATATTGTTGGACATCAGTTACCCTAAGCTCCAGTCACCGTAGTCAAAGGTTGGGGATCCTAGGAGTTGTAGTATAGTGTCTGTTGGGGACCCAGTACTGAGGAAAGTGACTGGTCTATCAGGCCATCTCTTCACTGACTGGGAGGTGTTCTGTCAGATCTCAAAGGAAAGTCTGTGTTCTGCTATCTGAGATCTTTTGTTGCGGAAGATACTAAGGCTTCTTCTTCTGCAGCCTTTGTTCTTCAGTTTTGGAGCTATGACCCAACCCTTAAATATTAATACAGATCATAAGTGGTGCCTGCTGCATTGCACTGAGCATGTGGGCTTCTCTTGTTTATTTCTGTGCTTCTGTTTTTATGGAGCACTAAAGTACGACACCTTGAGCCAGAAATGCAGCAAATGGCATGTGGAGCAATATTCAAAACCAAGTGGGTCCAACTAGTAGTTCACAATCATATCCTAGGAAAATATTGCTAGCATTTCAGCTCTGCCAGTAAGCATTCAAGGTGTAATTAAGAGCTAAAGAATCTTGTAAACCAAAGGGAACAATTTTCTGTTTTCCTGGTAGATGAACAATCATAATATGGCAGATGTAATCAGCACAGGGAAACAGGGTTTTAATATTTCCCTTCTATAAACTGATGCTTGTATTTGATTTACACTCTAAATGAAGGTCCTCCTTATTTTCACATTTCCCCTTTTAACTAAGAGGAGCTAATTAGCCACATCTCCCCCACAGAGAGAAAGTTGCATGAAACAATGTGTGGATATTAAGTCCCTTCATCCTTTTCCCCCCAGCTGAACAAAAGCATATTCCCCCTTTTTGACTCATCCCTTCACAAATATCAAGCTTTTCTTTTCTTTTGACTGTGTATGTATACAAGAGCTAATTAACGGCACATCCTCTGCAAAGCAGTGAAACCTTTTTCTGGTTATGCTTGATACCTCCTTCACAGTATGATTTCATTATAATTTCACAGTAACTCAGCAGCATAGAATTCATGATAGGAAAAGGAAAACTTGCTATGAATAAACCCTGAATGTTCTTAGTCAACTTCATTTTTATAATGTTGTAGTCTTCTCATGGATTAAGCTTCCCATATGCTTCAGTTATTTATAGGATAATTATATACAAAGACCTGTGAGAGTAAAGGGGTGGAGGAAAGAAAAATATGCCATAAAATTACTTAAAGTGAAGGAAATTAGATTTATTTGTGAGCACATTCCTCAGTCTGAGGAATGAGAGGCTGTTCACACCGAACAAGATCTTCTGTGTTGAAGATCTTAACTCAGTGATCTACAGACTTAGTTGTGGAAGACCATGTAGTCCAGTAGATGTAAAAGCTTTTAGTTACAGAAGAGTTACCAGCCTGAGAACCTCACTAGACAAATCTAACATGGTGCAATGCAACATCCGGTATTTCTGTGAGGAATGATTTCCAGGACAACCCAATATATATGACCTGGCCTAAAATAGGACCCTATGTTGAAGACACAGATACATATATAAGTATGTCCCCCCACATCCTCAACCCACCCAGAAATCCTGCAAACCTTTATGTATTCAATGCAATGCTTTATATAGGCACTGTAAGCATGTCAGGTAAATCTATGCACAGTATCCATGCAGACCCTTGCACTGAATACAGAGTACACTGCAAGACTTCTGGGAGGGATGAAGACATGAGGGAAAGTCTTATATATGTATCACCACTGCCCTTTTAATCCTCCATGCTCTCAGACTGAATTCCTGAAGAACTTTGATATCTTATTACCTTCGGTTGCACCCACACCATTCCAAGCAACATGATTCTTCTAAACCAGTGGTGGCCAACCTTGGTACTCCAGGTGTTCTTGGACTTCAATTCCCAGAAGCCCAAGTCAGCACACCAGATGATTAGCGGTTCTGGGAATTGTTCAAGAACACCTGGGGTACCAAGGTTGGCCACCGCTGCATCTAAACCAGAGGTGGCCAAACTACGGCCCGCAGGCTGGATCCAGCCTGAGGTGCCTAATATTTCGGCCCATGCTGCCTGTGCAACTCCTGGAAGTGGAAGTAAAATGCACCTGTGCCTGCACAAAACACTACCATAAATGCACCTGTGGCTGTAATAAACACATTTATGACAGCTGCAGGTGCATTTATGGCAGCGTTTTGCACATACATGGGCATGTTTAAATTCTGCTTCTAGTGGGAGGAACCAGAGCAACAAAATGTTGGCCACCCCTTATCTAAACCAATCCCCATCTACCCACACATGGTAGTGCCCTGATAATCCTTTCATTTGTTTGCTTGATTTGTATCCTGGCTGGCTTTCTCAGTCACAGACTCAATGTGTCCCATAACAATTTTGACACAGACAAAACTGAAGCAAAGATTTTAAAAAATTGTTAAAATATCTCTACTTCAATTATTTTAAAACATCGATTTTTAAATAAAGCATTCCACACTTCTCAGTCACTACAAACTCTCTGCTGGAATTACTTACCATATAGGTAAAGTTGTGAAAATATAAATCTACCGTATATGCCGGCATACAGGGTGACTTTTTTACCCCCAAAAAAATGCCTCCAAGTGGGGGGTCGTCTTGTCTACCGGGTGCATGTCATTTGGGTTCCCAAATACTTACCGGGGCTTGGGCAGCAGCTCCAGGGAGACCGTTGAATCCTTCCCCGCCACCTTCTTGGAAGATCCCGCCCTAAGCTCCCCTTCGCCCAATCAGGGGAAAGGACAGGTCTTCCTGCGCGGTTCCTGTCCTTTCCCCTATCGCGGTTCTTGTGCAGCAGCGGAGCAACCACCCACACGGCTGGGGCTGCTTCTCGTGCCCGCGGCAACCATCCGCACGACCACATTGAAACTCGCCCACATTCAAACTCGCCCACGTTCAAACTCACTCACATTCAAACTCACTCGCATTCAAACTCGCCCACATTAAACTCGCGCCCGCGGCAACCTGATTGGCTCCTCTGTCTCTTCGAGAAGATCCCGCCCCAAGCTCCCCTTCGCCCAATCAGGGGAAAGGACAGGTCTTTCTGCGCGAAAATATACCGTAATATTTTCTGAGCAAAGCATATCAGAGACTAAACAAAACAACATCAAAAAACTTGTGGCACCTTAAAGACTACGGTAACTCTTGTATTTGCTCTTTTGCATGTGTGGAAGGTGTGCGGAAGAGGGGGTGGTCTTATATAACGAGTATATAACAAACTCTATATTTTGAGTGGAAATGTTGGGGGGTCGTCTTATCTACCCAGTCGCCTTGTGCACCGGCATATACGGTATGTTATATTTATCACATTTGTGTTACATTTCAGGGCATCCAAGTTTTGAAATGATGCAGGGCTTTCCCCCTGGCCACACACCCATCATGCCGTGCCCTCAGAGTAGGTAGTAATTTTTTTTGAATCCAACCACTGCCCAACTTGTATCAACTGTGAGCATGTCCAGCCGCTTCATCCCCAACCAAACAATGCAAGTGATTTTTGCCCCATATGGAGATGTAACCAGTCTGGCCAGGTTATTCTGCTATGGTAATAGAGTAGACCAGTGATGGCAAAACTTGGTATTCCAGCTGTTCTTAAACTTCAATCCCCAGAAGCTCTGATCAGCAGTAGTGCTGACTTGGGCTTCTGGGAATTGGAGTGCCAAGGTTCACTATCACGGGAGTAGACCATACTGCCAGCGACTCAACGCTGAGTGTCAGGCAGCGGTTAACTAATGACAGTTCTGAGGACTAATGGCTTGGGTGCCAAAGTCCACAGGAAAGGGTGATAGTTCCCTAATGGAGTAGATCCCACTTAAATCCATCTTGATGGAGGGCAGCAGCTTCATCAATACTCACCTGGGGCCGATGAGGACTTTGCGTGCCAAAAGGGCTCAGGACCAGAAAGTAACTCATGGAACTGGATCAGTGGTACAGGTGTCACGCTGTGATGCAGAAGGCAGATGAAAGGTCAGTGCATTATATTCTCAGGACAGTCTTCATGGCTGATTGCCATGATGATCATGAATATTTGAATTCGGATATGGCAGAAGAAGAAGGAGATGTAAATGATGACAAACCACTTCAGCATGTGGGCAAATGAAACATTTTCCCTGCTCCTCTGCATCCTTATTTTCCCCTTCTAGCCAATTGTTGTAGTGCTGCATCAATTAGGGAGATGATCTTTTATAAAATCATCATTTTTTCTTGTACTGTATTGCCAAATTAGAAACTGTTCTCTGCCACTGTTTCAATTGGTGGTATGAGGAAAAAAGAAGTGCCCAGGGAAAGGTTGGGGTGCTCCAGCATTTGTGAAATGTGTACATTGGAAGCCAGGACCAATCCCCAAGGTCTCCCAAGAGAAGGCTAAATGCCCATCTGGACATGGTCTGTGTTCTTTTGCACCTGAAAAAGTTTACCTTCCATTTGCCCAAATATAACTTTTTTTCCCTGCCATGCCTTCCCAACTCATAATCTATTTTAGAAGACCTTTACATTGTTAGGAAGAAGTAAAGTTTAGTGACTACATTATAGTGCTGGGTATTAAACTGTGATCTTGAACTCTTCCCAAGTTGTAATGTAGATTTTCTTTTCTTTTTTTGCCACTTGCATTTTGTATGAATATTTTTTTTGGCATGAATCTGAATATGACTTGCAGACCTTGTTTACATTGCACCTAACATTATATAGTTTAATTTAGATGTAATTAGAAGCAACACCTGAAAGAAATGTAATCATTAAGAGGAGATAAAGCATAAAATCTGCAATTTGGGATCCTTCCCAGATTCTCCAGTGCCTCATTAATAAATCAGGCCTAAGACCCTCGGTAGATGAAATTACACACTAGGCCTAATTTTTTTGCTATGTGCAGATTTATCACAGTGCTGAATAACCCCACTGATTTTAGGCTGAGAAAATAAAGTTCTTTTACTAAAGTAAAATATTCATTTAAGCAAAAGAGCTGGCAATGTATGCAAAGGAAGGTTAGCATCACATATCCAAAGCATGACTGAATATGATGGCAAGTGCCAAATAAATTGGCTGAAATCCAGCAGTAAGTCACAAATGGAGTAGTCCCACTGAATCAGTGGAACATATATAAATATTGACTCACCAGATCCTCACTGTTTCAGTGGAGCTACTTGAGTTCTGACTTACTACTGGATTTCAGACATTGTCTGTTTGTTCCTATCCTTTCTCAAGTCTCTGGGGCTGGGCTTGCTGTATCACTGATTGAAAATTGAAGTGTCAGCTAGCTAGTGGATTGCCAAGGAAGAAATTTGTATTATTATTTTTATGTATTGAACCACTTTGAAAGTGCCTTTTCAAAGGATTGCTGATGTGCTGTGTCAGTTAGCAACAATTAAAAAGAAACGGAAAACTTCCTCTCCCATCACCTGCTCAGATGTTCACAAAGAAACCTTTCCATTTCTCAGGATTGTTAATCGGTTTAAGCAAAGTATTGGGGGAGGGATAGGAGGAGGATTTTTTTCCTTTCCCTTTAACTGAAATGAAGATCTGTCTAGATCAGTGTTTTCCAACCTTTGGTTTTTTGGACTACAATGCCCCGAAGCCTAAGTCAATTCCCCAAAGCGCTGATCAGCCAATGAAGTGACTTAGGCTTCTGGGAATTGAAGTCCACCTGTAGAGCATGTCTAGATCCTATTGAACAGGGTCACTTGATGTGCGGTGTGGTTAATCCTTGCATGAGGATGGCAGGATCACCCCACATGACATACTGTAGCTCAAAGTGACCATGTTTAGCATAGTTTAGACCAGGATGATTGAGATTCCTATTTGTGCTCTAAGTCTAACTAATCCTCCTTTACAGCTGTCTAAGTTGGCAGTGAGTTCCACGGCTTAGCAATATACTATAAGAAGTATCTCTTTTTATCTATCCTTAATTTCCCACTGTTAACTTCAGCAAATGATCCCAGATTCTTGTGAGATAAGAAAGAGGGAAAAAAATGTCCACTTCCATCACACCAATGATAACTCTACACAGGGTACACAGAAAGAGCCTCCTCAAAGATTGTGGTATTTTTGAACCACAATTGGGCGTACCCTGGTAATGGCAATCTTGTGTTGTTGGCTAATCTTTCTCACACTAGGTCAGGTAAAAGGAACTGTAGAAGGAACTCACCAAAAAGTGCCTTCATTTTGTCAGTTTCATCGTCTTCATTGACTGCAACTCGTATTCGAGAATGCATTTTTTTCACATCTGGTCTAGACTTGGAAGAAAAAGAATGATAACTTTATGGACATCTTTGATATCTTCCCTTGATTTTGTGTGTGAAGCTAAGTAGTTGTTGGTGTGACCTTTACTCAGAGGGAGATTGCTCCAGGCCCTTGACTATTTTGGTTTTCTTTCTCTGTACCTTTTCCATTTCTTTATTCTTTTAAACTGATGAGCAAATTGATATGCAGTTTTCTAAGTGTGGTTATATTATAGATTTATCCATGGGCAATAGAATACAGATTATTTCCTTTTCTACTTATACTCAGTTTAGGGTGTTTTTTTTGTTTGTTTATAGCACCTGCAGGCTGGATAAGAGGGTTGAATATATTTGTTCCACTGTTCAGTCCCCTATGGGGGACCATTCATTTTCCTGGTGACCCAATAACATAATTACCAGAACAAAACATTCTCTCCCCAGATTATTCCTATCTGCACCTTTTGGTTTTCCTGTCAGGAGCTACATTTGGGATGGGGTGGGTGGGTGTATGGATTATTTTCTCCATTTTGTTTCATTTCCACCTTGTGTGATTGCTGGGATCAAACCAAGGCAAAGTTTCTATACTGTACTGACTTCAAGAGCAACCATACATGGAGTAGTTTAGAGTAGTTTATTTTAATGAGTACAAGTGCATGAACATACAAATGATGTTAATGTTATAAAACATTTACAACATTAGGGATTTGTTATCCTGGTAGGGACTACAAGGGTAATAATAATAATAATTTTGTGTCAGAAATTATTCAGGGTTGAAAGGATTTTTGCTGGAGAAACTCCACTCAAGGGATGCCTGAATGAGGCACCTTTCATGTCCCCAAGCTCTTTTCCCACCAAAGTGGTCCCTATTTATCTACTTGCAATTTCTTGTTTTCAGTCTGCTGGGTTGGCAGGAGCTGGGACAGAGACAGGCCCTCAAACTGTCATGCAGTACCCGGGTCACGAACTGCTGACTTGCTGGCTTTCCAGCTAACAAGGTGAGCTTCTTAATCACTGAGCCACTGTAGCCCTTACCCTTATTACCTTACCCTTACTACAAGGGCAATAAGGGTTTTAAAAATAAAGAAGAGTGAACAAAGGGCTCAGTCCATATTTAATAGTCATAGTATTTTAGTAGTTAATGATCCTTTCCTAACTCATTGGAATTCTGTAGATATAACTGGCAGTGGATGAGCCTTGCATTAATTGATACCAAACTCTTGACTTTATTTTCTTTCTTTTTTCTATAATCAAGAGGGATTTGATAATAATGGTATAACTTGTGTAAGGCAATTACACAGACAGAATACCATTCTTGTAATATAATAATGATAACTCCCAAAGTAGCATCAAGGCATGCCCAGAAATAAATACTGTATACCTTTTTATTTTGCATTACCTTGAATTCTCCTTGATCTTTATGAGCCCAGGAGAAGTTTATTCCCTCACACACTTCAGGTAGCTGGGGTTTGCATATTTAGAAGCAGCCTGAGTGCAGGAGCAAATACTGATCAATTCTGGGGCAGTTTAATAGAATACTAATGCATCAAAAATGTTACAAAGGCAAATTAAGGTTTATAGAAACTCTGTTTCAGTTATAAGGCGGAGAAGGCTTCTAATATGTCCAGCATGGTTGGAAAGGCTTGAAAACACACGTCATCCTGAATGTAAATGCAAAGACTGCCTGTTCCCAAACCTTTCATTATAACGTTATAGTTCTTTTAATCATTGCTATAACTTGCTACTTTTTCTTCTGCCAAATCTGAATACAGTATAGGCAATCAGCCATGACAACTGTCCTGAGAATATAATGCAGTGGCCTTTTATCTGCCTTCTGCATTGCAACATGACACCAGTACCACTGATCCAGTTCAGGAGTCACTTTCTGGTCCTGAGCTGATGAAGCTGCTTTCTTTCATGAAGATGGATTCAAGTGGGATTTAATCCACTTGGGAACCATCATTCTTCCCTGTGGACTTCGGCACTGAAGGCCGTTAGTCCTCAGGGTTGTCAAGCTAATTAACCGCCAACTGACACTTGACATTGAGTCATTGGCATCCAAAGGACTCTGTTAACATAGCAGGATAACCTGGCCAGACCTAACTACTACAAGGTGTAAAACAAAGGTTGGTTCTTCTGCCTTCCATTTCCAAACAGCTTCCTGTGGTCATATTTCAACTCGCATAGGACTTCAACAATTCTATAAAGCTGAAGTCCTGAGAAATAACAAAACTATCTTCCTATATATTGCTTATCTGACCTTGTTGCTGCAGAAATATAGGAATACATGGTTACAGTACTTATTATGTGAGCCAAATACACATTTTGATTTAGACACTGTTTACTGTGCTTTTTGGTGGCTAGATCAGAGATGGATTTATTTGAATGTTTTATTTCCATATTGAAATATTGGCATTCCCTCCACTGCAAAAATGCAAACTAGTTTAATATGAATTAAATGTCAATTTAGCACTGGTGGTATTCCTGGCTGAAGTTGAAACTAGAGTTGGCAGTGAGCAAAGTCCAGCCTCCCTCCCTGTCATGCCATCCTGGCAACATTGTGAAGATAGGCTGTCTGTCTGCTTCTACAAAGCCAGAACCACAAAATCAGCACAAAGTAATTTAGACTGGTCTGGACTCGATTCAAGCTCAAGTCAGACTCAGCCTTGTACTTCAGACAGGCTGATTCTGTTTGGAATTTGGCCAAATCTGTGGCACAGTTCCTAATGTCGAGCATTAATCATAACCATCTCCACATTCCGAGTCTTTGTTTAAGGAAACACAAAAGAGATGGGAACAAAGGAAGCTTTTTTGCATCAGGTAGGAAAGTTTGTCCATCCAGTTCAGGGGTGGCCAAACTTTTCGTGCCATGTGGTTGAGTGGGCCAATCACATGGTTTCTCCTGCCTTAAAATGCACCCACCACTGTCATAAACGTGTTTACGACAGCTGCGGGTGCATTTGTGGCAGCTTTATGTGGGGGCACATTATGTGCAGGCACATTTTACTTTCACTTCCGGGAGTGGCACGGGCCAGATGATTTGGCGCTGTGGGCTGTAGTTTAGCTACCCCCAATCTAGTTTAGTTCTTACTATCTACTCTAGTAAGCAGCAGCCCTCCAAGATTCTCAAACAGCAACCTTTGGTTTCATTTACCACTTATTTTTTTTATGTACAAAAAGAATAGTTCCTTTTCTTATGTTGAACCTTCATCTGAAAGTCCAATCTATTGATTTAGCTGTTTTTCTTTCAGTTATATCAATCCATATCAGACAAGACCTGACTTGGCATATTTTAAATGTGACATTAATTCTTTTAGCAAAATAAGACACATATAAAAAAAATCCCACCAAAACCTATGCATTTTCTCATGGCAACTGCTAAAGGGAACAATAAAAACCTCTTATGGAATGTGGTTCACACAACTGTCTGATGAGTTTTTGTGTGGCCCGTTCAGCTGTCTAAGGAGGCATGGTCTGGTCCAAAACGTGAAAATGTTGAGAACCTCTGCTTTACATCATAGTTTGGAAATTTATGTTTCTTCCTGTTCCCCAGGCTGCACTATAAAAACATTTAGTCATAATAAATGCAAGTAATTAGGCTCCAAACTCTGTTTCTAGCAGTGCTATAGGGATGGTAGATATATTTGATGCTTTGAAAATGCAGGAAAGTTGATACATGCCCTCCTGTTGAGCCACCTCATGAGTCTTGCAATATTCCCTTTGAACATCTGTCTTCTTTCATGTGTTATGTGCAGATGTATGCACAGAATTGAATAGTAAATATTACTGATGGAAGCAAAGTATAACATACATTATTGAGCTCTTTGGATGAATGAGAGCATGACATCTCATTCCTTCTTAAAGAGTCAGCGGTTTTCTTGCTACCTAGGTTACTTTTCAAGCACTTGAGTCACAGACTCAACTATGTGAATAAGCTAAAAGTATTATTCTTCCTTACTGCACTTAATTGTATTTTTCTCCCACCCTGAAAACTCAGTACAGTTTAGTTTCAGCAGCAGAGACTTCTCAGGCTACGCTGTTAGCCATTCAGAGCCAGCACTTACACGGTATGTCAGCCACAGAGCTGGGTACTAGGAATCAGGTAGTGCTGTTCTCCCTTTTTAGACCAAAGATGAAGTATGGGGAAGCTTATTTTCTCCTTAACCATTACAGAACGTCTCCCTTGACAGTCTTCAACACAGACCTGCATTGTCCAATGACAGTGGTGGCAGACCTATGACATGTGTGCTAGATGGGGCACTCCCAGCCCTCTCTGATAGCACACTCACTATCACCCCGGCACACAGTTTGCTCTGCCCAGCAGTCCAATGGGAGTGCTTACTCCCTCCCCAGAGCACAGAGTTCACCCTGACCCTCTGCCCAGCAGTCCAATAGCACCACTTCCTCCCTCCTCCCAGCACAGAGTTCACACTGACCCTCTGTTTGGGCACTCGGTCTCTAAAAGGTTCGCCATCAGTCCTATGACATCCAATTCAGTTCCCCAGTGCCATGCTGATTGGTTGGTTTGGTGGAATTCTATACACCAAAGATATATCCTGGTAAAGGAATAAGTTGCTTAACTATCTTGTGCAGATTTTGTTCAGCATCTTAAGACATTCCTAATGCATCAGACATTCCTAATGCCACTAATCCTGGCTGGTATCTTCTGGGAGAGATAGTCCAACAATGTACCTTTTCCAAGCACTGCACAGGTCTGTTTTCCTGTCTGAGACTGGAGTAACTGGTGACTGTGACAAACAAGACACACAGCAGAAAGCTTTTTGTTTGTCAGGCTTGGCAGTTAAATGTTGGTGCTTGTATAATTGGATGTCATTGTCAAAGAAGTTTGAGGCTTTGTTTTATCGTTAAATGCTTTCAGTTTTCCTTACATGTATATGCCTGTTGCCTGCTTTTCTTTTGTTTCCTTCTACTTGCATGATGGCATGCTTAAAAATGGTAGTAATTCAGAACAGATGTGATAGAGAATGACTTTGTCACAGTCTTACTGCTTTTGCTTGTGATTTAAAATGTGTCCAGACTAACTGTGCAACGCCATACATTAACCCCAAAATTTCATGTGTAAAGCCTGCACTTATCCTTGTTCCCATGGCTCACAGTTGTCATTGGGTCTTGCTTTGCAGAACTCCCTTGATTGCTGCTGGAGTGATTGGTGGACTTTTCATCATAGTCATTATGGGCTTGACAGTTGCGGTTTATGTGAGGCGCAAAAGCATCAAAAAGAAGAGAGCCCTACGAAGGTTCCTGGAAACTGAGGTTGGAGTTTCTTTCCTTTCCTTCCTCCTTCTGCACAGAGACACTACTCACCGAGGCGGGGGGGGGGCACCTTTTATGTCTGTTGTAGCCTGATTGATTTCCATTTTCCTGTGGTCCTTCCAATATCTTTGGATTCCAGAATGCCAGCAGTCTTGGCCAGTATAGCTGCTAGGGAGAAATGGCAGGAGTTCATGTCCATTAATAGACCAGGTCATAGACCAGTGGTTTCAACCTTTTTTGGGACATACCCCACTTAAGCATCTCTAAAATCCATGACAGGATAATATCTTTGTTCTTTAGACTTCATGGCAATTCCTTGAAGAGGTTTCATAGACCCTCCCCCCCCCCCCATTAGATTTCCTCAGAGTTTCATTAGAAATAAACAGTCTTTTTCTTCTCCTTCCCTCCTTTCTTCTCATGAATACTGGCCATAACCAACACTGAAAACTGTACACAGTAATAAATAACCTCCTTCTCACCATGTACAGTCATGGTTACATCTCAACTTTCAATTACGAGCAATGACATGAAGGAGGTATTGAGTAATGTGTTTGTGTGCGTGTGTGCTTGCTTGCGTGCGTGCACTGTCTATTGTGTGTTTCTGATGCTTATTACTTTTTTTAACCATATAATTTACCACTTCATCAGAGTGTATATAGATCTTGACCAAAGTACTGCACAAAAAGGAATATTAACACTGTTACACAATCACATTGTAATCACGTTTATACAGTGTTTCAGTCAGTGGGCATGTTCTTTAATAATGAATTAGAGAATAGTACTGTACTTGAAACAGTTGGCAGACTGGGTAGAAGCAGCTCACTGAACAAAAAAGTGGTTTTTCAAAAAACCAACAGAAGAGTGACAGTGGTTGTATTCTGCAAGGAAAGGTTATCATGAAATTTGGAATCCCAGATCAGGGGAGATGTATGGTTGGAAGACAGAGGCAAGAATCCAATCAACAGGTTGTGTTGGGTTGGGTGCTATCAAGTCAAAACAGACTTATGGTAATCCTAAAATGGCTTTCAAGGTAAGTGAGATATATAGGAAGTGGTTTCCACAGTTACACACGCACACACATGCATATGCACACACACATTATCATAGCATCAGCTTTCTTAAGTCCTAGTCATTCTACCCACTCTGTCCAACTTTGTGTGTAAATAAATTTGTGGACTTTGCAGCAACAAAGTCATGGTATTTGTTGAGGCACTTATTGCATTCCTGGTTGTGTAATTAATAATCCCAATGGGCATGCCACCAAGAACACAACTAGCATCTCATCATTTAGCTGCAACTTGCCAACATAACTAATATGCTTTCATTTACCCACGTGTAATTTGCTAATAGACCATGTCCTTAAGCATACAGTCTGCAAGACTTGTAAATTTCAATCTCAGAATTTGCCCGAACATAGCAAAATATGGTAAGCTAAAAGATTAGCACATGTTGCTTTAGATTGGGATGGCCAAATTACACCCTGCAGGCCGGATCCAGCCCACAGTGCCAAATTATCTGGCCCAGGCAGCCCTTGCCACTCACAGAGGTGGAAGTAAAACACACCCATGCATGCATATAATGCTGCTGTAAATGCAGCCGCAGCTGTATTAGTTGTGTTTTCGACACATAATGTGGCAGGAGGAACCACATGACTGGCCCACTCAACCACGTGACTTTCCCGCAGCGTGAAAAGTTTGGTCACCCATGTTCTAGATGGTTGATTTTAAAAAAAATATTTGCATGCTCTTCACATATTTGTATCAGATTGGATTACAAATAGAAACAGTAATTGTTGCTGTAGTAGTAACAGTAGCAGTGACAATAGTAAGGGGACTTATTAATAAGGCTTAATGATATTCCACATGGTTCAGTGGTTAAAAAGCTCACCTTGTTAGCTGGAAGACTGACAAGTCAGTAGTTTGAGATCTGAGTACTGTATGGTGGTTTGAGCACTCTTCTCTGTCCCAGTTCCTGCCAACTTTGTAGTTCGAAAGCATGAAATTATAAGTAGAGAAATAGGGACCACTTTGTGGGAAAAGATATTGGGAACATGAAAGAAGCCTCTTCAGGCATCCCCTGGGCGGAGTTTCTCCAACAAAAATCCTTTCAACCCAGAATAACTTCTGACATTAAATCATCATTGTCACGATCCAGCCGGCCCCCACACTTCTGGAAAACCCCTGGAAACCAAAACAAACCTACACAGGGCGAGCTGGACGGCTAATTAGTACAGAGAGCCAACTCTCAACTGCTTATCAGCTCTTAAGGGGTTTTTAATTTGGTAGCGTGTTCAAAGATTTGTGTGTGTGAAAGGCAGCTCTTACCCTTTTTAGTCCAATGAAGACACGTTGTTCAGAAAAATGATGAAGATTTATTGATCAGGTTCATAAAGCATAAAAGTCAGTAGCATAGGTCAGTCCAATAAAGTCCACAGGTAAATCTAGGTAACCATTTTTAAGGAGCAAAAATGCATAGCTCCTAGACTAAAGATTGCTAGCCCATTGAGATTCAAAAACAAAAGCTCTCTAATCAAAAACAGGTCTTAATCCATGAAGAATCAGAGACGAACTCCTTCTTCTCTCCAAAATGGAGAATTTGCAGTCAGATGGGACTGCTTAGCCAATCAGGTAACAGCAAGCAATTTGAGAAAACTTTCTCAAAACAACAGTACATTGTTTATACACGTGCACACAGAATGCACTGGGGCTAGTCATAACATTGCTCTTAGCTTACAAAAGATAAGAAATACTGCAAAACATGGTTGAAAAACATGCTGTTACACAGCCTTGAGGCTCAGAGAGAGAAAAATGGATTTTTCTGAGGCCTATTTGAAAATTGGCAATTTCAAGTCTTAGGAAATAGGTCCATTTCCTGACAATCATCATCATCATCATCATCATCATCATCATCATCATCATCATCATCATCATCATCATCATCATCATCATCATCATCATCCAAATCATCCAAAAATAAGTCTTTTAGATTCTGTATATACCAGTCATACTCTTCTGCCCTTCCTTAAACATATATTTAATACTTAACATACATCTGGTTGCCTGAAAGTTAATTAAAAGAACCACAAAAAGTATTGTGTTGGGCTTATGTCTGTGCTTTTGCTCTTTTTTTGTTTGCTTTAGTTTTAATTAATAAGGTAACACAGGTATGCAACCAAAAAATTGCATATGATTTTTTTACTGTTTCTTAAAGATTTTTACTTAGTGCAACCAAGAAAAATACTAAAAAAAAATCCATCTCGTCAAGTTTTCTTGCAAAAATTGTGTTTTTAGTTTAATTTATAATGAAGTTTGCCTTTAACCCAAAGTCCTAGTCTTGTTTCTAAAAACCCTATTCAAAAATTATTTCCTACTTTCATTTAATATTTATTAGAGCTAGAATCAAGAATAATGCTAAGAGAAAATAAGTGTGTGTGTGGGTTGTAGTTAGTGGTGGGCTTCAGCAGGTTCACACCAGTTTGCCAGAACCGGTAGCAGAAATTCTGGCTGGCCCCACCCGTCCAAGTTTTGCAATAAAGTAGTCCTAATTCAGGTGCAATGCAGGGCTTTCCCCCTGGCCAAACCCATGATACCACACCCACAGAATAGGTAGTAATTTTTTTTAGCCCACCACTGGGTGTAGTGTAGGTTTAGTGGTGTGAGGAAGCTCAGATGATCATGTCCCAACAGGTTTATTTTGTTTGTAGCAAAAGGTGAACATATCCAGGCTGGGTTGAGCATGTTTTGACATGTTCTCTGGGGGATTATAAATGAGTATAAACTCACCTACTGTCAGATTTGATCATGTTTCAACATGCTAAATAATTTCTGAATCTTGGTTGCTGTATGAGCCACCCTCAGTTTACATCCTGCATTTAAACGTGACTATGATAGTTTTTAGTTCTGTTTTATGGCTCCAAGAGGTTGTGTTATTTCTCTGGACAACTTTTGTTTTATTTGTGGTGAATACACTATTAAAAGTCAACAAAGAAACATAAGTGATTTTGTGAAGAAAGTGTATTTTGCTTACTTCAAGTTGAAACTTGGGGATCAAGACAAAGCATGGGCTCCTCATAAGGTGTGTAGAAGATGCGAAGAAGATCTTCATTTGTGCTTTAAAAGTAAGAAAACCTGATTCCATTTTGGCATTCCTATGATGTGGCGTGAAGAGCAAAACCACACTAATGACTGCTATTTCTGTTCGGTGGATGTGAAAGGCTTTAATACAAAAAATAAAAAGAAGATCTCTTACCCAAACCTTAATTCAGCTATTCGTCCAGTGCTTCATAGCTCTGAAATACCACTTCCACACCCACCTTCCAGTTTGGATAATATCCTGAGTGATTTGGAGGACAGAGACACATTGCCTTCCCAGGATAAATCTAGCTCAGATTTTTCTGTTGATGAGGTAGCTCAACGTTTTTTCCAGAGCAAGCTCAATGACCTATGTAGAGATTTAGTCCTTTCCAAAGATTCAGCCGAATTGCTGGGGTCAAGACTAACAAATAAAAACCTGCTGTCACCTGGAACATCATTTTCATGGTAGAGGCACCGAGAGAAAGAATTCACTCAGTTTTTCTCCAAAGATGTAAATCTCATTTATTGTAGTGATGTTAAAGGACTAATGAGTGCTTTGAAATAGAATATGATTCATCTGAGTGGCGCCTATTCATTGATTCATCTAAAACAAGACTCAAAGCAGTCTTGCTGCATAATGGAAATACTGTACATTTGCATCACTTCCTATAGGACACTCGGTGGATTTGAATGAAAACTATAATGATTTAACTGTGATTATTGACAAAATCAAATATCAAGAACATCGCTGGATGGTTTGTGGAGACTTTAAAATACTAACCAAGTTGTTAGGCCAGCAGGCAGGTTATACAAAATATCCCTGCTTCCTATGTCCATTGTCCATTGGACAAAAACTGACTGGCCACTTCGAGATGCCTTAATCCCTGGCAAAAAAAGTCATTGATACGACCTTGGTTCCAACAGAAAAGGTTTTCTTCTCAGCTCTTTATATTAAATTTGGGCTTATGAAGCAGTTTGCTAAATCACTGCCAAAAGATGGGGAATGTTTCAGATATCTGTGTTCCAAGTTCCCAAAACTGTCTGAAGCCAAGTTGAAAAAGGGAGTTTTTACTGGCTCCAAGATACAAAAACTGTTATCCGAACACCTCTTTTTAGAAACAATGGGAGAAAAAGAAAAGGAAGCTTGGGACTCTTTCAAAGACGTAGTTCACAAGTTTTTAGGGAATACTAAAGACCCTCACTGCAAAACCATTGTACAATGCATGTTGAATGTGTATAAAGCTCAAGGATGCAAGATGAGCTTAAAAGTTCATTTCTTACACTCCCATGTCAACTATTTTCCTGAAAACTTGGGAGCCTATAGTGAAGAGGAGGGTGAAAGATTTCACCAGGATGTCCGTGATATTGAGAGATGCTACCAAGGAAGATGGAACGTCAATATGCTAGCTGACTACTGTTGGATTCTCAAACGGGAAACAGAAAATGGAAAGCAAAAGTGTGTTCAGAGGAGCATAAAAAAGAAGAAAAGGTTTCACAGAGAAAAAGAGTGAACACAGAATGTTAAGTATATATTATGAAGAAATTGTTTAATTATAAGAAATAATATGTTTAGTTCATTGTAATAAAATAGTGGTCACATGCTTTTTTAATGCAAAACCCTCGTATTTTGTGAAAAAACTGTACATGATGGGAGGAAACTGAGGTCATTTTTGGATTCAGCACACAAGAAAACATAAAAATTACCAATAAATCCTATGCAGCTGATTTTTTTCAGACCTGTATAATTCTAATTCTTGATAGTTTTTGCCTGCACAACCTAGTTGGTTTTCAGCTAATTAAATAGCACACAATGTTCATACAGACATAATGACGATGCTCAAGTGGCAGTGTATTGAGCATTTAGCACTGTAAACAGAAACTTTAAAACCTTGACATGGTTTCAACCCAATTTGAGCAGGAGTAGCTCTTAATTATTTTCCTTATCCTGCAAAAAGACAGGCTATTTGTCATTATTCAGAGGCTAGTCCATTCTCTCTCACACACACAGACACAGAGAGAGAGAGAGAGAGAGAAATATATATTTCCAAATAAGATGAGTGAACAGTTCTAATCAGTTGATAGTCTTCTGATCAAATTCCATTCATAGTCTTCTTTGATTACTGCTCATAAGAGAAAGAAACATAACTGATTTAGTATTCACAATAATTTGCATAATGATAAAAATCCTTAATTTAATGCAGAACCTCCCATCTCCCAAGGCCCTCAAGTCACATTTCTGCTGAGATTATCCAGAGCTTGGATAAATTAACCTTATTTCTGAAACAGCATAACAAGTGGATGAACTATTATTAAGCTTTACTCCGCTGACTGCTTTAATTTTGATGCTGGCTTTTTGTTTGTTTGTTTTCTGGTTTGTGTGTTAAGTTCTAATTATAATAGTTACATTAGAGGCCGGATAGAAATGGTTTTATAAATAAATATTTCATGTGCCTTATGTATTTCTTGTTGGGTTTTATTTTAATATGGGGCACTTATAGCCTACCTGATCACCAAGAAGTACTATATGAAACTCTGTTTTGGAGTTGGGCTGACGTGATACTTATGTGGACGGAAGGGTCATTTTAAAGCCAGTTGCTCCCAGCAAGGTGACTCTTTCAAGTGTGTCCAAACACAATTCTGTATTGCCATCTGATTGCACCCTCAGTTTGCGAAAGAAAGCTAGCGGAATCACTGAAACACATGAGGAAAGAATACTACTGTGTAATCAATTTTCCATCTGAAAATGTTTACATTAATAATCTACCAGATGCAGTAGATTTAGAGACAAAGATATTGAGACCAGTGTCAAGTGATCCACATACACAAATATTCAAGTGTGAAAAATCCATGGTCCCTACATCCAGCAGTCATAGAAAGTGTCACCTACATGTTCCACTGTCTGTCTATTAACAGCAGGAAACATAATGTCTACAGTGTTCATTTATAGATTATACAATAACTTATTGCAGGCTTATTGCACAACTTAATCATCAGCTAGATCATGGCATCTTTTTCTAAGAGAGAAAATAAGTAAAAATAAAAACAATTGGATTTGTGGAAACATGCTGAACAAAATTATCATAGATCTCAATCTTGGAAAGGTTTTAATCTTGTATGCAACTTTGGAACGTTGCAAGCATTCTTCTCATATGAGTGACCTTAATGAGTAAGACCAGTGTCAAAGAAAAATAATAAAAAATAAAATAAAAATAAGCGCGCACACACACACACACCCCTCAACCTCACACATTTTGTTGTCATCATTGGAAAAGATTTTAGCCACTATACAATTGTTTGCTTCTGCATGAGATCAAATCCATTAGCACTTTTTTGTTCCTTACAACCATCAGCAAAATGCTTTGTATTTTGTGCAAAAAATTATAAATCTATAAATTGCCAGTATTATCCCCAAAAACAAGACTGATAGTAAAATACAAAGTGGTTGTTGTTTGGGGGGAGGAAAATTTTTCCTTTTTTTTCCCTGCACAAAAGAGCTCCAATATATGAGAAAGATGCAAAAACTCTCCATAATCTCACCTAACAGGGATAAAACGTCTAAATAGTTTTTTCATACCTGCACCTGCAAGGACATAATAAACAAAGATTCGCCATGCTAATGTATATAACTTGCAAATATTTTAAAAATAAAGGTAAAGGTTTCCCTTGCTCAAAAGCTAGTCATATCCGACTCTAGGGTTCAGTGCTCATCTCTGTTTCAAAGCTGAAGAGCCAGCGTTGTCTGCTTCTGTAGATGTTTCCATGGTCATGTGGCAGGCACGACTAGACACCGGAGCACACAGAATGCTGTTTGCCTTCCCACTGAAGTGGTCCCTATTTATCTACTTGCAATTTCTTGCTTTCAAACTGCTAGGTTGGCAGTTGCTGGGACACACTGCCTTTAATATGCAATATGACTATTTAGTATTTCAGTCTGTTCTTGGCTCTCCACAAACTTTGTTCTTCTCCCAAAATGTTGAAAATTTTTGTACAGTCATATATTCTGTATTGAAAAATATCTAGACCATATACTGTATTTCAAAAAAAAAAATTCTATTGTCTAGTTGAAGACCCCAACTAATAAAGGATGTAGACTCTAAATAATACAGCAAGTGGGCAGCAATATAAATCTGAATAAATAAATAAAAATACAAATAAATGTACCTATAAGGTATTGGCAGGGACTGCAGTGGCTCAAGTGAGTGAGACACTGACTGGAAGGCAGCAGGTCAGCAGTTCGATACCTGAATACTGCAGGACAGAGTGAGCTCCTGTCTCTGTCCCAGTTTCTGCCAACCTAGCAGTTCGAAAGCAAGAAATTGCAAGCAGAAAAATAGGGACCACTTTGGTGGGAAGGTAAACAGCATTCCATGTGCTCCAGTACCTGCCACATGACCACAGAAACTTCTTCAAATGAAACAGCATCACTGGCTCTTCGTCTATGAAACAGAGATGAGCACGGAACCCTAGAGTTGAATATAACTGACTTTCAAGCAAAGATAACCTTTACCTATAAGGTACTGGATCTGGCAAAATGCTAACATTCAGGATAATGCACAATGGATGTTTTATATAAACTTTCTTGCCTTTTATTCAAATTCTATGGATCAGTGTTTTTGAAGAATTCACAGCATGAGGGATGCATGTTATCGCTGCAGAATTATTATTTTTCAAGTCACACATTAAGGTTCTGCATTCCCCTTATGTTTAGATATATTGATTGAATTAACTTTATTGTGTTATGATGATATATTTATGTTTCATATTGTAATATTGTTGTTTCACAGAATGTTATATTTGTGTGTTTTCTGTGAGCCGCCCTGAGTCAGGTTTTACCGAGTAGGGCGGCATACAAATCAAATAAATAATAATAAATAATAATAATAATAATTAGCCATAGCAGAAAATCTACCTGAAATGATTTGTCATTTTCCTCAAGATTCTTTTATTTTTACTCTTATTTATTTATTTATTTATTTATTGGAATAATCCAGCCAGAGTTGAGCATCTACCAATTCCATTTATTTTGCTGGAAAACTGCCTTTACTCTCTTCCATTTATTCAGATTTAAACCTTCATTGGATTGTTCATATAGTAAATAAAGATGCAAAGCATTTAAGATGCAATGATCAGTGTGACAGAGTTGGCCAAGGGAAAAAGTGCAAGTGCTCAAAGATCTCTCCATCTTTGCTTTGAAGGTCTGATGTGAGTTAATGAACAAAGCTTGAACTTGTCCATTACTTTTCTGCGTCCACCATGCAATAAACACTGATTTTGCTTTCCAGCTGGTAGAACCCTTGACCCCAAGTGGCACGGCTCCCAACCAAGCACAGCTCCGCATTCTGAAGGAAACTGAGCTAAAACGTGTCAAGGTTCTTGGATCAGGGGCCTTTGGAACTGTGTATAAGGTATGTTAATAATAATTTCATCTCAGTGATTACTCTGGGTTGAATGGATATTTTAAGGGATGCCCAGATGAGGCTCCTTTCATGTCCCCAAGTGCAGCTCTTGGGGATTGAAACCTGACCTTCTAGTCTCCATCTCAGCGCCTAAACCGCAAAAATCCTTTCAATCCAGAATAATTTCTGACAAAAAAAATCAGAAGGTATGTTGATTTGACATGATTTATCCACTATGGGTTTTGTGTGTGTGTGTGTGTGTGTGTGTGTGAAACCATCGAGATACAGGGTGAGGGGTAGTAATATGTTCAAGGGTCTCTTAGAAAGTGACTTTCATTTTGTCTCTCAGATAAAAATTTGCCCACTGCCTTGATCCAGTGGGCAACTGTTGGTTAATAGGATTGGGAGAGAACTGGGTCACCATAGATGGTGCTGAGTAAATCTGGTGTTCTTCATGTCATCTTCAATTATCTTAAATACATTGCAGCAGTGGGTTGTAGATCACTGTTTGGACTTGTTAATTTTTCTTCACTTATTTCCTAGGGTGTTTGGGTTCCTGAAGGAGAGAGTGTGAAGATTCCTGTGGCTATTAAAATCCTGAACGAAACGACTGGCCCAAAAGCCAACGTAGAATTTATGGATGTAAGTAATAGATACCCAGCAGCAGTGCTGTATTGTACACCCATATTGTGGCAATTGCTTTCAATTTACAAATTCTACAAGTTCTTATGGTGAATAATAGTTTGACCAGTGACTGACATTCATTTCCTGGTCAATATGTTTTAGGACGTAGTTGATGGGCAACTCTCAGCATTCTTGGAATGAAATTTATTTTCTCAGCCAATTCTAGCCAGAGTTCGAGTCTGATTTTGGAAGAGTAATTAGTTTGGCTGCTCTGTAGGGTAACCTTGTCTTGAAGAGAGATGGTGATGGGAACAACCGTAATGACCTTCTGGGTGCTTTGGAGACTTTCTACCCTCTGCTCTTTTAGGCATTTTTGTGGTAGGTTGGTCCACTTTTTTCTCCAATGTCTACACCTGTTGGACTCCAGAGTGGAGCAACTTGCAGCAAAGCACTGATTTTTGAACTCCCATCATGGGGTTCTACTTTTTTTGGCACTCTTTTATTCAATTTCTAGTACATGGAGACACTGAGAAAGGGGTAAATGAGAGGAAAGCAGCTATCAGAGCTGCTTCCAGTATAAGCATCCGGTATCATTCATAAGTTGATGAGCTGACATTTAATGCTGGCAAATTATTATTTTTTCTTTAAGTTTGTTAAATGATCACTACAGCAGTAAAGCAATCATCTAGGGCAGGCTTCCTCAAATGTGGCTCTCCAGATGTTCTTGGACTTCAATTCCCAAAAGCACTGATCATAAGGTATGCTGACTTGGGTTTCTGATAATTGAAGTCCTAGAACACCTGGGCAGCCACATTTGAGGTACCCTGATCTAGGGAACAAGAAGAAAAGTTATACTTCCCCTGACTGCTGCTATACAACCGGGAAGCATTTATGATATTCACTCTTATTTATTTATTTATTTATTGGATTTCTATACCACCCTACTTGGTGCGACCAACTCAGGGCGGTGTACAAAATAAATTAGTATACAGTCAACCAATAAATTAGACAAGGCAAAAAATACAATATGAAAATGCAACAACACAGCAACAAAATAACAATAGCAATAAACAGCATGAATACGGTCCAACACTACAATATAATCATGTATTATAAATAAACTATCACCAAATGTAACAATTACAACTACAAATATCATCAAGTATCACAGAAACTACATACGCCCACCGACAACTGTTCTTAATCAACCTCCGGGCCAGATGAAAGGGGCCCGGGGGAATGCGGGAGAGTCCGTGCACCACCGCCACCGCCGTTCTTATTTTGGCCTTCGGGCCGAGATGGAGGTGGTCCCGGAGGGAGGGCGAGGTGACCACCTCACCGCCTGCAGCTGGGTCCACTCCGTCCATCCCCGGCCAAGATGAAAGGGGCCCAGGGGAATACGGGAGAGTCCGTGTGCCACCGCCGCCGCCGTTCTTATTTCGGCCTCCAGGCTGAGATGGAGGTGGTCCTGGAGGGAGGGCGGGGTGAACGCCTCATCGCCTGCAGCTGGGTCCGCTCTGTCCATCCCCGGCCAAGATGAAAGGGGCCCGGGGGAATGCGGGAGAGTCCGTGCGCCACCACCGCCCCCGTTCTTATTTCGGCCTCCGGGCCGAGATGGAGGTGGTCCTGGAGGGAGGGCGGGGTGAATGCCTCACTCTTCCACCCCAGTGATCATTTGCTAAATTTAAGAGGGGACAGTCCCATTGGTCTGGGATTTTTTGATTATACTGAATGATGTTCATTGTAACTTGTTATTTCTGAGTTCTTGTTTAGACAGGCAGAAGGATGAGGTCATTAACTTTGCATACCCAACAAAGGTAGAAGCAGTTTGAAGACATTTAGATCCTTTTTTACCCATTGAACAAGATTATCTTCAGTTCACCATCATTTCACACTCTTACCAGACCTGGCCTTTCTTGCCACAGAGACAGCCTGCCAATTGTTAGCCATTCTTTCATAATGTCCACACTAGAGAACTGTGATGACTAGTGCATTGGCCTCAGACTGCAGGGCAGATGTGATTAGCTCAAAAAATACAACTGCTGTGATGGTAACGGGGACTAAATGAAGATAACATGCTTCAGCAATTGTGGTTTCTTGCTGTCCCTGGCAAAATTCAGTATCCTGGTGTTAGTCTTTAAAATTATTCATTCATTCATTCATTCGTATTTCTTCACTGCCCTTCTCACTGAAGTGACTCAGGGAGGTTTACAAGTAATAAAACAAAAAAACAAATACTACCTAAAAACCTTAAAACTGTTAAAATTTAAAATTAAAATCTAAAATGATTAAAAACACACCAAATGCTACACCTTACTATTTAAAAAAAGTAGAAGGTGAGAGGGGCTCAGATCATCCAACACGCTGGGGTCATTATACCTCCCACATGCCATACCTGCCCCACCAGCCATGTTTTTAAATTCTTCCTAAAGGGCAGCAGCTCCATTTGGAGATGTAGCTCCATTGACAGGAGGTTCCACAGGGCTGAAGCGGACACAGAGAAGGCCTTCCTTCTAGTGCGCCTCTCTGGCTGATGGAACAACTAGAGAGCCTCTCCCGTTCACTCTGGTGCGACGGGCAGATGTTCTTGGGGTGAGGCGGTTTCTTAAGTATCCTGGCCCACTACCATGTAGGGCTTTAAAGGTAATAACCATCACCTTGAATTGCACCCGGAGACATACTGGCAACCATTGTAACTCCCTAAGCAGCGGTGAGGCATGTGCATACCACCCACACCCCATCACCACCCAGGCAGCCACATTCTGGACTAGTTGAAGCCTCCAAATGGTCATCAAGGGCAGCCCCATGTAGAGCGCATTACAATAATCAAGTCTGGAGGTGACCAGAGCGTGTGTGATCATAAGCAAGGAGTCCCAATCTAGGAGCATACATTTTTGTGGAGAGTTTTTTTAAAAAAATTCTTTGATGAATAAAAAAAAATGCTGGAAGACTGTGCTATATCTCTTATGTTCTAAAAACTGTACTCATCTCATAGCCAAATAAGAATCTGTATGATAATGAGATTTGTATTAGAACTGCTGGAAACCACATATAGAGGACTGTACCACAAACTGGCAAAAATGTCTGGATTGAGAATCCTTATATTAATGTAATGTGGGAAAAGTCCCATGGACATCAAAACTTGCAAAGGTTCCTCAGGTGCTTTTGAATATCCCATATTTGCCCTTTGGTTTTTATATATGCTTCTAGTACCTCATTTAATAGTAGAATTGGATATCTTGAACTTTGCACGTACCAGTTGGTAAGGTGACATTTCTTTCTGAAGGCATACATAATGAGTAAAATGGCATGAGATGTAGTAAATGTTTTATTCTGAGTCAGATGCATAAATGTCTATTTTAGCTTAGTCCATTAGAGTGGCAACACAAAGGATATGCAAGAGTGAATACCTGTTATGCTATGGAAGACAAAGAAATTAGCAGTAGGGACCCTTCTTTTTTCTGTTTGGTTAAACTTCTTAATGGTGGCAGAAGGAAAATGAAACTAGGGAATGCTTTGTGACCAGTCGGGCACCTTTTAAATGCTGCACTGCTAAAGGAGAATAGGCCATGGCAATTTGGCAACTTAGCTGTCATTTCAGTACCCTTGAAAACTTTCTAATGTATCCATAATGACTATAATGACATAATGCATCATGTTAGCTCATGATGTGGGCAGCCCTTTCCTATATTTCTCTCAACAGGGAATGCTGAATTCAGTAGCAAAAAAATGTGATTTCCCCCTCCCTTCCCTAGCATAGCAAACAGTATTTCTCACCTGTCTTGCTGAAAAATCACTTATTTCTCCTTCTCTTACCTTTCCCTTTCCTTCAATTGGCCTTGTTCCTTAGAATGCTTGTCAAGTAGGCATCGCAAAGGTCAACCCAAAAGACTACAATCTGATATGTTATTAAAGTGTAAATGAAGACAACTTTTATGAAGATGACAATTTGAGGTTGAGTGATTCCTATATTGGATCACTCAAATGTTTTACACAGGGTGAGAATTTGAGTTCTCAATGACTTTTTGCCTGGCCCATGGTTTGAATCGACTGTACAACTGGGAAAAAAACCCAGGACAGGCCAAATGCCAGTCATGCAGCTGATCTGAAGGTGACTTGGCAGTCAGTGTCACTTGAAAACAACCTGCCGTTGTCAGGATTAATGCAATTCTCTTTTTTCCCCTCCCCCCTCCCCGTTTGTCTCATGCAGTGTTGGCTAAGGGATCTGGACAGTAGAAATGGCAGGACATGGAAGAAGGCAGGGAATGAGGGTGAGGGCAGTGGTTCAGTTATGCTTTTGGACAGCAAGTACATCCTCAATGCCAGTCCAATTCCCAGTGTCAATGGTTCAAGCTGAGGAGTCCATGACAAGTAATTTCTCACCTTAACTTGCAGGGGCAGGCTGAACGAGCTTGTCAGACAGTCCAAGTCATAAATTATTTCAAAGAGTCCAGATATTGCAATGATGGGCATAAGAGAGAGGTTTTTAAAACAGTTGTCTCTAACAAACTGACATAGTTCACATGAACTTATATTTACTGTATCAGCATTCCTCTCCTGGGTTTCCAGGTAACTCAATTAGTTATCAATGGACACTGAAACACTAGCATTGTGTTTGCTTGTGTCTTCTTATCCTTTGTATTTTGTTTGAGCACATGGGCCTTAGGTTTCCCAGGTTTTCTTCATCAACTAACACCTCACTGGAGAAGTGTCCTCATCTCTTATCGCTAAGACTAAGGATGCTGTTAACTGAACCACCACATTTCTCCTCTTCAATGACCCCCTCTGTCTGCAAGGTGTTATGTTCTCCTTCCAAATATACTTACAAATAAAACATGACAGTAAAATCAATCATTGCAAAAAAACAGAAAATCTGAATTTTTGCTAGAGATAGGTTTTTATGTGATTTGAATTAGCTCAGTGGGAATGTGTCTTTACATGATCAAAACACCAGCCCTCAGCCAGTGTTTTCAGATAAACTGTTTTATGTCATGTTGTTCCAGACCTTGAAATCTATTGGAAACTGACATACCTGTGGGTTTTTAAAAATCAAGATGTACTCTGGGTTAGGTACCTGTATTAGGTATGGAGTTAGAGATTAGGAAATTAATTCACCACTGTGCCTCCCAGAAAAACCAGCATGAATGGCTTTAGGCATAATGCACAGTCCCTGGATACCCCCTGAAGAAGGCAGTAGTAAATCACATCAGAGTACTTTCTATCTAGAAAACCTAGATAAAGATCACCATTTAGTCAGAATTGACTTGATAGCACACAGTTTATTATTAATAATAATAATCTTATTTCAATTGAATAGCTATTCCTCTTTCGGTTATGTAAATGAAGGAACATAAACTTCAGGCTTGGGAGGCTGTAGAAAGTGGGTGATGCCTTTTTGCCCTAGAAATAGTAACAAATACAGACTTACTATGATTTGTGAAAAAGAAATGGTATGTTTCAGACACCTATCAGTATAGAGGTTGATCAAAACAACATTACTTCATGCGCTAAAGAAAGTACTTCACATTTCCTGTAATATATAGTAAGTCAATTAACCTGAAGATGTTATGAATTCCTAACTAGCCAGGAGGTTGATGCCAAAAGCCTATGGCTTATCATCAAGACAGAAATATATCCTATTTGCAGTGAAGTGCTTTCCTGATTAGAAAGTAAAATATGCTATGCAAGGTGCTGGTACAGAAAGAAATCAATGAAGCCTGACCCATCTCATCAAGACAAAAAAAGTCTTGCATTTCTAGAAGGTGATGTTGCATGAGATGTAATTTTATCCAGGGTTTGATCCATTTAGAAATTTAATCTAACCTCTGTGCACTTAAATGTTTCATTATCTCTTCGAAAATAATTAGGGGCTACATGCAGAGGACTGCATGCACTAGAGTTCCCTGGGAGTCCCCAGGCTCATTGAGATGAAGACAATTTGACTGATGCTGGTCAGCCAGCATTGGGCCAGAAGCTAATAATAGAAAGCACTGCCACTTAGCTGGGTAAGGAAGTGAGCTTGGGAAAAATTAAGCTGAAGGTTTGGGGGATTTATGATTTGAAATAAATTTCCCATTCTCATTTGTTTCTTGGTAAGAGAGGCCGCAAAGGGAGTTGTTCTCTTTTATCGTCTCATAATTAAGATCTAGGGGCATCTTGACTTCCTCCAGACATAATGCGGCTCTGCAATATCCCTAGAAATAGCTGTTTATGAGGAGAAAGAGTGTTTTGTTTAGTGATGCATAAAGATAATAAATAATACTGACCAATGCTTTAGCAGATGTCACTCCTAACAAGCAGGCAGCAAATAAATTAAGATAGCTCCAAGGGAGATTGAGAGAGAAAGCGGCTACCAAGTAAAGAAACTAGGATTTGTGAAAGCATATATTGGACCTCTTTTTCAGAATTGCGAAGGAATGGGCATACTTTGTTTTGAAGGTATATGAATCCATGACAGTTTAGATCAGAGGTGGCCAGCCTTGGTCCTCTAGATGTTCTTGGACTTTAATTCCCAGAAGTCCAAGTCAGCACACCTTTTGATCAGGGCTTCTGGGAATTGAAATCCAAGAACATTTGGAGCACCAAGGTTGACCACTCTTAGTTTAGATGTTGGATGAACAGCAAGAAGGTATTTAAATGAGGCAACTGCCTTTGTTGACCCAAAGTGATGAGCAATCTCATTGTTACACTTCTTTTTTACTTCCTCTTTTACCCCTTCAGTGTTCAGGGAGATACAAGGTTCTCTCTCTCTGGCACTTCATATGTGCCATCAAATGGTAGTGACACTAGACTTCCAGTGATAGAACCTGTTTATGTCAAACTTACATCTGAATAACCATTCCTTTTTGACATTCAGGGTGGGTCCTCAGCTATATAGCTTTTCATGTTAAGCACCCGCACTTTGAATAGTTCTCAGAATTGGCCAATGGCTAGGGCACTTTTTTCAAAGAAGTGGGGATGTGTTCCTATTGTCCAGTCCCAGTGAGCAGAGAGGAAGCTATATTTTGAACTATCTTCAGTTTCTAGACTATCTTCAAAATATTCCCCTGAAGGGTATGTTATACTAGATTTGGTTCCTAGTCTTAGATGAATTGAGAATATTGTATCACCATACGTACATATGTATATATGTATGAACTGTATTCATATATTCATACACCTATGGCCCATTCTATATTGAAGGAGAGTAGATCATATATATTCAATATACATTCCAATTCCCAAAAAAGGATATTCATTTCATTCATTTTTTATTTATTGTATTTGTATGCCGCCCAATCTATCGTGTGACTCAGAGTGCCTTACATACACCACAAAAACCTTCAATAATATAATAAAATTATAACAACATACAAAAACAGACAATAGCAAGCAATACAGTCAATAGAGTCAATAGCATACAATATAATCAAAAATGCAGAATATAAGGGCACCCCGGTGGCTGCAGTGTCTTTACAACCCTCTGGCCAAGTGAGGGCAGGAAGGTGGTGATGGCAGCTGCAGCTGCATCCTACCCTGGTCGGTGGTGAGAGTGGGGTGGGGAGCAGTGAGGTCCTCAAGCCCAATGGCCGCGGCGTCTTTTCAACCCTCCAGCCAAGCAAGGCCAGGATATGTTAAAGAGTACAGAAACTATAGGATTGTTACTTCAATTTTCCATATAGGTAAGGTGATGATTAACATATTGCAACAAAGGCTTTTGCCTTATATAGGGTGAGAAATTCCTAATGTTCAAGCTGGATTCCAAAAAGGAAAGAGCACTCAAGATCATATAACAAATATCTGCTGGATACTTAAGTGTATTCACGGATTTAGGAAGATCAGTTTATGCTTTATAGATTATAGAGATGCCTTTGACTGCATAGATCATGAGAAACTATGTTTTTTTCTGAAAGAACTGGGTATACTTCAGTGCTTGATTGTCCTATGCATAACATATTGTGGATAGAAAGCTACTGTTGGCACAAAATGCGGAGAAATAGAATGGATGCACTTTATCCATTCATCTGTTCAATCTGTATAGAACATATCATTCAGATGAAGGGAGAAGGAAAAATGCTGGTGGTAGGGACACAGCAATAATTTGCAGATGACACTGTCTTATTGTCAGAAAGTAGCCATGAGTTTAAATGACTTTCAAGGAAAGTGAAGGGGGAAAGTTCCAAAGCAGGACTCCAAATGGACATCAAGAAGACAAAAGCCATGGCTACAGAAGAACTATGCAACTTTAATGTTGACAATGAAGAAATTGAAATGATGGACAATTTTGTATATTTGAGTCAATCATCAATCAAAATGGAGACTGCAGTGAAGAACTCAGAAGAAGATTGAAAGTTAGAAGGGCAAGAATGAAGGAATTAGAAAATATCACGTGTAGGAATGTGTATTCAGAGACCAAGATCAAGTTAATAATAATTTATGTCAGAAATTATACTGGGTTGAAAGGATTTTTGCTGGAGAAACTCAACTCAGTGTACTCCCAAATGAGGCTCCTTTCATGTCCCCAAAATCTTTTCCCACCAAAGTGGCCCCTAAGTATCTACTTGCAATTTCTTGCTTTCGAACTGCTAGGTTGGTAGGAGCTGGGACAGAGACGGGTGCTCAGTCCATCATGCATTCATGTCTTGAACTGTTGACTTGCCAGCCTCCCAGCTAACAAGGTGAACTTCTTAACCACTGAGCCACTGCAGCCCCTAATATCAAGATATTTCATACTCTTCTATTACCAAATACGATGTGTAGGTATAAAAGCTAGATGGTAAAGAAAACTGACAAGAAATTTTGATTCCTTTGTGCTAGTGGATAGCTTTGTAGACACCCTACACTGCCAGAAAGACAAACAGGTGTTTCCTAGAGCAAACCAAGCCTGCATTATCTCTGGAGGCAAAAATAATGAAATTTTCCTACTTTGTGCGCATGAGAAAGCAAGATTTTGTGGACAAGGCAATAATACTGGGAAAGGTAGAAAGCAGCAGGAAAAGAGGATGAACTTTGATAGAACCTGCCAGGGTTTTTAAAAAATCTTTTGTTTTGTCTGAATTTGGGCTCCTAACATTTTGATGGAAATTATTGTTTGGGCTGAAGTTAGCATTTCTCCTCCTCAATCCCTGCAGACTATGAATTTGTCTGTTATCTTAAAGTCTGCCAAAGTATAAAGGGAAAGAGACATTTAAAATTAATAAAATGAGAGGCATATTTACCAAACAATATCTTTCTGTTACAATAAAAAAAGGAACAGGAAAGGAACACGCAGCTTTTTTTACCCAGAACTGAACAAATTAATGTGAATGCTTTACAATAAGAAATGGAAAGTCTATATCAAAGAACTTCCGATTATTGGGGAATTTTCTCTGCATGCCTCCAGCTTCTATTAGTAATTCAGAGTAGACATGTTGGTATTTCAATTTCTAAATGGTAATGTATATGCCAGGTTGCTGTTAGACTGATAATAAATGAAGGTTTTATGGGATGTGTGTTAATAATACAAGGTATTATTTTGTTCAGAGGGTATATAATGCCTTCAAATAATACCGTTGCATGGTTCAAGGTTAACAGTCAATCAACACATGTCTGATTGAAGCAGAACTGTCTAGATATTAAAGTCAATCAAATAGGATATATATAAAAATATAATTTGTCACCTAGGCAATATTTGAAACTTTATTTTCTAGTAAAGAACTACTCTGTTGTGGTAAATTATTACTTTGTAAGTTTATTATGATAGGAAATTGAACACAAGAACATGGTAATGTGCTTCAGCCCAGCGATTTGGAAATCAGCAGCAAAACATAAAGGGGCATTGACAAAGAAAAATAAGGAGCAAAGGAATTAGAAAAGGTGACATGCTAGGTTAAAGATTTTGAACTGATTTTCCCTGCTGCACATTGGATGGACAACTAAGAACATGTCCAGATGGGGGAAATTGAGTCATGTTGAAATGTGTCCTATCTGTATGCTGAAATGTGTCCTACCTCAGTCAACAAATTCAACCAGATAACATACCATGTGGTGAGTGGATAAGAAGGTGCAAAGCAACTTGGATTGCCTTTAATATAAACTGAACAGTGCTAACAGATGACAGTCTGCTGATGAATATCAGGGCAAATGTATTCAATATGACATTGTTACCAGCAATTTTGTATGCATCCGAAATGTGGGCGATCACGTTTCAAACCCCTTCTACTTGCATCTTATCTATTTTGTTTAATATTTTCCCAGCCAAAATATTAAACAAAATCAGAGGAAGAAAAACTGGCAGTAACCCAAAGAGCAATGGAAAGACAGATGTGCGGAGTAACAATCAGGGATAAGGTTAGCAATAAAGAATTATGCAAAAGAACCGGGCTGTGATGTGGTTGGTGAACTATATGTGGCAAAAAGATGGGCAGGCCGTATCACCCGCCTAAAAGATAAACAGATGGACCTGTTGGATAACAGACTGGATACCAAGGGACCACAAAAGACCACTAGGCAGAACCTGAAAATGATGGGATGAACTGATGGTAAAGCTGCTTGGCCAGAGATGGAAACAGAAGGCAAGCGACAGAACATTTTGGAGTTGTTGATTTGCACTAAAAGCAATGACAAATGGATACTGGATTTACCATGACCAATTTTATCTCTCAAGATTACGGGAGCGATCCTACCATTTATGCTGTAGATACTTATTTTCCTATGCCAAGGGACCTTTGGATTGCTAACTGACACTCTCCTTCCTATACCCTTCCCCATCTTCCTTTGCAATCATCATTCAGAGGCCTGCACCCTTTCCTTTTTGTTGTTGGCAAATTAAGTGATATAGCGAAACACTGATGCATCCACCTAGCATGTTACACCTATTTTTAATACATGCAGGGCAATTCCTAGAAACAGGTCTTATTTCACATTGCTAATTTAATAGTCTCAGTGCAATGTGCTGTCTCTTCACAAGGTGGTGTGTTTCACCATCAGATATTTCCACTTTGATATATCACTTCCAGGTGAAGAATGAAAACTTGCATTGGATTCCCTTTGTGTCTAGCACTGCACTTCATTGGCTGAGAAAATATTAAACAAAATAGATAAGATGCAAGTAGAAGAAGGGGTTTCTCCATTGTTCATTTTAATGTCACAACCCACTACATACATTCACAGGGCTGACACCTCAAATCACTATTTCACTTGGGTGCAAATTAATCATCCAAATGGGTTACGCAGGGGGATCATTAGGTGCTCTTTTAAAAAAAAGCTCAATTGCTATGCTGGAATAAGAGTTTTGCAGCTCAAAGAAAGAGAAGGTTGATACTCTGCATAAAAACAAATGTGGGCACCTTAACTTGATTGAACTCAAAGAGCTTCATCTATCAAGCTAAATGCCCTGTCTGGACATGCTCCAAGTATATATAGATACACTTTATATGGAAAGGTCTGAAAAATGTCATCATATATTTGATTCCTAGTGCCTTCTTATTATGTAAAAGCAGTATCTTTTCAATGTCTTGTTAAGGCAGAGCAGAGCAATCAGCACTGGAGATACAGTTTTCTCAGATTCTCTTAATCTACCAGATTTCTAAGGTCTGAAGAATATTAAATGAAAATCAAGGAAATTAGTTAAATCTCAGGCTAGACTATTCAAGGTTTTGTGTGTGGCAAAACCAACATCTTGTGACAGCCTAAATAATGCCTAAAATCAAGTAGTAAGGTGCAACAAGAGTAGGCCCACTGAATTGATGGGGATATGGTGAGTTATTTGCTCCATAGGTTCTGCTGATTCAACCCACCCTTTTTAGTTGCAACTTACTTCTGGATTTCAGCCAATAAGTTTCAGTTGTCATTATCTTCTGAGGACTGCAGCCTACTTCTTCAGATGTACTGTATGTAGTTTCTGTTAATATTTTCAAAACAATATAAAAAAAAGCTTCCCTTTTCAGCTTTCTTTTCTTCTTCTTTTTGGTATCTCTTATGTAAATATACAGATAGTTACCATCTTCCTTCCACCTGAGATGGGCTATTGGGTACATGACATGTATTTTTATATACCTCATCTTTCTCCCCAAAAGGGGAACCAAATGGGCCCCATTGTAATATCACTGTATTCAGTGGTGGGATTCAAAAAAATTTACTACCACTCTGTGGGCATGGCCTACTCTGTGGGCATGGCCTATTCTGTGGGTATGGCCATGTGACTGGGTGGGTGATATAGTCATCCCTGCCACATGACCATGAAAACATCTGCAAACACAGACAGCACTGGCTCTTTGGCTATAAATGGAAATAAGTCAGTGGTGGGTTGTCAAAAATTTTACTACCCCACTGTGACATCATGGATGTCGTGGGCAGGGCCAATGTCATGACATCATGATGTCATAACATCGTGGGCAGAGCTGACATCATGACATTGTGGGTGGAGCCAAAGAAAAAAATAAAATAAAATAAAAATAAAGACACACAAACACACACACCTCAACCCACCTACCCACCCCAAACAAAACAAAAACATTAACTTACCTACTTAGCTACACAGGCAGCAGGCAGGCAGGAACCGCGGCGGTGCGCGGCAAACTGCCACAGCGGCAAACCACTGCAGGAGTGCAGTGGTGTGGCACGGAAAGGCCCCCGCTTCAGCCGCTGCTTGTACAGATGCTTTCTTCCTTTCCTTTCCGGGCAACCAAAATGGCTGACCGGAACTGTGCATGTGTCAAACCTCTATTTGACGCATGCACGGTTCTATTTTTTTTTAACTGCACATGCATCAAATAGAGGTTTGACGCATGCACAGTTCTGGGCAGCCATTTTGGCTACCCGGAAGTACGCTTCCCAACACATAAAGAGACATCATCCTCCATCCCTACACACACACAGAAATCCCCCATCACAGACACATACACCTCCATCCCTAAACACACACACCTCCATCGCCCCCACACACACCACAGAGACTCACTTACCAAGGCCATGGTGAAGAGGGGCGGGAAGTGGTATCCCTGCCGACCCCAGCCACGGCTCTTCCTCCTCCTCCCCCTTCCCACCCCCAGGACCACGGTAGAGGCTCTTCCTCATCTTCTTCCTCCTCCTCCTTAAGCAGCTGTGGGTCCTGCTCAGGCAGTGGTGGAGGTGGTGACACGTCTGGATGGCAGATGGGGAGGGAGGCACTCAATCTTCCTGGACCAGCCCATGCTGCCCGGACCAGCCCACGCTCCATCACCTCCCCCACTGCTTCTAGCAGCAGCAGCAGCAGTGCCTGCCAGGTGGAGGAGGGGGCAGATGGATGGTTGAGGCCTGAGGCCAAGGCACCATGGTGCACAGGAGGAGCAGAACCCCGGGGGAGGTGGCCACACCATGGCCATCCCCCCACTGCTGCCCCCGGGTCAGGAGGTGCCCTGCTACCATTGACTCCCTGTACTCCTGGACCTGGAGGAGGAGGAGGAGGGTGGTGTGGGGAGGTAGGCAGGGCAGTGGGCAGGACCAGTAAATTTTACTACTGGTTTGCCCGAACTGGTCTGAACCGGCTAGAGCCCACCACTGACTGTATTCACTGAATTATCTTGGTTTGTGTGGGATTATTTGTGTAATTTAAAGAAGTGAAAGGTAGTTTCTAAAATGAGCAGCAGTCAGGGATAGTCATTGGAAACCTTTGTGGCAGCTTCCATTTGTAATTAGGTTATAATTCCTGTCAACCCTGATCATTGACATTGACCAGCTTAGATGGGACTGATGAAATCCAGTAAACATCTGGAGGAAATGCATTTCTTGTCCCTGGTCAAATAGACCTGAAGTAATTCTTTCCCCTCCACTCTGCACTTCTGTTTACCACAAATGCATGAGCTGAACTGTAGGTGTCACCTGCTGTGAAGTCAGGTGCTCCAGGTAGCAATCATTTCATATTTTAATTAAAAAAATTGAGCAATTAAACTTGTACTTTTAAACCCATGCCTTGGTACAATTTTGCTTGAAGAGTATACATCAGTATTACAAAATTACTGATACCCATTTACTCTCCATTAATTCCTCCTCCATTAATTCCTTCATTTTATGAAGCTTTTGTTCAAAATAAATGCAACAAGTCCCACATTCTATCATTAACAGCATTAAACATGTATTAATAGTAACAATGGGTCTTTTATCTGAGATTTATTTTGCCTCTACAGTGATTGAAACTCTTTGCCCCAGGATTTTTGCTTTAGTTCAGAATGCTAGCTGCTAATTGGGTAGATAAAGTGTTATTGTGTAATTAAAAAAAATGAAGTAATGACTTGATAACCTAGGTTTCAGTGTTATCTTAACTACTTGCATTATCTTCTTGAAGAAAATGCCTGGATTACTGAGAGATGTAATACCAATTTGTTTGCGATAAGAGTGATATTAGCAGTCAATACCACTTTACAACTGGTTCATTAATCGGGTTGCAAAGCTTGATGCAATAGAGGAGATATTGACTGTTTCTCCGTGAAGGAAGCAAAATAGGTACCCGTCTGTTCAAAGCATGAACCTTCCACAAATGAGATTTTTTTGAAAACAGAACTAGCTCCCCCCCCCCTTTCACAGTCTATGCTTCCATATTGAGTGACTGTAACACTAAGAATTATAGGAAAAGCTGAAACCTACAAATATGTGACTGGTGATGTGTCTCGTAGTTGTATTCTTTTTGTCACTGACCTTTGGCAGGCACTGAATACTGTGTATCTGAAAAGCCCAGCTGGTTTTTTTTTAAAGAATGCTTTTTGGTTTTTAACAACCAATATGCTTCTTGTTATCATTTCAAGTTAAGAAGGCCTGGATTGCATATCTCTTATAAATTTCCTGTAAGAAGGTCCCTGTGTATTGATTCTGACAAGGAAATAAAGAATAAAAGGTATTTGACTCAGACTCCTTACATCCAAGGAGGCTGAAAAGATGTATCTCTGTTGTAAAAATGATATATACAACCAAGGCAACACAAATCACATAATAAGCTATAAAAGGGAAATCTTTCACATAGATTGTTTTCAATATTTCCCTTCATTCTTACATTTTAGCCCAAGGAGGCAACCTTGGTGTCCCAGGTGTACTTGGACTTCTATTCCAAGAAGCCCTGATCAGCAGGTGTGCTTACTTGGGCTTCTGGTAATTTAAGTCCAGGAGAACCAAGGTTGGCCACCCCTGTTTGGGACCAAGAAAGCCTATCTTCAATTTCCCTTCCACCCAATTTTACCTTTTTCATGAAGACTCTCCCTTGCATCATAGGGAATTTAGGGCCACCCCCAAATGACACGGCAAGCTGCCACCATTTCAGAACAATCCTATTCAAGGTCTTGTCTCTTCTCTGGGTATATTAATAAATTGTTTTTAAAATGTTAGCTACAGTCTATCTCAGTTATTTTCAGTTCTCTATTTTAACATAAAAGAACTGGGCACTTCTTTTACACTTTTTGAGCAATCTTTCCACACCTCTAAGAGAATGGATTCCTTGAAGACCCTTGAGCTCATTTGTGAGGTAGTGCCCAGATCAGAGGCTTTCTGAACTACTTCTTTACAATATGACAAAGTGCAAGCTGTTTGACAAGCTTGCTCATCTGCCTGCTCTGCCCATATATAAAAAAAGATGAGGTCCTGTCAACCAAAGGTATGAGCAAATAAGAGGACTTGATGCCTTCCTCTTCCTCCCATACAGTCTACATTTTATTGTCCCAAGTATTTTTCTCCCAGCATGACTCTAATTATAGCAACCCCTAGATTTTCTCTCTCCATTTGCTTCTTCTTCTGCCATATATGAATCCAAATATTGGCGATCATCATGGTAATCAGCCATGAAGACTATCCTAAGAATATAATGCAGTGGCCTTTTATCTGCCTTTCACATCACAGCATGACACGCCTACTACTGACCTACTTCTGCAAGTCAAATTCTGGTCCTGAGCCCTTTTGGCACACAAAGTCCTCCTCCGCCCCAGGCCAGTATTGATGAAGCTGCTGCCCTCCATCAAGATGGATTCAAGTGGGATTTAATCCACTTAAGGACCATCACCCTTCCCTGTTGACATTGGCACCCAAGGCTGTTAGTCCTCAGGGTGGTCAGGTCAGTTAACCACCACATGACACTCAGCGTTGAGTTTTATTTATTTATTTATTTATTTATTTATTTCCAGCTTGTTATCCCGCCCCAATCGGGTCGAAACCCAACTCTGGGCGGTTTACATAAACAATTCGAGAAATACATAGTTAAAGACTACGAATCAATATACAGTACCCTATTAACAGTTAAAAATGAGTTAATACAATATTAAAAGTTTAGACTAAAAGCTTAGGCTAAAAAAGGATTAAACAATTCCAAGTTATTTCCAAGATATAAAATCACAAAAGTTATTAAAAAACAAGGACCGGGGTGAGGAGGTAAGAACAAGGGTGGCTGTCTCATCAGATAAGCCACCCAAATATTTTTGGATCCCCAAACTTGTCCTGCCAGCCAGGTTTTAAGGCCTTTCCGGAAGGGCAGGAGCCCTGTCTGTTGACGTAGATCGATAGGCAGGAGGTTCCACAGGGCCGGGGTGGTCACGGAGAAGGCCCTCCTTCTGGTGCTAGAGAGGCGAGCCTCTCTAGCTGATGGCATTACAAGAGAGACTCTCCGATCCGCCCTGGTGGGACGGACAGACGTTCTTAGGGTGACACGGTCTCTGAGGTATCCTGGCAGTATGATCTACTCTATTACCATAGCAGGATAACATGGCCAGACTACCCCTTTCACTTCAGTTACCAGAAATGAGGTGATTTACAAGAAAGGTGCCTTGAATCAGTGCCGCGTGGTAAGGTTATATGGGAGGTGGGGTGGGAAGTGGAGTTAAAACCTCTCACACATGTTTCCTTTTTGATGTGTTATAACCTTTTCATCCAAAGTTAGGGCAGATATATAAATAAACATGTCTACCTTAACACTTCCATTCTGGCCCTTAACCTCAACTGAAAAACAAAAATGACAGATCCTGGGACACCTTCTTTGATTTTTAATTGCTATGTGGCTTCATTCTGGGTGGTTTATGGGTTTCAGTAAATGGTATACAGTACTTGGACTTGGCTATATCCTAACTCTGAAATACTGTATATTTGGTTCCACCTATTACTCAGGACTGGGCTATATGTTTATATGATGTTTTATCAGCTACAACTGTTTACCAGGTCTAGAGGGATGCATTTTGCATCTCTCCATATTGTTAAAAAGCAATTAAAACTTCCCTTTTTAAAGAGGCCTTTGGCAATATTTTACCAATGGCCGATTGTTAGGCATTTTATTCAGCCCCACTGCTTCCGAAATAGGCTTTCTTATTAGGGTGTTTGGGTCTTGAGGGGTTTATATGAAAATTTTAATAATTGTGTCAGCTTGTATTTTTGAATTTTAGGCTGTAAGCTGCCCTGAGTAGGAAAGTTTTTCCTAGAAGGGCAGGATATACATTAAATAAATAAATAAATAAATAAATAAATAAATAAATAGGTTTTCAAAACTTTATATGCAAACAAAAGAGATTGAAGATACATCCATTTATAATTGCTTCCTCCCCAAGGCACCTCAGACCTGCATCATAGACATGTTTCTTTGTTGTACCAATTACACATGCCATAGAATTAATGAAAAAATGTATGTCCACTCTAATATCTTTCTCCTGTCACACAGCACACATTTGACTTTTCCAAAGAATTCCCTTTGGTACAGTAAGCTTTCTCAAGTACCTTAATGGGTGTTTATGGCTATAATGTAGCCAAAGAAAGGGAACTGGAACATTGAAACATATTAGAATTTCAGACCACATTATGGCATTTTTTCAGCTTACCCAGATGCAACATAAAATATGTTGAGCCATGTCTTTATGTCTCCCAGACACCACACTGAGGCCATCAGCACTCCTAAGAAGTGAATATTAACTCAGAACTTTTAGACAAAACTAAAGACTCCAGACTTTTTATAGGAAGTTGTTCTTCATAAAAAGGATGTAAGTGGTGGTGAGCTTCATTCTAGCTGGATGTAATGGCAAGCTATTTAAGGAGAAATTGTGCTCCCAACAACGTTGTTGAATCTTCCTGCATTTTTATGGATATACCTGTCTTTCCTTTTTCCCAGTTGACTATCCTTTTCTTTGGCTCTTGTTTCTTCCATCTTCTGTTAACCTGCATAGAACTAGGCCTTCTATCAATATGTATGATGGGTATGCTACGTCTCTAGGAGGTGGTGCACGAAATCCAAAATGTCTTACTTACTCACACATACACATAATTTTGCTATTATTATGCAAGAGGCCACCTAAGAGATTACAGGGACTTCTCAGAGTGGGATACTGTGGATTAGACAAACCTTTTCCAGCTTTTAGTAATGACCCTTCTCTTCCCTCTCTCTGCTGCCTCATCAACCTCCTCCTTCATGTTTGTATCTGCTTCTCTAGACTTCCTCTGTACATGCTTATTTCATTCCTAGGCCTTCCTAGGCTTACTAAACCAGGGTTTGCAATCCCCCCCCCTCCTGCCAGAAGTCACAGTTGGTCACTTACAATGGTGTTTTGCTTAAAGAGCAAACTCACTTAAAGAGTAATCCCATGGAACACATTATGCTCTTTAAGCAAGGTACCACTGTGTATTCTTTTATTTATCTCTAAATGTACATACTTCCCTTGTTGTTTCACTTCTTTAGGGATTTTTTTAAAAAAAATAAAATATAACTTAATATACCCATCAGAATATTTTTTCTTTTGGTCTCAAAATCTCTCACTGGTGTTTTCTGGTGGACTAAACAAAGAATACCCAGGGTAGTATGGAGGATAGCGTGATGGACTAGAACTCAGGAGAGTGGGGTCTGGACATGGTAAAGCCACTCTTTAAATACCCTTGCCTTGAAACCCCTAGAAAAGTTGCTAAATGTAGGTTCCAACTGGATGCCACATAACAACAACAAACTGTGAACCTATGTTCTAATCAGGGTACCTGAAGAAAAGCAAAAAAAAAATTCTTTAAAAGAGAATAACCTGTGACTTTAGTGAAATGAGTAGAAAGAACTTATTGAAAAAAGAAGGAACATAAACCAACCATTATTTTGTTTCTAGAAAATGGATAATGTACCTGTCTATATGTATTTATTCTAGTGGCCTTCAATGTTATTTTCCTGCAGTGCTTGGAAGGAGCCTAACATTGTTTCTTGAAGGCACCGTGTGGGGCTAGCAACAGACGTAGGGTATTATTTTGAAATGGAACAAACAGATGAAATGGAGCTGCTCTTCCTGCTTCTGCCCTCTCCCCAGTGAATATCTATCATTATTTAAAATGGGCCTTTTTTCCAGCAGGGCATGCCCTTTTAAGTGAATAATAAAAAAAAAGAAGGTGAAACTTAAAGGAAGGTTAGCCCATCTGGTTATAACTTATTTTCATTACAATTCATTCCCCATAATTAGTATCTTGTTTATTAATCTTTGAAAAATTGGAACTATTATGCAATTTGGCTTCAATTGTGTGTTGATAAGCAATTTTCTTTTATACAAGCCCAGCCACCTCACCCTTCATAGTCTCTGAACCACCATTGTGTTTTCCTCTACTCTTTCATTCTCTTCTTCATGTTGTGGTGGTTTCATTCAGTGGATGGCGAGATCTTTTAATATGTTTGCTACTGTTTGCAGCAGTGCCATCATAACTCTTTTTTTTAAAGTATAGTACATTTTTATTGAATTTTAAAGTATAACATACAAATAAAGAAAAAAAGGAAACATTACATTATACAGTAAAACACAAAATCCAAACTAAATTTTTCTCTCTCTGATATAAAGGATAACTCCCATGTTAGTAAACTGTATTATATTATACATTCTTAAACGATTGGTTGTTTTGTGAGGTTGTATTTTATGATTTTTACTGTACTGTTGCTGTTTTGACTGTAAGCCGCCCTGAGTCGCCTCAGCGAGTGGGTGGCAGTATAAATCTGAACAAATAAATAAATAAATAAATAAATAAATTTAATTTTACTTATATTTACTCTATTATATCCATTATTCTAATGATTAAAAATTCTTTCAATATTTCAAAAACATAATAATAATAATAATAATAATAATAATAATAATAATAATAATAATAATAATAATAATAATAATAATAATAATAATAAGAAGAAGAAGAAGAAGAAGAAGAAGAAGAAGAAGAAGAAGAAGAAGAAGAAGTAGTGATATTTACAAGGCCCTGAAGACTGTGTTTGTCTTAGCAACTATATTACTGTTTCCAAAAACTCAATTGATCTGGCACTGGTCTGCCACCTTTACCTTTTATACAGTCAAACCTTGCATAAAGAGCGTTTTGCTTAAAGAGCAACTCGCTTAAAGAGCAGAATTTTCTCTGAATGTTCGCATCGCTTAACAAATAAAACCAACCAAAAACTCGCTTAACTAATAAATCAGGGTTCGCAATCCCCCCCCCCCACAATTGGTCATCTACAACGGTATTTCGCTTAAAGAGCAAACTCGCTTAAAGAGCAACCCTTTGGAATGCATTACGCTCTTTAAGAGAGGAACAACTGTACAATGTATAATCCACAAAAGGTTTCCATATTTTGTAACTCTTCTTTATCTTGCGTGAAGTATTTATTTATTTATTTCTAATTTGTGTTGCCGCCCAACTGCGAAGTCTCTGGGCGGCTCAAAGAAAAAAAACCAGTCACAGTTTAAAAGCAATTTTTAAAAAACCATTAAAAGTTACTAACAAAAAATTAAAAGATTAAAAGAGAGAAAGAGTGCTCTACTAAATTAGCCAGCAGCCCGGGGTTACCACGTCACTGGTGCCTCACACCTGCCCCTACCAGCCATGTCTTTAACCCTTTCATGAAGGACAGCAGCTCTGTCTGGAGACACAGCTCAATGGGCAGGAGGTATGTATACATGTTTTCAACAGGGAGTGCTGAGATAATGATTTTTATTTTTTAAAATGACTCCTTGTCATGTTTTTTTTATTACTGTTCCTTCTCTATGGTGAAATGGTTGAAATGATTTACTAATAATGAAAACCTATACATGTCAGCTGTAAGTCCCACAGCATTCAGCAGGGTATACTTTGGGTAAATTGGTTTTGAGCTGTAACCTGATTAAAGCAGTGTATAGACGTAGCTACAAAAAAGATTCATAACAGTTTTATTTTTTTCTTCTTACAGCACTACTTTATTTCCCGTCCTAATCTAGCTTTATAATATAATTGTCAGATTTATTAATCAATGGATCTAATATAGCTTCTAGTAGCAGTGATGCCAAACCTTGGCACTCAAATCTTGGACTTCAATTCCCAGAAGCCCAAGCACCCTGTGAAATCAACATGAATGGGTTTACTGTGATTCATCCAGCACTCATTGCCTTTGTCGCTCCCAGAAGTGGAAGTAAAACACGCCCGTACGTTTTACTTACACTTCCGGTAGTGACAAGGGCAGCGCAGGCCAGATGAATTGCAGTAAACCCATCCATGTGGACTCACAGGGTGATTGGTCTTCTGGAAATTGAAGTCCAAGAACATCTGGAGTGCCAAGGTTCACCATCATGATTCTAGTGTATGTGGGTCAAGGCATTTCCACAATTTGTTCCCTGAAGAAGCAGAATCCAAATGACCATTTCTCTCCATTGAAAACAGACCTGGAATCCTCCAAATGCCTCATCCTGCTTTCACCTCTCTTCTGTCCATGGTACTGTATATCAGTGTCAATCCACGAGGCTTCAGGAGTCCTTCCCCAATAGTGGAACCTACTTACAATAGGTCAAGATAGTGACACAAATGATTTAGGATTTGGAGTGAAGATGGTCGATTGTATTTTAGAGTTCATAAATGTGCTCACTTATGTCAGCCAAGTCAGAAAAGAAGATTTATTTGGCTTTGTCCATGATAGTCCTACAGAGCGTGCTGCTGCCCTCATGCCAGTCCCACACAGTAGCAGTTCTACAGGGCTTTTCTAAGTGTTTTGGAAGTTTGTAGACAGGCAAAGAACATATCCTTTTCAGGAAAGCTTTCAATATGTAAACTATTGCTGAGGAAGACATTTTAAAGGGAAAATGTCCTTTTATTGTTTTAAATGCATTTCAACTTGTTTTAATGGGTTTTTGTTCTGTTTCATAATTAATATTTGTTTTTAATAGGTGGATGGGACTGCTGTAGCTTAGTTGTTAAGATGCTGAACTTCACAACTAGAAGGTCAGCAGTTCGACACCCTAGTGCTGAATGAATGAGTGAGCTCCCATCTCTGTCCCAGCTCCTGCCAACCTAGCAGTTTGAAAGCAAGAAATTGCAAATAGGTACCACTTTGGTGGGAAGGTAAAGAGTGTTCCGTGCACGGCAGGGTCTAGTCATGCCTGCCACATGTCCATGGAAACTTCTGCATATGCAGACAGCGCTGACTCTTTGGCTGTAAACAAAGATAAGCACTGAACCCTAGAGTCAGATACAACTGGCCTTTGAGCAAGGGCAACCTTTACCTTTAATAGTATGTCCTTTCCAGGTGCCTGGAGGCTGTTAAGGTCTGGATGGGGGAAAACGGGCTACAGCTGAATCCCGGCAAGACTGAGTGGCTATGGGTAAGGGGCCCTGTGTTATCTCGGGAGTTACCAGCTTTGGTTCTGGATGGGGCAGCCTTGCCCCAAACAGACCCGGTGCGTAATCTGGGGGTCCTCCTGGACTCACGGCTACTGTTCAATGAGCAGGTGGCAGCCGTGGCCAGGAGGGCTTTTGCACAACTTCGGGTAATACGCCAGTTACGCCCGCTCCTCGACCGGGACGCCTTGCTTATGGTCACGCACGCTTTGGTCACCTCCAGACTTGATTACTGTAATGTGCTCTACATGGGGCTGCCCTTGGTGACCATTCTGAGACTGCAGCTGGTCCAAAATGCGGCAGCCCGGGTAGTGATAGGACGCGGGCGTTATGCTCGGGCCTCACCACTGCTTCGGGAGCTGCACTGGTTGCCAGTTTGTCTCCGGGTGCAATTCAAGGTGCTGGTCATTACCTTTAAAGCCCTATATGGTAGTGGGCCAGGATACCTAAGAGACCGCGTCACCCTAAGAACATCTGTCCGTCCCACCAGGGCGGATCGGAGGGGCTCTCTTGTTGTGCCATCGGCTAGGGATGCTCACCTCGCTAGTACCAGGAAGAGGGCCTTCTCTGTGTTCGCCCCGGTCCTCTGGAACCTCCTTCCAACTGAGCTGCGCACACAGACAGAGCTCCTGTCCTTCCGGAAGAGCTTAAAGACCTGGCTGGCAGGACATGTGTGGGGTTCCAGGGATGTGGGCTCCCATGTGGGGTGGTTAGTCTAGGGATATTACCCCTCTGACGACACCCCCAGATATTGTTTTAGTTCATAAACTTTTAACTTTTTATTGATGTGTTTTAATTTGGGCTGTAAGCCGCCCAGAGTCGGGCTTGCCCGATTGGGGCGGGTTAGCAAGTGTGAGGTATAAATAAATAAATAAATAAATAAATAAATAAATGTTTATATTTAATAGTGGTTTAATATTTGTGTTTGCATATACTTTGTAAACTGTGTCTCTCAAGAAGAAGAGTGGGGCTGGGAATGGATGGATGGAACAAGCAAGCAAGCTACTAAACATAGCAGTACCACATAATGTTGACAAAAAGTATAAACCACACAAGGACAAAAAATTTAGCATGAGCAATAATATAAACAGAGAAACTGGAATGGAATTAATGATGCAGTAAAAACTGAGAAGAGTAAAAGTCAGTATATGTCAGTGAAGACTTTCAAGTGAAAATACTCCAACACTGGCATACTACAGTCAAACCTTGCATAAAGAGTGCCTCGCTTAAAGAGTAACTTGCTTAAAGAGCAGAATTTTCTCCGAATGTTCACTTCGCTTAACAAATAAAACTAACCAAAAACTCACTTAACAAATAAACTGGGGTTCGTAGTCCTCCCCACCAGAAGTCACAATTGGTCACTAACAATGGTGTTTCGCTTAAAGAGCAAACTCGCTTAAAGAGCAATCCTGTGGAACACATTATGCTCTTTAAGCGAGGTACAACTGTATTATCAAAAGGTCCTCTGGCCACCTGCCCCACTTGTGAAGGCATTAGCATCTGGTGCAGATAGTAAAACTTTGCAGGTTTACATGGCTGGGGTCAGTGCTTACCATTAGGTAGATGGAGGCAACTTAATTTGGTGGGGTCTTGAAAGAGCAATAAATGATTGGTTATTGGTTTTGTTGTTCTTGTATTTTTAATACCAAGGGTGGAGAAAGGTGTTTTTTTCGATTTTCTGCTTCACCTGTCAAAATTACTTGGCTGTCCTTGAGTTTAATATAGCTTTATCTGATATGGGTAAGAAGTACCAGTTGCTGCTCTGCCTCATTTATGGGAATATTGGAGGGTATTTTTTGTGGCGATTTTCTAGTTTAGCTTATGACTCAGAACATTTATTAATTTATTTAGTCACACTACTATGCTGTCCTCCACACAAATGACTCAGGGCGGCGAACAACAGTTAAAAACACAATCAACCATAAAACCCATGATAAAATACCCACCCATCTCAGAAAGTTAAACTTTAAAAGTTAAAAATTAAAAAGATTAAAAGTTAAAATTAAAGTTACAAGGGAGAGGGGGGAACAGCCAGATTAGCCAGCTGGCCAGGGTAGTTGACTGGTCCGAAACCCACACCTGCCCTGCCAGCCAGGTCTTCACTCCCTTTCTAAAGGCCAGCAACTCTCTCTGGAGACGCAACTCGGTTGGCAGGAGGTTCCATAGGGCCAGAGCGGACACAGAGAAGGCCCTCCTTCTAGTGCTAGAGAGATGCACCTCTATAGCTGATGGCATGACCAGAGAGCCTCTCCGGTCCGCTCTGGTGGGATGGACATATGTTCTTGGGATGACGTGGTCTCTTAAGTATCCTTAGCTATCTCTTACAGGTGGGTAATTAAATGAGAATTTAATTATTTCTTTTTTAAAAAAAATTACAGGAGGCTCTTATAATGGCAAGCATGGATCATCCCCACCTTGTGCGACTACTTGGGGTCTGCTTGAGCCCAACGATCCAGCTAGTTACCCAGCTGATGCCACATGGCTGCTTACTAGACTACGTCCATGAACATAAGGATAACATTGGCTCCCAGCTTCTACTTAATTGGTGTGTCCAAATAGCCAAGGTAAGTAAAGAGATATTATTTATCCACATTATATTTGTATGTATTTCTCAGATGTTCTGCAATCAGCTTTTCATTCTAGATTTCAAACTTTTGTGATTTCCTACCACCTCCAATGACTAACAGGTTATGCTCCATTTCCCTGTGCCACCAGAAATTTTGTGTTACATTTACCGGTAACTTTCAGTGCAGTGTTCTAATATGGTGGGGTTTAAAGGAGAACAAGAACTTTCAAATTGATTTTCTTAAACTTGAATGGTTAGTTTTTAATTGGATTACACATTATATTTGTATGCATTTCTCAAGACTGATGTGGTTAGCTTTCTGATCCACTCTTGGTATATATGGACGGGTCATCTTCAGAAATGTGTAGCTAAAAGGAGATGGGAATTTAGATGATTATATAAATTATATAAATCAGGGGCTGCCAACCGTGGTTCTCCAGGTGTTCTTGGACTTCAATTACCAGAAGCCCAAGTAAGCACACCTGCTGGCCAGGGCTTCTGGGAATTGAAGTCCTGGGGCACCAAAGTTGGCCACCTCTGATATAAAGAGTAACCTGAGTTTTTAAGGATTGCCTCTCAGATACCTGAAATAAGCTGAGGTATGGTTTGAGATGATGATTTAAATAAAACATGGAAATGCCTAGTAGATTAAAAAAATATATTAATAGAAGGGGAGGACCAATAGCAGGTTTTAAGAATAAACTGGGAAACAGATTTAGATATGAGTAAAGAACAGGAGGAATGGAATAAAATTAGGAATAAAAGGGTTTTGAAGAACAGGTCTGTTAGGAGTAAAGAGAATTGTTATGAAACAATATGGAAATGGTGCCTAACTCCAGTAAACTTGAGTGGCCATAATTCAAAATACAGTACTAAAAAAACTTGGAGATATAATGGTTATGTTGATACTTATTTTTATTGAAGGTGGAAATGTACAGCAGTACAGGAAATATGGAAAGTGGTATTTGATGAAATGTTATTGTTAATTTGAATTTATGTCCAGTGTGCATTTTACTTAGTTTTGAAAATGTCCAGCTTGGGGGGGGGGGGGAATAACACTGCACAATAATGATTTTGCTACTGGGAATAACACATGTGATTTATGTGGTATCAAGTGTACTGATTCTAAATCTGGACTCAGAATTTGCCTATCACATACAGATTTTAAGTTATAGGTGTGGTATTGGGTAGTGTATTTTTACATGGGAACATTATAACAGTTGCAGCTACCACTATGCCTGCTGCCATCTCAGCTGAATCATTTTCCCTGGTGGCATGCATATTCCAACATCAGCTGGGTATGTCTGGGCAAGTCAATGAGCTGATGTCAGAAATAGGTATGTAAGGCAAGAGGGACCAAGGGCTTGTCTCTAGTGTGAAACCATCTTATTGGATAGTACAGCTAGGCCATAGTGAGTCTGTTTTGAGCTAAAGATGAGTAGGTGCAGCTGTGTTAATAAAGCGGACAATTTTTGGTACATTTGTGGCAAATATATCCCGCGTGATAAATGCAAGAACCAAACCAAGAGGGTGAAATTTGCTTACTTAAGATCCTGACATCCTAGGCAGAATCGGACTTCAGATTTGGATTCAGTGCACTTGATATAGTTTAGGACACATGGATTAGACCAAGTAACAGACAATATTTATTTTATGTGTGATGCAGTGTAATTGATTGTAATATTGGTCACAGCAGCAAGAGTAATTATAGCTAGAAAGTGGAGAATTAATTTTGATTTTCAACTTGAGCTATGACATAAGGAGATTTAGAATATTGTGACTAATAATAAATTGACAAGTGAAGTAAAGTTTAGTGGAAGAAAATAGATTTAAATATATTTGGGAAGAGTTTTGGATTATGTGCTATTAAAAGGAAAAAGTGTAAAGCCAGTCGAGGATATAATGGTGGGTTGGGTTTTTTTTTTTTTTATAGATGAATGGGATATGTGAAATATGGCAAAAATAACAAAACTACTGAAATAATTTCCATCAAAGGTCCCATCGGTGGGTGGATCCACATAAATTTATTATTCTGATTTGTTATATATTTGGTTTTTGTGTTTTGTAGGGTTTTTTCCTTTTTTTATTTCATGCTTAAATATGAAAATAAATTAAATCCAAAGAGTGTGAGAGAAAGAAGTGGAGTCAATGATGTGTCTCAATAACTCAGCATCTGCCCTAACAAATGACATATATTTTAATGACCAAGATACTAATCCCTTAATTTCACAGCATTAGGGAAGTTTCAGAAAACATGTAAAAAACTTTGTCAATAGCTTTCTTCCTTCTTGGATTATATCAGCTAATGTAGCCTTTTGTCCTCTTCTAATTAGCATTTTATTAGAGTAAATCTTTCAGACTGTGAAAGGAAACTGTGTCGGCATGGACACTATCGACACTGTATTTTATGTTATTTTGCTGTTTACTGTTTTTTTCCTCCTGGTTATTTCTCTCCATCCACCCCCAAAAAATGTCAAGCTCCAACTTAATGTCTGGTACATGTTTTAGACAGCTGGGAACACCAACTCATGTTGTGTGTTGCCCTGCTTTCCATATTTAGTAGTCTTCCAAATCAATATACAGTACTGTACTTCTTATTTTCATTCAATGGAGTTTAGGAATAATAAATGGCAGATGTGTTACATTCAACTGGATGCAGTCTCAAACTCTCTAGACTTGATGTCAATGTGTCCTTCTTTCTGGTCATTGACTAGAACAGTGGTGGACAATGTGTGGCCCAAAGATGTTGCTGGACTTCAGCAGCTACCATCTTTCACCTTTGGCTGCACTGGCTAGAGCTGATGGAAGACGGAGGTCCTGCAACATCAAGAAATGTCTACATTACCCATCCTTGGACTATGCAGCCTCAGTCCCCCGCATTCAGAAATTTTAAACCAAGGTTTGTTTGTTTTTAAAGCATGTTGGGAAACAGTGAGAAGGAGTTACTGATATTTCAGTGCTGGTGTGTTTGAAAAGGCCAATTCATTTAAGAAGAAGAAAAGAGCAAATGTATAATATTAATTGATGGTAACCCTCAGGGAACAGGAGGAAGAACCCCATGAACAAAAAGGTGCCTTATTATTGACATGGAGAAGGAAAGTTTAATTACTTTATCTCTCTCTGTAGTACCATGGTCTAAGGTTAATATTCCTGTCACCTTGCATTATAGCTCATCTATTTTGCTATTCATAAATGACACTTATTAGCAACATCTGCTTTCCTTGTAACTTGCATGATGGGTACCAGAAAAGTTACCCTTTTAATAACTGAAATGCTTAACCCAGGGGTGCCCAAACTTTTTGGGCTGTGGACTGGTAATGTGGCTCAGGGAAACCAGTCACTGTGGCTCAAGGGCCAGATTTGGCCCCCAACATCAATTCATTTGGCCCATGAAGCTCTCACCACTCCTGGAAGCGGAAGTAAAATGTGCCCATATGCAGGCCATAGTTTGGGCACCTCTGGCTTAACCTGTCAAGATTAGTTTTTCTCAAACCACTTAACTATTCCTCCATTCCTTGGAAGTTAGATATTGTGAGCAAAAGTGCTGTCATGTCAGCTTTTGAAGATACTGAGGAAAGCAATTATATCCTTCTGCATTTTAAAGTTAATGGCCAGAATTCTACAGGTCTGTGTAACTTAGCAATGGTTAATTGTGGCTGCTTGCAACCTGGTCACTGCCTGACTAAACAGGTGAGATAAACCCCAGCACCTTAGAAGTTAGCCACAATTATCCAAGTCTAGTCACACAAATCTTACTCAAACACCAACAGGATTCTGACCAATATTTATGTATTGGAAAGATTAAAATGTACAAAGCTATTCCTAAAACTTTGGTTTTTAAAATGATCATATGGGAGGGTGGCCATTTTTATTTTCTAAGAAATAAACCAGTATTTCCAAATGCTGGTTTTTGGACTTCAGTTCCCAGAAGCCTAAGTCATTTCCCCAAATCACTGATCAGCCAATGTACTGGCTGAGGCTTCTGGGAATTGAAGTCCACCAGTGGGCTGTGTACCCCTTGTTGGGAACCACTGAGTTAAACAATGTTGCTTATAAATTACTTATAGATTAACATGTAAGATTATTCTAATTTGTTATAAATCTAGTAAATTACTAATGCAAACATGAACATTTTAAGTAATATTTCAGACTCTAGTTCCCTCACTATTTTGCCTTTCATGCCATTTAGAGGTTTTAATTCATTTCATGTAGGGATAGTTGAGGGTATGTATCACTAAAGGTGCACCTAACATGGGAAAATGGTGTTAAAATTGGAGTGGTTTCCCCCCCCAATTTGTTTCATCACATGGTGATGGAGTTAATGTGCATGTCCACATCAAATTCTATCAATATAACAATACATGGGACTACATGAGAGGTATATCTACCTACCTACATTTGAAGTAGCACAGCATCCTTAATCTGCATTACCAACACCAGTGTTCAGAGTGACTTGAACTTTATACTTCTCCAAATTTTTGGACACTGTTCTTTGCTCAGAAAGTGTACCAACACATATGGTTGTGGAGAAAATAAATACAGAAATAAATACAGAAATGTGTATTTGCAGAAATAATTTGTTGCAAATTGAATATGTTAAAATATAAACTTAGTATAGATTTAAAGGGAAAATATAGATTATATACAGTTTTCGGATGTAACAGGTTTGCAACAGTTCGCCAGAACTGGTAATAACTTTTCCCAGTGTCCCGGAGAACCGGTAGCAGCTTTTTTTTTTTTTTTTTGGGGGGGGGGAGGGGGAACCACCTTCAGGGCTTACCTTTTCACTGGTTCCCCCACTGCGCATGCCACCATGCACACCTACAGAGCTTGGCACGTATGCACGGCCTCCTTGCTGTCCTTCCAAGCGGGGAGGAGGAAGAGAAGCTGCTAGCCTGAACCTCCCTATAGCCTGCTCCCCAGGATAAGTGATTCACCTTTGGATGTGGTGTGTCTGTGTGTATTTTAATGTGTATTTAATACCTTTACCTATATTGATGTACTACCACAGTTTCTAAAAAGGCAGGCAGCCGGCAAGCCTGGCGACCTGGCTTGGGGTTTTTAAGCAAAGCCTGAAGTTACCTCATCAATAAGCTACACCTGTGCTGTTCCAATTGCTGTCCCAATTGGAGAACCCTTAAGGAGGTACAGCTGTTTTACATTTACATTAAGGCATATCAGTGATGGGATGTAACAGGTTCTCACCAGTTCTCCAGAGCCGGTAGTAACTTTTCCCAGTGTCCTGGAGAACTGGTTGCAGCTTTTGGGGGGAGCCACCTTCGGGGCTTACCTTTTCACTGGTTCCTCCACTGCACATGCGTGCCAAGCACTTGGTGTGCATGCATGCCTATAGTGCTTGGCGCGTATGCACGGCCTCCTTGCTGTCCTCCCAAGCTGGGAGGAGGAAGAGAAGCTGCTAACCTGAAGCTCCCTATAGCCTGCTCCCCTAGATATCCTAGAGAACTGGTTAGGCAAAGACTTAGTACCTAACTTCTTTAACTGTTGAAAAGTTGAAAAGTGCCAAAATGAAGCCATCTTGTGGTGAGTTCATTCTGTAGTTCCTTCCATCTGACCTAGTGTGAGAAAGATTAGCCAGAATAAGCTTTAAGCTCTGGTTTAAAAGCTCTGGTTTAAAAGCTCTGGTTGATTTGTGTTGTGGGTGGGTGGATGTTTGGGTGGGTGGGTGTATTTTAATGTATTATTTATTTATTTAATTTATTTACAGGTTTGTGTTGTGGGTGGGTGGGTAGGTGGGTTGAGGTGTGTGTGTGTGTGCGTGCTTATTTTTATTTTATTTTTTATTATTTTTAAATTTGCTTTCTTTGGCCCCGCCCACAACATCATGATGTCATGACATTGGCTCCGCCCATGATGTTAGCTCTGCCCACACTGTGATGATGTCATGGTGGGGTAGTAAAAATTTTGACATCCCACCACTGAGGCATATTATCCTAGAGAACTGGTTAGGCAAAGACTTAGTACCTAACTTCTTTAACTGTTGAAAAGTTGAAAAGTGCCAAAATGAAACCATGTTGTGGTGAGTTCATTCTGTAGTTCCTTCCATCTGACCTAGTGTGAGAAAGATTAGCCAGAATAAGCTTTAAGCTCTGGTTTAAAAGCTCTGGTTGATTTGTGTTTGGGGTGTGTGGGTGTATTTTAATGTATTTTTTATTTTATTTATTTTACTTATTTTATTTATTTACAGGTTTGTGTTGTGGGTGGGTTGAGGGGTGTGTATGTGTGTGTGTGTGTGTGCTTATTTTTATTTATTTATTTTTTCCTTTGGCTCAACCCATGACATCATGACATTAGCTCCGCCCACACTGTGATGACATCACGGTGGGGTAGTAAATTTTTTGACATCCCACCACTAATTATATAGAAATGGAACAGAATGGACTAATGAATTTAAGAATGTTGTACTAACAGGGCTCAGAAGCTAACTTATGCCCATACAGTGGCATCTCACGTAAAGAGCATAATGTGTTCCATAGGATTGCTCTTTAAGCGAGTTTGCTCTTTAAGTGAAACACCATTGTAAGTGACCAATTGTGACTTCTGGCAGGGGGGATTAGTTGTTAAGTGAGTTTTTGGTTGGTTTTAGTTGTTAAGCAAGGCGACCATTCACAGAAAATTCTGCTCTTTAAGTGAGTTACTCTCTAAGTGAGGCACACTTTATGTGAGGTTTTACTGTATATTTAATCAAATGAAGAAAGTTTTTAGTCAACATCTGTTACTACTCTGTACAAGAGCAATATTGTGAGCTAGTAAATCTGGGTGGGTCCTTACTTAAGGAAGCAGAAATGGACCCTCATTAAATGGAAAACACTGGTATTATCACAACATGTTGAAGGAGGTTAAACCATCAGATTTTCTCAATCAGAGCTCTTAGCATGACAGGATGTACTTGAGGACTCTCTGAATATATGAGCAGGTGGGAAAAACTTTAGAAAGAAAATGCCCAGCCAAAACTGGGCTGGAGAACTTCCTTAAGTTATGCCACGTGGATTAGCTCAAGGAGTACCCAATTTTCTGGATCCTTACAATTTTTCTGTACTACAGTTCTAATAAGCTGGTACCATTGAATCTGTCATGGCTTCACCATATGGAATCCTGCGATTTATAGTTTTGTGAGGCACTTGACTTTCTCAACTAGAGAGCTCTTATGTGCTTTCTTGATATACTACACTAGAGACAATTGAAGTAGCATCATACTATTATGAATTATTAGCCTTTGGGGGCTTTGCACAGTTCTGTTGCAGCAACGGAACATGGAAAAACTATTAATTTTCATGCACTTAGTTTTTCAAAGAAATTATCACCCACCATGAAAGTGCAAACTTTGACAAGAATACCCAAACTCATGAAATTCCCGTTATGCTTTGCTTAAATTTCAGTAGAACTCACACCTTCTGTGATCAAAAGTTTTCACTTACAGTTATGAGACAAGTACATGCCTTGGGATATGTGGCCAGATAATGCCTCTGCCACCTTGCTCTAGATTTATTGTCAACTTTGCATTTCCTCGGGCAGTTTGGAAAGATTTATTGTGTCTGTCTAGAAAGTTATTCAGAGCATGTCCAGTGGTGTGATAGCAGCTGAGGAATATTCAGTGACCCTACCGACAGTTATTTGTGTGGCCTGAGGCAGTTTTGCCTTTTCATCTTTTATTAAGCATTGATTTTTTAAAAAAATGACACTTTCCAAGACACTTTTCGATGTTGAAGCTGAGGAGGGAACTCTCTTTTTTTATTGTGATTGTGGCCTGGTGAATGGTTCAAAATGAAGTTCCCTCTACTGTGCTAGGACATAACCTCTTACTGTGTCAGCCTTGGTCTGCTTTTGTGCAACGTTATTTATTAAGGCCGTTGATCCAGAGGAATTATTTCTGCACAAACATTCCTTCCTAGCTACCTCAACTTTTGCATAATGAGCTGCACTAGGCCTGTAATTAGGACCAGCCTGCCTCTTGTGATGGTCCTTTGAAGTGTGCCAATCAGTTTTTGCAAGGAAGTATTAGCCACTCAAGACAGAGTTGTCAGCTGTCTTTCATGTGTTTCTGCAGCCTGGCATAACTCTCTCTATATGTTGCTTTATTTTTAAGAGAAATTTTCTATTAATGCAGTTTTCTTATAGATGAGTGTCTTTCCCTTGGCAAGTCAAAAGAGCAAAAAATATACATGCCAGTTCAGTTCAGCAAGGGAAGGAGGTTTTGGTATGCTATAAGGATTGCCTATACCAGTGATGGGCAGCCTTGGCACTCCAGGTATTCTTGGACTTCAATTCCCAGAAGCCCAAGTCAGCACTCCTGCTGATATGGGAATTGAAGTCCAAGAACACCTGGAGTCCCAAGGTTGGCTATCACTTGCCTAGACTGACACTAAGGGTTAGGATAGCCACTGCAGGCAGAAAATACTGGAGAGCGGACAGGATGGGTAGCAACATAGAGCTCCCAATCACTCCTTCTGTACCTTGTATCCCTTTCCATCTGTGGGAATTATGTATGCTGTGTTCTTCCAAAAATGCAGTTTAAGGTTGGGATTAGATCAGTGTTTCCCAACCTTTGGTTTTTGGACTTCAATTCCCAGAAGCCTAAGTAAAATCCCCAAAGCACTGGTCAGCCAATGTACTGATTTTGGCTTCTGAGAATTGGAGTCCCCCTGTGGAACATGGGGCCCACATTGCAAACCACTAGAACCCTGTTCTGGGTTGTCTGGGTTATATACTCACATAACATTGTCAAGCCTCAATTACATTAACTTTGCCATAGTGAGGAGAAAGTAGATTAACATGTGGGCAACAGACACTAGACAACATCTTGGGCATGGATATATGTCACATATATCCATAGAAAATTGTTTATTGGCACCAATAGGGTGGGATATAAAAGAAACAAACACAAATTTTGAGCAAAGGCCAGTTTATTATGACTATTATTGACTATGAGTGTGTTGGGGACAAGGAGCTTTCTGCGGCACTTCATCGGTGGCAACTGTTCATACATGCATAAGAATACTTGATCTTGCAGTCTTTGGTTATGGAACCTGGTGTTATGAAGGGAGTCTTTGTTCAGCAGTAGCACACAGACAGAGGTCCTCATAGCACTACTGTAGTGAATGACAGTCTAAATAGTACTTCTGCCTTTTTGTTCCTGGGAGACTGTCAAACCCGCTTATCACATTTTACATTCATATAATTCCATAAGTGTTACTTTTGAATAATAATAATAATAATAATAATAATAAGCTAAGGTAATAAGCAATTCGATACGCTGGAAAGTCAGTGAAGGAAAATCAGGTCCTGGGAGGGGGGATCATTGTAACATCTTTTGAATATAAACGAAATTTAAAATTACATTAACCAAGACAAAGCATGGTGTCGGTTGGGAGAGAGACTTGAAAGTACAATCAAGAGAATGCTAGTATTAAAAAAAGGCAGAATCAGATTTTCACTGGAAAGCGGATAGTGTCATATTGTTGTCTGTTTCTCATAGGGTTTTTCTCCCTTGGGAAGGAAGGCCTTTCATTTGCAATTTGGAGCTGAGATTGAATCTGAGGAAAGATAAAAGCAACAAAAGTTCCTCGCTGCCTTTCCTCCTGCATTTAAGTTTAAACCCTTTCTCAAATGCCTAATCTGAACTTCATTCTACTTTTTCTGATTTCAATCTCACCCCCAGTCACTAATCTTTAGGTACAGCACTCAGAGAAGTTACTGTTTTAGACTACAGCTCCCAGAACCTCTAGCCAGCAGGGCGACAGGGCAGGCTTGCTGCAAGATTCTGGTAGTCCAAAGTGACTTTTCTAAGATAGGGAAGAGAAATATAGAGAAAAATGTATTTATAGACTGCTTATAGAATAACAGTATTTCCCTCTCCGCAGAGTTGCACATTCTGTGTCCCAACTCAACTCACCCACAGTAAAGAAACATAGCAGTCAAATTTTTAGAACAAACCCTTTGCAAAGTGGCAGAACTGGTTCATGTTACTCAAGTGTCCTACATTGGGGCAGGCTGAATGGCACTTTTTACCTCTAGATCAAGGATTATTAATTTGCAGCCCATGGGCCAAATGTGGCCCACAGTGCCATTACATGTGGCCCCCGCCATCTTCACCACACCATGAAGTGCCATGTGGTGGAGAAAAGGGAAAAGGGCTGTCCAGCCCCTGAAACTGTCTGAGAGAGCATGACCTGGCCCCCAGCTTTAAAAGGTTGAGAACTCCTGCTCTAGATTATACCTCATTTCGTTACATTTCTGGATGATTAATTCATCTCCAGGTCAATATCAAAGGAAGGTGGCATGGGCAAAGTACTTGTAATGTCTAGCCAGAGAAAGATGGTCCTTGTTTCTGATTGCTGACTAATTTATCATACCAGTTCAGTTCCTTGTTTAATTAACCCATCCCACCAGAGCAGACTGGAGGGGCTCTCTAATGGTGCCATTGGCTAGAGAGGCTCACCTCTCTAGCATTAGAAAGAGAGCCTTTATGGAAACTGCCCTGGCTTTATGGAACCTCCTCCTGGCTGAGCTACACCTCCAGAAAGAGCTATTGACCTTCAGGAAAGGCCTAAAAACTTGGGTGGCTCAGCAGGTGTGTGGGGCTGCCAGTGGAGCAGCCCTCCCCCTGGGTTGGCTTATATGAATGGAAGTTTGGGTTTAAGCCTAGTTTTAACCTGCTGTGAATGTGGGAGGGTATTTTATGGCTTAAATGTTAAATGGTTTTTATGATTTTAATTGTTGTAGGGACGTTTTTTTTTAACTTGAACATTTTTATGGTTGTTTGTAGGCTGCCCGGAGTTGCCTCAGCAAGGGGGTAGTGATACAAATTGAATGAATGAATGAATGAATGAATGAATGAATAACTGGATTCCATCTTGCATTAGAAGTCTAGTGCACAACATTTTTCTCATGGCAAAGTACACCTGGAAGGCAACCTCCTAAGGCAGGAGTTCTCAACCTTTTAAAGCTGTGGGCTGGGTCATGCTCCCTCAGACAGATTTGGGGGCCGGATGGCCATTTTTCCCTTTCTCCACCACATGGCACTTCCAGGTGTGATGGAGGCGGTGAATGTTGCCTAGTGCCGCATTCGGTTCAGAATCCCTGTTTTAAGGCTTAAACCCAGTGGGGAAAGTGCTAAACTTTTGGGGCTCTCCATCCCAGTTAAAGTAACATAGCTCTGTGCAGCATGCAGACAAGATCACACTTATCTAAGCTCAACAGGCTGAAAACTGCTTGGGCTTTCAAGGGATTTCTATGCATTTACACTAGGCTCTGGTGTCGTATTCTGGAAACCCAGCAATGATTCTTTCACCTCTCCAATGTGGCTGAAATAGCCTTGACAATTAGCACCAAAAGCGATAGGGCTCAAAGATTATGGCTGTTTGACTGCATTGTTGGAAGGGAGTCTTTCTCCTTTCCCTTCTCCTTGGCAGCTTTTGATTGATCAACAGTCTTGTTAGGAGCAGCCAGAAGTGAAAGATGGACAGACTGATTCTGCAGTGAGCAGGAATCTGGATCAGTAGAAAGGTTGGGGAGGAGGTGAAGGGATGCCTCATGCAGCTACAATTCAAGGTCTTTCCTTTTCATTAAAGAACCCTGGCATCCAGCGGTGGGGAAAGCCTTGGGGAGAAGTGAACAAAGGATGAGCTTAATGACAGTCATCTATTACCCATCCATATTTCCAACTTCAAGATGTTTCTATTCCCAAAGCTCCTTACCCGTGACAAGGCTAATTGTATAATTATGATGCTATCCTGACACACTGAAAGGAGCAATGACCAGGGCTAAAGGCTGCAATAATTATCACTCCAAATGAGTACATTAGCATAAAGCACGGTTTACTAATGGAGCTGATCCTGGAAGAGAGGGTTTTAAACCAGGTGCCTATCAAACTATAAAACTACTTTGAAATTTAAATTCTTTATTGTACATTAATCCCGACCAACCCCCCCTTTTCCAGTGTTTGTAATCATTTTGACTGGCTGTAAAATGTATGTTTCTTTATGCAATAGAAAATGCCAGACAGGTGACAAAAGTCTAACATCTATTATATAAAATAAAAAAAATAAAAAAAACACCAGCCAGAATTATATTGTCAGTTTGTGAATGCATAAGGGAAAACACGTAAGTCTTGGTGGCTGCAATTTGCTGGTTGACCCTTCCAATTCTATACTTTTATAATTCTCTTCATGATGCTTCATCTTTAGCCAAAACAATACTGAGGGGGAGGCTGCTTGTATTAATGGAGAATCTTACTTTTTCTAGAGAATTCAGGATCCACCCCCACCCCCTTAATAAGAAGATTTTAAGGGACATCTGAGGGCTCCAGTGGTTATAACATCAGGCAGCAAGAAACATGTGGTCCATTAACCATGTATAAAGGTTTCCCTAGCTCAAAAGTCAGTCATGTCCAAGTCTAGGGGGTGGTGCTCATTTCCATTTAGAACAGGGGTACCCAAACTACAGCCTGGGACCCAGATCCGGCCCCCAACACCAATTCATCCGGCCCACAAAGCCCTCGTTACTCCCAGAAACGGAAGTAAAGCACGCTCGAATGGGTGTGTTTTATTTCCACTTCTGGGAACAACAAGGGCTTCACAGGTCATATGAATTAGCATCAGGGGCTAGATCTGGGCCATAGTGACCAGCCTCCTAAACCACGTGACCAGTCCACAGCCCAAAAAGATTGGGCACCCCTGATTTAGAGCCAGAGAACCAGCACTGTCTGAGTCTGCAGATGTTTCTGTGATCATGTTGCAGGCAGGACTAAAAACTAGAGTGCATAGAATGCTGTTACCTTCCCACCGAGGTGGCACCTATTTATCTAAATGCCTAACCTGCTGACCTCATTGTCTTAACCACTAAGCCACCATGCTGCCGCTAGCCACATATGCCCATGCCTAACTCCTTCCCTTCCTGACAGTGGCCCCCATCGTATTGCTGCTTTCATACAGGAGGAGTGTTAGGGAAGCAGCAAAGCCATCTGCTCCTGAAGGAGGTCCTACCTGCCCACATTCCCGTCCTGCCAAGCATCCTCAATGCCTGCTTCTTACAGTTATTACTACTGCTAAAACAGCAGTCCAGGTTGCTTTGAAATGTAGGGTCATTGGATGGATGAAGAAATTGGCTTCCTCTCTGCCCCAACACAGCCACAATGGTTGTCCTGCCTGTCCCTTACCAGTGTGGGATTTTTTCACAGTTTCAATTTGCATGGCAGCAAGTGGTTCACTGTAGTGTTTTGCTACAGTGGCTGTGGGACTGGGCAGTTGCTTAACAAGACTGCTCTAGAGAAGCAGTGGTTACTAGTTGGATTTGAACCAAAGAGAGCTGATCCATGCCGGTTAGTGTGCAGGTTGCTTCACTGAGGATGGTATAGTTTCCCATGGTTGTACATAAATGTACATTGTGCTGAGCAAGAGACAGAGGAGCAGGGCTCTCAAAACACACTACTTTGCTAACAAACAGCTGTTTTAGCAAAGCAACAGGTAGAGACCAACAACTGTTTCAAAACTGTTTAAAACATCTGCCTCTTAAATTGGACAAGAGTTGTTTACACTAATCTATGGCAATGCAAGTGGGATATGCCGCACTGTAGTTTGATGCATGTAAATTTTGTCACTTCCACCATATCCTGCCCTTAAGTTTTTTTTAAGCCTATTGGTCTTTCTTCTCTGCTTTGAGAAGAACTTAGGAGAGAGCAAGGGATGGATAAAATGGTGACCTTCATATAAATAATGTAAAATGTATTCTTGCTTATCAGGTGATTTTGTATGTCTAGTTTCTGCAGTTAGATGCAAAGAAAAGGGGCCTACAGAGATCAGTTGTTGTGATTGCCTGTATGCCAATTTCAAATGATATGTCAAAAGAATTACCCTATATACTTGAGGATAGGTCGGGTTGTTTAGCCCCCCAAACAAGGTCTAAAAATGAAACTCAACTCATATTCAGGTCAGCATAAACACTCAAAAACATACCCACACAAATGTCTAAATTAATTAATTTTACCATATTTTCATGTATTTTAATTACTGAAACTCACTAGCAGCTGCCGCATTTTCCACCTCCGACCTATACTCAGGTCAATCTATTTTCCTAGTTTTAGAGGTCCAAATTAGGTACCTCGACTTATATTCAGGACAACTTATAGTCGAGTATATACGGTACCTAAAATCGTCACAAGGTAGTTTGGGAACACTGACTAGATGGAACAGTAACTTAAAGTTGTAGTTATCCTAGTGGAGTGTACACTGTAATTTCCGGATGAAGCCAAATGCGCAGTTCCCCTGAGTCCTTTTGAAAACTACAGCACTCATCAGGCTATGTTCCCCTAATTACTACAGTATTATTAATTATGGCTAACACACTGCAAAGAAGGGCAGCCATTATGTCCTTGGAGAGCTGCCAGTGAAGCATATCATCCCATTAATTAAAGGTTGAATGTGGGATATTTTCCTGTTCACTCTCTTCTGGTTAAGTTTCTTTCTTTCTCTTTTGTGTGATCTCTGAGTCATTTTTCACAACCTACCTGACTTTTACCTTTCTTTCTCTGTGTTTTTCTTCTCTCTCCAATCTGGCATTTTCTCCTTTTCATTTCTGTCTACTTATGCCATGTATTTTCTCTCCCAGAGAAATGTCATTTCCTTCAAGCCTTAACCATCACGCTGTGGTCAGTTACCTATCAAACTTGTTCTTCTTCCCCATTCCTGTCTTTGCCTTTCTCTCTGTTTTAAAGTTTCACTTAAAAATAATAATGTTATGCCGCAACAAATATAATCATTTGGGCCACCACAACTGCAGCAATACACAACACACTGCATGCCATATATACTCGACTATAAGTCATCCCGAATATAAGTCGAGGTACCTAATTTGGACCTCTAAAACTAGGAAAATAGATTCACCCAAGTAGAAAATGCAGCAGCTGCTAGTGAGTTTCAGCAATTAAAATACATGAAAATGTGGTACAATTAATTTATTCAGACATTTGTGTGGGTATGTTTTCAAATTTTTACAGTAGTGTAATGTATGTATGTTTGAATTTGCACCACTGTGGCTTTGGAACCCTTGGGGTTGATCACCCGAGTATAAGTCGAGTCCTTTTTTTGGATCTCATTTTGGAGGCTAAAAAATCAGACTTATACTTGAGTATATACAGTATCTGTTTGCATTTCAATTTATCTATTTAATCTTCTCATTTAAAAAAAATGATGAACAAACTGTTGTGGAGCGATCATTCCTTGTTCTCATTTAGGTGTTCAAAAGAAGAATGGAATAAATTTCAGAGAATAGAAAACTCATAGGGAAAGTCATGCAAATTATTCTGGCCTATACCCTGTTCAATATTTACAACATGGAAACTCCAACTGGGCAAGCCACTGTAGTGAACTGATGAGATGCCAGCAGTAGGCCTGGCCATGCATAGCTGGTAGATGGAGAGGCTGCTTCTTCATTTGGAGCTGTGCACACATTTATTTATTTAGTATTTATTTGATTGATATGCCGCCCATCTGGGTGATATTCCCACTATGGGTGGTTTACAGAATTGAAAACCACAGTTAAAGTATAATGTAACAAATGATATCATTCACTATATCTGAAAAGTGTCATGCAAGACACAATGCATTATTGCTTACACTCATCCTTGACTGCTGATTTCAAACAATGCTTTTCCAGCATCACAGCACCATAGATGGCCAAGAAAACTAGAAATAAGGATAGAGTTTAATGCAAAAATAAGTTTGAAGCCTTAACATTTCAAGAAGATCATTAGCCAAAGGTCATCCAGTTCCATTATCCATTCCATCCAGAAGAAGCCACAGCTAAGTGACCAGTCTGATACTGAATATCAATTAGGTTGAGGGTTTGTTTTTTGTTAGTAAACTAGTGCACAAACTGAGGGATGAGGAATGAATTGTCATAGAACCATTTATCCTTTATATTTTAAAATTAACAACACAAGGAAGTGGTCTACTTACTTGTTCACTTTATTTCTGTAGCCTGAAAATATAATCCAAATTAGTATTCACCATCACAGAAATCAAAAACATCCTGTTCTCAACAGTCCTGCTCAGCTCTTGCACATTCAACCCTGTGGCTTCCTTTAGGGATTCAATCACATGTTTGGTCTTCCTCTTTTTCTGCTCCTTTCAACCTTTCTCAGCACTAATGTCTTTTCCAGAGAATTCTGGCTTCTCATGATGTGTCTAAAACAGGACAGCCTCAGCTTTGTCATTTTTGCCTCCAGAAATAATTCAGGCTTAATTTGCTCCAGGAACCACTGGTTTATCTTTCTGGCAGTCCAAGATATCCACAAAGCTCTCCTCCAGCACTGTATTTCAAAGAAGTCAATTTTTTCCTTATCAGCTTTCTTTATTGTCCAGCTTTGTCACCCATACATGATGATTGTGAGTACAGTAATACCTCGGATAACGCTAAGACTTGGTTCCACAAGTCTCGGTGTTATCCAATTTTTAGTGTTAGCTGATGCATGTTAAAATCCTATGGGATGGATCGGATAACGTTAAAGCTCCATAGAGATACATTGCAACTGCACAGGCTTTAGCGGTTGTTATCCAATCCATCCCATAGGACCTTAACGTTATTCGATCCAATTATCCTCCCCAGATTACTTAATGTTATGCGATTTTAGTGTTATCCGAGGTAAACGTTATCCGAGGTATTGCTGTACAGACAGGAATGTGGATAATCTTGTTCTTAGTCTTCCTACATGTTTGGTAATTCCTTCATTGTCACCCTTCCAAGTTTCAGTCTTCAAATTTCTTGACTGCAATCTCCATTTGGATTGATGGTTGAATCAAAGTACTGTATACAAAATTTTCTACTGGTTCCATTTCTTCATTGCCAATTTTTAAAATTTCGTAGTTCTTGTCTTCTTGATGTTCAACTGCAATCTTGCTTTGGAACTTTCATTTTTCATTTTCCTTAACCATTGTTTCAAGTCATTGATGCTTTCTGCAGATCTTAATTTACTCGTCTTTTTTCACTGATTTTTAATCCTCTTTCATCCGAATCTAGTCTGGCTTTCTATATGTTATATCCTGTGTAAAGATTGAATGGACAAGGGAATGAAATACACCCTTGTCTGATACCTTTACCCATTGGGAACCATTATGTCTCTCCATATTCTGACCAGAGCAGCCATAGCTCAAAGGTGTTCTTCTGCTGTATCCCACTACTGCCATTGGATTCAGTACCTCCTGATTTTTGGCATCTTGGAGGAGTACAGCAGGAAGGGGAGGAAAAGTAAGTCTCAATTCTGCTGGTAATGAACACCAAATTATACCACTGGATCTTAGCCAGCGGTAAATATAAGCCCTTTCACATAGCCTCTCATCAACCCCAGTTTTGTATGAGATATTAACACAAACTATTATTCCTTAACACTGTTCCTCCAAGCCAACACAATCCATAAAATCTGTGTGGAACTAGGTAGATTATAGAGGAGTTAAGGACTTCACTGTAATAATCCATAAAACACCTAGACTGTCATCAAATATACCAAGGCAGTTGGAAAAAGAAACCCATTAAGTTTTTCTTAGCAGTCCCCGACAGACTGTCTTGGAACAGTATTATTGAAAACCTCCCCTAAATCAGATTCAAGATATTATAGTGGCTTCTGCTAAGGTCTGTCAAGATTTCCATTATAAAACCATATTTTTTATGTTTATAATGTAGCCATAAATTTCTCTCTCTGGATTGTGACTTGGCATAAAAAGTCTTGGCTCGAGGCAATTTTATTTTGTATTATTCAGGAAATCTATATATTGGGCTATTTTTGAATTGTTGGAGTATCGAAATAATAGTCTGGGTGCTTTTTTGTATTGGAGTAAATTAAAAAAAAATACCTTTTCCCCTTTGTTATAGAACAGCTGTTCTCAAGGTTTTCATGCCATGGGCCGGATGACTCCACCTCAGACACCTGATCAATCTGGACATGTGGTTTCCTGGGCATAAACACATCTGTAAACTGGAGCGGGTGCATTTGCGCATGTGCAGGTGCATTTACAACTGTCATAAATCCATCCACTTCCGGGTTCATCACCGTGGGATGGATGGAATGGCACTGGGGACTGAGGCTGGCCCACAGGCCATAGGTTTGCGTACCCCTGTTGTAGAATGTTCAAAACCATTAATTCATAATGTACCTAATCATCCAATACCATAGATGTGGAACACTGAGGTTTACAGAGGAGATACTGTACATCTCAGGTGACTGATACCTTTTTAAGAGTGTTACTATGAAATATAGAATTTTAGATTAATATTCATATGCATTATTTGTGCTATTAATCATATTCTAGTTCCTGGACAAAGAGTGCCTACCTCTTGCTTTTCAAAACCAAGTGAGTCTCCAGCTTGGATGCAAAACATCAGGAAAAGATCATTCAAAGTCACATTTCCTTCTCTTCATCTATTTAAGATAATGGTTAGAAATATCATTCCAAAGCTACAATTTTGTTAGAATATTTTTTTAAAAAACCCACTGAAATTGTAAATACATTTTTAAATGCTTCTCACAGCAAGCAGTAAATTTTCCTCCTCTCCAGAAAGCATGTCATGTTTTCCTTGTGCTTCTTGAGAATGTATTTTTGAAAGGTAGCTAGATGTTCTACACAGAAACTATATTTGTATCCATGTGCACAGTGCTTATTTACTTGCAATAATGCAGAATCAAAAGTATGATGGAAGCTCCAAGATTCTATGTTAAACGTTTTGTTCCATGCGCAAAATCATGGTCATATAATATTCAGTGGCGTAGCGTGGGGGGGGCGGGGGGGGCGGATGCCCCGGGCAGCGCCTTTCAGGGGGCGGCAAAATGTCCCCTCCCCGACCCCACCCTTTTGCTGGCGAGCGCCCCACGTGCGCTTCGCCGCTTGCCACACACCTCCGTCCGCTCGCACCTCCATCCGCTCGCTCGCCCGGCTGGCCGTCGGGGGCTCTCCGCCGCCTGTTGCCCCTGGCAGCGGCTTTCAGGGGGAGGCAAAATGTCCCCTCCCCACCCTTTTGCTGGCGAGGAGGAGAAAAAGGGTTTTTTTTTAGGCGGACAATTCAAGGAGGCTCCTTGAATTGTCCGCCTAAAAAAAAACCCTTTTTCTCCTCCTCGCCAGCAAAAGGGGGGGGAGGGAAGGAGGGGCACGCCCGGTCGCCCGCCCAGCTGGCCGTCGGGGGCTCTCCTGGCGGGCGGCCCGCGTGCGCGCGGACGCTGCTCGCCTCCGCCCGCCCAGCCACCCACCCAACTTGCCGTGAGACGGGGCGCTCGTCGGGGGGGGGGGTGGCGCCGTGGCGGGGAGCCCCTGGGGGCTGGCTGGGCAGGAGGAGGTGGGCAGCGTGCGCGCGCACACGGGCCGCCCGCCAGGAGAGCCCCCGACCGACAGCCAGCCCGGCGGGCGGGCCCCTCCTTGAATTGTCCGCCTAAAAAAAAACACTTTTTCTCCTCCTCGCCAGCAAAAGGGTGGGGAGGGGACATTTTGCCGCCCCCTGAAAGCCGCTGCCAGGGGCAACAGGCGGCAGAGAGCCCCCGATGGCCAGCCGGCCGGGCGAGCGGACGGAGGTGCGAGCGGACGGAGGTGTGTGGCGCGCGCGCGCGCGCGCGCGCCCCGCTAGTCAGCAGGGGGCTGGCTTCTACCTGGGTCGGGGGGAGGGGGTGGCGGCAGCGGCGAGCTGGGGGGGGGGGGCGAGTTTGTTCTTCGCCCCAGGCGGCCGAAGACTGCGCGACGCCACTGATAATATTCCTTTAATGGTCTGTGGCAAGCAGATTTTTAAGTGTTCAGTGTATCCTACACAATCTCATGATGCCATGCTTGGCTTTGTTCCCTTGGCCACATTTGTATATTAACAAAACCTGCTATCAAGAGCCAGGCCCAGAACTTCAAATTTTCAAAGGTTCACTAATCCGCTAAGGTTCATCATTCTGTACTAGCCAACAGTCCTTAAAAAGAACATGGCATGGGTACACAGGACGTTTGTCAGAACATTTTTTCCAGTGCTCACATGAATATGTTTTATCTGTATGTTCATGCACATGCACACACACACACTATACCAAGGTTACTTCTGTAATAACAATGTAGAGAAAGGGTAAACAGGGGACAGGGAAGTACCAAATGGCTCCTGGCACCATCTCAGATGTCACACCACCATTTAAAACCGTAGGGTAATCTGGCAGTCAGGTATTATTAGTCAATCTTCCCCCTCTCTGCCATCTGTTTCTTTCTAGCCTATTTGTGTAAATTAACTCTCAGTGTGCAGCCATTTTCACTCATTGTCACGATCGTTCTGTGTCTTACAGCTCTCCTTCTAGACACAGATATTACACTGAACCACATTGACAACGATGGCCTGAAACTCTTCATGGGTTGGATTTTGTTCACATCCCACCCCAGATTTATTGAGTCAGTTCAAGTGACACTGCTGGTCCACTGCCAGTAGCCCACCACTCTCAGCCACCAGTTTCCATGGAGCTTCCTTATTTTCTTCCTCCTGCTCTTGGCTCTTTCTGTTCACCTATCTGCCCTCTAAAAATGGACTCTAAAAGGTGAAGATGAAGGACAGCAGAAACCAGGGTTGCCTGTTAGTATAGGACAGTCAGTTTCCACTGCCCCATGTGACAGTATATCTAGCACTGGGGTTCTAGTCTGCCACCAACTTTCTCTGACAGAGAGATTTCCTTTACTCAGTGTAAACAGCCAATTCTAAACATTTATAGGTCTGGCTGTAATAGGAAAATGGCAAAACCAAAACAGCAATATATCTGCTATTCAGAAATGTCACTTAAGTTGATTTTTTGGTTACTTGACACCTAAGTACTGTGCTTATTTGGTTTGTTAACTTTTGAATACAATAGTTATCTGAGGCTTTTATGAAATATCTTGCCTTCTGATAAATTCATATCTCCCTCAGTTGCATTTATTTCAAATCTTTCTTGTTCCACTCTTGTAGCTCATTGGTTCCATCTCATGTTTCTTAATTAGCATGTTAGTATTTGGAATCTTTTATGTTTTGCCTGATAAATGAGAAAGAAAAATGATAGAAGATAATTCTGGGTGTGTCTTCTTCTTTAAAAGATGCAGTCCATCATTGTTTGTGCTGACACACATTATTTGGTTCTGTAAACTAGTCAAATAGAAGTACAGTACAGTATATGCAATGCTGGAAATCATCATCATCATCATCATCATCATCATCATCATCATCATCATCATCATCATCATCATCATCATCATTATTATTATTATTATTATTATTATTATTATTATTATTATTATTATTATTATTATTATTATTATTATTATTATTATTATTATTATTATTATTATTATTATTATTATTATTATTATTATTATTATAAGCCGCCCTACTTGGTGAAAACCAACTCAGGGTGGCTTACAGAATCCATCAATATCAAAGTTACAATACAACAAAAATACATTAGTATACAATATAACAGAACAATAAGTACCGTATCCTCCTTATCTAGTCCCTGAAACAATAATCCCTTTGTGCCAGCAACATTAACAGAAGAATACCAGTTAAGGAGTACCCACACTGTTGTGAGGGTAGCCATGTAGTAGTAGTAGTCGTCGTGGTCGTTGTTGTTGTTGTCATCCAGTTTTTTTAATACAAGGCTCATAAGTGGCTTAACATTCCCTCCTAGGGACTGCAGCTTGCCCAAGGCCATACCAACTGGTTCTTCCCTGGAGATGCGCAGTGGAGAATCAGAATCTCAATCTGGGAGCCAGTTACCCAAACCACTGAGCTGTCCAGCAAGCCATGTAACTTAATCTCATTAATTATTTACTGCTGATGAGATAACTATCTTAACATGTGCAGACACCCAGCTGAGAATTGTTTTAAAAAAACATGTGCAAATTAGTAGCATTTTTAGTCAGGTGTCCATTTGTTGTTGTTCAGTCGCACAGTTGATTCCGACCCTCTGCGCCCCCATGGACCATTGTCTGCCAGGCACTTCTGTCCTCCACCATCCTCCTCAACTCGCTCAGCTCTGTGCCCATTATCTCCACAATACCATCTAGCCATCTCATCTTGGGCCGTCCCCTTCTTTTGCCCTCAACCCTTCCAAGCATCAAGGCTTTCTCAAGTGAATCCTCTCTTCTCATTAGGTGTCCATAGCTTGTACAAAATAGTTCAGGGCAAAACTTTTGTTTTCTATTTGTGAAGCAAAACACATACATAGACTAGGCACGAAAGGTTTGGTTGACTGGTTAGAAAGACCCATCTGACACTTCTAATTTTCAACAAGGCAGCAGCTATTATATCTTGGCTATGCAGTTTGTCCAAAGTACTATACAATAAAACCTCACATAAAGAGCGCCTCGCTTAGAGACTAACTCGCTTAAAGAGCAGAATTTTCTGTGAATGGCCGCCTTGCTTAACAACTTAAACCAACCAAAAACTCGCTTAACAAATAAATTGGGGTTCACAATCCCCCCCCCACCAGAAGTCACAATTCATCACTTACAATGGTGTTTCGCTTAAAGAGCATACTCACTTAAAGAGCCATCCAATGGAACGCATTATGCTCTTTAAGTGAGGTACCACTGTACTCAATTTACACAATTTGCTCCATCCCCAACCCCCCCTTTTTTTTGCAAATGTGAAGGGGGTAAAACACCTGAGGCCAACAGAAAATATTTCATCACATTGTAGGAAAAGAGAAAAATGTGAGACCAGAACAAACTGCTATGGAGAGCTATTGCCTTAGATTTAGCCGTTACATTTTACTTTTGTACTAAGAATAATCTGTCATTTGGTATTTTAAGGGATAATTATAACCTTGAGATGTAGCAAAGAGAGGAGTATCCCTTTCACTTCAAGATGTAAGATTTTGTTGTAAACAGCAGTTTGAATTACTCCAATACAAATGCATCACCTCTTGCAGCAGCACAATATCATTTTATGGCCCCATTGCTCTTGGAAAAAAAAGGTAGTCAATATCCTCTATCTTTCAGACTGATTCCTGATGTGATTACAAAAATTGCTGTTAAAATCGCGGCTGTCTAACATTTAGGATGGAGCTGGTGATGCCGCTGTAGGATATCTGAGTGAATGTGGATAATATCTGCCAGGCATCTTTCTACATTTGCAAGGCACACACAAAGAATGTCACATTTTCTATCAGAACAGATAGGAGACAACATCCACATGGAGGGAGATTTCTACAGCCAAAGTAAGATGAACCAGGATCATACATATCACATCTCCACCATCCCAGTAGAAGCCTGGAGAAAAAGAAACCAGATGTGGTTTTGCCATAGAATAGGAGTGGGCTCTATTGTCTTCATTTGCCCCATTTTTGTTGTTGTTCAGTCACACAGTTGAGTCCGACACACAGTTGAGTCCGACACACCAGGCTCCACTGTCACCTGCCATCCTTTAGAGGAGGGGTTCTCAACCTTTTTTTCAGATTGGGCCGGCCCCACCCCTGACACTCACTGTGGGGGCTGGTGGCAGGTTACTCCCATTGCTTACCATTTTGATGTCATCGACAGTGACGGCCATGCCTGTTTTGGTGCTCTTTCCAAAACCTGTGTCACTTCTCCCCATAGCAGCAGGCTATGGGGGGCATGATCACTTTGTTTTGGGGGTTTTCCAATGTTCCTTGGTGGTGTTGCAGCAGAGAAAGTGTACCATTCTGGAACTTCCTGGTGTTGTGCTGGTGACTCAGGTGGTGATGCAGGCGGTCACCAGTGTCTGCGTCACCAGTGCAACACCAGAAAGTTTCGGAATGGTGCACTTTCCCTGCTGCAACACCACTGAGGGACATCAGAAAAGCCCCAAAACAAAGCAATCATATCCTTCACAGCCTGCTGCTTCAGGGAGGCTGTGGAAAGAGCGCCAAAACAGGCACAATCATTGTTGCCACCACAGTAAGTGATTTCTGGCAGGGGGAGGGAATGTGGGGCCATGTCTAGAGGTGCCCAGGTTCTCACCACAGACTGGATTAATTATATGCATGGGCCTGATTGGGCCCACAGGCCAGAGGTTGTGAACGCCTGCTTTAGAGTCTGCCCAGATCTATGCCCACTGTGTCAACTATGTTGTCTAATCATTTCATCATATGCCATCCCCTTCTCCTTTAGCCTTCGATCTTTCCTAACATCAAGGCCTTCTCCAGTGAGTCCTCTCTTTTCATTTCATGGCCAAAGTACTTGAGCTTCAGCTTCAGTATTTGTCCTTCCAAAGAGCAGTTAAGGTTGATTTGATTGATTGATTGATTGGTTGGTTGGTTGGTTGGTTGGTTGGTTGGTTGGTTGGTTGGTTGGTTGGATTTGTATGCCGCCTACTCGGCATATGCGACTTAGGGTGGCTCACAGAAATCTCAACACGTCAACAATACAGCACAATAAAATATAGCAATAAAATATAAAAATGCAACAGAATACAATATCATACAATAAAATATAACAATAAAATGGAACAATACAATAGAGTATCATACGGCAGCAGCAACATAGTTTTTATCACTGTTCTTATTGGCTGCCAGCCCTCCAACACCTGTGTCCTCTCCCTCCACCAGTCGGATGAGGGGCGGGAGTCTGGCAGCAGTGGCAACATTGTTTTTATTATGTTTTTGTATGAATGGGAGCATCCTGACCACCCGCAGCTGGCAATGCTTTTTCCTCCTCTGGGCGAGGATGGCGGGGCCCAGAGATCAGTGGACGGGAGTGTCCTTGACCACCTGCAGACAGCAGCACTTTTTCCTCCTCTGGTCGTAGATGGCAGGGCCCGGGGGTCAGTGGACAGAATCCTGATTTCCTTCAGAATTGACTGATTTGATCTCCTTGCAGTCCAGGGAATTCTCAAAAGTCTGATTGGCCCCATCACCTGCCAAGAAATTCATTAATACCACACACAAAAAAGGTCTTCCCTCCTTTCAAATCTATAGTATCAGAAAGCATTCTACCACATTTTGATCTCACAAAAAGATGTTTATTTTAAATTCTGAATTTCAGCATCAATTTCAGAACTTTTGGCAAAAATTTACTGTGTTTTTGGTAATAATAGTGTGATTTGGATAACCAAGTGTCTTAACACAATGATGTAAAAAAATAACCTCTCTTACAAAGTAATTCCATGTAGGTCTTACTCTTGCCTTGAGGAATTCATACAAAAGTGTGTTGGCCTTTGTTATAGAACTTACCTTTCCTTTAGTTTGATTTAATGCACAGTTCTAAGGCAGAATGGGACTGCAGTGGCTCAAGTGGCTAAGATACTGACTGGAAGGCGGCAGGTCAGCAGTTCGATACCTGAATACTGCAAGACAGAATGAGCTCCAGTCTTTGTCCCAGCTCCTGCCAACCTGGCAGTTTAAAAGCAAGAAATTGCAAGTTCAGGTACTGTAGTTAAATAGGGACCACTTAGGTGGGAAGGTAAACAGCATTCGTTCCATGTGCTCCGGTGTCTAGTCATGCCTGCCACATGACCACGGAAATGTCAGACAGTGCTGGTTCTTTGGCTATGAAACAGAGATGAGCACTGAACCCTAGAATCAGATATGACTGGCTTTCGAGTAAGGGTGACCTTTACCTTTACCTAAGGCAGAATACAGAATTCCTAATTGAGTAAACAGCTGTCCCAAACCGCTGGAAATGTTCCTTATGGGTTTCTAGTAGATACATGACTGTTTTACAGTGTATATAAAATAAACTTTGCCACAGGTCAGCAAACTTGGCTTGCCAGGTGTTCTTCGGCTTCAATTAGCAGAAGCCAAAGTCAGTGCACCTGCTGATTAGGGCTTGTGGGAACTGAAGTCCAAGAACATCTGGAGAGCCACGTTCACTGGCCCCTGACCCCAGATACCAAGTTGACATCACACAAGCAGATTTCCACTTCTATAGCAGGATTTTCCATTCATCTCCTTCTCCTAAAAGTCCCTTGGGCCACCCACATCTCCTCTGAAGAATCAATTTTTCTTCAGAAGTAGCTGAATTATTGTTTGACCTCCCCTATGCTGACAGAAGCATTTCTGCCAGCACTCTCTAAGGATGCACAAGGGTTGTTTTAAGGGAGGGGTTTGCAACCTACAGCCCATGGGCTTGATCTGCCCCACAGTGCCAAATTATCCAGGCCCTGACCTCTCTCCATCTGCCCCCACTCCCACTGGAATTGACCGCAGACTCATTTACAGCTGCATAAACTCATTTACAACAGCCATAAATGAGTCTGTGGACGTCATAAACGCATTTCCTACAGCCGTAAATGAGTCTGCGGCCATTGTAAATATGTTTACGACAGCTTTGGATGCATTTTATGACACCAGTCCAGCCCACTCAGCTGTCTGGTGGGCAAGGTCTGGCCCACGGCTGAAAAATGTTGAGAACTCCTGTTTTAAGGGGTAAGGGTACCATGATAAATTAGTACTCCCAGTTCATAGTTTGGTAGAACCTTCAAAATATATACATGCTTAAGGTTCTATTTAAAATGTAATGGTATACAGTTGTACCTCGCTTAAAGAGCATAATGCGTTCCACAGGATTGCTCTTTAAGCGAGTTTGCTCTTTAAGCGAAACACCATTGTAAGTGACCAGTTGTGTGTGTGTGTGTGTGTGGGAGATTGTGAACCCGATTTATTTGTTAAGCGAGTTTTTGGTTGGTTTTATTTGTTAAGCAAAGCGAACATTCAGAGAAAATTCTGATCTTTAAGCGAGTTACTCTTTAAGTGAGGCGCTCTTTATGCGAGGTTAGACTGTAATGATAAGTGTCCAAGACAATTTTTGGAAGCAAGAGAACTCTCTATTATTACCCCTCCTTCATTAGATAGGACAGTTAATGTCTGGATCCACAATTCAGCAGGTAAAAACTCAACATGACAAAATAATATTGAAGCCCTATTCCTTAGATTCTTAGGAATGAACAAAACAAAACACAAGAAATGAGAAATCAAATTAATCAAACATCAATTACATTCACAAAGAATAACTTGACAAGTTGTAACAGAGAAAAGAAACTTCTTCAACTGTGGAAGTGTATCATACTGCCCATAATAGGAGCCAAAGAACCTCTTCACTTCTTGGACACGATTCAGTAAATGGGACACCACTGTAGCTCTTATGACCTAATGACATCATGTTAATAGGCTGGATCTAAATGCCATATTTGCTGTTGTATAAGACCCACTTTCCCCCCTTAAAATACACTGGAAAAATGGAGTGCATCTATGGTATATAGTGGCCTATAGTTGCCTCTTTTGGTAACAATGGGGTGCATCTTATACTCCATTGCACCTTATACACAACAAATACAGTGAGCTAAACTATTGTGTTGGGGTTTTTTTTTCCGAAAAGGTATCTGGGTAGGTTATCCTCCTATGGTAATAGAGTAGCCCATACTGCCAGTGACTCAATGCCAATCATCAGGCGGCGGTTAACTAACTTGACCACCCTGAGGACTAACAGCCTTGGGTTCTGAAGTCCACAGGGAAGGGTGATGGTCCCCAAGTGGATTAAATCCCACTTGAATCCATCTTGATGGAGGACAGAAGCTTCATCAATACTGGCCTGGGGGTGATGAGGATTTTGCGTGCCAAAAGGACTCAGGACTAGAAAGTGAGTTGTGGAACTGGATCAGTGGTATGGGTTTCATGCTGCGATGCCCATCAGGGTCTCCCAAGATTTGGCCAAACTATCTCTGCTAAACTGATGTTCTCTGCTTTGAGAAGTAAACCAAAACATACGTAAACAGCAAGCACTACATTATATTCTTATGACAGTCTTCATAGCTGATCACCATGATCACCATGATCACCAGTATTCAGATTTGGATATGGGAGAAAAAGAAGAATAAGAATAAGAAGGTAAGACACATCCCCCCACACACACACACACATATGAAACAACAGTTCCTTCTGTTCTACAGCTAAATGTAGCATACAACAGGACAAAAGACTATGAAGGAACAGAGGCTCAAATACGAGCATACTAACAAACAAAGGAAACCAAACATAATTTGCTTAAAGCAAACTTTGTTCTGTGTTCCTATTCATTGGCTGTAAAACAAACATTGTTCTGTGGTTAGAGCTGCATAACTGCATAACCTTTCCCATTTGTGCATACGCTTTAATGAATAAGTAATAAAAATGACTCTGGGTGCACAGTTAATAAGGCTAATAATAACTGGACATTTTCACAACAGTTAAAAAGTATTATTGTGAAGGAACAAAGGGTGGAATCCAATAAACTCTTATTGCAGGAGCCTCCAATGACCTGTTTGAATGGAGTAAGGCCATGTATGGTTAATTAAGTTAATATTAGATTGATTCCTTCTAAATCAGGGGTGCCCAAACTACGGTCTGTGGGTTGGATATGGCCCCTGAAGCCATTCCATCAGGTCCACGATGCCCTCACCAAACCAGGAAGTGAATATGGACGCTTCTGTGCACATGTGTCCATATTTACTTCCTGGTTCAGTGTGGAGGTTCTCAATCTCACGCATGTGCAGAAGTGTCCATATTTACTTCCTGTTTTGGTGTGGACATGCTCACACATGCACAGAAGCATCCACGCTGAACCAGGAACTAAATATGGCCATACATGCGCAAACATGCCTGTTCTAGGGGGAGTGGTCTGGCCCGCTCAGCTGTTCCAGGGACATAGTCAGGCCCCTGGCTCAAAAAGTTTAGGTACCCCTGTTCTAAATCTACCAAGTCTCTGTAGAAAGGCCAACTAGGCCAGATGTCATGCTAACAGAGAAGAAAGTATTTGCATTCATTTTCTCTTTGTGAAATGCTTCAAGACTGAACCACCATGCTACATGTCCTAGCAGCAGAGGAAATCAAGAGCATCCTTTTCACATTTAAACTGGTTTAAAGTAGTCATTTTGAGGAAGGGAAAGTAACATTCACCCTGTTTTCTGAATCCTAAAAAGGACATGGATTCAGTTTATATGGACCAATAATCAAGCTGCAACCTTAACATTTGAAGACAATGGGCAAAATTCTGCTGGAGCTGATCTGACTGGGGAAGGGGGACTTTTAGGAAACCCTCCCATCATTTTTTCCCTATTTGGGCTAGTGGTCCTCACTTCTAATTGGGCTGTGTGTGTGTTATCGTGTTTGCTTTGTTCTTTTTAACATTGTGAGCTGCCCAGAGTAGGCGTGTATCTCAGATGGGTGGGGTATAAGTTGAATAAATAATAATAATAAATTATAGCTGGCCAACAGTTGAGTATCAGTCATTTACTAACCTGTTACTATTTTGCCATTTTGAACATAGAGCCAAATGTAAGCTCTTTTATCTTCAATATATCTGTGCAATCAAACATTTGTTAGATGGAGCAGCAGGGCTGGTTCATGGGAGAATAGCCACAGATGAACCAATGGCCCTACTTGAAAAAAAATATCTATGTTAGTAATATACTTGGCTTTGTGAAAATTTGAACTGGCAGTCCCATATAGGCATTCGGCTCTTTTGAACTGCAGTTAGTGAAAGGCTTATGACTCTCCATATACCTCTCTCAGGAGATACCTCCATCACAGTCATCTCTGCCTATGCCCAGTGGTGGGATGTCAAAATTTTTACTACCCCACCGTGACGTTACATAATTGTGCAATAGGACTGTGTCACTGTCTTGTAATTGTTGGTTATTTTTTTTACTGCAGAAAGGCAAACCAAAAGCAGAAATAGACATTACAGATAATGTTTCATTAGAAACAGGATTTATTTAATTATTGAATATACAATATACAAAAAAAACTTTTGCCACTTTCCAAAATGTATGTTAGTTTGCTATGTTTTGTTAACTTACCTTTAGAATGTAAGCCTGGGATTCCTTTAAAATCTTCAATTTTCCATTATGAAACTCTGACATAATACTGTCTCTTCAGTATGAACATGCTTACAGCTCTCAGCATGGTCAATTTTTAATGTCAACCATATATACTGTATGTTGTATGTATTATCCAGCAACATCAGTCTCATAGCTTAAAATGATAAATCAAAATAATCTCAGATTATCTTAAAATGAAATGGCATTTGCTTGGTCTGCACTTTGTCCTCATGCACTGTTCCGAAGAACACACTGTCCAATTTCTCTTTAAAATTTATAGTCTGCATCTGTTTCGATTTATGTCGACTTACAAATCTAAACTCATAGCATTCTGTACTGTGGTGATTACCAAGGCCTCATAAAGATAGGTAGGAATAAATAAAGGCAGACAATGGAATAAATGAAAATGCAAAGGGCACTTAGATAGGAAAAATGAGGTCATAAATCATGCTACAGAAGCCCACGTGGAGGTAGTCAAAGAAATAATAGCCCATAGATTGCTGTGCAACCAGAGCTCCCCAAGGTATGGAGTGTAGTGTCCCCATGCTTGGTCCAAAAGCAACCTGTACAGTGGCCACAAACATGCTTACTATTTTTTTCAGTCTATTTCAAGCATGGACTTCGTAGGCCCTGCCACTGCTGTAAAGTAAATGTAAAAGTCTCCCTTGCTCAAAAGCCAGTCGTATCTGAATCTAGGGTTCTGTCCTTATCTCTGTTTATAGCCAAAGAGACAGTCCTGTCTGTGTCTGCAGACGTTTTCGTGAACATGTGGCAAGCATGACTTGGCACCAAAGTGCATGGAATGTTGTTTACCTTCCCAACCAAGTGGCACCCATTTCCTGCTTTTGAACTGCTAGGTTGGCAGGAGCTGGGTCAGAGACAGGAGCTCATCCTGTGCAGCAATGAGGTCTTGAACCACTGACCTGCCGAACTTCCAGTCGGCAAGTTCAGCTTCTTAACCACTAAGCCACCACAGACCCCTATACAGACTTACAGGTGTACGTATTTGCTGTCTGCCCTCATTTCTATGGGCTTGCATGAGAATAACTTCCCAGCAGGTTTATGTCTACAGTAAAGAAGTCAAGGGTGCTCAAAGTACTGGGCACATCAGCAAAACCCCTAGCAATTCTGTTCTTCTCTGTGGGTTCCGGAAAATTTTTTATCTCTACCACCGTCAAAGAAAAAGCAGAGCTTTCTGACAAGAAGAAAGGGCTGCCGTCAAAAGAGGGCACCAATCAGGTACACCAGTGTTTTGCAGTTTTGGTTTTCTTTGAAAATAGGAGAGATCCTTATCTTACCTGGAAGAAATGGGATGGCATATGGCCAATTTTATAAATAACACAGGTGCACGATACTGCCAATTCCGATTTTATGTCTTTGCTTCTCAATATTCTCACTTTCATTAGAGAGCAAAACTAGAAAATTGCAGTTATCAGCTTTTCCAACCTTTATCTCTTCAGTTAAAATAAATACCACACCTCTGGGCCAGATAAAAAATGTGTAGACTCAGTAGTAAATTTCCATACTGCTATATTTTGTGGGCTTAGGGTAGCATCTGACTCAAAATGGCACATTAGTAGCTACAGCTTATGTCTATTTATTTATACTTTGTTCCAGACAGCTATTTCATTTGGATCTAAACTAGAAGATGCATTTATCATCATTAGGATAGATGTGAAGTAAATAAATAAAAACAATTATTTTATGTATGGGAAAGGGTGTTAGCATTATCAATGGTTTGTTTTCTTTTGGTGCCTCCCCCCCCCCCCACACACACACACACACCTCAAATCCATGTCATAAAACAGCTTTTGAGAGTACTCATCAATGACTGATTGTTTTTACATAGCTCTTCAGATCCTGGCTTTTGTCCATGCAATCCTGGACTTTGTCACTTCTGTTATGGTCCAGAATATAGATTTGTAACATGAACTTGTAATTCTATTTAAGTCCATTCAAGTGGACTTAAATAAGCTGTCCACAGAGGCATAGAACTTGCTATTTGGATTGCTTTTGCTGAAATTTAGTTTGAACTAAATTATGGCAATCCAGATGTGTTTTGCCTTAGATTGCCCCATCCCACCAATTTTTAGAGCGGTGGCTCAAGTGGTTAAGACACTGAACTCACTGACTAGAACATCAGAGTTTGATTCCCAGGTTTCGCATGACGGAGTTTGCTCCCATCTCTGTCCCAGCTCCTGCCAACCTAGCAGTTCAAAAGCAAGAAATTGTAAGTCGATAAATATGGACCACTTTGGTGGGAAGGTAAACAGCATTCCATACACTCCAGTGCTGAGCCATGCCTGCCACATGTCCATGGAAACATCTGCAGATGCAGACAGCACTTGCTCGTTGGCTATAAACAGAGATGAGCACTGAACCCTAGAGTCAGATACAACTGGCTTTCAAGCAATGGTGACCTTTACCTAACTTCCTTCTGGCAGTTCTAGGGCTACAATTTTTTCTGTGTGATTCTGCAAGCTCTTGTCCTATTCTCTAGTCTAGCCCATGTGGATGGTTAGAGTTTTGGGCAGTGTTAGGGGTCGTTCAAATATCACGTGACCATTTTAAGGGGGAGGGGGTCAACCAAAAGTCATGGAAAGTCACGGGGAAAGGGGGTTCAGTGTGAAGTCATGTGACTCCAAAATTATCATTTGCTTTTCGCATCCAGCTGGCCATAGATTTATCTTCAGACATCGTGATTGGGGGGGTGGGTGTCAAAAAGTGGCCTATGTTAAGTCATGTGGTATTTGAAAGAGCCCTTATCTGAGATGTCCCTGTAACATAGTTGGTGGGTTGTGATATTGAAAAGGGTGAGGGAAATGGGAATTTCCCCCTCCCCTATGGCAACTAAAACCTTTTCCTCTTTTAAAGATAACAAAATTACCTGTACATAGTATAAAGGATTCTGGTAATGTATGAAAGTTTTTGGTTGATCTTTAAGAGTGAGATGTTCATTTCTCCCAACCCCCTCCACAAATTGCACCTTCATATCCAATTAGGTATTCAAACATCTCACTTTTATAAAGACTTTTCTCATCAGGATCTGAACACTGGTACTAACACAAAGAAAACACATTTCAGACAATATAAATCATTAAGGCTAAAACTTAACATTAATGCTTTATCACTACTTTCAGCAACTTCCTAGTAGAAACATAACATGGAGAATTGATTCACACTCTAAGGGTCCAAGTACAGTAAAACCTCAACTAAAGAGTGCCTCACTTAGAGACTAACTCACTTAAAAAGCAGAATTTTCTCCAGTGGCGTAGGAAGGGGGCGGCGGGGGGGGCATAGGCCCCGGGCGCCATATTTTAGGGGGCGGCAATTTCAGCACTCACGTGATCCAGCCAGCCAGTCCTGAGCATTTTCTAGGGGCCCGGCATAATCTCCCAGCAAGCATTGCGATATACACGTGCTTCCCAGGCCCAGGCAATTTCCAAGGGGCGGCAAAAGTGGCCCTGTGTTGAGAGAGAAGCTGCTGTATCCCCGTGGAAGGAGGCAGAGGAGGCCAGCACGAGTGTGGAGGTAGGTTTACTGCTGCTAAACCTGTGCTCTGAAGGTGCTGTTTTTCTCCCTCTCCCTGCTTCCCTATGATCTCGCCAATTTGCATGGCTATAGGCAAGAGGCTTAGAGTTCGCTCCCAAGCTCTCTGCTCAAGCCATTCAGTTTGGTAAAGGGGGAGGGGGGGTGGGAGAGAGAGAGAGAGGAGAAAAACTTTTTACTGCTTATTTCCAGTTTCGCTATTTACATGGCTATAGGCAAGAGGCTTAGAGTTCACTCCCAAGCTCTCTGCTCTAGCCATTCAGTTTGGTAAAGGGGGTGGGTGGGAGAGAGAGAGAGAGAGGAGAAAAACTTTTTACTGCTTATTTCCAGTTTCGCTATTTACATGGCTATAGGCATGAGGCTTAGAGTTCACTCCAAAGCTCTCTGCTCTAGCCATTCAGTTTGGTAAAGGGGGGGGGGGAGAGGGAGAGAGAGGAGAAAACTTTTTACTGCTTATTTCCAGTTTCGCTATTTGCATGGCTATAGGCATGAGGCTTAGAGTTCACTCCCAAGCTCTCTGCTCTAGCCATTCAGTTTGGTAAAGGGGGGGGGGGAGAGGGAGAGAGAGGAGAAAACTTTTTACTGCTTATTTCCAGTTTCGCTATTTGCATGGCTATAGGCATGAGGCTTAGAGTTCACTCCCGAGAGTGCTCTAGCCATTCAGTTTGGTAAAGGGGGGGGGGGAGAGAGAGAGAGAGAGAGAGAGAGAGAGAGAGGAGAAAAACTTTTTACTGCTTCTATTTCCAGTTTTGCTATTTACATGGCTATAGGCATGAGGCTTAGAGTTCACTCCAAAGCTCTCTGCTCTAGCCATTCAGTTTGGTAAAGGGGGGGGGGAGAGGGAGAGAGAGGAGAAAAACTTTTTACTGCTTCTATTTCCAGTTTTGCTATTTGCATGGCTATAGGCAAGAGGCTTTGAGTTGCTGAGAGGGGGGGAGGAGAAAATCTTTTTGCTGCCTCTCCAGCTTCCCTAGAGCGAGGCTTGGGGTCTGGTTTGCTGCTCCAGCATTCCTGCGGGGCTGGTGGGGGCAGGAAGGGAAAAGGAAAGGTTGCCCCTTGCTCAAAAGCCAGTCGTATCCGACTCTAGGGACCCTCAGCCTATTCGGGGTCCCTCTAAGTCAGGGGTGCCCAAACTATGGCCCGGGGGCTAGATGTAACCCCCAATGCCAATTCATCTGGCCCATGAAGCCCTCATTGCTCCTGGAAGCAGAAGTAAAATGTGCCCATATGGGGGCTGCATCCGGCCCCTGGGCCATAATGACCAGCTCCCTGAGTCACATAACCGGCCCATGGCCCAAAAAGTTTGAGCACATCTGCTCTATGTGATGTAGGGGAGGTTGGGATCTTCAGCTATATCCTCCTTTAATGTTGTTCCTTGATCAAGCTCCTCCCTCCCTTCAGTTTTATGAATAAAACTGTTTTTGTATGGTAAAAGGTTTCATTTACTGATTTTTCAAACTTTTATTATTATTTTTATTATTTATTGAATTTATTACCCTGCCCCACTCGGGAGAACCCGACTCTGGGCGGCTTACATCATAATAAAACAGAGGTAAAAGATAAAAACATATAAAATCATGAAGTTTAAAAGATTATCTGAAGTTATCTAAAGTTAAAAAAACAGTACAAACTACACGCCAGTATCCCCATGGTCCAGATCCAAAGTGACACTCCTTAAATAACTTTCTTCTTTTTAGGTTGTTATCATTTGTAACGGCAAAACATAAGACTATTTGAAATCTATAATAATACCACCCCCCACCCCCTGGGGTAATTATGTATTTAGTCACTGGTGACTACTCAAGGACTGCGGTGGCTGAAGTGGTTAAGACACTAATCTTGCAATTCCTAGGTACTGGATGATGGAGTGAGCTAACTTTGTCCCAGCTCCTGCCAACCTAGCCATTTGAAAGCAAGAAATTTAAAGTACTGTACAGTTGGCAGTAGCTGGAACAGAGATAGGAGCTGTACAGTACTTTAAATTCCTTGCTTTCGAATGTGTTCCATGGGATTGCTCTTTAAGTAAGTTTGCTTTTTAAGTGAAACACCACTTTAAGTAACCAATTGTGACTTCTGGTGGGGGGGGGGGAGATTGCAAACCCCGATTTATTTGTTAAGTGAGTTTTTGGTTGGTTTTAGTTGTTAAGTGTGGTAAACTAATTAGCAAATGTATAATGCACAATGTTTATTTTGTATGTACCCATCTAACAATTTGAGGGCTGCAGTGGCTTAGAAATACAAGGTTTAATTTGCTAAACACAAAACAAAGGTGACATGTTTTATGTACTGAGAGGTTTATATATGTGTGAGTGTCAGGGGTGGCCAAATCATGTCAGCTTCACAGAACTTTGGAAGCAGGAGGTCATTTGGAGGTGTTGGGGTAACTTAGCTGATGGGAAAGTGGTTTTATTAGACAACTTCTCCACATAATTAAGGATTGACTTGGTGATAAAAGATCTTGGGGATGAGAAAGGAGCCTCATTCGGGCATCCCCTGAGGGGAATTTCTGCAGCAAAA